>BJKM01000121.1:0-600000 GCA_015082035.1 Chaenogobius annularis | reverse complement strand
AACAACCCATTAACTTACCTCTTAACATCAGCAAAGTTGGACACTGCCAGTCACCGATGGCTCGCTTTCAACATATACATTTAAGCTGCTATATCGAGCCGTCAAGAAGAATCAAGACGCTGATCCCCTGTCTCGCCGTTCTCATGGTCATTCTGCTGACGATCAGGTGCAGGAGGACTTGGACCTGATCCATCGGTTTGCACATGAGCATTCCTGGTCTCCATTCGATATAGAGGTTGATCCCACCATCTGTCACAGTTGCTTTGTGAGAAGCCTTCCGATCAGACGCTGCGGTCGCTGTTGTGGAATCCGTGGGTGTTTCATCAAAATCTATTCCTGACTGCTATGCCAAAGAAGATAAATATGGACTGCCGGTACTTTCCCCTCTCTCACATCGGGACCTCAAGGAGAAACAAAGAGCTGATCCGGTTATAAAGGAGGTTATCCATCAGATCGAAATCGGTTAGGCTGTTCCTGCATCAGCACAGCATGAACTTCCGGATCTTGCACTCTTGTTGAGAGAATTGAATCACCTGGAGTTAGAAGAGGATATTTTGTATCGGAGGAGGAAGGATTCGGAACAGCTTTCTTACCAGTTGGTTTTACCCGAAGAACTGAGGGCTACTGTCTTGGCAAGCCTACATGACGATATGGGACACTTGGGCATTGAAAGGACTGGATTTGGTTTGCTCAAGGTTCTTCTGGCCGTGTATGTCTGCTGATGAAGAGAGAGAAAATCAAGACCTGTTCCCGGTGTGAGGTGTGAGGCGTAAGGCGCTTCCGGAACGATCTGCGCCTATGGTTAACATCAAAACCACCCGTCCTTTGGAGCTACTCTGCATGGATTATTTGTCATTTTACAAATTGTGCAGTGGCAGTACCAACCGCCAATCAAAAAGCAAGGACGGTGGCAAAAGTCTTATGGGAGAACGTCATTGTGGTTTACGGAATTCCAGAATGTCTTCATACTGGTCAGGGACCTGATTTTGAATCAAAACTTAAAGAACTCTGCCAACTTGCCGGTATCGTAAAAACACGAACGACCCCATATCACCCTCGGGGGATCCCGTGGAACGGTTCAATTGCATGCTGCTCAGCATGCTTGAGACATTGCAACCAAAGCAAAAAACTAGATGGAAGGACGATGTAAAGCCCTTGGGGCACGCATACAACTGCACAAGAAATTATGTAACGGGTTTGCACCTTATGAATTGATGTTTGGTCGTGCACCACGGCTTCCGGTAGATTTGGCAGTTGGGTTGCCGTTACAGGAGGAAAATTCCATAACACATTCACAGTATGTTGCAGATTTGAGATCTCGCATGGAGGAAAGCTTTCAACTGTCATCAAAGAACGCCTGGAGAAGTCTGGGGAAGGCGATCGAGTGTTAGTTCGAAATGTGAGACTGCGGGGGAAGCATAAACTTGACGACGTGGGAGAAGGACGTGTACGCAGTTCTGGAGCGTGCTGGTGACCTACCAGTGTATACCCTGCGTCCGGCCTCTGACCCGAAGCCAGAAGGGTAGAGCGAGAGAGAGAGAGAGAGAGCGAGAGAGAGAGAGAGAGCGAGAGAGAGAGAGAGAGAGAGAGAGAGAGAGAGAGAGAGAGAGAGAGAGAGAGAGAGAGAGAGAGAGAGAGAGAGAGAGAGAGAGAGAGAGAGAGAGAAAAAGAGTGTGTAAAACTATCATTTATATGTACAACAGGTATAAATACACAAAATAAAGTCAAAATTAGAAAATAGTAAAAACCTGTCTAACGTCACTTTAAGGCTGAAGACATTTCCATAAATATATACAAGGGCTTCAAATTGGCTCTAAATGAGAAACAGAGAACAGAGCTACTGTGCCGTTCCTTTGAGACGAAGGCCCAGAGACTTCATCAGCTCTCAGACGGTCTGACATTAAGGGCTTTTAAGACAAAAACCTCAAACGTTGGCTTAAGAGGAACCAGGTCTGTAATCATTGATTCTGAAGTGTTGTGCTTGGGGTCTATTTTTCCTAAAACACCTTAAAATGACCCTTCCAATTAAAACTGAATCTTTTCCTGAACTTTTCGGAGCACAAACAATTGTCTGGACTCTTTATGAAGCTGAGACTCTGTAGTTTTGGACTCTGACGTCTGTTTTACTCTAATTATAAGAAGAAACAAGCGCTGCACAGAGGAATTCAGATTTTAAATTCTGCTTTTTTTTTTTTTTAAATATATGAATGAGTAAAACTCGTGTTGGAGGATCGGCTGATTGACCCTAATTTGAGCTGTTGTTGGGTTTTGACAATTCTCTTTTAAAAGCCGAAGGTAAATTCACAAAAAAATGAGAATTAGGGACTTGTAATGAAGCCAAAATGTCCAGGTAGAATCCATATAAAGGTCTTGTTAATTTTAACTTATATTTTAGGTATTTTTTTTATTTGTGAGTTTCAGAACAAACTGACAAACTGATGCTGCCCAGAATTATTGATTTGACTGTAAACAAGTGGGTAAAAGCTTTATGTTAATGTGCAGCATATAAATCAGCTTGAGAGTTCCATTTTTATCAGATGTGGACAAAATGGAATAAATAAAGATAAAGTCCAACGTCCCGACTGAGGGGTTAGCGTGACTTGTTAACTCTAATGTTGTCATTTGTATTGAACGTGTGACTGTGTGTTACATGTTCTGTCTTGTCCTGACCTGCAGGGGGCGACAGATGGAAAGTTGCCAATAGGCTCATTCTGGCATGTTTACATTGTATGTTCTTGGATATGCACTGTCCTTTGACTAAATGCATCTGAAACACATGACACAGATGTGCTGCTGTTGTTGAGTGACTATGCCTAGCCTTACAATTGACTATGCTAATTTGCATATATGCAATTAGTATGAATATATCGATACTTTGATACTGATACTCCAATCCCTAATGCATACTCAATATACAGCTATTTCTAATAAAGATTGGATGGACAAAAAATGATCTATATGGCATTATCCGTCACCATGGCAAACAAGATGGTGATGCCGTCTGGTCGATACAGGTTAGATCACGATAAAAATAGCCTGTAATAGTCATTGTAATTGGAACAGAAGGCTACCAGAAAGTGCCCTACCTGTGATATCTTACTAAATAATAACACATACATATTTAAGTCGGTGTAATCCCTCATTCGTCCAGGAGTGTTCCAATGTAGAAAAAGATTCAATTGTGGTCATCTGGACTCTGTTTTAGAAAAACAAAACGATAATTCTTAATCTGTGAAACAAGTCTGAGAACTCAGGTTTATATCCTACACTGTGGATTCCCTGCCCACCCCCTGATGATGGGCCATCGAAACCAACTGGGATGAGCCTATTGTTCACTGACTTTGGCTCCCTCCTCCCTGAGTACCTTTATTAGCATCCGAATGCCTCGGGCGTCTCCAGGGTTTCAGCTAATCATTATAAACAACCGGAAGGTTGAATCTTAAACCTCCATTACGATTTAAGGAAGGATTCTCTTTTTTTTTTTTTCTGAAACAGAGTCCAGATGACTACAACTGAATCTTTTTCTACATATATATTTAAATATAATCTTTGCTGCCAGGTTTCTAGACAGACACTGAAGGACATCTTACAATACAGCAATTAAAACACTTGCTCAGAAAATATGAAACGCAGTGTTCACAAATATAACAGTGAGTGAGAAGTTTGAAAAGTCAAGTTTGGAGCAGTGATTATAAATGTCATTTGAGTCCAACTGAATAATTGACACATTTCAAAGTATTCATTCATACATTCAGTATTTGCTTTTAATTCCAAGTAAATTACATACTCAACTAAAACAAGAAAGTTCTTAACCCTACTTGAAAAGTTAGCCTTGTTTGGGAAAGTGGTAGGTTCTTGTCAGTTTGTTTTTACAGTGTGCTCGGTGGGAAAAATGCTTTCTGGGCTAACAAGGACGTTTTCACAGCAGTTCCAATGCTACCAGGTTTAAGCTAGCATTACCCTATCCAGTTAATTTAATAGATCCATGTTTCCCTCCACGCAACTCACGCTTGTGAGCTCTCCTTCTGCAGAAGCAGACCCATAAAGAGCCATAAAGAGCCATAAAGACCCGCTAAGCCTCTTCTCTGCCCAGGGTCTGTCCTGCCTGGCTTTTGACCTGACGCACGGGGCTTTCACTGCTCTTATTTAATGCCATTTTGCAGTGTTAAAAACAGGAGCGCTAAAGGTATTTACTTTCATACCTCTCTTGTCCTGACCTCCATCCTGGTCTCTCCTTCTCTTCTCTGATCTTCTGCTCTTCTCTTCCTTTCATTTAATGGCCAATGGTCTTCTTTGCGGTTAAGTGATTAGTGATTTTTCACTTTGCACACAGTCGACGTGCATTAAACTTTACCACACGGAGCGGGGCAGCTCCTGCACAGTCACGGTGGGTCCAGATCGGCCAGACCCACATTAAGGTCAGTGCTGAGAGAGCACAGTTGTGCTCTGGGATGTAGGTGGGTGCTCGGGCCCCCAGGACCCACGGGATCGGCACCTATGAAAGGGACATGTATTCACTTTTCCTGTGTTGGTCTGCCACCTGATTGTCTGCATGTAGAAGTTACTGCTTTGCCTGGAATGTTCCACAGTCTGGTATTAAACATTGTATTCATCTGAACACAATTGGATTTCTTTGGCCCGAAGGCTTTATAGGACAGTGTGTGAAATGAGGATGAGACTGGGGAAGGACATGCATGATGTGAACTTACAACCTTGACCACCGCAGCACCAATATGAGTTGTTTTTATTGCTTTATTGTCACCTGTTCTGGGCAAAGCAACACAATTTTCATGAAGACAAGCTTACGGCAGACCCTCCACTAAGAAAGGACATATTGCATCTCTAATGGCTACAAAACAAAAGACCAACACAGCCAGCTCTGGGTTGTAGAGGTTATACGATGACATTATTTATAAAATGCACCTCAGAGCTGCTGTCTCTTTTCTTTGGTTTCCATTTTGCTTTATCAAATTGTTTTTCCGTTCTTCCTTTCATAGCTAAAAACTGGCTAGTTTGCAATCAGCAGGGGGAGATACTAGACGCGTTCTGCTGGCCCACTACAATTCATTTTCTCAACGCGTGAAATCAAAAGAATTTCAAAAGCACGCCATTCATGGAGAGAAAAATAATCTGTTCAACTGTGTATGATCCCATTGTCCGTAAGAAGTAATACATGAGTGTAGCCTGCTGTATTCCTGTTTTTTATCTGTTTTTTACTACTGTTTATTTGTTTTTCTTCTTTTAGATGTCAACAGGCTACTAAATATTAAGCAGAGTTGGAGATTTTTTAATATTTTTTATCAGACTGTAGCAGCTCTTTTACATTTTAGTTTGCTGTTTTGAGCTCTTAAATGTTGTACATTACTCACAACTAAAATGCGGACAGTTTCTCCAAATGTTAGGATGTCATCGGCATAACCTCTATTATGATGACTGTTACACGTGATTATTCCTAATTGACAAAATAATACTTGGTGGTGCATATGAAAATGTCGCCAATCAGTTTAATCTGAATGACACGTCTTAATAACAATGTGGTGACGGAGGGGGCGGAGCCTTTGCACAGTGTAATCAGGACGAGTTGATGAGAAAAGGTTATTTGTGCCAAAGCTACAGTTTCACTCAGAGACGAGGAGCAGAGATGATCCAAAGGGCCCGGTGTCACCACGCCCCCGCGTCATAACACATCGACATGACCTGAATTCATAATGGTGGAGTTTAAGATTACAATATTCAATAGGTCTGTGTTGTTTAAAGGTGCACTATGTAACTTCTGCCGCCCCATGGCTTCAAAACACTATTGTAAACGACCAGTAAATTGAACGTTAAACCTCCATTTCTGTTTAAAGAGGGATTCTCTTTTTTAACAAAAATGGCCGCCTTAACTCCTCTTTCAAACCATCTCTTCTCCTGCGTAGAATCTTCACCTCACTGTCTTCTAAAGAGTGGTTTGTGGCTTTTAGATAAAGATGCACGGCGCTCTGTGGTCCTGAGCTCGAGTGTCTTTTGTGCTGGGAAAAGCCTCTAATGCAGTGGTTGTTTAGTCTCCCCTATGTACCGCTCTTTACAACTTTCCTCACTGCATTGGAGTGAATACACTACATTGCTCTGTTTGTGTGTCGGCATCTTGTCCTTAGGGTGAACCAGTTTTTGTCTTAAAGTGTTGCCCAGTTTAAAATAAATGGGAATTTCATGCTAAATCCTTTGTAGTTTTTCAGACAGTCCAGACACATAAGGGATGGAGACTCCATTTTCTCTTGGTTCTGTTTCCCTTTTGTCCCTTTTGTCCCGCTGTTTGTTTCTCTAAACTTTGATGAGCCGGGTAACCACAGGTTGAGAGAGCATTCTGGATGTGTTTTCCCCCCTTCCTCTTGCATTTTGAGTTGGTGGGCACTTCCTGGGCTCTGTGTTGTAGTGTCCTGATCACTCCCAGCTTGTGCTGTAGTGGGTGGTTAGAGTCAAAGAGCGGGTGTACTATCTATACTTCTATCTGGATCTTACCGTCTTCTCCTCTGACACTGGAACAATCAAGAAAGGCCAAGTGGTTCTCCTTAGCGTTACCTTACCGCTACATGGATGACACAATGAAGAAACAAGAGCTGGAAGCGTTCTCAGAGCACATGGACCCGAATATCAGGTTTACAAGAGAAAGGAGAATTATAAGAAGAATATTCATATCTGTCCCAATCAAATAAATAAATACATGCAAATATTCTGTATTGAATTTAACTCCTGTGATTTTTTTGCAGTGGCTGGAGGGGGCACGGTCTTCGTACATGATGAATGCCCTCCCCTTCAGCCTTATTCATGATCCCGGTGACAGCGAGTGCAAATACAGTGGATTTAGAGGCCCTTTACTTCCACATTTATGGTTCTGCACTGTAAAAAAATGATTTGTGGCTCAAACTTAAGTCCTGTACAATCATGTCGTCTGTCAACCTGGAGGCGGGGCCATCGACTTCACACTAACTCAGAACGAGGTAGAAAAAGACAGAATTACATTTCACTAAAAAAATATTCCTATGAAAAAGTTGACTTGAGTTTTATCTTTATAATCATTGGCTTTGGGAAATAAGACAAATGCAAAACCGCTCAGGGATGAACAGATTCTATAGATGATATGCATATTTCTTAAAGGTGTGATAGAAAAGTATTTTGCGAATGCGTGTTAATGTATCGAGAGCCAATTCAATTCAATTCAATGTATTTTTGTAACGCCCAAAATCACAACAGTAGTTGCCTCGAGGGGCTACAGTAGAAAAAACAGAATAAACAATGTTCATAGGGACTTGGAAATGTCCCAGCATCCTGTGTCCTTAGACAGATGTCCCAAGCTCCCCTGTCCTTAGACCCTCCTTCTCGGCCAGGAAAAAACTAACCAAACCAATTCTTTGAGGCTGATGAAGAACCCGTTCATATGGAGTAGAGACCGTTTTCTCCAGGCATTTGAGGAGTATCTGGATCCACAGGTCGTCGATGTGCCTGCTCCACTCCCGTCGGGGAAGTGGGAGAAGAAGAAGGAAAAGCGATCAACAAATTGCAAGTGAAATTAAATATTAAATATTGTTTGATAGAAAAGTAGTAAGAAGCAGAGGATAGTGCTCAAGCTGCCATACTTCCCCCAGGGCAGCATAGCTGGGAACTGTAGGTTTTTGTTTCTGTTCCTAACTGGCCTGACCATAAGCGATTTCAAACAGGAACGTTTTAAGCCTGGTCTTAAATGAAGAGACTGTGTCGGCCTCTTTAACATGGACAGGAAGCTTGATTCCATAACACAGGAGCTTGGTAGCTAAACGCTCTACCTCCTACTGTGCTTTTAGAGACTCTTGGGACCACCAGAAGTCCAGCATTTTTAGAGGGATAATAAGGTACTATAGCATCTTTGAGGTAGGTCAAATAAGACTTCCAAGGTTTCTTACAGTGGAGCTGGAGGCTACACTGACGTTGTCCAGTGTGACTATCTGCTCAGATAAAGCGTCTCGAAGATATTTAGGGCCTATTACGATGACCTTGGTTTTTTCAGGGTTAAGAAGCAGATATTGAAGTGTCTTCCAGGTTTTTATATCCTTCACACAAGCACCAAGTCTGTCTGCTTGATCCGTCTGATCGGGTTTCATTGATAAATACAGCTGTGTGTCATCTGTATAGCAGTGGAAGTTAATGCTATGCTTTCTGATAATGTTACCTAACGACAGCATATAAAGAGTAAACAGAATTGGACTGAGTACTAAACCCTATGGCACACGGTAGGTTACTTTAGCCAGCATAACCCTTAAAAAGACTAGTTTGTTATATTTTTCCACAACAAAGAAATACTTTTTTGTCACCTTAACTGTGGTGTAACGTCACAGCATGCCCGGAGTTGCATATTTCGTAGCCGAAATATGACGAAGTATATTCACTGCATATCTATTAAAACCCTTTACAGAGTTCAGAACACTTGGTCACGGTATGATGTCATCAAGTGGTAAAACAGGAAGTGCATTTAATTGTTTAGTTTTTACTTGTTAAGCGTGTACTTTTAATTATTTCGTTTTTAATTTGACTTGCTTATTTGATTTGATCAGTGCTATTATTTGAATGTTTTTGTATTCATCAATGGCTGCTCATAATATAGCTATAGTATATCAATGTCTCCTGTAATCAGGCTCAATATTTAGTTGTGTTTTGGAGCAAAAAGATAAAAATGGAAAATTTTTTATCTCCCGCTGATCTGTTAACACTTTTTTTATTCACCCGAAAGGGGGCGTGGCCGTACCGGTAGCACAAAAGTACCCATATGACCGCAGTTTTCTGCACTACACAAAACAATAATTGTAGATAAAATAGCTTGAGTTAAGTAGATTTGGACTAGATTTGAGCATTAGCACAATGTCAGTATAGTCGTTTTTTTTAATCTTACTTCAAGTGAAATCTTATTCCTCTCAGTTCAAGTGAAAAAACATTTTTTTTGGAGAATATAAACATTTCAACTGACATTTCCCTTATTACAATCAATGCCAATCAAATACATATACTTAATTCAAGCACGTAAATTTAAGATGATTATTTTTGCAGTGTAGCCATCACCACAGTAACAACACACTTTCTCAGAGAGGATAAAGATATTTTCCAGCTCCACAGATTTTACACTGGTTGATTAATATCTCGACTTTAAGGGATTACCAAACTTCCCCAGACACTTCTTGAATAAACAAGCAGCCAGACATCGCAAATGAAAAACCCTATTTAAGATGCACGGCAGCAGTCGTCACTATGGAGCCGGCTCATATGCATTATACCCATAACAGGCAGTAAACACAGCTTATGAAATTACTTTTTGTCAATTAGCTCAGTGAGAAACGATCGGGGAAATCGTGCCAACATGACAGACGTGAGTAGGTAAGTAACTCCACAGAAATATATCCATGGTTGTGCTCTGAGCGAAGGCTGTACCATTCACTTTGGCAAACATTTAAAACAAAGTGGCTGGTCTGATAGAACTTTTGCAAGAAGAGTTCCACTGCAATAACTGATATTATATATTATATAGTATTTCCATAAGTTATGTGAAATAAAATTTAAATAAGAGAGCTATCTGCTTTAGAAATGAGCTCTTACTGTTTCTTTTTACAGATCAAAATCACGTCAAGCTGTTGCTCCTCTGTGTTTTCAAACTCCATTTACCTTTTTCCGACTTGTTCTCAAATCAGTGCAGTTTACCCATTTTATCTGCAGGGCCTGGTCAGTACTTGGATGGGAGACCGCTGGAACACCAGGTGCCACAGGGTGGCACAAGAGGAAACGTCGCCGTGTCTTGAGGCAAGACACTTCACCCACATTGCCTAGTAAAGCGCTTTCAGTGCCTTGAAGGTGGAAAAGTGCTATATAAATACACTCAAAATATTGGGAGAGTTTATCTGGTTGGCCAGGGCTAGAGACGTTAGACATGTTATATACTGTTGGAAAGATTAATTATTTCAAAACATTTATTGCATTAATTTCATGCTACAGAGTAACCAAAAAGAACAATAAAGGGCAATACATAAAAAAAAAAAAAATGCCCAAAAACAAATAAATAATTATTCGGGGGCTCTAATTTTGTTAAAAACAAATCCACATTTCAAGAATATACACACATTTTCACTCCAGCACTCCCTGTTTGAATTTTTTTTAATTAAAAAAAAAAAAAAAAAAAAAAAAAAAAAAAAAAAAATAATATATATATATATATATATATATATATATATATATATATATATATAATCTTTTTTTTTTGCATTTTATCATAAATGAATAAGCAATTCATGCAAAAAAACAGGATGTCTAACAATATAAGACAGGATTCCTTCAGTGTTCTCTTAAGTTTCCTCTGCAAAATGTGCCCATTCTCATGTGCCCATTTTTGATCTTGCATTATGAATAGACCCCAAGAAGCTAACTCTGAAGCTAGCTCGCTAATTAGCTTTTGCAATTTTGGCACTGTTTTTCTGCTAAATATCATCCAAAGTGTTATATAATTTGACATAAAACAGCACTAGAATCATATTGTGCTTCCGCTAAGCTTCATAATAATGTTTTGCACTCCCAGGTAAAGCCTCCAGGGAGCGAGAGGAAGCTGAGCACAATGGGGAAGCTAATTGATTTTCTAATTAGCATAATTTACATGTTAGTGCCTCGAGGGGATATTATTTTTATATCAAATAAATCAATATCTTGTATATTTTATAAATCAACTAAACTAAACAGAAACTAAAACATGTTACCTTTTAAATGGTGTAGAACATGTATGTTGGACAAACTATACTCTTTTAATACTAAAGAATGTCAATTAAAAGTCACTAGGCGGGGTTGAGTGGGCCTTAACAGGTGTAGCATGCGTACGTTATCATTTTCTTCAGTACAATTTTGGCAGTAGTACTTGTATTTGTAATTGAGCAATTTTTTATCCATAACTGTACTTATAATACTTATAATATAGTACAAATTTCTCTTTCCACCATTGGCAATGACAGCTCCATGGAGGCAAGCAGGAGACAAAAAGTTACATTGTGCCTACAGCTAAAATAAAGACTAAGGTGCCCAAAGTTTTTAAAAAACAAAAAATTACTGACAATATAAGACTTTTGAGGACATTTTCCCCCTCCTTTTGAGACTTTACATTCCACTATTGATTCATTCTCTTAGTTCTGCAGAATTAGACGCCTCATTAAATTTGATTGGCTTGAACGAACAAGGCAAAGAGTTATTTGATCTCCGCTCCCAAATGTGAGACGGCCTGTTCTTGTGAATGAGGGAACAGCATGTCGGAGCCGCAGGAGCAAATCCATTTTACATTTCAAACCATAGTGTAATGCCATCAAACACTCTTCTCAGTCTAATCACCTGAAGGGACAGGATGAACCATTATCAATGCATTATTCGGCTCAGTCAGAAATCCCATTGGAACAGCTGACAACTCTTTCATTCAGCCTGTGGCGTTTCAGTGGTTTAAGCATTTTAGTTATCTATTGACCGCAATTCCGTACTCCAGAGATGTTACCTGGAAAAAGCTAATATTGTTAACACTGTCGGTACCATTGGTAAAATCGTTTGTGAAGAGGAGGTACTTTCGTTGTTGTACTTTTTGTAACTAGCAGCTAGGACTGACTGACTATTCGACACAACAGTAGTGGTCAAATGATGGTACACTGTAGCCAGGTTTTGTTCATTGTGGAGTGGATTGGCATGGTCCAAAAGTGAACCGTACCGGCCCGTTGAGAGGTGTAGCTTCCAAAGGGGCCTAGCTTGCTATGGATAAGAGAGGATCACTCAGATGAAAACGAGATGGCAAAAAGCAGAAGAAAAATATATAACTTCTCACCAAACGCTGACTTGATCTTGTGATAAATTGCGGTGACAAAACAAAGCTAGCACACTTTAGCATAAGCAGTTTCCTCTTTCTTGACACACGACACTTCAAGACCAATATAGAATTTTTTCCGGTGCATAATGCATCTAACATTATCAAAATCCAATCTGTTATAGATGTAGATGTGCAGAGAAGAGAAATATGTGCAGAAAAAGCCAATGAGAAACTGAAAGTATAGTTTCTTGCTTACTTTAGCTTTAGCCACGTCTCACAGCTATACAAACTTGGAATGTCTAAACTTTTTGTCAATAGCTGAGATTGTTCTTATGATAAAACATTATAATTCCGGTACAATTTAGATTTACCTTGTTTTTGGATATCTACTTACCTGCTGCTCCTTGCTTGTTCAGGTCCTGTGTGTCTCGCTTCAGCTCCTTATGTCGTCCGGCTCCCAGTGATGTCCAGCTCCTTGTGTCGTCCAGCTCCCGTGTTGTACAGCTCCTCATGTCGTCCAGCTCTTCTTGTCGTCCAGCTCCCTGTGTCGTCCATCTCCTCATGTCCTCCAGCTCCCCGTGTCCTCCAGCTACCCCATGTCGTCCAGCTCCTCATGTCGTCCAACTCTTCTTTTTGTCCAGCTCCCTGTGTCTTCCATCTCCTCGTGTCCTCCAGCTCCCCGTGCCGTCCAGCTCTCCGTGTCGTCTAGCTCCCCATGTTGTTCAGCTCCTCATGTCTTCCAGCTCCTCATGTCGTCAAGCTCCCGGTGTCATCTAGCTCCCTGTGTCATCCAGCTCCTTGTGTCATCCAGCTCCCTATGCCATCCAGCGCCCTGCGTCATCCAGCTCCCTGCGTCATCTTGCTCCTGCTCAGTGCTCCAGCTAAGTCGTCCAGCTCCTTGCCTCTATTACCTGCAACGTTAACTTTTGTAAAATAAACGGCTGAACCTGCCTCTGCTTTGGGGTTCATCTTAAACCATTACATTATATAATTACAATAGACAAAGCTAATTCCTAGTTTGTGAATTTTGTTCTCTTACAGTGGCAATAGACTTTTTTTTGTTTTAAATAACACTTTCAGTATTTAACATTCAGTCTGTAATCTTTGCTTGCTATAGTTTGCCTTTTTGCTGCATTTTGCTCATTAACACAAGTGTGAGCAATTAAAATTTAATTCAAAAGAAATCCCTTTATGCATATCAGATGTTCCCATTTACATTTCAATAAACTGATGATATTTTTTTTTATGTATTTTTGTGTGTGCATGTAAACGTATAGGGACAGATTATTGACTGGAGGAACTAAAAAGGATACACAGACTTCCTGGTTGAATTGATGCTAAATTGACATTATTAAAAATCCACTTTTGTTAGCTTCTATCCTTCTATTAGTGTTGGTGTACCTCAAAACAATCCTCAAAGTAATTTTTTCTTTCATCCGTGCATTCAGTAGATTTACATACATGCCCTTAAGGTTTACGATGAAACGGGAAACTATGGACCCTTTAACGGTGTATTACAGACATCCTTTAACAGTTGTTTGTCGTGTGCTGGAGAGAGATGTAACTGGGCCATTCCAGGTAAAGCTGATATTATGTTTCCCTGTGTGATAAGAAAACAGCCGAAATGAATCTTCATCATTGCAGCAATAAACAGAACTACCGCTGTGTGTTGAGAGGTACAAACCAGGTCGTGATATGCCAATAAATGTAAGATCAGTACGAAGACACAGATAATCTTTATTTGAAGGGAATTACAAGCCTTTTCTCTAGTGTACAAATCAGAGAGAGCAGCTTAATAGCTTAACCGCAGCAAAATGTTTTTATTTTACATCTTTTTTATTGGATTGTAGCATTTTCTGAATATAATGCTCTGTAACTTAATATTTATTTATTTATTTTCCCATTCCACAGGGAGAAGATGTAAACAGAAAGACCCATGAGAATCAAACCTAAAACCTTTTCACTATGAAAAATAGCGCTGAATTAAGCCACAATCCACTGAGCTAAAGGCAATCGGAGCAGGCGATGCTGCGTCGCTTTGTGTTTGTGGGAACGATGAGAAAGAAAGGAGCAGTGCGACAGCTGTGCTTTGGAACGTTTGGGACTTGAGCTCTCAGTAACTTCTGTGAGTCTAATTATAACTACATGACTAAACATATACCTAGTACAAATACCAGTACGGGTTTGAAAAAAAAAAGTGGGCTTTATCATACTCAAAAAAGTACACTAAACCCACTAATCTACTTAATTACAGTAACATCAGTATCTGTACGTGACTAAAGTGACTTTCCACCCCTGGTGTTTGCTTCGCCTCGAGACTTTCACGGGTTGGCATTAAACGTATATGTTGCATTTATTCAACCACAGAATCTCTTATTTTAATTATTGCTAGCAAAGTATCTGGAAAATATTCTGACATGTCATTTGTTACCAGAGGTGGGTAGTTACATTTACAGTCTCTTACTTGAGCAAAAGTGTTTATATTAGTTTCCCCTAATATAGTTGTTATACTTTTTTTGAGTAATTTCTTTGAACACAACTGTATATAGTTGTAGTGTTAGAGTGTTAGAGTTATATTGTTTTGAAGTCATGTTACTTTACTTAAAGGCACTTCTTAAAGGCACAGTACTACCTCTCACTCACAGTAAACGGCTTTTATACATTTTTAGTTTAACAAAAAAATAAAATGCTTCTGTTTTGTAAATTTTTTGGCTTGTAACTTGAAGCGCATGGAGATGAACACATGTAATACCATATGGTGGAACATTACAGGCAAAGCAATCAGATCTCCATGGAGACCAGAATGTGACAGACCCTCCATCATGTACTGTACCTTTAACTATCTTTTGTTCTATATTGCGCTCCACATAAGTAATGGAGATGCTCGGAGGATGATAAACTCAGTGAAGTCCCTGTGGTGTGTCCATCATTCAAAATGATGAGCTTTCCTTCTGTCCTCCACCTCAAGTGCCTGGCGTAATTAGCCCGAGTACAGCGGCGTGCGATTTGAATGCGTGACATGTGTCGTATTGATCATCGTGTGTGGGAGTGACTCTGACAAAGCTGGCAGAACTGAGCAGATATTGTGTGAGTGACACGCAGAGCCCTGTCAAAAGCAGCATTAGCAAGCCATTAGCATGTGGTGACATTTCCCCATCCGTCAAAGCGTGCAGTCATGTAAACAGTGCACTGCTCAGGAGCGCGGCGAGGAAAGGGGAAAGGAGCAGGTTTAGGCCATGCCCACAGATACTACTTTTGATAGTACAAGTGCGGTGCACTTGAGTGCTTTACAGTCGGCGATATTGCACTAAATTACCTGATAGATCCATGCAAATAACTCGCGAAATCTGGCGCCACACTTCATGTTTTGCGGAACGTGACGACAAGAAAAGGCGTGCTCTCATTGGATAGATTGGGTCTAACTTTTAGGTAAACACCGTCAACTATCTGGCATGTTTATGACCGCGCTCAAGAGCGCAATTATACCGGTGTATAATTATGTGTGTACGCAATACTTTTTATTATTAATAAAAAGGCGGGGGCATTTAAAAATACCCGCCTACGTGTGTACATTGCCTTAGAAATAGAAAATATTCAGGTATCTTTCCATTCTTCCATTATGGGTGTTTTTGTTGTTCAAAAAATACCTGCTTGTCTCTATGGAGATACACAAGTATGTTTTATCGAGATTATCGAGTGTTAGCAACGAGCAGAGATAGAGAACGTTGCCTCCATGTGTCTCCACGGACCCTCCACCTAGAAATGTTACATAGTACATAGTCTATCAGACGGCAAAATATCGGCAAACAAAGAAGTAGTAGTTGTAGTAATGCAAAGCCACCAACCTTATGGCATGTCCCGTTGAAACCTGCAGAGGGTTTCATTCTTCTGCAGTACAACAGCCAAACGTCCACCGTCACACGACAGACTTGCCCTGGTGCGAACAACCCCTAAAGAGAAGCCGAAAATTACAGACTCAGATGAACCGCTGAATTGTCAGTGATTTGGACTACAAACTAGAAACAAAAATGGCACTGTACAGGTCTCTGTTGCTGAAGCGTTTGTTATATGAATCAGAGACATGGTTTCATTAAAGGGGGTTTTGAAATGTGAAAAACAGAACTAGTTCATTTGAAACTCTTTACAGCTCTTTGTGTCACGTCACTACCTAATCTAAATATTCACTGCGATGAGTTTATAAGCACTTTTTATGAATCTCTGGTCCCAGGGCGAGTTTTGCTAACAAACATTAGCTAACAAACATTAGCATGCTAACAGTACACTTCCTGCTTCTCCGTGAATAAAACGCTCTATTAATAGACACAGAGAAAGTGTGGTGGTCTCACTTCTCACTGAATAGATGCTTTTGCTATACATCTGTCCTGGAGCAAAACAGATTTTACTTTATTACACAAAGAAATTGGATACATGAACTTAAGAAAGAGAGAAGGCTCGGACTGTAAGCACTCCAAGAAGAATAACTGGTGTTTCTGTAAGGGCTTACAATGTTTCTTGTAATGTGTTCTAAAATATTAGCACAATTTGAAAAGGTGTTCGATAACGTGAAGATTGCTCTTCTTTCTGCTTCTTTTCATTCCTTCTTTGTGTAACTGCATGTCACTGAGATTGTATTTTACAAGTTATTAATTAAAAAATAAATAAAAAGGGCTGTAACATCTGAAGAACTAACAAAATATGTAAGTGCCCAAAGGTTTTGAACACCATCGCAAAAAGAAGAATGAAGTACTTCATAATGCAGTATGTATAAGTGGGGTCAGCCCTATACCCCCCTATATCCCCAGCTGTTCCCTACCGCTGTTCCCCGGTACCGCTGTTCCCGGTACCGCTGTGTCCGCGACCGCTGTTCCCGTACCGCTTTGCAGTGATTATCGGTACACACCTGTTATTACATAAGATTCAAGATTATTAAATATATTTAATGTTTTGTACTTTAGTCAAGCAAAAGAGACAAAAATAGATTCAAGGATTATTAAATTATATTAATGTTTGTACTATTAGTCAAGCAAAAGAGAGCATCAATTTTAAAAGTGTTTCCCCGCGTTTGTAAAATAGTCACACTTCATGATGGTCTTTGCAGTCTGTTTGGTCTGGACCTGGGCCTGGGATAGAACTTATTTGTTTATGAGTTTTTCGGAGTCCCATACACGCACCCTCGTTTGAGACCTTCTCGAATACAGTGTAATGTAAAATGCCACCATTTGAAACCGGGTCTGAATGCTAATGCAGAACTGTGGCTAACCTTAGATAAGTCGCGGACCAACGGGATGAAGCACGCAGTAATTGAAAGAGCGGGGATGATTTTTAAAGGCCAAATGTGCTCGGTCGGGTTATCGGCTGCAGAAACAATGTGCAGCGCTTATACAGTTACAACTTATTATCCAGCAGCACAAAGAGGCGGCTTGCCACGCTCCGGAGAGGGCACGGAGGGGGCACGGAGAGGGCACGGAGGGCGCACGCAGGATAAAACAAGATCACGCGGGTCAGGGGGAACTTAATGTGAGTGTGTGAGAGAGAGAGATAAGCTTCAGTCATTTCACTGTATTGTTATGCAGGAAAAAGATTCAATACCACGCAGCAAGATCCTGTTCTGCAGCAAAAGACAGAAAACACCAACATTCACAGCCGCCAGCGCTACAATCCCCATCGGTGTTGGCTCATGGTCCAGGCTGAGGGGTCGGAGGTGGCCCACAGGAGGTGCTACCCACTGTTTCTAGTGACCAAACCACGCTAGCGCAGGTTAGCTTCAGCCTGTTTATCACGTCAAGATCAAAAAGAACATTTCCAGTGCAGATTGCGACCAGCATTGGTGCGGTTAGAGAGGCGCAGGGAAGTGAAATAAATGTGTTTCCTGTTGACTCTAGCGTTGCATGTCTCACAACGTCACAAACTTAAAAACATATTTTTGTGTATTTCTGCGATCGGCATTTTGATTAGAAAGTGTATTAAGATTTTATTTATTAAGACAACATCACAGGGGGATTAAGAGAGATAGAGCGGGGGGGGAGTGAGAGACCCTGAGAGGGAGATGAAGATGGAGAAGGAGTGACAAAGAAAGAGAAAGAGAATCGAGGGTGTCCGTAGAAAACTATGAGCAGACTGTGTCCTCTGAAAGTGGAAAGGACAAAATGTACCTTAAGTTGTTGTTTTGTTTTTCTTTCTTGGACCCTTGAGTATCCGGATACTGGATACGTTTGTCAGAACTGGTGGAAATGAACGCTGAGTAGAACAGTGGAGACGAGATGTGAAGTGAGTGAGGCTTTTTGCGGCGCACGTTCCACTCAGACGCGTTATCAGCTACTCTCTAACGCCATCCACTTTTATATGTTTTATAAGTTGTTTGAATCCCTTTTGTATTTCTCTCTGACGGAATGCCTCACAGACATAAAAGTAATATGTGCTTTCAGTTGAGATGCCAAAGCAAGAGCATGTTTTAAGGTCAATAGCAGTGCTGCCCGGTGGTCTGGTGGTTAAGGTGACAAGCACACACGCCAGGCTCCACGTGCAGCCGGCGGCTGTGTCGTGAGTTTGTCACATTCTCCCTTCTTTCTCATCACCATTTCACGCTGAGCTGTCCGGTCTAATGAAGCCCAAGGGCCAAAAAATAAATAAATAAAGGTCAATAACTATTCAAATAATGCAGAATATGTGTCCTTTGTGTCTGATCTCCAAACGCTCTCTTCACATTAAAGTAACAGTAGCTTCAAAAACACTCTAAAACAAAGGTGCGGTTGGCCCGGCTGCAACTCTGCAACTGAACCGTGCAAGAATAAAACAGGCATTTCCACTTAGATTCAAAACACATCTGGTGACTTTAAATGTTTTTTATTTCCCGTTTACATATGATCTTCCGATCTCTCTCCCTCTCTTTTGTGCCCTCTCCTCTTTCCTCTCTTCCTCCCTCTCCTCTCCCTCTTGTCCCCTCCGCTCTTCGCTGTTCGCTGTGTGTGGATCAGTGGGCCGCCTCAGGGACAGCCCCTCGGCTCAAGTCAAACTCGCGATCAAATCTGCATCACATGTTACCGTAAAAACAACGTTTCTCCCTCTGGGCACGAGAACTGGAAAACAACCGAGCTCACACTCTGCGTTGGTGTTATGTAAAAACTGAGTGTACAAAAAACATTGTTCTTTGAGCCAGAGCAGCCGGGCCACAGGGACCGCCACAGCTGCACAAACTGTGTGCTGTGTCATGCACTATTACTACTGTTGTGGTGTACATGTATATGCAGTACTTTCATACAACTGCCTCCATAACGGACAAGCAGATGGTTTGTGTACTTAACAGCAGCATTCAAGATGGTCATTTGGAATGGACATGCTCTAACCAACGGGAATTCAAGTTTTGAATTTGAATGTCCGCTCCAGTCCCAAAGCCCTGACCCATTACGTACAGCAGTCTCACATTCTTTAGCAGACTTCATCAGTCCATGGTGTGGAGACATTAGTATGGCAGTGGAGCAGGCTCCCCCCACCATGAATCAGAATCAGAATCAGAATCAGAATCAGAATCAGAAAGGGTTAATTGCCATTGTCAATGAACAAAATTCACAAACATAGGAACTTGTCTCGGCCTTAAGGTGCAACATAAAACACTGATCAATAATAAAAACAACATATATTCAATCCAAAGGGCATGCATTAAAAAAAATAATTTAAAATCACTATAGTATAAATAAAAATAGGCTTACTATGTACAACAAGAGTTACAGTTAAATTTACAGTTGTGAGTGCAGAAAGTGATTGAATAGTTGCAGTTAAAGTGACAGGTGTTTAGAAGTGTTCATGAGTCCAACTGCAGAGGGAAAGAGACTATTCTTGTGGCGGGAAGTTCTGGTCCGGATGGACCGAAGCCTCCTGCCTGAGGGGAGTGGCTCAAATAGACCATGTCCAGGGTGAGAAGGGTGGGGGTGGTGTCGTCCGCAAACTTGATCAATTTTACGGAGTCGTGGCTGGAGATGCAGCAGTTTGTGCACAGGGAGAAGAGCAGAGAAGAAAGTACACACAGCCTGTGGAATTCCTGTGCTGATAGTCCGAGTGTCTGAGACATTCTTCCCCAGCCGCACACACTGCCTCCGATCCCTCAGGAAGTCAGTGATCCACCTGCAGGTGGAGTAAGGCACGTTGAGCTGAGAGAGCTTGTCCTGGAGCAGAGCAGGGAGGATGGTGTTGAAAGCAGAGCTGAAGTCCACAAACAGGATCCTGGCGTAGGTTCCTGGGGAGTCCAGATGCTGCAGGATGAAGTGGAGTGCCAGGTTGATTGTGTCGTCTACAGACCTGTTGGCTCTGTAGGCGAACTGCAGGGGGTCCAGCAGGGAGGAGGTGAAGGACTTGAGGTGGGGAAGGACCAGGCGTTCAAATGACTTCATGACTACAGACGTCAGCGCCACAGGCCTGCAGTCATTCAGTCCAGTGATCCGAGGCTTCTTGAGGACAGGCACAATGATGGCAGACTTGAAGCTTGCTGGGACGTGGCATGACCCCAGGGAGGTGTTAAAAATGTCTCAGACCCCTGTTGACCCCTGTTACATGACAGCAGCAGCAGTAGTACTAGTAGTAGTATTAGTAGTTGCAGTATGCAATTGATACTTTCTCCTTCTTACTTTTGTAGCTCTACTGTTGTTGTTTTCACTTGAGACAGCAGTAAACTGCTATAAAACAACTTCATCAAAGTGTGTGCGTTTAACAGCGTGACAGTCCATTAGAGAGCGGGCAGGAGGAGCAGAATGAAGGAGCACGTAGTTTTAACCTTGACCAGGAGGACACACCGCCCTCGGGAGGAAGAGGGAAAGTTTCAAAGTCAGTCTGTAAGAAGAGCACGGTCAAGTTAACTCAGGAAAAAACAAAAGAGGAATAACTGCGTTCTTGATTTCTGATCTGACTCTTGACTTTAACATGTTTAACACGTTTACATGAAGAGTGTCAGAAATAATGAGACTAATCAAGTCCAATGCCAACTATTTTTATTGCTTGAGTAAAAATATAATTTCACCGCAGTTAAAGACCGTGCTGACAGATGGAACTAAAGGACACTACTTGGAGTTGTATTTCACTTAATTCACGCTCGTTTCTTTAATCCTGTTTCCAAAGTGTTCTTCTCTGCTCCTTCTCCGAGCCACAGAAAAACACAGACTCGTTCTGAGCATTTCTGCCATCAAAGTGCCTTTATTACACCTGCATGCTCATATTAGCAAGCTTTAGTTTGTTTCCCCATGGTAATTCCCTCTGCTGCCAAATCCTGATGAGGGAACATCTACTGATAAAAAGTCATGTGTAGTGCTGGGTGGAAGCACATATGCCAGGCCGCTGTGTTAAAAAAATGCATATGTTGGTAATGTGTGGTTTTCAGCAGATCATTTATTTCAGTGGTAAAACATGGGCTGCCAAAGCAAAGGTGCTCAAGAGCATGTTTAAAGGCCAATAACAGTACAATATCTGTCCTTTAAAGATACTTATGTGACTTATTTAGTGGGAGATGTGCCCCAAGGGTCAATCCTGGGACCCCTTCTGTTCAACCTCTACATGCTGCCGTTGATGGATGAAGGTAGACATCTCCAAGTTGACCAGACAATTTACAACCTCAAACTACTCCAACAGCGGGGCCCCCACTCGGCACATCGGCACTTCGCTTGCACTCGATACTGTTGTCTTTTTAATGTTTTGGGATTGTTTTTGATCATTTACAGTTTTGCCTCAAAGAAATATGAAGAACAAATGCTGTAATTGAATCAATGCGAGATAGATACGTTTATGCCCTACTGTGGAACAGGTGAAATAATTACATAACAGTTACATACTTACAACATGCAGCACATTTTGAATCTTTAGCTGCAAATCATTTCTAAATGATCTAAATCTAAATTTCTGTGCCTCTGCGCACCGCCTAAACTTCTTACACACTTTTCCGAGAGATGCAGTGTTGAAGTTATTTTTACTGCGGCATAAAGCACAGCCATTATCCACTTTTGAGTTCTTAAAGACGTGCTGTCCATTGAAAAAGAGCTAAAAGTCACTTCCCGCTGCGTACAGTAACTCTTCCAGTCCACCGTTCCCTCTCCGCCGCCCCCTGCTGGCTCACCTTTGGATGACTTTCACGTCCTTTGCTCCCTCATCGCTACACAGCAAGTATTTTTATTTTTTTCATCTCTTCTCTTCTTTTCACACTTTTTCCTCTCCGTCCTTTGGCAAAGATACACAGGCATCGACCACAAACCGTGGACCCCAGAGAGAGCCAGAGAGGCAATTTGCACAACACAAGGCTTTTGTTTTTTTTTCCCAGACACTTTGGGAACAGAAGGCAGAGCGGCCGCAAAGGAATAAGTCGCCCTTTTTCCAGTGTAAAAACCTCAGGGTGCAGGTGTCGAGGCAGAACAAGAGGATTGAGCTGCGAGGGGTAATGCAGGCTGTAGTGTGGGGGTCTGGATTTATACTGATGGTACTAGCAACGTGTCTGTGCGAGAGTCCGCAAACTTATTATCAAAACATGAAGTAAAGTACTGCTATTGTGTTGAAAAATCATAAAACGGTTTGCGGACTGGGCATTCAGTTACTTGTGTTACTATGTTGAATCTACATTTTGGAGCTTTTAACCAGACAATTCAGTGTTTCCGTCAGGGATTAACACAAGTTCTCCTCAAGGAAACAGCAGAAGAACCTATTACTTTTTCCAGTTACAAACACACAAACATGAAACCGGGTAAACAAATACAGCATGTCATCTCCTCCTGCTGGAGAACTGCTGCAGGTGATGATCTTTCACCTGCAACACGGTATTTAAACCCAGTGGCTTCTCATTTCTGAAACAACCAAGTGGAACAGACGAATCCTGTGGTTGTGGAACAGACGTGTGTTTGAGAAGGATCAAATCATTGGCACCAAGCAGAGAAAACATCTAAGGAGAAGCAGAAACTAATCTACTACAGATCTGAACCCCAGTGAGAGTGTTTGGGACGAGCTGGAGAAGGCTTTGTGCAGTTGTCACTCTCTCCATCATCAATACACGATCTGAGTGAGGAATAATGACACACTGAAGATCTGTGTGAGGAATAATGACACACTGAAGATCTGTGTGAGGAATAATGACACACTGGAGATCTGTGTGAGGAATAATGACACACTGAAGATCTGTGTGAGGAATAATGACACACTGAAGATCTGTATGAGGAATAATGACACACTGAAGATCTGTGTGAGGAATAATGACACACTGGAGATCTGTGTGAGGAATAATGACACACTGGAGATCTGTGTGAGGAATAATTACACACTGGAGATCGGTGTGTGGAATAATTACACACTGGAGATCTGTGTGAGGAATAATGACACACTGGAGATCTGTGTGTGGAATAATGACACACTGGAGATCTGTGTGAGGAATAATGACACACTGGAGAGCTGTGTGAGGAATAATGACACACTGGAGAGCTGTGTGAGGAATAATGACACACTGAAGATCTGAGTGAGGAATAATGACACACTGGAGATCTGTGTGAGGAATAATGACACACTGGATGGAAATAAGTGTGCCCCTTTTTTTTCTGCTGCAACTTTTGTTTTTGGACAGGCAGTGTATTAAGTAAGTATGTTGTCAGAAAACGTCTTTGATTGTTCATGGCGTGGCTTTATGATCAGCCTTTAGTTGCACGTTTTCAGCCAGTCCATCACAAGGAGAAATCCAGGGCTAAAACCCACGACCTTCTTGCTGTGAGCTGAGCATGCGTGCAGACCTTTTGCTTATGTATGAATATTTGATCATTCATGGTTAGAAGCTCAGAAGTTGGACAGCTCAGAAGACCAAAAATCCTGACACATAAAATATTCAATTTCTTTATTTTTTCATTAGTTGCAGGTATGGCACAAAAATGGGTGGTAAAGCCAAAGAAATACAGTGAAATCATAATTAAAAAAAGCCTGGTTGTTTATAAATATAGCGCTCACAAAACAGAGGAGAGTCTTCATTACGGGACAAGAACAGGAACACAACCAGGATCTTAGGCCTTTGGACCAAACCTAGAGTACACCGCAGAAGAGAATATCTATTGATTTAAGGTCAGAATAGACATTTGAGTAGTTTTGACAGGTTTTAGATGAGATTTTAAATGTTTTTCTGGATGTTCTGAGTTCATCTTTAGTCTAGTTTACTACTTTTGACTACAAATGAGTTCAACGTTTTGGGGATTACAGATTTTTTGAGTGGATTATCTTTAATTTAACAATTGCCAATCTTTCTTTTTACTCAAATCAAGATTAATTCTAAATTCAAGTCATTTTAACTCTTGTATACGAGTTATATTTTTTCGTGCAGGTGAGTATAAGAAGGTGTCAAACATATCACTCTCCTTTTGCGCCGTCATAAGGAAATCAGCTCCAAAACCTGCCGTCCACAAGTCAATCAGTTTGGGCGACATTTACACTTTACTTGTGGTGCACGGGAAAAAGAAAATACCTCAAAATGGGAAGAATTTTGTGGTATAATCTGATTTGAGTACTGTCCATTTTAACAATTCAAAAAAAAATTTGATTATTATTTAGTTTAAGCCTTTTTTGCCATTTTGTCAAGTTAGCTAATTACATTTAGTCAGTAGTTTTACCAAATCCATAATAGTTTTTGTTTGTTTACGTTCAGGAGAAATTTCATTAATTTATGTTTAGTTTTTAGTATTCAACACAAATATCAGTACTTTTAGTCTACAGAATTATATACTTTTTAGTTAACAAAAAATAATATACTTTTAGTCAATAATTATTATTTAGCTTCAGTCGCCAAAATGTGAAATTGACAAAAACTCTGATGAAATACTTTTGTCAAAATATTTAATACCTGATTTGAGAGGTTCTAACTTATTTCAGACATTTAAGATAGACCGTGATATAAAAAAACTTGTCAAAACTACTAAAATGAATATTAATATTCAGAATATTAGCTAATGTACTGTAGATAATCCTTTGCAGTGTCTTGATGTGGTTTTGTTGGACTTGACAAACAGTTTGAACCATAAAATATTCCACAAATACTGTCCTACATGTTTGCTTTTGTCATATTTTCTACACCATTTGTATAAAACATGGTGGTGGGATAGTTTTGTTTTGCTCGGGGAGCTCATTGAGCACAATGGATGGCACGGCGTGACAAAGCCCTTCTCTGGATTGAAAATGAGAACAGTATTTCTTTTCCTGTCTGGGGGCAAAAAAATACAAGGAAAACTTTTTAGTACAAGACCTCATTGGAACAGAACATATTTTCTTACTCCAGTTACTCTCGCTTACAAAATTACAAACCTCTGCACTTTGAGGAATTAAGGCATCGCTTGTTTGGAACTCGTTTTCGCGCACAGGTCCCGCGATCGCCTCTCCACACTCGAGCGGCTCTAATCAAATCGACAAAGAACCTGGGAAATAGTTCAAGCCGTTTTGTCGCATTTGTGTGTGAGCTCCGAGCGAGAGCAGTTACCGTGGCAGCCGCATGTTTTTGATGCTACACTGGCTCGGTTTGAATTGGATCCGCGCCGACACTGGGTACACTCGCGCACAGATGGTTCGCTTCTGCAGACACGGAGCCAGATGCAAATAGAACTGCTGCTGCTGCTGTTTCACTGTTTCCATGCAAACGAATTCAATTATGACACTGAGTAATGCACCGAGAAGTGGAAGAGGCAAACATCTGCACAAAGAAGTCCAAAATGTAAGGACTGACACGTTGCGCGATCAGCCTTTAAATGTATCATCTTACTCCTAGTCTTGGTTAGGTTGGACTGTAGCTGCTAGCGTTCAAGTGTTTTAGCTCTGGAGAAGACAATTCAAGTGTTAAGATGATCAGATTATTGATTACACTGCACTCGTGTCCTCGAGATGACACTTAGCCTCATCTGTGTGAATGTGGAGGTTATCGGAGCAAACCTGCTTGAATTAAAATATTAAATGAATTAATTAATTTAATTCAAACTAAACAAATAACAATAATAAATAAAACGTAAATAAATTAAATTAAATACAATTTAAACAAATAAAAAACGTATACATTAAAACACCAATAATAGAATGACGGCTAAACAGACATTTCTTGCAATGCTGTGGAACAATCAGGGACACAAGAAAGTGGCAGACTGCCCCAACCAGAGAAGTTACACCATGCACCTTTAAAGGACACTTATTTAACTTCAAACTGTGTTATATTGTTGTTCCCTCATCAAAAACATACCTAGAGTTGTATTTCGCTTCGTTCACACTTTTTTTTAATCCTGTTTACGAGGTCAGTTTCTCCGACAATCGTTCTGTTTGAATTTTCTTTGTATTATCCATGAACCATCAAACGAACGCATGACCCTCATTAGCATAGCATTCAAGTTGCCTAATGGTTTGATTATTATAATTGTTTTCATTGTTCAGTCCCAATGCTGATGGCAGAGGGCGCTCCAATGCTTAAATGCCTCATTGGAAACAGGGGTATTTGTTTTCCAAGTGTTTTTTTCCCAAGTTTAGACATTATTTTAGTTTAGGGAATGTGAATAGACATTATTTTAGTTTAGGAAATGTGAACGTACTAATGCCAAGGTGAACAAAAAAACGCATTCAAAAGCCAATTAAAAGCCACAGGAATGCATACTACGTCAAGTTACCCAAATAGTGGCACCAATATCATGTTTTTCATGTCTTTTATCCAGCATTCGAAACTTCAAACCTCTTTTTATAACATCATCTACGGTAAAGAAAGCTGCCTCCCGTGTGTCGGCTTATGCAAATAGTTGATTTTTAAAGCTGCCACTACAGGATCCCTTCTCTTCATTAAAACAGCCCAAACCAGCACCACAGCGCTGTTTACACATTCACCGCAGTGTTAATCCTCCTCCACTGCACTTTGAACAGGCTTAGAGCTTCTATCAATAATGAGGGGAGTGTGTCAGCCTCTCAGCACGCACAAATGTCACTGTAAACAACTGGATAAAAGCTCGGTTTAGAGTAAGAGCTACTTCACTGTAAAAAGAGTTAAAATGATTGAGAATAAGATGATTTAAGGGGTTCAATGGCGCACAGCATAACTTTTCTGCTGGAGGAGCTGCCACCTGCTTGTCTCCACAGAGATACTATTGCTATCCCAAGACAGCAAGGCATAAATTTACTAATCTCCATGGCGACAAGCAAGGGACACAACCAGGCCAAGTTACAGGTGTGGTATGTGTGGAGAATTCATGTATTTTACAAAGTGTTATTCGGCAAAATAGAGAATCACTTCTGTAGTTTAATGTCATGCTGTGAAACATTCCAGGCAAAGTAATACAATCTCCATGGAGACCAGCAAGTGTAAAGTTGTTTAGGTTGTAAATTGCATGAGTAATTTTGTCATCAAATTCACTAGTTGTAATTTATTACTTATTTTAATCGGAATTATCTGCCACTAATCATGCCAGTTTTAGTTCTTTCAGTTAAAATATCTCTTCTTTTGCTCAGTACATGGAACTGGATATAAATTAATCAGTTATATTTTAAGGAAGTAAAGTAATCTAGATCAAATTTGTTTAATTAATCTAAAAATGACACTAAAAAAGTCATTCCGACTCAAAAGTTAAAATTTTAGTGATTACTTTTTCTAGAAACCAGACATTTTCAACTTGAATCTTTGAAGAAACAGGCCAACTCTGTACAAATGTACCCAGGGGAGTCTGCAGCCGATTGGAAATGTCATTTTAAAAAGTGAAATAAAATACACGGTGCCATTGTGACAGAAGTAGTCGGCGACACAAGGGGCACTTTGGCACTTGTCATTACCGAGGAGAGCCACCGGGGGAGCTAACACTTTTGAAATGTAATTTTCACATGTCTGAAAAAGTATGACAAAGAAAAGAACCTCTCCCATTCTCAAAGTTACATTCATTATATTATTACGTTTAAAAATATAAGAGGAAATACATAATTATGGTGTTTTCACAGCAAAAAATATATAAAAAATCTACATGAGTAAAAATGTTTGAATTTGGAATATATCAATCTTAATTTGAGTAGTTTTACCTAAAATTGTAGATGTTGTTATTTCAAGACCTGGATTATTTGGCATTTTGAGATATTTCTGACTGTCAAGCTAAATCAATCAATTGAGGTAAATTTATTGCACTTACCACACTTTTCAACCCCACTGGCATATACTTGATCTTTTAAATAAAATGGCAGAAACATCTTAAAACAATAATCCAGGCATAAAATCAAGCCAAAACAACTCAATTCAAAATTCATATTCCAATTTACGTCATCTGTCATTCACGTAGATATTATTTTTGCAGTGTTGGTCAAATGTTTAATGATGATTTTTTTGGAATGCCCTGAAAGAGTCGACAATCCGCTCTGTTTTGTGAAGTCTTCGCCGTCTTTACAGATTCTAGTCACATATTGTACACAGCTTCATGCCTGTACTCACCCAACCTACCCGGACAAAACCACGTTTCCATTCGCTAGGCCACTCATTAATCTTATTGGAACGGTCCGGGTGGGCCTTGCACTGCAGAAAAAGAACTATCTACATGAGCTGAAATTGCTTAAACTCAGAATATGTGCCTTGGTGTGAGTAATTTAAACTATTTAAATTTTTTTTTTCAAATTGCTTCATTATTAAAAGTATTTGTATTAGTGTAAGTGTTTCTTTTAATATTGTTACTGCAATAAAATGTCTATATCTATAAATGTACCAGTGGCGTAGAACATTGATTTTTTTCTTGAAGACTTACTGTAAATATAAAATAAATATAAAGAATTCCGACAGTCCAATAATTTAAGTCAAAACTATGCAAGACATTTTATATTCTGAATTGAAGACATTTTAATTCAGTAGATGTATGTCTTTTTTGCAGTGTGTGAGCGCATGCTTTTATTGAAAAATAAATAAATAATAATAATGATAATAAAATAAGATTCATATGCCGAGACCTTAAACTGTATGTTGTGCTTCCTGTATTCCAAAAAAAACCAAAAACATTTATCATAAACCTTTTGAATAGAGCTTCTTTAACATTTACAAGTTATACAGTTTTACCAAATGGGTTTTCTTATGCTTCCGCCCACAGCGTCAAGACTTGCAATGCAAAGAGGGAGACGACAAGAAGAGAGAAAAGGAAGGATTAAGTCATTTTCAACGCAAAAATAAGATATAAGAAACAAGACACCAGTCCTCGAAAACATTGGCATAACCAACGATGAACAATAATCTTTTCATTTGCTCTTTTACACGATACATTTTTTTTTTTATAAACGCCCGCTGGTTAAGGTTATGGTCTCAGGTAGATAGTCCTCAGTCAGCCTTCACAGTTTTTTTATAAAGCAGAGAAACATTCCTGCTAGAGTAATAAAATATCAGGGCTATTATTGACATTATTATTCTTCATTATTTTTTATATTTGTTCCATAGAAATAGATTGGGGAGAGACAAGTTTCGCATGAGTTCAGCTCTCCTCCCTGTACAATGTTTGTTTTATTCAGTGGTCGCTTGTTCTTTTCATTAAAAAATGCTTGCCCACAGGGAAGAGTAGCGTCGAGCGAGTGTTTTCACCCATTTTGAACCGTCTTTCGGCAACAAAAGAAAAAAAAAATCAAATTCAAACAACCATCCACTTCGCTTTGCCGTTCCTACCGTTCCTACCGTTCCTACCGTTCCGCCGTTAGCCTGTGCCCAGTTGCTAGCCTGCATCGCTGCGATTCCTAACACCGCGAAACGTTACGTCCAAAGAGGAGGCAAAAAAAAAGTCCCTTCCAGAGATAAAACCATCCTCAACTGTTCGTTGGTCGTGTCCGCTCCTCAGCACTTGTGGGGCGAAAGAAAGAAATTAGAAAAGTAGCCCATTGAAGATGTTCTGCTAATATTTGCGTTTGGTGGTGATTGACAGCCAGGCTCAAACTCGGTGTAATCTGAAGGCACTTCTGTTTCATGGCAGAAAGTAAAGTGGCTTCTTCTTAGCGAAACTCCATCCTTGACCTGAACGTACGCAATTTTTCTTCGACCCGAAACTCGTCGCTCGATCCGGATTGTCCGTCTGCGATCGAACCGTCCACGGCCACTTGTACTCGTGACACAGTGTTTAAGATACAGAAAGAGTAAGGAGATGCAAGCAAAGTGTAGCCGTCTTGTCTATCTTATATCGTTCAAATAGCACCGACTGGTTAAAAAATAGAAGTATGGTTGGCGTATTGGCAAAATTGAACAGAAGAATGCACAGAAATGCTCCATGTTTGCAGGGGAAATCTCCAAAAAGGCAGCAGCTGTAGCGTCCTTATGCCCATTGCGTCATAAAATAGTTGTGCTTTACAAACAGCCCATCCACGACTTTTCACTTTGTGCTCGTAAACGTCTCCGAGTCCGACAGTTTTTTTTCTGTAAAAGAGGTCACTTAGAAAAATTAGCATGTTGTTTCTTTTTTATTACTTTTGAACATATATTTCCGTCCTTCGCTGTGTTGTGGTTCCGCTGCCGTCCAGGAGGGGGCAGCGGAGCATTCTGGATGCGTGGTTCTTTGGTGAATTCGATGCCAGTCTTGCAGACAGTGAGCTAAGCTTTTGCCTCAGTGGAGTTTTACAGGAAGTCGGGTCACCTCTGGCCTTGTAGTAGGGTCATCGCCGCGGCGATGCACAGCAGCCATATATGGGAGGACGGGGGTGGGGCCATGGAGCTTAGATCTGTGGGAGAAAAAATCACAAGTAAGTAGTGTTAGATGGGACAATAATGAACATCATCATCACCAAACTTTTACTTCAGACGTGTAGTTCAGTTAAAGTTCAGAATTAAAAGACACCACAAGTGAAACCACAATACAGAAGACTTTAGAACAGGGGTACCCAAAGTCAGGCCCTCAGGGGGTCTAATTTGGCCCTTGAATGAGTTCTGAGATTTATTAGGAGTATCTGTTTGATTAAATATAGTGCTGAAAAGACTGTCAGTAGTTGCAGAGGAAACCAGATCAAGTCTATTCCCCTGAAAGCATGTTAATAAAAGACACTTTAATCATATTCTTTTTTACTGATAGACTTTTTAAATACAAGACAAGTTAAGTGTCTGGCCCTCGGCATGCTAATGCGAATTCATTTTGGAAAAGGTTAACACATTTTGGCCCGCTGAAGAAAAACGTTTGGGCGCACCAGCTTCGTGTCCACTTGAGCGTACATCATGCAGCACTGTCTGTAGATGTCTGACATGTCATCAGTAATAAAGCGTCCCAAATATTTGTTACATACTGCCAGATGACACAATACAAATTGAAGAAACTTTACACATCTATATTTCTAAAGACCATTATGACACTTTTAGCGGCATTATATTTTACATCAAAACACACCATCCTTGGAGCAGGCAAAGATGTTCCTGGAGAGCTGGGACAGAATACGTCTGCCACATTAGATGGTTCACAAGACTAGACTTACACTCTTACATATGAATTATGTTTAACGAGAACAAAGCAAAGTGCCAGACTCATTTATTGCCATTCCGCATCATTAACGCCTCTGACCACGACTAATCACTTACGCAAACACCACATTTACAGGCAAAGTGGGTGAACTGTCTTGCCTTGTCACTGTAAAGGAAATGCCAGGACTTTTTTTCTTCCTATTTGAGTGTTTTGTATAACAATTGTATGTTTCTGTGATGAGATAGAATAAGCTCTGAACACGTCTTCACTGTTAGACTGAGGTCAACAGCTCGTTCCATGAGTGTACAGTACAAACATGGCCGCCTTTGTCACTAATGGCAATGCTTTTGTAAACTCCTTTGCCATTTTTTTTTTTTTTGTCTATACACTTATTATGCTATTTAAACGTGTTTACGGTACACTTATTAAACTGTCTAACAAACAAATGTCATTGTACGGTGCGTTCGGACAAATGTACAGATGTCACTGTAACACCAGAGTAGCAGTACTTTAAACACAACTTTTGTACTTTTACCAGTAATAGAGCAGTTTATGCAGATTTCCTTTGGCGTTTACATTTGTTTACGTTAGGACGACAACCAAAGCGGCCGCAGCTGGCGTACTGGTCACGTGACTGGCAGAAACCGATTAGTGGAAGCAATAGTAATAGCAGTATTTGTAATTTGCATTGGTTGTAGAAATAGTAGATCCATGGGTTTCAGAATGATAAGAAATTACGACAAATCAAAACGAAACATCATATCTTTAGTGTGGGAAAAGTCCTCAAAATGCTCCATAAAACAGGAAGCTAAAACCCACGAATAGAAGTAGCAGTATTCATAGTAGTAGTACACATCCATGCAAATGTACAAATGTCTATAGTGTTTTATCTATGGGCCCCAAAGTCACATCCACCTTGGCTGTAAGAGCGCAGACTCCGGCGAGACATTACTCATTTTGTCCTTACATCATAGAGTCATGTAAGATTCATCATGTGAGATTGAGCTGCATAATTCATCGGTCTATCCCGGGCCAGCAGACCACCGCCGTGAAAGACGCTCGAGTATCTGCCGGATTTATATCTCAATAAGGTCAAATGTATTATCTTGAACGAGCCAATGTGTTATTTTGAAAGTACATTTAACGAGACGGTGGAGTGGAAGCACTGGAAGCGTAGTCCAACGTCAATAGAAATAACAATGTCCAGCTTGGGTTGAAAACATATATTGGTAGTGATTAATGAGAAGATTTGGGCTGTTTTCAGACCTGGTTTAGGCCTGGCTTGAACACGGCTTATTCCTGGCGTAGATTTGGTTTGGTCCTGAATAGTTCTAGTTTATTCAGTGTTTAGTTCTGGTTTAGTCATGATCTAGTCCTGGTTTTATCATGATCTAGTCCTGGTTTTCTCATGATCTAGTCCTGGTTTTCTCATGAGCTAGTCCTGGTTTAGTCATGATCTAGTCCTGGTTTAGTTATGATCTATTCCTGATTTAGTCATGAGCTAGTCCTGGTTTAGTCATGATCTAGTCCTAGTTTAGTCTTGATCAAGTCCTGGTTTAGTCTTGATCAAGTCCTAGTTTAGTCATGATCAAGTCCTGGTTTAGTTATGATCTATTCCTGATTTAGTCATGATCTAGTCCTGGTTTTCTCATGATCTAGTCCTGGTTTTCTCATGATCTAGTCCTGGTTTTCTCATGAGCTAGTCCTGGTTTAGTCATGATCTAGTCCTGATTTAGTCATGAGCTAGTCCTGGTTTAGTCATGATCTAGTCCTGGTTTTGTCATGATCAAGTCCTAGTTTAGTCATGATCTAGTCCTGGTTTAGTTATGATCTAGTCCTGGTTTAGTCATGATCTGGTCCTGGTTTAGTCATGATCTAGTCCTGGTTCAATCATGATCTAGTCCTGGTTTTGTCATGATCTAGTCCTGGTTTAGTCATGATCTAGTCCTGGTTTAGTTATGATCTAGTCCATGTTTTGTCATGATCTAGTCCTGGTTTTGTTATGATCTAGTCCTGGTTTTGTCATGATCTAGTCCTGGTTTAGTCATGATCTAGTCCTGGTTTAGTCATGATCTAGTCCTGGTTTAGTTATGATCTAGTCCTGGTTTTATCATGATCTAGTCCTGGTTTTATCATGATCTAGTCCCGGTTTAGTCATGATCTAGTCCTAGTTTTATCATGATCTAGTCCTGGTTTTATCATGATCTAGACAAGAACATACTCCACACAGAAAGACAGTAAGAATGCATGTTTTCTTAGCAAGAAAACCTGTAGTTCTATAAATGTAAGGTATGTTTAATGCCAGAACATGTAGCATCCCAGACAAAACAATAACATCTCCATGGAGACAAGTGGGTTTTCCGCGGTGTGTATTTTACGATTGTGCTTCAGTCTTTGAAGCACCTTGTTGAGAGCTCAAATGTACTTGATAAATATAATAAATATTGAACCAAAACATTTTCTCAGCTTATTGTGGAGTGGACCATTACAATTTTCTGTCCTATTTTACCCTCTCAATGCCTGCTCTCAGCGCCTCTCAGTCATGTGACCACAGCCGTGTTGCTATGGTGACTTCTCTATTTGCTTTTCACTGTCTGCGATTACTGTCCTAATGTGGATCTGAGCTTTACCCTGCGGTTTCGGAGCTCACTGGACAGACAGTATTAACTCTAGTGTCACAATAAGATTCGAGGGATCATATTTTAGGCTTAATTTCAGTAAACAATAATAAGAGTGATAATCCAAGCATGACTGAAAAGGTAAATGAGCTGCGAAATTGCACAGGTTTTGTAATAAGACCAGTGCATACTGTTGTTGTGTCTTTAGGCAAGACACTTCACTCTCCCATTTCCACCATCAACCCAAAACATGCACCATAGAGAATCCTCCAGGTAAAGTCCTGACCAAGCCTGGGAGACAGATCCCTGGGTCAAGTATACTTTGACCTTAACCTTGCAGTTTTTATATCCTTTATCCTTTTTTTAAATTTTTTTATAGATGAATTATTATATTTGCAATTTTGCGCTTGCTGGTGAGAAACCACGTTTTGTTTCAGCCTGTGGATTTATGATAAGTATTAAGCAGGTAGTAAATAGTAAATAGTGCTCACTGGGCGGCGGGTCTCGACATTCTCCTTCCTCCAGCGTCACATCGTCGATGGCGATGTCCCCTTCTATCCCCGGGCCCCTGACTCCTTCCAGCACCACCTGAACACAGAGCAAAAAGACATCAGGCCATAGACATAATAATCATTTTCTGGCTTTATTTGACAGGACAGCTGTAGCGTGAAATGGGAACGACAGACACATTTGGCAAATGGACGAGGCCAGAAAGCGAACCCACAACGCCGAGGTGGGAAACACACTTTACTTTTACTCCCTGTTCAACTATGCATACAATCTACTTTTTATGTATAGTTGTTTCATGACGATTTCGACTCAGAATCTTTTGGTTAGAATTAGTAGAAATATCTGCCATTTTACAAAGAAAATATCTTAAAACAAGTCAATCAATTTGTGTATCATTCGTAAAAACATTTCAAATTCAAATGTATTGCTTTTTGCCGTTTAGGCTTGTATGTGTAGCAAATGTCGAATAAATTAAGACTTGTTCAGTAGATCTTGTTCCTACAACTCACAACTGCTACCTTCAAAATCTTAACATAAAAACCCGGTCTCATTCTCTATTCACGATCGTTGCTGCACTGCTCATAGACAAATAAAAGTAAACACACAGCCATTTAGCTTAATTGGCTGTTTTAAAAGCAGCAGGTGGCAGGACTTTATTTCTCTTTTAATGTCACAGAATTTAAGATGCTCGCTTGCCGCCTATAGACTCTGGAGCTGGAGACTCTAATTACTTTGCAAACACAGAGGCCGTAAAAATGATGGAGAATGTTGCTAAGCCATATTTGCCATTAGCTTCCCGTTGGTAAAATGATGTGGGACTGTGTTCTGAAAGAGAACATCGGATACTGGACACTGCATCGGACCACCATTAAAGTACCACTAAACTACAGTGCTATTTTGTTTATGTCAACCCCAATCTTCACTTTGTGTATTACAATCTCAAGGAAAAGTTGGTTAAGTTGCTGAGAACATTAACTAAAGCTAAATTCATTTATACACCAATATGTTGGTTGTATATTAAAGTGGCTGTACCTGTAAATATTGTAAGAGCAGCCGTACATCTAATTGTAAAGTGGTTCCTTGTCGCTGTTAGCAACCTGGAAACTGCCAGCATGCTGTAAACTGTTAGCATAGTGAAAACTGTTAGCATAGTGAAAACTGTCAGCATGCTGTAAACTGTTAGCATAGTGAAAACTGTCAGCATGCTGTAAACTGTTAGCATAGTGAAAACTGTTAGCATGCTGGAAACGGTTATGTTTTTTTTTTTATGCTGGAAACTCCGCTCTGGTCTCTGAAATTTGTGAAAATTGGATATTTTTTATGCTGCAAACTGTAATTTAAAAATGATAATAATAATGCTGGAAACTGTTAGCATGCTTGGAACTGTTAGCAGACTGGAAACTGTTAACATGCTAGAAACTCCGTCTCTGAAAGTTGTGTGAAAAGCATTTATAAACTGTTAGATCGAAGTAAAAAATTTGGAGTGTCGGAATGCATTAAGCAAATGAAGATTTTGCACAAACAATTTGCACTCTGGATCGCTGCAAATTGTTTAAAATGAAGTAGTACAAAAAAAAAATGATGTTCATATTACGCTAATAACATTAAAACATGAGGAATAAGAAGCAGACGCATGGGTTTAACCAGGAGGATGGTGGTTCCTCGTCTTTTACACTTTTTAGACATTATGGCTGTAAGTCACTTTTGTAGCTATGACTGCCCCAGGGCTGAATGACAGACACATGGCTACCAATCTAATGTCAATGGCTCGCTTGGACATGTTTTGGCATTGGTCATAGCCCAGAAACACCTTCATACTTTGTAAATTGCTCACCTGGAAGGAGGAGACGGGGTGGATGCTGACTTTGGCCTGTTTCCAGCGGTCGCCTTGGTTACCAGTGAGGGACCACACAGGGCTGTCGGTGGTGGTCTGACCCTTCTGCTTCAGGAGGGCGTTTAGTGTACCTAGGAGAGAGAGAGAAGGAGAGAGAAGAGAGGTAAAAATATGTTCTATAGCGTAAGAAGTAGAAAAGTAGTACAAATATTTGAGTGGAGTGAATTATAACAGGTTACAGAAGTTTAACAACTTTAAAAACATTTAAAGAATTATAATTTAAGTACACTTGCATCCTCTAATTATTTGTATATTGCAAAATGAAGTGTCCCATTGATTGAGCTATTGTGCATTGAAGTCAATGAGGAAAACTTTTAATTATTAGTTCAAAATCTATGAGTGTATAATCGATAATCTATAAATTGTAGAAAGAAATAGATAATACTTCCAAGTCTAAACGCAAATAAGGTTTAACTGTCATTTTCACTTTCATTTCCAGTGGTTGAAGACTTGGAACCAGACGTAGTTTTGGCAGAGAGAAACTCGCAACTTGATTAAAACAGACAGTGAAGTTCAGGAAATACTTAACAGCAAAAAATGTAAAACAGTTGAAGACATAAACCAAAACTGTCCTGCTCTTCTAAATTCCAACATTGAGCAATTATTATGGTCCTTTATATTCATTTATTTATATGTGATGGTATTTAATAGGATTTAAGCTAAACTTAAGAAGTAGTTTTGATAGTATGCAATGATACTCAGTATTTTACTTATATTGACTAAAAGAATAAGGTTCCTAACCATGACTCAGGTACATTTTGCGTTACCACCTGACACTATGTAAATTATTTTAGAGTGTCTCAAACATCTTCTAACACTCCATTCTCCACCATACTCTCCTTCTACGTTTAAAGGACAATAATAGGCATCGTTTGTATTGTCATTGGCCTTTGAACACGCTCTTGAGTACCTTTATTTTGGTTTTAGAATAAACCAAAATTACTTTCCACATCAATAATTTACTTTTGGCTCAATCTACCAGTAGCAGAGGGAATAGCTTCCCCCCGACATGCTAATGTTAGCACGCCGTTGTAATGAACATGATTTGAGGCAGAAACGCTCAGAACGAGTCTAGCGATCATTTTTGGACTTAAAAACGTTACGTCGTCACACATCTTGGAAATTCAGAATGTTTTTTGAGGCTCAGGGGGGGAGGAGGACTTTTTAACCAGGACTGATCAAGCTAGCATGAATGAAGCTAAATACAACGCCAGGTATGTGTAACATGGCCAAAAGCTCAAAAGAGTAAATTTTGCATCATGTAACTGAAGCAAAACCTTTCCGAGGAGAAACCTTTACCCACAAATGTACAGGGTATAAATTCGATTTTGCCTGGTACTTTTGACCACCGAGTATCACATCCTTACATTATCGCAAAATTAGCACATAACTAATATGAATAAAAATGTATAAGAATAAAGGCAATAATAAAAATCAACAATAAAACTTTAATAATAATAAGTAGTGATAATAAAAATGTGATAATAAGTAAATACGAATAAGTAATAATAAAAGTGTTAAAAAATACAAATATTTAAGAAGTTAAACGGCCCAGCCACTGGGAGAACATGCAAACACCTCATGGGATGAAAAAGAAAGATAAGACAGATGGGACACGTTCACACCACAAATCCACACGTCCCTGGACAGTTTTGGCGACAGGAACCATCTGATCCGTTACTATACGTCTGCGAGCCCTCTGCCTCACGTCCAAGTAGGTCATCGTTGGCGCGGTAAACACTCGCTCTTCAGCACCTTTAGGACCCAGCCGAGCGTGAAGGCGAAGCGGGGAGACAGCGCTGGCATTTCACAGCCCATCACAACTTTCAATTTGGCTTTATGCTCCACAAATCTGCCCCTCGTGTCCACTTCACCGCAGGCAAACTTTGTCCATTTCTATCCGGCAACTTGACAATATTTTGAGATGGGGTATAATAACGATATCGCCTCTGCTTTTAGGGGAATACAGAGGAATGGGTGCTAAACTTAATATTGGAGTTTGTTTGCAGATGGTCGGATGTCTCAGAGGGAGCATGGGCCAGAATATTGCACAGATTAAAAGATATTCTCATAATAAGAAGGAAATAAAAAGGAAAATCCACAAAAGTTGAACCTAAAAGTTTTGCTGCCTAAAAAAAGAGTGAATAATGAAAGCATATTTGTACAACCCAAACATTAGGCTTTTTGTGTTGTAATTATTCAGACTTCATTTGTGACTGTTTAAATACAAAGGGATAGGTTAAATCGGGGTTAAAATGCACACATTTATTAAATTCGAGTTCATCTGACGATGATAATTTATTCAACAGACATTGTAATGCAAATCTTCTCTCACTAATTGCCAAAATGTGAAAAAAAGCGAATATGAGTTAAATTACTCAAATTATTTTCTCATTTTAGAGGAGCACTTCGTAAACTGGTCTATCTAGCATTTGCGTTTACATTGCGCAGAAATACAGGGCTGGTTTTCTGTCGAGAAGATCAAAAATATATAGTATTTAACAGCTATATAACATAAGTACTCACTTTGTATATTTAGAAGTTCAACATCACATTGTAATGTTGTGTACACACTTATACAGTACATTCTAAAGGTAGTCTAATTCATCATGCATATTTTCCAACAAGTTATGCTCCAGCAGCTATAACAGATTATTTGACATTACTGTTTGACAGGCAAATTTCCTTGTCAAATTATGATCCTTAAGTACATGAAGTAAATACAGGCATATACTGTATGTTCAGGTCTTCAATAGGCACCAGAGGATCCCGCTTTGGACAGAAATGGTGGTTTAAGGCAGTGGTTCTCAACCTTTTTCAGTCGTGACCCCCATAATAACAACCGTTGGCTCTCGTGACCCCCGAACACAAATAATATATTTCTATTGATTGATTTTATTTTCAGAGCATAGGCCTGGATAAATGACTTTGGTCAGCCAAACAGGAATCTATATTTACCACAGCGTTTGAAGGGCACCAAGGCTTATTTAAGACTGTCAAATACATTTTCAATAGTCCCCACATCATTTGGGGACCCCCTGAAATCAATTAAGATGAGAACCACTAGTTTAAGGTTATAATCTACCTTCTGTTTACAAACCTATATTCAAACCAAAATCAGTTGCAGAAATCAAGCCAATCAAAGGCCATTCAGGCGTTTGGCAGCAGCGAGAGGGAGGCCAATACAGCACAACAGGATATAACAACTTGAGACATAACTGGCCAATCAGATAACAAAGACAGAGCACTTTCCGGCTGTAACTCCTCCCGTGGGGCAGGACCAATCTACTAGCTCAGTGTAGTACACATTCTAAGCTTCTCAGACTGGTACCTTCAGATTGAAAAATACTTCTGGGTGGAAGTCAAAACTACACGCACTGTGGAACAAATCAAGGCAATACAAATCTCCCTGGAGACAAACCCTCCACCAGAAATGTTCCATAATTCATTTTAAAAAGAAAATCCATGCATAGAAAGGACAAACATTTTTACAAATGAACACTCAGCCAATCACTGCCTGCTGCCTTTGCCACCGTTCATATGAATGCACTATCTCTCCCTTCCATCACATCCTCATGCAGTTTTATTTAGAAGGGCTTTCATAAGGAGCTGTGGCTGCAGAACGCTCCAAACAGACGCTCACTCAGACCTGCACTGGCCCTGAAGTTTCACATCCAACTGGAGATGATGACACTGAGAGCAAGTGCTTCAGAAGACAGACAGGAGGCGAGAGAGGGCGAGAGAGAGGGCGAGAGAGAGGGCGAGAGAGAGGGCGAGAGAGAGGGCGAGAGAGAGGGAGAGAGAGAGAGAGAGAGAGAGAGACAAGAGAGAGCGAGACGTGAAAGAGAGAAAAGAGAAAGAAAAGAGAGAGGAAAGAGAGAAAAAAGAGAGAAGGGATGTGCAGGGTAAAGATCCAATATGCTTCACGTTGTTTTAATAAAAGGTCATGACCTCCTCCTCTTGGGGACGGAGGTACATTTGTTTTATTCAATACATCTAAGGTTACCTTTACTCAGCTAGTAATATTGTATTGGCCGCTATTATTGACTGATGTGGATTATTCCAACATGTGATCATTGAATGTCACTGGGAATATATATAATCGCCATTATGTGACACTGATTTGTCATATTTTTGGGTACTGACATGTTGTTTATGATAAGCATCTGCTTTGGTGTCTTGGCCACTCCTCTTCTTGAGGCCACTCCTATTCTTGAGGCCACTCCTACCCAAACCTCAGTCTCTCATTTGCCTGACGAAGGCCTTGCAGAAACATTGCCTTTCCAACTGTAAATAAAACTTCACCTTGTAAGTAAGACAGTGTGTGGGATGTTTTCTCACTTGATCCAGCGCCACACACTGTAGAACATATCCTCTTTTTATCAAAATATCTTATCTTTTGTCAAAATAATCTTTTTACCAATATTGTATTATTAAAGAGTTAAAATGCATTATTGATAATGTTCCTATAAATATGAAAAGGAGAGATATTTTATAATATCTTGAAAGTCAAAACTAGTCAGAACCCCTCAAATCAAGTTTAAAATGTACCTAGAATTATTTTTCTTTTTCTTTTCTTTTCTTTTTGCAGTGCAGCGTCAAACAGTGAACAATGTCTGGTGGAAGTGTTCAATTATGTATCAGGAAGAGGAAGAGCGAGAGGGTTCGGTGCCTCCTGCTCGCTCACAAACGGATGCTGCTGTAGTAGTAGAAGGTCAGAACTGCGTGCTGAGCCGAGAAGAGCACCAGCCTGATCCTAAAACAAACGTAACATGGACTCCTGCGGGACACGCTGGGGAAGTGTCTGAACAACCGCCCTGATCTAAATCTACCCCATTAAGAAGTACTTTTACATTTATATTTTGAATACAAACTTTATAGATCAACGAGGGGCATTTACTTGGGCACAGACAGAGATTGTACATTTATTCATTGAAATACAAATATTTTACTTCCAACTGCTGCCAACATTGCTATTACAGAATGTTCCTCTTTCACATTAAATCCCAGAATGCTTTGATATTGGAACAGAAGATGGAAGGCCAAAGACTTAAGGCTGATACCGTAGGCTAAATTATTTGAAAATGTTGCAGGAATTCTGAAGGCCAAGAAAACATGGTCCAAGGGCCACATTTGTTCTAGACCAGTGTTTTTCAGCCTTTTTTAAGTCACGACGCATTTTCCAATGGCTCCAAATGTGTAAGAAATGTCGTTGTCCCAATGAATCTGGTATAAAAGAATCACAATAGTGGTCTTTACTGGTTCTGAAGTTTGCTCATGATACTCTGGCGATCCCTGGCACACTGACGATCCCTGGAACACTGGCGATCCCTGCAACACCAGTGATCCCTTGAATAACGGCAATCCCTGGAACCCCGGCAATCCTTGGAACACCAGCGATCCCCCTGGAACACCGGCCATCCTCCTGGAACACCGGCGATCCTCCTGGAACACCGCCGATCCTTCTGGAACACCGGCGATCCTTGACACTCTGAACTGTTAGCCCCGCACCGGCCATCCTCCTGGAACACCGGCGATCCTTCTGGAACACCGGCGATCCTTCTGGAACACCGGCGATCCTCCTGGAACACCGGCGATCCTCCTGGAACACCGGCGATCTCTGGAACACCGGCGATCCTTCTGGACCGGCGATCCTTCACCGGCGATCCTTGACGCTCTGAACTGTTAGCCCCGCTCACTTAGACCCTTGACTCGCTCTGATGTTGAACCATGACAGAGAAACAAGTTTGGGATAAGTTGTTCCCACATGGTTCTCATCCAACACCATTTCTCATTGGATACAACGATGTTCCTTGCAGTTGCTTCATTGTGATTTTTCACCCAACAAAACGCCTTTTCAAAGGTCAACCCCCCATCTCTTTCTGAACTAAAAGGAATAAAAGGGTAGTGGCCCATTAAAAATATAATAATAATAATTTTTGGGCCATCTAAATACATTATTGCAGTGCTGTGATTCAGATTTTTTGTAGGATTTGATCCTTGTTCTCAGGTTTTAACACCTATTACAAGCAACCAGACTCTCTTATTAGAAAACTAACAACTTCAAATAAACTATTTGAAACCACAAAAAAATTAAAAACAATAGTTCACCTTAAGTAATTTTATATATTAGTTAGTTGATACACGGCATCACAAATTCCGCAAACACAACTCGTCACCCACGCCGCTCTGCTCTTTCAAATGTCATAATGAAAGACGGAGTATTAAATGTGCTATTGTCAGGCAGCAGTCACAACAAAATCAGCAAGAGATGGAGAGCTGAGCCTTAAATGGGTTTCTAAATTTAACATTACGGCTTTGTAAATGCAGTGTCAAAAAAATAAACACAAAAAGAAGTGGTTACACTGGGTTTGTATGAAAATAAAATAGTTAGCAAAGAACGCAATTACACGGCCTGGCCAAAAAAAACCCAAATCTTTTTCTACAATATTACATCCAAACGCAATTTACCAAAGATTATAATAATAAAAAATAATAATGATAGCAGAGGATGGTTTCGATCTATCGACCTCTGGGTTATGGCTCTCTAGTTTAGCATTTTGCATGATTATATTTGTCAAGTTTATTGCACATATCAGATCAGGTTTTTTCACAGTTTGAGGTCTCAGGAAATGTTTTTATCTTACAATCCCATCGTTTTCACACAGAGACAGGGAAAAAGGCTTTCAGCAACTTTGCTCGCTCGATGTGGAACAAAACCCAGAGACTTTTTAATTTAAATATTTTATGCCTTTTATGCCTTTTAATAATTTTAAAGCACTGGTCAAGTGTGCCGATGCACTTGTTTTATATAATTTGATCTCATATTGTATGTATAAATGTGTTTTTATGTATTGGTTCATTGAATGTTTTATTTGTGTTTTAGTATCCTGTGTTTTTTTTTTTTTATTTTGTGTTGTGTTTTAACAGGATACCCAGGAAAAAGAGACATTTTCTCATTTGGTTTTCCCTGTATAAATAAAATTAAATGAAAATAAAAAGACAAACTCTGTTCAATGTCATTATTTCTTGGTAATAGTTTGCAGAAATTCCTCAACAATTTGGCGTCACGAACAGGCTAAGCAAATATGTTTGAGCATGACTGATTGTCTTTCAGCTGTTATTGTGATATGGTGCACAAAAATGGCGAAGGATTAGAAACAGTCGAGAATTATTTTTTAAACCCCACGGACACAGTGAAGTTGTAAACAAAAGTTGATCTAGTGAATTGAAAAAATTAAGAAATGAGATCCATGGCAGTCTGATGATAAATTAAAAATCTGTGTTTCGATCAAAGTTATGGTCTTCAGCAAGGCCTTGATGTTGACCTAATGGCTCTCACGCCTTGGACCTCTTCTCTTTAGTTTTCCAATGGATCCTTGAAGAACACCTGATTTTTGTATATTAAATAAAAGTAGATTTTGCGTTTGATCCCGTCTTTAAGAACTTCTTGTTTGTGGTTCTCGCCGCCACAATAGACGTGGTCCGTGGGGTGCGTGTCTTGGCCTGAGAGGCAGAATACTAAACGATGCGTGGTTATGGAGGATCTGTACGCGGTTTCAAATCCCTGACATTTAGCCCATTCATCATCACAACAACAGCACGCGGCCCTGGCACGTCGGCCTCTCAGACGCAGAGGGCAGGCAGGAGACGCGCTGGCCCACGATCAATGGGAACAAATTGGAAATGTCATGGCCTACTCAACCTCGGCGGGCGCTCTTGTCTCCCTTGCGAGATCCCCCCGCCCCGACATTCCGTCACCCCCGCTCGCCCCCGAACACCCCAGGGTCCTGTGTTTTCAGAGTGCTGTCCAGATGTGTCCAGATGTTAGGTCGAACCCTCCACCTGGACTGTGCCATGGAGGACGATAGCCAACAGGGGCTTGTGTGGCATCCCTGTGTGGCATCCATGTGTGGCATTTTGAAGTTATGAGCGGAGAGACTACTACGCTTTCAATGCATGTATATTTCAAGTTAAATATGAGCTCAATGTTTGTGAAAACAACATTTAACAACTAATAAACTTGAGCAAACAGATCAGTGCAGAGAAACATCAAGGCCAACTGCCTTCACAGTAATATTTTATGTGTTTGGTGTTTACGACAGGTGCGAGAGCGTACGTGTCTTTTTCAAAAAAACATGGTTAGGGAATGTTCTTAACTTAAATGGCTGCCAAACAAAGGCCACAACTGACAGAACGGACATCTTTATAGTCAAGCTGACGACTAGCAGGAATTACTCAAAATCGGCAAATGACTGAAATTGGGAAATGACAAACCCATTAGATAGATATTGAATGCAGATATTTGTACATCAACCTGCTCAGTGGCTGAACAGGGCTAGAATATTTTCATATTTACGTCCAACGTTAGCGAACAATTTAATGTTTATTATTATGTGTTCTCCATTTACAACTATATAATAAGCTCTGGCTAAGTGAACCGCAGGGTTATAAAAAAGAAAATTACAATAGCATTTACACAAAAATAAAAGCACTCGAGAGACAAACTAACAACACGTGTCAGGTGAATGCAGGACATTGTGTGGCAAAAGGGAGCGTAAAGAGGAGGAAACACAAATAATATTAATGTAAATCAAGGACATCCAATGAGTAAGCCTCCAAACATTCAGACTCAAGACGTCGGCCTGTCCCAATAATTAGTTAGTTAATAAAGTTATTGTTCAGTATATTATAGTTGGAACAATACGTTTTGAGTCTCAAATTATATATATTTTTTTACTGGACTACAAGATTTGAACCGTGGATAGATACAAACGACAAAAGTGTTTTATTCTGCTATTTATCTGTTGCACCTCGTATTTGTGTGTTTATTTTGGGGGGAATAAACCTGCTTTGATCACAACCTCTCACAAATCTTAATGCACTGCAATGAAAAACTGTATTTAAAGAGACAGAACGATAAAGAGAGCGGAAAGAGAAAGAAATAAAGGAACGAGAGCAACAAGAGATAAAGGTTAAAAAGTCCGCCCCTCCACCTGGACTGCGACAGCCAACCGGAGCTCCTTCTGTCTCACATTATTCAGGCTTAAACACTTAATCACTCACTTTGTGCTAATTCAGTGCGAGAGTGTTTTCCTGTTTAACCTTCACAGTATTGATCCAGGCCGATACTCGCCTAATGAAAACTTGGATCGCGGCAAATACAATGCCCTTCGATGAAACTGGCAACGCGTTTGAGCCACTGGAACCCTCCTTCTGGCACGCATCACTTTAAACTCTGGATTAATGCAGCTGTGTCCTAATTAGTAGATTTCCTGTTTGTTGGCATTGAATTTTTGCTAAACTGACTTTGCCAAAATACACAATACATTTTCCTAAAAATACAGGGCAATCACTCTGGTTGTGTTGAAGATTTTATGGGCCAAAATCTTGCAAAAGGGCTGCACACTATATCAGGAAACTATCGATTTTGCAATATTGGTTAACACAAAAATCAATATTGCGATGGAATATTGCATGAACAACAAGGTCCTCCATCTGACAGAAATGTACTGAAAAAGACTGATTTTATTTAGCCATGATTTTGTCTTGAGTCGGTTAAGTTTTTATTTTGACAGAGACATGGACATATTTATTTTAATACAGAAACAGAGAGAAGAGGTGGAGAAACAGAAGGAGGAGCTGGAGAAACAGAGGGAGGAGCTAGAGAAACAGAAGGAGGAGCTGGAGAAACAGAAGGAGGAGCTGGAGAAACAGGGAAGAGCTGGAGAAACAGAGGGAGGAGCTGGAGAAACAGGGAAGAGCTGGAGAAACAGAGGGAGGAGCTGGAGAAACAGAGGGAGGAGCTGGAGATAACAAGGAAGAGCTGGAGAAACAGAGGGAGGAGCTGGAGAAACAGAGGGAGGAGCTGGAGAAACAGAGGGAGGAGCTGGAGAAACAGAGTCCTCATCATCCATCATTTCAGGTACAACCAACTTCCTTCTCATCTCCAACGTAGCAGCAAAAAAGTCAGCCTCCTCAGCCTCCTCAGCCTCCCTCCTCAGTCTGTGTCTCCTCCTCTTCACCACCAACATATTTTGCCAAAGATATCTGTCAAACTCTCCCTTCATCTCCTGCCGGGGTCTAAGCACCAAATTCTTTACATAAACTGTTCATTTCACCTTGTTCGTAGTTCCAAATAGGCTACGGTAAAATATGCTTTTAGGCTATACTTCCATTTTAGCTCCAACTTTCAATTCCATCTAACCTTCTATGACACCTCTTTATCTTTCACCGAAACTCTTGGGATAAAGCTTTGGATGAGAAAAAGCGCAATATTTTAAGAAAAGGCCGGGATCCTTTGGGTGTCCTTGATCTCAAGTGTTTCGGTTTCCATCAACTCAAATGATTGCTTCGGGTAAAATACACCGAAAAGAAGACATTGATTTAGTTCCATTTCTGCCCAACCACACAAATCTTTTTTTCTTTTCTTCTGTCACACTTAGCGTCTACACGCACTGCAGTGTGTCTGAACTGCCAAAAATACATCTAAAACTGGATTTCAAAATTAATCTTGTTTTTGTAATTTTTTTAACTAGTTAGGGTGAAGTTAGTTTCACTCAAATAAATTAAATATTGACACTAAATAAACAGATTTGCCAAATTTTCCCATTTATTTATTTATCTATCTTTCTATTTATTCATGTTAAATGAAAAACACATCTATATGTAATAATACATTTAATCTTATATTGTTTAGGTTATGCATTTTTTTGTGTGTTTTTTGAAAGTCTTGATTTATTGCATTTTTGTTCAATATTTTTTTTAATCAGTGGAATAAGAAATGTCATTCAAATAGTCTGCTAGATTTATTAGATACAAGAAAAGATACATTGAAACTCCTCAAAATGACTGAAATCAAGATGAATAATTTGAACTGAAATGACATATTTGCCGTGTGCCGACATTGAGAGTCCAGACAGGTTTAGTGTGTGTTTAGTGTGGTCGGGCTGTAGAACCGGTGAGCTTTGGACGATGAAAGTGTCATGACGGCCGCACTTCATCAGCAGGACGACTTTGGTAAAAACATGAACATCTGGAGGAGCTCAGGCCAAAGCCACAGATCACTGCCCCCCACGAAGAGCCCACTACAGCGGAAAAGGTGCTACATTCTGCCAAACCGACTAATCCAAGGTTTTAAATCCCGTTATAAAGTCGTTGTCCGCGTCAAAAACATACCAGGAGTTACGCCTTTGTTTCAAGTTTGGTTAAAGGACAAATATTGTGCAAAATTGCCTTTTTTTGGGAACTTTTAACCATGTTACAAAAGTGTTTTGTGATCAAAAACATACCTGGAGTTGTTTTTAGCTTCAGTCGCGCTGGTTTCATTAGCTTTTCTGGGCCTCACAAAAACACTTGGTTTCAAACTTCCCGTGAAGGTTGTGATGTCAGATGTAGAGATCCGTAGGACTCTCCCGCGGTTTTTAAAGTTCTTAACTCACTGTCAGACTGAGCATTTCTGCCGTAAAAATCACACTCAATACAGTTGCTTGCTTACTGTGCTATACGACAAACTAGCTTTTGTTTATTTCCCCGTTGTAACTTCCTCTGCTGCCAGTGACACAAATTCTGAATAGCGAACGTCTGACTTAAAGTAATGTGTGGTTTTCGTTACATACATCGTTTTTAAGTCCTAAAATAAGCTAAACAAAAACAGCTAAAACAAAATGCTCAAAAGCATATTTTAAAAACCAATTAAATACAAATAATGCTTTCAATTTGGCCTTTAACCCATCAGTTTTAGCTATCTTCTCACTCCACAGCTAAAATGACATCATCCAGTAGTAATCACCATCACCGGTTTCAAGTTTTTAGATTAAAATTGTCTTTACTACGTAGCTAGCACACTTTGATTGTGTAGCTATTTTGTTAGTCACTATATATATATACATTTTCACTTTATTTTACCGATGTCAGCGCAAGCAAAAGTTGTTAAAATTGCCTAATTTTAACAACTTATTTTTTAACACTTATTTTAATACTGTTGATTAAACATGGAAACGTGTTGTGTAGGTATCCAAAGTATTTAAAAGGCCAAAATAAATAAGATATGCACACTTTGTACTGCCCTAAGACTGTGGAAAGTTAAGGCCAGTGAGAGAAGGATGCAGACTTTGGTTCAAGTGCCCTTAATTGGCTGCATTAGTGACCCAAAATCAATGAGTGTCAGAATAAACCTCCCAACACCAAATAATTACTGTCAAAGTTAGACTTTAAATAAGGATTAGACTACAGTAGTAAGTCGAAATAGCATTTAATAATGAGAGAACGTGCCCATAAGGATAACTTTTCTCTCCTTTAAACAGTGTTCAAACTTGTCCCTTTAATTGGCTGCTCAGGATTTTCAATCAATACTTCAAAGTCCGTACAGACCTGGGCCTCCAAACGTTTGGAAATAATCAGCGACTGGGTTGAATTTAAAGTGTGCAGAATTTAGCAGGCCTCTTTGAGGGTTGTCAATTACTTTTTTTTTTCTTTCTTCTGTTTTGTTGCTGTGTTTTTGTTGTTCTATTACAAAATAAAATAGCAAAAAAGTTAAAACAGAATAAGCAAATAACTGCAGCAGAATATTTTGGAAAAAAGGCTTGAACATAATTTACCAAAAAGGGCGTTTTGTTTGTTAGGGGTTGTTAATTGTGCTGGTAATCTTTACGCAGCGTTTTCTTTATCTTCCTGTTCGAATGTAGCGATGCTAGGGATTTTTTGGGCGATTTTGTTGTGTTGAACACAAGTCAGAGTGATACAGGTTAAAGTGCCCCCTACAGGTTGGGTGACTCACTAAAATGCAGTTAAGAAAAATATATTTTGAATTTTGCTAAATATTTTACTTTTTTTTAAAATCCCAGAATAGCAATTATTTTAGGTTTATAATTTCACTTCCTGTAATTGATGACATCACACTAGGAAATTATTTGACAAATACAACTATATGAGAGGGACTTTATTTTGTTGCAGTATTGATTAGAATGTCAAAAAAGGGGTTTATTTGTGTAAATTCTGCATAAACCTTGAGCAGTGTCCCTAGTGTGATGTCACTTCCTGTAATTTTCTGCAGATTTTTCCATGTTTTCTCCACAAATTCCTACTCGATTGGTGTAAAACTATAACTCATATGTACAACAGGTATAAATACACCAGATAAAGTCTAAATTAGAAAATCGTAAAACCTGTCATACGTCACTTTAAGACTGAACCAACTGAGAAAATATGTAAACAAATAAAATCAATCAATCACAGACAATTTGGTTGTTTATCGCGCTGGAGTTCGGCCTGTAAACAAAGTGAGGGATTGGCCGGTCCACCTGTTGTTCACATCTCCGTAAAGAATTGGAGGTCCGCAGGTCCCCGTAACCCTCGGCGACAGTGCCTTTCACGCCGCGTGTTGTGACCAGACTCTGACAAATCCTAAGAAGCGAAGTCAGAGCGGCGAAAAAACACCCATAGAGAGTTTTAGTCCTGGTCTAAGCTGTCGTTTTGTGCGGGAGAGCCTTTCACTCCCTGCACACGTTGGAGTCGAGTGCCTAAATTGGTTCTTTCGCAACCACACTTCACCGCAGAAGCTAAAGAGTGCTCCGCCGAACCACTCCGCCATCTTTAAACGGTCCACGCGAGGCTGTTATCACCATTCAGGAGGAGCTTTTCCAGAAGCTAACACCTCAGATTTGTGTACGTGGCTCGAAAGGGCCAAGCAGGCTGCGGAAATGAGATATATTTTGGCGGGCGGCATCAGATCGGAGCACTTAGAAGATCTTAGCGTAAAGGAAACAGAAGAAGTCCTCTGCACTCTGGGGAGGAATTGTTAGAGAAAAACGTAGAGCTCTATTCGGCATTTTCTGCTTTTAAAAACAGTTTTTTATAAGAGCACTGTGGCAAGAAAGCAGCGCCATTAAAGCTGTGCACGAAAGACACACAATTACACGCCAATCTATAAATAGTATAAGAATCTAAGCGGGAGGGAAGGTCTATAACAGGGATCTCCAATTATATTTTCCAGGGGGCCCAATTTTTCGAAGGGCTAAGGTCCGGAGGCTGGACTACAAAATCCCAGCACGATTTTATGTTTTAGCTCTATAAGATCCACAAACAACTCACAGTGGCAAAATTCAACAACAGAAATCAACACAGGACTTTAGGTTCAGAGAAGTAAAAACAGAACAATATTACATGACTAAAAACAGGACAAAAGCACTAAAACCCAGCAGACCTGGGACAAGCCCAAGACTAAACCAACCATATCTACGTGAAAAACATGGATGAACTATAAAACAGGACTAAAGCAGGACTAAAACAGGTCTACAACAGGACTAAAGCAGGTCTAAAGCAGGACTAAAGCAGGTCTAAAGCAGGACTAAAGCAGGACTAAAGCAGGACTCAAACAGGACTAGAACAGGACTAAAACAGGTCCAAAGCAGATGTTAAGCAGGACTAAAACAGGACTAAAACAGGACTAAAACAGGACTAAAGCAGGTCTAAAGCAGGACTGTAGCAGGACTAAAGCAGGTCTAAAGCAGGAATAGAACAGGACTAAAGCAGGACTAAAACAGGACTAAAACAGGTCCAAAGCAGGACTAAAGCAGGACTAAAACAGGTCTACAACAGGACTAAAGCAGGACTCAAACAGGACTATAACAGGACTAAAGCAAGATTAAAACAGGACTAAAGCAGGACTAAAGCAGGACTAAAACAGGTCTAAAACAGGACTAAACCAGTACTATTTTATAATAAATGTCATTAGAACATTTGGTTCAAATGATATTAAAAACATAGTACCCTACAGTAGCTGCCAAAAAAAAATCTCACTTTGTATTTAGTTCTTCAGAACAAACGCAGCTGTAACTAGGCAACATGCACAGTATCATGCATGTTTTTGGAGTTCTCTGACCTGCAGCAGTCTATTAAAAATGGCCCAGATTGAGCATTGAAATATATGCAACGTAATGAAATGGACAACGGGGAAAAGTTCCTGAAAGCGGATCTGCACTTGAGAAATAATGTATTTTTATCTTGCCTTCGCCTCTATACTCACGTTAAGATGTAAAATGATGTGTGTTCTATTACAATCCGACACGGAGAAATTAGTTTATGAATTTAGACACGTCTAAAGCAAAAGTGCTCATGTCGAGGGACCACGGCCCACCTTTCATAACCCGATCCGTGAAGCAACACGCACATCATGCACAGCGGTCTGACGCCACGTGCTCTCACGCAGACCTTTCAATCCAACGACGAAGCCCCGAAAACACGCTGTCCCCCGGTGCCACGTCGCGTAATGTTCCAAACATTCGGAGCACACGGTCCTTTCGCATGTTACATTTACACCAAATTATCAGTGAAGCTGTTATTTACTGTGTCTGCAGCATGACACGTTTGTGCTTTGACAGAGCAGTGTTTCAGAGGAACCGGGGCTCTCTGGCCCGCCTTGACCAGTGGCGGAGCTGCAGCAAAGCAGCGCAGACGGCTGCGAATGGGAAACTGGGCCACGGGCCGGACCAAATTGCTCTGGGGTCCAAATCTTTTGGAGAACGTTGGTCTATAAAGAGAGGAAATGAGGCACTCGGCTCACAGCAAGGAGATCATTCTAAAAGCCATGTAACAACACAAGATGACCAGTAAAAAAAAAATAACAACACTAATAGACATAAACGTAACATAAATACAAACAAAATCAAGGCACAGTTACAGTAAATTAAAATAACAGTCCCATTTGGGCCAAAGTCTCATTTACAAATAAAGTCATTTTCAATCAAGAATAATGTAGTTTATTCAGTTAATTACAGCTAGAACAACTGCAATGAGCATTAGACGAATGAAACCAACTCCATAATAAAAAAAAAATATATTGTATCAACACAGAAAGCACTCAAACTCAGGTTTACAATCAGCCGTGCATCTTCATCTAAAAGCCACAAATCACACATTTGAAGACAGTGAGGTAAAGTTATGAAAGAAAACCTTTCTTTAAATAGGAAGTGTTAAAGTTTAAAGTTAGATTTAAGGTGTAGTGTTGAATTATTATTTCTCGTGCATATTTTGATACTTCTTCTGCAGCTGTTCTTGTACTTTGGCATTTTGACATTGATATTTTACGGTTTTTGGACAAAAACAGGTTATCGAAAGTGCCTATGACAGGTTTATACGATTTTTTAAATTTTGACTTCATTTGGTGTATTGATACCTGTTGTACATATAAATTATAGTTTTACACCAATTGGGTAGGTATTTGTGGAGAAAACGTAGAAAAATCTGTAGAAAAATACATACGTAATAGGGACACTCATTCCATCCAAAGTTTATGCATAACTTACACAAATAAACAACTCTTTTGACTCGCTAAACATTAATTCAACAAAATAAAGTCGCTTTCATATATTTGTATTCGTCAAATGACATTAGATGAGTTTTGGCCCAGTGTTTGCTTGGTAATTTCCTAGTGTGATCATCAATTACAAAGGAAATGAAATTATAAACCCTCATTTTGTGGGCAAAAATTTAAATATATTTATCTTAACTGCATTTTAGTTCAACATCCGACCTGTAGGGGGCACTTTAAATTCATCAGAATGAATCATATAAGTTATTGAATGTGTGTTTGGACAGACATCTCATCTACACTTTGTCTATGGGAAAGAAACAAGGACACAACTGCAGTTTTCCTAGTATTTATGGTATATTTTACATCTTATCTAAACTTTTTCTAAATTGGGACGCTACATTTTGACTTGAGCAGACAATAAAACAGTCATATCTTTATTAGAAGTGAAATAAAATATGTTTTTTTTCTTTTAATTTTCACGTTTGAGTAACCAAAGTCCAGAACAATGATGGGTTTTTGAAAGACTCTGTGTAATTACTCTATTTTTCATCCCGTTCTATGGATTACCAGCGTGTGAATACGACTGAGGACGGCCCTTTTTACATCCCAAAAGTGGCAGATGATTAAGACGCACAAAAAAAAAAATCTGTTTCACAAAATCGTTCAGTGTTTAATGGAGATAGGGTGAAGAAGAACAACTATTATCATCACTATTGCCAAGAGGAAATAGATGCTTTTGAACAGAAATGTGGGTCTAAGTAACGACAATTACGCACACAAACCACAACAACAGGGCTAATCAGAGTACGCTAACAAATGAGCCGCAAACGACTGAGTAAATCCCGACTCAGGGGACAGTTCAGGGGACGGTTCAGTGGACGTTACGGACAACACACACTCCTGACCGTAAACAACTGGGGTGTGTTAGTGTCATTGTCGTTAGCTCCGCCCTTCACACACATAGCAGAGCAGCCACGAACTCTAAAAACTCTGTTCCGGTGACATAATGCAACCTCCTTTTGCCACACATTAGGCACTGGATACTTCAAAATAACATTAAATGGGACAAAATCGACTGTTGTGAGCTCTAAACCACCTCATTAGCTTCCTAAACGTTGTATGTGTATCAATAGACTTGTTGCTATTACTAAGCGATATATTTTACATACATATTGCTATTTACACTGAACAAAATGTAAATCATTATTTGTTTAAACCTAAAAAAAGTAACGTAGCATGTATTTCTTAAACTACGAGTCTAAAGTAGTGAGCAATTCAAATAATATTCCAGTCAATATTTAGTGACATATTTCGTAACATTGTGCCATGTTTTCTTAATAAAAACAATAATCTAAGACTAAACTAGGCTCAAACCAGAAAAAATCCAGATAAGACACAAACTGACAGGTTGGGAGACTTGTTGAACTAAAATGCAGTTAAGATAAATATATTTTGAATTAAATGTTATCCCAGAGCACATTTTTTTAGGTTTAAAATGTCACTTCCTGTTTGTAATTGATGACATCACACTAGGAAATTACCCAGCAAACACTGGGCAAAAACTCATCTAATGTCACTTTTATTTTTATGTGACAAAATAAAAAATATATGAGGAAAAAACGTTCTTTATTTTGTGTCAATTTTGCATAAATTTAGTGTGATGTCAAGTCCTGTAATTTTCTTCAGATTAAGATACAAAAGGTACAAATACACCAAATAAAGTCAAAATTAGAAAATAGTAAAAACTTGTCAAAGGCACTATGACAAGTGGACTAAATGGGACAATTATTTTGAAACGTATGCGCCTTAACCTTTCTTTTCATGAGATGCCCTTTTTTATAATAATAATAATAATGATAATGATAATGATAATGATAATGATAATAATAATAATAATAATAATAATAATAATAATAATTATTATTATTATTATTATTATTATTATTATTATTATTATTATTATTATATTTTTTTGTCATCTCTAAAACTTGAATTAAAAAATATATTTTCTCCGTTCTATTTTTTAAAAAAAATGTTGTCTTGTGTTTTGTTCAGTTTTTTTATATTCTCTCTTTTCTTTCAGTTTGAAATATAATAATAATGATAATAAAAATTATAATAATAATGATAATAATAATACAATATTAATTAATGAATTAATGAGAAAAGGATTTATATAGAAACGACAAGATTACTGGCTCTCTTCTAGTCCTGTTTTGGGTTCAGTCGCAATTGTATAATTCTGCTAAAACATATTAAATCACTACAGCAACATCTTCTCAACTCCATCTGACAACACAGCCACACAACCAGACGATATCCAAACCGGCCTTACCTATGTGTTTCCCGTACATGTGGTAGAAGAAGCCGAAGCAGTACGCGGGCGGGTTGTTGATGCCGTACGGGTTCTTGGGCGCCACGTTGAAGAGCGGGCTGACGAGGCGCGCCTGGTCCCCTTCTTTACGAGGTCGCGACGTCTCGATGTACATGTAGAAACCTGCCAATGAAACGACAATACTGTAATTACTGTATGAACATTCTGCGTTTGGGGTCAAGAGGTCACCTGAGGGACATGTAATGAGCGCCAGGCAGTGAGGGAAAAGGTCAGACGGATGTAGTAAAAATAGCTTTAATTAGAGGTAAATATAAACGTACGGAGCGCTTTGAAGAGGCCGGTCTCCTTTGTAGCTTATACAATATTAGTCCTCTTCGTTATTATATGGGAGGTTTGACCCTTTCACGACACTGAGGCTGTTTCCCATTGATTGAGGAAATTACGGCGGCTACCCATAGTTTAAAATAAGCAACTAACTGGTATAATAAAATAAATATAAATACATACAAATAAATATAAATAAATAAATATGAATGAATATAAATATAAATAAATGATAAATACAAATAACTCATAATAATACACAACATTTGTCGAGTGCTTTTCAAGATACCCAAAGATGCTTTTTGTGTTATTTAATCTTAATCAGTCATTTTTGATTAGTAGAAGCAATAAGTGACTAATTTACTTAAAAACATGACAGTGTATGCTTTTTTCAGTAATAATTACTTTATGCTGAACCACAATATTGATCTAAAACAGCTTAAAAATATAGATGGGACTACTAAAATTGCAGAATTAAAATGCCTCTTCATTTTGTAGCAAGCAGTTCATTTTTATTCACACATTTTATTGCTAAATTATTTGTTTTCATGTTTTTATGGTATGGACAAAAAAAGGGAATGCAGTTGAGTTCTTGAGAAGTTCCCAAAAAGTAGTGCAATAATGACAGCAGAAATATCCCATTTATCTTTGTTTGGTCCAGTTTTGAGCCCAGTTTGAGTCCTGATGTTGACTTGGTTTGGTTTTGTTCTAGTCTGGTTTTGGTGTTGGTCTAGCTCAGCTGTAGTTTCAGATTTATGGGTTTATGAACCGTGATTATGTGCGATTACATGTGGAACACTCTTAAAAGTGCCTCTGACAGGTCGGACGACTCATTAAACTAAAATGCAGTTAAGATAAATATATTTTGAATTTTAATAAAAATTATAGAAATGTTATCGCAGAATAGCCAATTTTTTAGGTTTATAATTTCACTTTCTGTTTGTAATTGATGACGTCACACTAGGAAATTACCCAGTAAACACTGGGCAAAAACTAAAATTTGACAAATACAAATATTTGAGAGCGACTTTATTTTGTTGAATTAATGTTTAAAGAGTCAAAGAAGTTGTTTCTTTTGTGTAGATTCTGCATACAATTTGACTGAATGTACTTGTATCCTGTAAGTTTTTACAGATTTTTCAACATTTTCTCCATAAATACCTACTTGGGGTAAAACTATCATTTATATGTACAACACGTATAAATACACCAAATATAGTCAAAATATGAAAATCGTAAGAACCTGTCATATGCAATTTAAAGGAAAATAAATAAAAACTGGTGAGGTCGTGAGTCTCTGTAGCTGGCTTTTATACTCCATTTAATAAAAAAATGGTTTATGTTCATCGTGTCAAAGAGTGACTTTGATGCCGAACTGTTGGCAGCTGGAGACAAGCTGGTTGTGGTACATTTTACTGCAGTGTGGTGTGGCCCCTGCCAAACAATCGCTCCAGAGTTCAAGCCATGGGCAGAAGTGCACAAAAATGACGTTGTTTTCCTGAAGGTGGATGACAATGACGCTCGAGAAATAAGAGACACGTGTGGAATTAGAAGCACGGCAACATTCCAATTCTACAAACATGGAAAAAAGGTCAGTGAGTTTTCAGGTGCTAGTGTTGAGAAACTCACCTCAACTTTGCCAGAACTCGAGTAACCACCGGTACACTCCCGGGTCATTAGGCTAATATTTGTGTGTGTAAAAGCATCATATGTGTACAAATGGTCACTTATCCAAAATGCAACTTGCTTCAATACAAACATGAAAGGAACTGTCCTTTTTCATCATTTCATTGTTCTTATGAAGAAAAACAAGGCCAGTTACGTCAACCGGACTGGCGTTACCGGGGCCCCATTCTGGAGCCAGCCGTGGGGTGGGTGCTCGACGGCGAGCGCCTGGTGGGCCTTTCCTCACGGGGCCTGGCCGGGTGCAGCCCGAACGAGTGACGTGGGGCCGTCCTCCCGTGGACCCACCACCTGCAGGAGGATCCGTAAGGGGCTGGTGCAGAGAGATCTGGGCGGCAGTCGACGGCAGGCGGCCTCTGACGACCGGATCTCCGGACACAGAGACTAACTCTGGGGACATGGAACGGTCACCTCACTGGGGGGGAAAGAGTCTGAGCTTGTGCGGTAGGTTGAAACGGTAACTGACTAGATATAATATTCGGGCTCACCTCCACGCACAGTTTGGGCACTGGAACCCATCCTTCCTGGCACCCCCCGCCTTCTTGGAGTCCCTGGGACGGGTACTGGACAGTGCAACCGACCGGGGACTCCGTTGTTCTACTGGGGGACTTCAACACCCACGTGGGCAATGACAGTGACACCTGGAGAGGGGTGACTGGGAAGACTGACTGTCAATAACGAACACCTATGTTCAAGCACAAGGGTGTCCACCAGTGACTACCCGTGGCACCAGGACACCCTGGGCCGGAGATCTCAATGATCGACTTTGTTGTCGTGTTCATCTGACCCTGCTCGGCGGTCTCTTGGAACACTAGCTGGTAAAGAGAGGCGGCTGGCTGTCAACGTCGATCACCACCTGGTGGTGAGTTTGGCGCCGCTGGCAATGGAAGAAGCCGGAAAGACTTGGCCAGGCCCAAAGAGCATACGCACTGGAGGGTCGTGTTGGAACGTCTTCGCGGAGCCCTCTGTCAGCAGGGTCTTCAAATCACACCTCCGGGAGAGCTTCTCCCAGATCCCGGGGAGGCTGGGGACATTGACTCCGAGTGGAACATGTTCTCAACTTCCATTGTAATGCAGGCTGCTCGGAGCTGTGGCCGCAAGGTCTTAGGTGTCCTGTCGCGAGCGGCAACCCCCGAACCCAGTGGTGGGACACCTGCAGTAAGGGATGCCAATGTCAGGCGGAAGAAGGTGGCCTATCAGGCCTCATTGGCTTGTGGGACTCCTGAGGCTTGTGTGACGGGTATCGGCGGGCCAGGCGTACCGCAGCTTGTGCTGTCACAGAGGCAAAAACCCGGGCTGGGAGGAGTTCGGGAGGCCATGGAGGAGGACTATCGGTCGGCCCCAAAGAAATTCTGGGCAAACCGTCCGGTGCCTCAGGAAGGGGAAGCAGTGCTTCACCCACACCGTTTACGGTGGCGGGTGGGGACCTGCTGACCTCGACTGGGGATGTCGTCGGACGGTGGAAGGAATACTTTGAGGACCTCCTAAATCCCACTGTCACGTCTTCCGAAGAGGAAGTGGAGATTGAGGACTCGGAGGCTGACTCATCCATCACCCAAGCCGAAGTCACTGAGGTTGTTGGCGAACTCCTCGGTGGCAGGGCTCCGGGGTTGGATGAGATACGCCCTGAGTACCCTAAAGTCTCTGGATGTTGCAGGACTGTCTTGGTTGACACGTCTCTGCAACATCGCGTGGCGGTCGGGGACAGTGCCTCTGGACTGACAGACCGGGGTGGTGTCCCTTTGTTCAAGAAGGGGGACCGGAGGGTGTGTTCCAACTACAGAGGAATCACACTCCTCAGCCTCGTAAGGTCTTATTCCAGGGTACTGGAGAGGATGAATCCGACCGATAGTCGAACCTCGGATCAGGAGGAGCAGAGTGGTTTTTGTCCTGGTCGTGGAACACTGAACCAGCTCTATACTCTACCATTGGGTGCTCGAGGGTTCATGGGAGTTTGCCCAACCAGTCCACATGTGCTTTGTGGATCTGGAGAAGGCTTTCGACCGTGTCCACGGGGTCCCTTTGGTGGGGTGCTGCGGGAGTACAGGGTCCAGGGGCCCTTGTGCTCAGGGCTGTCCGGTCCCTGTATGATCGAAGCAGGAGCTGTGTTCGCATTGCCGGCAGTAAGTCAGACCTGTTCCAGTGCAATGTTGGACTCCACCAGGGCTGCCCTTTGTCACCGGGTTTCTGTTCATATGTTTTATGGACAGAATTTCTAGGCCGTAGTCAGGGGTCGGAGGGTGTCCGGTTTGGGGACCACAGGATCTCATCTCTGCTATTTGCAGATGATGTTGTCCTGATGGCTCCATCAAACATGGACCTGCAACATGCACTGGGACGGTTTGCAGCCGAGTGTGAAGCAGCGGGATGAGAATTCAGCACCTCCAAATCTGAGGCTTGGGTACTCACCAAGCCTGCGACGAAGGAGAAAGCGGAGATGGTTATCCGTGCTCAACTCGGAGAGCGGTAGGGATCGATCCTTGCCTAAGCACGACAGGAAGGAGTCAATGTAGATCTGCAGGGGTTCTTGGGTATATCACAGAGCATGGCACGCTCAAAAGACCCGAGTCGATATCTACGAGGGGGGAAAGAAGAGTGGAGGTAGAATACCGTGAGAGCGAGTCGGTGCAGCGTCCGCAGTGATGCAGTCGCTGCATCGGACCGTTGTGGTAAAGAAGGAGCTGAGTCGAAAGACAAAGCTCTCGATTTACCGGTCAATCTACGTTCCTACCGTCACCTATGGTCATGAGCTTTGGGTAATGACCTTTCGGTTGGACATGGTTGCGGATACAAGGGGTCGAAATGATAGGGTGAGGAGCTCAGTCACACGGGAGGAGCTCGGAGTAGAGCCGCTCCTCCTCCACGTCGAGAGTTTTTACATAATTTGACCTCTGACTTTTTGATTAAGGCTGACTTTATAGTGTGTGATTTCCTTAACATAGATTTCAATGTAATAGAGCATAAAGTAATATACTGTATGTGAGAAAGTATATGCATTAATTGGACCAAAGGGGTTTTATAAATGTATTACAAGCCAAAATAGAAAACGTGGGTGAATTTCAAGGCAACATAACACAAAACTTTTGACATTTGTACTTTTCCTTTGTCAGAAAAGGTCAAGAATGATCAGGGAATTTATCTTTGTACTGAACTTCAAGTGGCTTATAGTTCTTTAAGTTCAGGGAAAAGCCTTCATACATCATATAGTGCAAGCAGCTATTTGTGGAAAACACTCAAACAGATTCTAAAAGTCACTTTGTTGGACGTGTGCCATACAGTAGAGCTGGAAGATACGTCAATATATATATATTTTAAAAAAAAGATAATATATCAATTGTTGTTTTAGAGATATGCAAAATCAGAATATTGAGTGTATCATCCATAATTACCATAATTATTTAAAAAGAGACAGAAAAGTAAAGTGATATTTCAGTCCTTTTGTGGTTTTATGGTTCATTCACAGTTTGTGCGATACTTGAACCTCAAACAAGACATTTACAGGCACATTTCAGCACATTCCTGATGTCTTGTGAAAATATTGTCTGAATACTGTTATGGGAATAGTCAAGAATCGTTGTTGGAAGATAACCATCTCAGACGGTTGTTTTTCACTCTGTTGTCAGAGTCGGACAACACTTAATTCTGAAAAATGTTCTGCAAAAACTGGGAAGAGGCTTTTTAATCATTGACAAATTTATGACTTAAAAATAATAATAATTCCAAGACAGGCCCTGAAACATTTCCAAAGTGAGTTTGAGTTTCTCTCTCTTTTTCTAAAATATATGTCTAAAAAACAAAAAAACAAAAAACTATCCTTGTTCTTCCTGTAGCAGAATAGTGTCACTTTTGTAGAGAATAAACAGTGAATAAATCCATTATATGCAGAAGATAGAGGTGCCAGACAGTGTTTCAGTTTCTTCTGCAAAAAAGAATCCTAAAATAAAATATTGGTCTGAATGAAATTACTTTGGGAAGGAAGACGGGTTGGGAAGGGTTTGACACACAGAAAGTCACAGGAGCAGGTCAAAGTCTGGTTTAATTATGATTACTGATGATCACGTGAAAATATATCACCTTTTCAGTGATTAAACGTATAAAAATAAGCAGAATGAAACCAAATATACAAAATAACACTTGAGCTGCTTTAACATGGGAAGAGTGGCCTATATTCAGCCAGGTAAATGTGATGAGCCTGTGTTTATCAAACAGAAGAGATTTGAATCACATTTTCTTTACCCTGGGCATTCAGAGCGATCCAGGGCATTCAGCCTCCTCCTGACACCTCCTCCTGATGTGAAAACACATGTCCGCTCTCCGACGCCTCGACTGCAGCTCACATGATTCTACATCATGCTTCACTCCACTGCTCCACAGAACGCCTACGTCTGAGGGCGCAGACCCTCGCTTTTTTGGAAGTGTGTTGTCTGCTCTGCACAAGGCTGCGGAGCCCCGAGGAGCTCGAGAAGAGCAAGAGAGTTTGTGAAATAAAAGCTCTTAATTAAAACCAAAATAGCCATTCATTCTAAAGCAGGCGTACAGATAACTGCAGGGTTTACTGGGATCGCTCTTCGGCTCACGTCACATCAGTTTATACATGTTTTTTCTCCACCACAAGGGTAATTACGCAAACTGTTACATGAACAACTGCAATGAAAGTTTTCTCCTGTCGATGTTTCACAGACAAAGTCAACAGCCGACTGAGTCAAACTATCAAAGCAAGAATGTGTAAAAACATCGATGACAAGCGAAGGGGGAGATGAGTCTTTCTGCACATTTGGTTCGATTGAACCGGACCAGCTCAGAGAAAGAGCCAATGTTGCCAATTTAGTCCACAATTGGACCTGAGTCTGCTTCCATTTGTGTTGTAAATGCTACTTAACACATATTCTGCATTCTTTGTCTTGTCATTGGCCTAAAACAGGCTCTTGAGTACCTTTAGAACTTAAAATGTAAATGTATCTACTTAAAATAGCTGCTTTCCATCAGGAATTGGTGTTAGCTTGCCTGACATGCTATTACAAGCATGTCATTGTAATGCACACAATTTCATGTCTGAAATGCTCAGAGCGAGTGTGGTGATGATTCATGGAAATAAAAAAAACAGCACAGACCTCCGGATCTATACCTTTGACCTAAACAATTTTGAACTGAGGGTTTTCTGAGGCTCAGATAGAGTCCTGACCAAGACTAGCTCAAGCTCTGGAGCTGGATCCCCGAGCACTGCACTGTCCACTGCTCCTGTCTGGTTTGACCCCAGTGGCACTGACGGATGTGTCAAATACAGAGGACAAAATAAAGATGCACCTCCACCTTAACGCTAATGAAATAAGGTTCAAACTCCAGGTATGTTTTTGATGAGGGAACAATGTCGTAAAAAGGTTAAAAGCTTAATTTTGCATAATATGTGTCCTCTAAGGGGCACTAGAGGGAATTTTTTATTCATTGAGGTGAGTTCTGTTTTAATTTTGCCTGGAAAGTTCCAACAAAATTACATAAAACTTGGCAATCTCCATGGAGACAAGTAAGTGACTCCAACAAGTGTTTTTTGACAGTTTTTCCCCCCCTCGCTGTAAACGCCTGTAATTGCATATACCATGAAACATTCAAAATTTTAATCAAACCAAATGAAAGAAGAATATTCAGAATTCTTCACGTTCTTTTTTTTTTTTTTTTTGGCAGTGCGGCCCCTCCAGAGCAAATCAAATGGAACAGATCAGATAATTGCGCGGCTTGCGATGTGGGAATGTAATGAAATGCCGGACATTCGGAGACCATTAGGTGATTAGAGGCCTTGCATTATTTACCACCGGAGCCTCTGGTGAACGCAGCCGGCCGCGCCCTTTCGCCGAAATCCACCTAAAATCCTCCCTTCTTCTCACAAATCCAATTTTCCCTTTATTCGTTCATTTATCAAGGAGCTGAATATGGAACGAAATGAGCGCGCTGAATACTAAGCGCTGCGCACACAACCTGGCGATTTTAGGTAACCAACGGCAACAGGACGAGCTTGTGCAGGAGGATATGAATGATCAAGGATGTCCATTGTAACGTTATGGCACATCGAGCGACTCAAAGTGGCAAAGAACATCATGATACGGCATCAGCGCGAATCACCTGCATTTGATCAGAGAGAAACTTTTTAAAGGAACTGTACTTTTTAGTGTTTTATATGTAAAAATACGTAGACCTGTCATGATCGTTACTGCATCGACTTATTGGTGCTGGAACAGTATTTTTGGAGCTCAGGCTTTATCGGGTGGACATTTTATTTTATCATTATTTATTATTATGTATTATTATGTATTATTATCATTTATTATTATGTATTATCATTTATTATGTATTATATATTATGTATTATGTATTATGTATTATGTATTATGTATTATTTATTATTTATTATTAAAGATTTGTGCTGGAGAGAGTTGAATAAGTCGGACTGTTTAATTCTGCTTTTTTTTTTTTTATCTATTGCGGATCATGTTTAAGCAGTTATAGATTTAGAAAAGAGTTTACTGGGATTATCTGACTTTTTGGCAAAGTAGTTATAATAATAAAATTGATTGTGATTTTTTTTCTGTAATAATATATTGCACTCCTAAATGTGTTATAGTGACAGGCCTAATCATTTGTATTAATCAACAAAACTAAAGTTCCTCTTTCCAGTGAGCAAATCTATAAACCTAAAATAAAGTGACAAAAACATTATTCAGACAATCTTTAATTATTTTTTTCTTGCACCATAACCTCAGATAAGGTTTAGTTTATGAAAGGTTTGTGTTTATTCTTTGGAAATACCAAAGTCTGGGCATTATTTCATATTTTGCCTGTTCGGTTCCATTTAACTAGAGCGTTATTCTGATTTTACGTCCAAATTGTTGCTAAATTTGCGAGTTAGTACTTTTTTTAATTCTTTCTTTTTTAGATATTTGATTATTATTAAAGTTAGCGACAAATAAATGATTTTTAAAATGTGAAGCACAACAAACCCTTTAGAACATGGCTGAAAGTAGATAATGACAAGAACCATGTGTGTGCCGTGTCTGTAATGACTAAATGTTTTTTATTTAACTGTCCTTTGAAAATGAATGGGATAGAGGGTTTACATCAGTACCAGGCTGTGTGTATAGTGTATATGTATATATATATATATATTCATATTCTCCTGTCGTATGTTCAGGTCTTTCTGTGATAAGAGGAGTGATGTATCCATGAAAACCGGGTTCTCAGCATGTGCTTAAAGAGCTGTTTATCGGAGACCGTCTCCATCTCTGAAGTGCTGTACATTTTTCTACAACACATATTTTGGCCACCGCGGCGCCGCTAAAACAAGCTGTTCACAAGACGGCTGCAGAAGACGAGGAAGTGAACGTGGCAAAGTCTGCTGGCAGCCGACAGGTAGTGAGCGAGCGGTGGATTTGATGAATGCAAATGAACGTCCTTTAGGCCTCTCGGGGGGAATGTAACGGTCTTTAACTGTTAAATCCTCTGGTCAGGCCTGGGCAGACTTGTCACTGTGCCAGACCACTACACCACAGGGTACACCACAGTAGCACAGTGGCACAGTGTGGTAATAAGGCAGCACATTTAATAAAGAACCTCAAGTGGAAGGGGTTCAAACGCTGCTGTTTTGAAGACATGTGCCATAACTTTCCTGTCTAAAGCGTGTCTGAGTGACAGTGGGAGTGAGAGAGGTCAATGGCACAGAAAGGCAGCCAGTCATTCAACTCCTGTGCAGCTTTGGCTACAGAATCTGCTTTTCATTGTGCAGTTTTCCTGTATGTCGCAATAACTGTGTCTGATTAAAACATATAGAGGAATGCGCCTCACCGCCACAAAGATCAAACCACATTAAGATCTGAGAACCGTGAATGCCTTCGCAGAGACTTTACTCAAAGGAAGAAGCAGATTGAATTTACCGCGCTGTTAACAATGTTAAAAGTATTGTGTTTAGTTTTCACCTCAAATTGGGGGAACGAATATCCACATAGAACTTAGAGCTGTCTGAAGAAGAGTACGTGGCCCGAAAAGTCACATGAGAAGTCAAGGACCGGTTTTAGATCAATTTAGCGATTCACAATGAACAACATGTAAAATAATGATCTTCACATGTTATAGTTTAATCCGAAATACCCAGAGAAAAAAACAGAGCCCCCAGAGCCCCCAGGGCACCCAGCGCACCCAGGCCCCTAGATCACCCACAGCCCCAAGAGAACACGCAAACCACACAGGAGTTAAACCCAGGCCTTCTCGATGTGAGAGCACAAACGAAAAGCACAATAAGAGGCTCACCCTGCTTGGAGCCGCTGCGGTCGCCGCTGGGCCCCGTGTTGGGCGTGTACTTGGTGTCTCGCGTGGCGGCGCTGTGCCTGGTCCAGTCAAAGTCGTCGTTCTTGTCCTGAGTGAACATGCAGATGGGCTCGTCCTCGAAGCTGCAGTGGAACTCCCCTGGAGCAGACACGGAGAGAGGGTTCGGGTCAGTTTAATTACAACCGCGTCTTAAACAGACACAAACATCGGTGAAAGAGAGACCGGGGACAATGTAAAAGAGCATGAGACGAATGAAGAATGACATTTTACAATCACAAGATGGACTTTTTGCAGATTGATTGTTGACTGTTTTTTTACTTTTAAAAGGACTTGAAAGCAGAATGATTAACAATATTTAACAACAAAGTAATAGTAGTATTCTTTTTTTCTTGTCAAGTGGCTTTTACATGTTTCACAAATGCTGCATCCATGCGATCCTCGAGGAAAAAAGCTCACGGACGCTCGCACAAGCTGGAAAAACCACTCGAGAACTTGGGTCAAATGCTGCTGCCCGACCAAGGATGTCACGATAATTCAGGTTATCGATAATCGTAATTATTCATGTAATAATAATCGTGACCATTTTAGAAGCAAATTTAAGTATTTTTTGCTCAATATACGTCTTACAAAAAGACCTAAATTTCAATAACTTTTTTTTAACTTTATTTGGTCTTTCAGAGAGTTCATTTTCATAAAGATGCTCACAAACTTGAGGACCGGTCAAATGTCAGACCACGGGAACGAAAGAAAATGAAAGATTTCCCTGTTGTTCGGTCACAGTCTTAATAATCGTGAATAATCGTTAAATCGTGATATTTTTCCTCACAATAATCGAAACACTATCATTTGATATCATGACCTCCCTAACGCCCGACTTCCACACGTGATGTCCAATTAGTTTCCAATGTAACGTTAGCTAGCTAAAGTAAAAAAAAAAAAAATCAAAAATAAAATAAATATTAAGCTTTAAAGTGCCACAGACAGTTTGGATGACTCAATAAACTAAAAGATAAATATATTTAGAATTTAGCTAAAAATTAAAACAATTTTATCCCAAAATAGCATTTTATTTAGGTTTATAAATTTCACTTCCTGTTTGTAATTGATGACATCACACTAGGAAATTACCCAGCAAACACTGGGCCAGAACTCATCTAATGTCACAATTTTATTTTATTTGACAAATACAAATATATGAGAGCGACTTTATTTTGTTGAATTAATGTTTAGAGAGTCAAAAGAGTTGTTTCTTTGTGTAAATTATTCATAAACTTTTACTGGAATGAATGTCCCTGGTGTGATGTCACTTCCTGTCATTTTCTACCGATTTCTTTTCACATTTTCTCCACAAATACCAACTCGATTGGTGTAAAACTATCATTTATATGTACAGCAGGTATAAATACACCAAATTGAGTTAAAATTGTAGAATTGTAAAAACCTGTCATAGGCCCTTTAAATCTCAGAGACTAACACATGTTGATCGCCCGTGGATTATAAAAGTGTTGAATAAATAACTTTATCTCTACTAGCATATTTTCTTGTACCTCTACTCTAAAAAAAACTATGTACCTTTGCTGAGCTCCATGTTCCACAGCAGGTGACCCAGGTTACAGGTCAGATCTGCGGAGAGGCGCAGATCTGACCTCACAGTAAGAATGCATTTATTTTTTTGCATTAAAAACAAGAACATTCCAGGCAAAGTAATTAGCGCTCCGTGGAGACGAGCTGACCTTCCACCACCAAAGTTTCACAGTGTGGCTTTAACATGATCAGACTAAACTTAACTAAATGCAGCCTTGGCAAAAGTGTGACCCAACAATTCAACAAATCTGAGCTATCCAAACGTCACATGATCGTGCTCTAATAAGGAACGGTTTTATCCAATTGAAAACTGGGAATTCAGGTCATTTTTCTGGCGCGGCTCTCGTTTTCCACGTCTTCAACGAGCAGAGGCGGAGACGGGGGAAATGTGACGGTTCCTGTTTATTCATGAGACGTCCCGCGGCGAGGGGTTTCCCAGGGGAGGATACAGGGGCACGGTAATTACCACACGCGAAGTTCTAAATAAAGACGTGACCGTGCGATGACTGCAGAGACGTCAGCGAGCCGTTTATCTGCCACTGACATACACACACGCACGCTTAGGTTTGTGTTGTCATGACGATAACGGAGAACGAGCTGAACCTGTGGGACAAATAAAGTTGCGCGGTTCTTCTTTCTTATATATAACAAATATCGGTTATTTTTGTTTTAATCCGATACCACCCAATCAAATTAGACGTATCGTGATAATTAATACATTTTTCTTTATTTAATTTTTTTTAATTGTTTTGGTTAGTTTGCGCTCACAAGATAGAAGTTTGCCCTTGGAAACAAAATAAATAAGTAAATAAGTAAATAAGTAAATCAATAATTGAATATAAAATGATTTAAAATAAAATGAATAAAAATAAAATGAATAAAAATAAAATAAAATAAATGTATAATGTATAAATAAATGTAAAATAATGTATTTATTCATTTTCTACCAGGGGTCGCGGGTGACTGGAGCCTATCCCAGTGCCTTTGGGCCTTAGGCAGGATACATGTGTTTTATTATTCCATTTGATAAACTCTAAGGACATTCTAGCTTCAGGATGTATTTCAAATGATTGGTTAATTTAAACCAGACAAGGAAGATTTTCAGACAGAAATTCTGACCTCATAATAGTTTTAAATTTGTATGTTTTTTACATTTATTTTCATGTTATCTAAATATGTACTGCATCATTTACCACAAACTATACTTTTTGCGAAGCTCAAATACAAATCTGAGGCTAGAAATTGAATGTATTTTTCCTGTCCTTTGTCAGAAAAAAATAAAAATAAAACCAAACTAACTGTCGTGCCGCAGACATTCAAAGTTGTTGTAGTTTAAATCATTAGCATTTAGATTGAATGTTGATCACAGACTACTTCCTTTTGCCTGCAGTCGCCTCCATTACACTGCTCTGAAAACGTACTTGTACAGAAAACGCTTACATCGTTCCAAGCAACCTTCAAACTTATGATCATGTTTGAAGTCTTTTGCATCATTCTTTCAAGATCGAAACCATCGCTTTTAAAAAGAGAGCATGTACAACAAGCATTCGCTTCCAACCCTTTCAGCAAATCCCTTTAAACCAATGACAAATAGCAGCAAACGTTTGAACTCGTTCATTGTCCAGATATTTAATGATTATCTGGTCCTAGTTAGACAAAGTACAGAGCAAAAATGTGAAGAATGGAGCCTTTAAACTGCAGGAAAAATGAGCCGATTGTCCTTGAATGTTACGTCTCGGCGGCATGAGTCCGTGCAATCAGTTTGGTAAATTGACACGCCTCGCCTCTCTTCCATCACACTCAATCTTGTACGAGTGGGTGCAGAGGTGGGCACCCTAAGTCACCTCCCATCGCTGTGGGGGCTCCCGGGGGCCCGCGGGTGCATTTTATAAACCACTCAAGTGTGCACAGCGCAAATGAAACTACGAAGAAAAAAAAAAGAGTAATTGTGGGCTAGTGAGAGGTCGCCGCTGGATTTAGTAACAGACAAGAGCGATGCACGGAGGGGAACGCTACAGGCGCTTCAGAGAAGAAGAGCAGCAGTGTTCAGACCTTCATCTAATCCAGGCTCTAAACAACTGAAAACAATAGGTCCCAATAAAGTCTTATTTATTTACATATAAATATACTGTTCATTTTGTATTCACAATTGTAATTTCGATTTAAAAAGGTACACAATGTAAAGTAAATTGTCTACATAGAAATATTATTGCTTTGTCTGTATAAAATATTATGGTTTAAGGATTTTTATATAATTTTATTCAGGAGGCTTCATTATAAGTGTATTTTTTTTTTTTTGCCTTGCCCTGCATTTAGTTTTTCTGTTGTATCTTTTGGTGAAAATTGAATCCAGAATATAGATTTTAGTAGTTTTGAATTATGTACTCTTTGGCAATACACCACTGACTTTTACTGTGAATTAAATGTAACAATTCCGGTCCATGGTAGAAATAGGTTTCAAACAAAGTCATCTGGACATTGCTTTAGAAATGCTTTTTCAACTTTTTGACTTCCACCGGGAAATCATTTTCAATCTGAAGGCACGGGCCTGAGAAGCCAGACTGTCCTGGGGTCTCATTTATAAAACAGTATGTGGAACTCTGATTCAAAGAGTGCGTGGGGAAAAAACCCAAACTTCACGCACGTAGAAAAATATTCATATTTACAAAACCCTCCGTATGCACTGCAGCAGCTCATTTCCTCCTCTCGATCACACCTGGAGCAGAGCTTCACTCTCGGCCCGTGCTTATGACTGCAGTGTTTTGACGGCTTGACGCTTTAGATAAATTTCATCTCCAGCTTCTGTTTAAATAAAACAAAATGAGAAGCAAAAGGACAAAACATGATCATGAATGCTGAACAACTCCTAATCCCCCTCACCAGCAGTTGTGATTAAAAAGTAAAGGGCTCTAAATGCTTTGTGCACTAAACACAAACCTCCTCAAACTGACTGGCTCCTTCTCTCTGAGGCTGATCACCTTCTGCCTCGCCTCTGAAAGCTCAGGGTGCAGAGTTTGTGGACACAAGCGCACAAACCCACGTCAAGTTGTCTTTTTATAAATCCCAAACTTAACGTGGAAAATCACTTTTGGACCCCATTTTGTACGTACGTACCCCTGAGCAGTTTCATCTTATGACTCCACACTTAGTTCACGGCTCCGAGCAAGAGTCGCTCAGAGCCTTCAGATTGAAAATTACTTTCAGATGGCAGTCAAACAACTTGATTTTAATATCACTCTTGATTATTAGTAGTGGTGGGAAAGGCTGTGTGCAAAGATACGCAGCTTTGACATTTTATTACCCCACAGTGAAACATTAAATGGAAATCTGTATATTCAATTTTTAACTGATATACTCCTTTCTGTAGTGAGAGTAAAACACTGACCGCGGGACACGGCACTGTTAGACAATACCACACAAAGACAATACCTCACAAAGATAGTAAAAAGAGACGGTGCACAGAGAAGCCATGTGTTCTGATAAATATTCATTGATTTATTAAAACATAGCTGCGAGCACTCTGGAGTAGTGACCTTGAGAGCAGCAGGTAATGGCGCTACCGCGGAGCGGAGAGGAGAAGAGCGTGGGTGAGCGGGGTGATGCCAGTTCGTACAGGGGCAGGTCAGCTAACTCTGCCTGCCTCGTTTCAATTCGCTCTTGCAAATATGTCTGGCTACTGCTTTCGGCTGTTTGGACTGCAACGCCTCCGTCCGTGAGTGAGCTGAGCTAAACGCGGGCTCTGAAAGGAGAGATTTGCAGGTAAAGTTCCTTCTGGGATTTGATAATGATGTTGGTGATTAGGATGTTTGTTATAAAGCCTACACCCACCGCCAACCACGGAAACACACATGAAGAAATACACCCCAACGTGCCGCGGCCAAACAATGACTAGAGCGGAATCTCAAGGTAACAATTAACATTTTTTAAGAGTGCAGAGGAAATAAGAATACATTTGAGCGAGCAAACAACAAAAAATGATGGTGTGCAATTAACGAGCGAATGAATGAGTCATGCCACAAATACAGACGCCGTAAGAACAGTCACAAGTCAAGTTTACGTGTGCAAAAGGCAGTGGGAAGAAGTACAATGGTTTAATCCCACCGCCTTTCCTAATTATAGCTTTTTCAATTTCTCGCTGTGTGTTAACAACTCAATAAACTAACAAAAAAATCATTTATATCCTTCTCAAATTTGCTCATGCTCGCCATTGTTTCGAATCTAGGCTTTAGTCATACAGCTTGAACGGATAAACTAAGACACTTTACTCACCTTGTCAAGTATGAGTGATGTGTGAGTGATTGTAAAGAGCATTTGTGTTATTTTGAAAGAAATCTATGCATTTAGCCCTGATTTAGTCTCATTTTATGCCCTGAAATAGAGCGAATCCGACTGTAATGCGTCTGTCAAACAGGCCTCCCGGGGCACAGTGGCAGTGGGTGAGCGGTAGGGGGCGCTATGACGGTGAGAGGTGAATCAGAGGAGTGCTGATGGGTCAAACAATACAGGCACGTGCACTGGAGGTACTTACTCAGGTGAGGGTTGATGGGAGCTGCAAGAGAAAAGAGAGACATGCGTTACAAAAGAGGCTAAAACAGATCGATCTAAACATTAACATGTGTTTGAAGTAAAAAAGTTAAAGTATGTAGTATAGTACTGCATGTTTTAGGAAGGAATTGACCTAATAAATCCTTGGTCGACTAAAGACAAACTGGTGCGTGGAGCTGGCAAAAGCTCTCAAAACGATATATTATCTCCAGGATCAACACAAATATCCGACCCAAACCACACTCAAATGAACACAACACTCACAGGATTTACTCATTTGAAAACTTTTATAACTATTTATACAAAAAAGCACGGGTAAACTAGGTATATATATGTAGTAAAAGACACAGAGAAATACAAATAAGATCCCAATTCAGCCCGGAATCCTTTTAATCCCAGAAGAACAACAGTAAACCAATGAATTGACAGAAATACTAAAGGCCTTCAACACTATGTTTATGTTTAATGTTGCTCAAGAAATAAGAAATACGCCTGTTCTTCTTCTTCTTGTAATCTGAGAAAAGCTTATTTTCACAACTTGGTTCAATTTGTCTTTAGTTTGAGACGTGAAGTTTGTCACAAATTTTGTTATTAAAGCTACTGCCCAATTATTATGAAATGATGCGGTACCATTTCATAATAACTACACCTTTATTAGCCTTAATATGAAACAAATACATTGTTTATTGAGAATTATTCAATCTTCGTAACTACTTAATGAAAAGGTTAGGAGTTAGGTCGTTACTGAGCCTGAATCTTTCTAAATAAACCATCTGTTCAACCTGAATTAAGTCTTTACTCATGCTTTATAAAGGTTATTAATAGTGTATTTACATGTAATAACCAATAAATACCTGTCAAACGTGCAGATTCTTATGTCTTTGGCCTTAAACTGTCAATAGATGGTGGGTGGATACTTTTGTGGCACCATTGTTGCAACAAAAACAAAATGAGAGTATGTGTTTAGGTATATGATAACGTCAACATTAAAGAAGATAAACAGTATGTGCAGGTTTTAAAAGTGACTTCAGCCAAGCTTTAAGTCAGCGAACGTGATGAGCCTGACCCTGAGCGAGCGGCCGTGCGGTGCTGCCCGTCTGAGCGAGCGGCCGCGCGGAGCTCCGGTCTGCGCCTGATAACACCGGACACGTACAAACCCGAGCACTTGCAAAGTTTGCAGTTGTGCCGGAGTCTCGTAAAACAAAACAAAAGTGGCCCATGGGACGAGCGCGCATATTTCCCTCTGATATTAAAGAACACTGCGAGCATATTAGAGCCGCCTCCTCCGTCTTTGTCAGGGTTTATTGCTTTTTACATTCTGCAGCAGAACAGCAAACACTTAGGGTACAGAGCGCCGCCAAAAGAAACGGCCCGGGAAATACACTTTGTACTTGTTTAAGGTGATAAAGGTAATATTAATAGTGCACAGTGTCAGTGGTCAAAGTACTGCATTTCCTTAAAGTACAGATACACCTGGTCAAATATTACTCCAGTACAAGTAAAAGTGGCTCGGTCAAGCAGAAGCACTTGTAGTGTTACTGTAAAATTTGCTGTAGAAATTATTTAAGTATTCAAAGTGTTAAGGATAATTTTGCGGCTCCAAAAATAATAAATTACAGTAGTTTATTTCTAATGACATGATGCAAATTGTATTTTGGTCTCATTCTGTTCAGTCCATCCTGTAAAATTTTAGAAATGTTTTTCAAGATGAGTTAAGAAATAGAAGAAACGTGTTTGGTTATAATGGGTACGTTCGAGACAGGAACTCAATTAGACTATATATTTTGTAGGATCTATTTACTATCTCCAAACATAAAGCAATAATAATAATAATAATAATAATAATAATAATAAATAAATAAAAGCTTGTTAGAACTGGAGATAATGACCCCTGACAACCAAGTAAAGCCAAGCCACAAGAAAGTCTGTGGTGTGAGCTTCATAAAAGGTCAAAAAACGTGGAAAATTGCTTCCTGTAGTACTGTAGTACTCTAAAAGTACTCTAAAATATGAGTCAAGTCAAGAGCAAATGTTCAAAAACTGTACTTAGTGACTGACCACAGGTGGTTCCCAGTCGGGGTTGGGAAGATGTAAATGTATGGTATATTTGAACTGAAAACAGAATGTGTTGGTGAAAATAGGTCAAATAAGACAATAATCTCAAATTTATTTTATTTTCTAATATGATTTAGGGTTGGGTTTATTTTATTTATTTACTAAGCATTTGTAAGCAGTTCATAAAATGTACTTCTGCAATAGTTTTGTATCATAGAACTACCAAGAAGCGTCTTAGCTTACAGTATATAAAAGGACCCGGACATGGTAATAAAGTAAATACACAATTAAAATGTACAAAATACAGTTTCTACGACGGAGTATAAGGGCTAACCCAAATAAAGTGCGAGGCATTATGAGAATAAACTCGTAAATTAACAAGAATAAACTCGTAAATTAACGAGAATAAAGTCATACATTTATGAGAATAAAGTCGTAGTCAAAATAAAGTTGACGTTTAAATGTTTAGGGGCCTGTGTCAATGTTCCGATTCAAAGTGACGTGGGCAATCGCCACGGCCAGGACGCAAAAGAATGGAAGAGTAAACACTTTAGAACTACATAAAAGAAAGACAGATCGCCACTGCAGTTTAGCTGCACTTTTCCTGTGTCGCATCATTCACAAACTGTTGGATCAACCCTTTACTTTCTCCATGGCGCATGCGTAGTGGACCAGCCGTGCTCCATGCCACAGCCCCCCGCAGACAGGGGGAGGAGCCTCGGTGTTATATTCACACATGCTCTGCTCTATTGCTTTGTTTCTCTATGTGGGACTTTGTGTACAATCTCTGTTCTTACGAGCCCATAGTGGATATTACTACGGCCCCTTTAGCAGCCCGAGGGGCCGCGCCCCTGCAGCGGCCCGAGGAGCCGTGCGTACTGGGAAGCCTCAGTTTTATCCACCGATTCTAACCTTTTTGGCATCCCTTGGACAAACTTGGTAAAACACCAGCCCACACTGGACAGCATAGTCGTGGCTGGTGGTGATATATTTTTTTGGGCATGCACCAATTGTCTAGTGGAAGAAGATGGATGGCACCAATTGTGTTCATGTTTGTTAGCAATATTTTACGCACACAACATCATCCATACAAGCCATTCCAGCCGAGTAACACAACTACAGCCTAACAGCGCAGCTCCAGCAACACACGTGCACCCAACATCAGAGTACGTCATTTTACACACATATCCAAACTATGAGGTGCCTTAACTTTGCCAAAAAATTAACACAAATGAAGTTCCATGCTCCCCAGAGGACTAAGAGCCTCTAACTGCACACTGTTTCTCTCTAAATGTTTATAAGTTAGTCCAATACACAGAGTTTATGGGTTTAGTCCCTGATCCTGAATTCTGCAGAACCTGTCCACAATGCCTGCGGTAAGCACGGTGCGCAGTGCTGTGTTGTCAAACCTATGCACACAAATAACTCATATGAACGGTGACTTTATACAAAGATTAGAAGGGTGAAGCGGCCGAAGTCGAGGGAGCACATTATTGGCGAAAATCGTCCAAGACGCCCTCACCTGCGGTTGGGGCTCTGACCATGGTCAGTGTCCTGCCCAGTGCCCAGGAGCTGAGCTCTGCACGCAGGCCCTTAACCAGAAGGACATGGGGGCACTGCACGGGGGAAATGACTGTGTGATGTCTAAAAGGCCCGCATTATGAAGTTCGATATTTATTGTGGGCTTTTGTGTTTACTTTTAACTCATCCAAGCCATGAGTTTATGCTTGTTAATTTACGACTTTATTCTCGTAGTGCCCCGCAATTGTTTTTATTTGGGTTGGCACTTATACTCTGGCGTAAGTTTCAGTATGACCCTGTAGTACATTTGTTTGTTTGAATTTTACATTTTTTAATACATACATTAAAAAAACAACACAATTTTCCCTGATTTGAAATGTTTAAACTATGATCTTTTTTCATTTGTACATTTACTGTATCTTACTGTATGGCGGTTACAAAAACAACCTTTTCTTCCTCAGCAGCAGAGCCAAAAATAGATTTCAATAATTACAGATGCTGAGAGGAGATTTGTGAAGAGCCTTCATTTGAATGGAACCCACTGGTGTTAATTAGACGGCAGCTGCTCACGAGGAGTTTGTCACGAGGAGGTCCACAAGTGAATGAAGTAATGCTACTTTATATTATTATCCTCATGTGGAGGAGTTTGGAGGACTTACACTGATGGATAATGCAATTCTGTCAACAGTTTGATCAGGAAAATACTGTCGTGAAGCACACTGTACAGTTAGAAGTGGAAGATTTACATATATGAAAAAAGTAATATAGTGCAATTTTTCTTTTAAGAAACATTCCAAAATTGGGTATATTGTCTCTAAGGTTACAAAATAACAGACTAACTTACAGTGTAATCTATAAAATAAAGAGAATAAAGTGATATTTTTGTACTTTCTTTTACTACTACTACTACTCTACTACTACTACTACTACTACTACTACTATACTACTACTACTACTACTACTACTATACTACTACTACTACTACTACTACTACACTACTACTACTACGGAATTCAGGGGAGAAAGAGCTTCACCTGTCAATCTTGGGTGAAAAAAACTGTTAGAAAATATAATAAAGTTAACATCTGTTATGTATTATAAAACCCCCTTTCCTTTGAATTTTTTCAATTAAGAATATCCGAATTTCCGCATGTTCCGTAACTCCCGTTCAAATACAGGGAGGAGGGGCGACGTGAGGCAGACCGCACTCTGCCGCTCGGTGCGCAGTGTAATGCCTCACAAACTGTGCTGTAGCAATTGCAGATAATGTGTCGCTGGCCCTCTGTATATAACAAATAAAACACCCTGACGATGTGCTCTGTACTTCCATATCCTGGATAATGTATGAAATGTATTTCTGAAACGTGTTTCGGCTCGCAGATTCATTATAAAAACAGCAGTAAAAGTTCACTCGGTGAGGCAAACAATACGCCTGACTCACGGCAGAGGGCGCTTCTGAGCTTCTGCCTCTTTGTTCTTGAACTTGTTTATTTCATATTTATAATCCGGTTTATCAAAATGTAAAGGTAAGACCAAAAACTTGTATTTATCTTGGCTTGAAATAGGCTGGAATTTAGCTCAATTGGAATACATTTTGACCTTAAATCAAATATGTCACATATTTGTGTGAAGAATGCTGAAATGAGATATAAAGCACAACTCATTGTCTGTTTTCAATCGAATTATGTTTAAGGTGCTCTTTTGGGTTCATTCACATAAATCTGACTCTGAAAGAGTGAGTGCCTCACTAGCCATGAACCTCACTGTACGTCACTACTACTATTACTACTACTACTACTACTACTACTACTACTACTACAAAAATTAAATAACTGTTGTTCCCTGCAGTACACTGGGCCAAAACTGAAAAATTATTATTTGACACGTACAGATATATGAACACCTTTCTTTTGTCGGATTAATGTTAAAAGGATTGTAAAGATGTGTAAATTGTGTGTAAATTGTGGGCAAATTGTGTGTAAATTGTGTCAAACTCGAGTCCCGCAGTGTGATGTGGTCTCAAGAAGAACCGGTAAATTGATCATTGAGATTATTTAGGTCACAATAGCAAGAGTAAAAAAAAAAAAGATAATTGTGACCAATTTAGTAGTAATTTAATTCAATTATACTGTAATGTAACCTAATAATCCTTTATCTGATCGTTTTTGTCGCATACATTTTCCATTATAAATCAGAAAGTTTGATTTCTTAAAGATAGTCACAAACAGGAGGACAATGTGAATGAAAGAAAAATATAAGCTTTTCTCTAACTTCCCGAGACTGTCCGGATTTATATTGTGTAGACCTCAGTTTAGAGAGACACATATCAATCTGACAGAGCAAGCACTGATACTAAGGACAACTATGAAAAGGAAAACTATGAAAGAGCCTTTTTTGTGGGTCCACACAGAAACGTTTTGAAAATACTTTACCATCCGCTCGCTGCGCTGTAGTCATAAGAACCAGAGCAGGGATTTTAAGTTCAGGGCTGCTCGAGCACATTATGAAAATCAGAGAACACGAAGTTTAAATAAAAAGGTGGGCCTCACAACAAAAAGCACAGACGGCAGGATTAAAGCTGAGCACATTAGTGAGTTTACAGAAGGGCCGATCGTTGTAATCGCACTGAGCTTAAAGAAGGGCCATTTTCCACTGCGGATGTTCAGTCCAAGGTGACACCGTTTTAGAGCGCGGAGCAGACTTCAGGCCATTTACCAAGTCAATAAATCAGAGGGATGAGTAATAACCACAGAGAGCGGCTAATCACCTCCTTGTAACATTCTTCCTGTTCAAACCGTGAGAGTCAAACTTTTTCAGACCCAACTCTGAACGGCTGAATCAATTTAACATCATCTCATCACTGAGGAAAAATAGTGTCCAGGTGTTAGGGTGGAGCAGGAGTAACAGAAAGGAACACCTCCATTTTTTAATTAATTTTATAAATTAGATTATATTTTTACAAACAACAAATGTGCTTTGAGGTTCAGATAATATACAAATCTAAACGAATCAAATATTTCCTAAAATATAATACAAAAAATATGTTTAAATTACTATTAATTTGTCCCTAAAAAAAACAAATCTAATCCAAATAGTGGTCCCGCCCCGCCCGTTGGATCGGTGCAGCGTCTGCAGTGATGCGGTCGCTGCATCGGACTGTTGTGGTGAAGAAGGAGCTAATATCTGTAATGACCGAAAGGACAAGATCGCGGATACAAGCAGTCGAAATGAGTTTTCCTCCTCCTCCGCGGGGGAGCTCCTCCTCCGCGGGGGAGCTCCTCCTCCGAGCTCTGTCACACAGGAGGAGGCCCTGGGGCAGACCCAGGACATGCCGGAGGGACTATGTCTCTCTGTGGCCTGAGAACGCCTCGGGATCCTCTGAAAGAGCATGTGTGTGTGAAGAGGGAAGTCTGGGCAGATACAAATGACTGGCGGAATGGATAGACACGTTTTAGACAATTGAGTAACAAATTCCAGGCAAAATGAAAAAAAGCATCGCGAACCTCCACACGAAACGTTACATAGTGCAAAAGTATTAAACGTTTTTTGAGTAAAACTTCTAAGTAAGCAATGTGTTAAAACAAATCAAGTAAGTTAAGTCCAGTAAATACATGTGAACTAGTCTAAACGATTCAGATAAAGAATTCAAGTAACTAATTCTGACGTTTCTTTTTACAGTGCAGCCTAACTTTTCGGGTCCAAACTGTAACGCCCGCGAGTCTATTAGCATCATATACAAGTTGCTTTGCATTCCGTCCGGCTAACGGCAGCGCTCAATTCTCCCTCATTGATAATTTAAGACGCTAGCACTGCCGCTAACGCCGAAAGGTCAAGGGTATCTCCAGTTAGCCGCTCCACTTCGCTTTTCGCAGAGTAAATACCATTTTAACCTGCCAGGAAGATTCATGGGCGTTTTGGTGATCGATCGTTCCGCTGCTTTCTACATGCTACACATTGGCTAACGCTACCAACGCTACCTTAGCCAAATGATTTATGGTCCCTCGCTGTTCTTTTGGGGCTGAATTGATTTTAATCCGACCAATTAAAGTGAGTAATAACAAATCATTGGTACGAGGAGGAACGCGGGAGAGTGCAGGTAGTGCGTCTGAACGAGAGCGGGTTCAGAGAGAGATTTGGCTCTCGGACAGAATGAGAATGTAGCGTCGCTTTTTCAATTGTGACTTATAGAACATGCAGTGAAGCGCAGCGCTGCAGCCGATTCCACAGGGGGCGTAACCCGGCTAAGAGCTGCCTGTAAAGTCCAGTCGTCCACAGGGTCCGAGAGAATGCGGAAAGAAGCTGCTGCGAAAACGAGAACGGCAGGAACTGAAGCTGAATAGGTTTACTTAAAGGTGCACTATATGTAGCTTATTCTTGTAGCTGGCCTGCCATGTGCTTGTTTCCACAGCGATGACGTCTGGAACTGTGCACAGCATGGCATTAAATGTATCTTCCTTTATCAAAACAAGCAAGTTAAAGGTCAGATCTGTGGAGAGGCAAGCACAGTAAGAATTCATGTTTTTCAAGGTATTTTCTGAGCTATATTCACACCTGTAACAGAGAAAAAAAAAACGTATGATCATATTTTTGAAAATTTCAGGCAAAACATAACATCTCCATGTTGGCAGACCCCCGCCAGAAAAGTTACACAGCACAACTTTAAATATTTAATGTTGTCAGATATAGAATAAAATGAATGATGAAATAAAATATTGAATTTAGTGATCACAATTTAAATATCGATGTATGCAAATTAGCACAACATTGATAAAAGTTTGAGCAATTTTTTCTGACTTATGTATTGAAGGTTTATATTTTCAAATGAGATATGAAAGTGTAAGTAGGACAATGTAAACTGTCATGATTCGATACATGGCTCACAATACGATACACGCACTAAGTAATATAGTGCACATTATATACTCTGCGATGTATCAGTATTTTTAAGAACCAAAAACAGTCAAAGTTTTATCCAATAAAAACAAATGAAGAGATGTTCCAAGCAAAAACATTTCTTGCCTCAGGGGTGAATATTAACCACAATGAGAAACTTTCTCCTCTTTCTCTCCCTCTCTCTCCTGCACTGCGCTTGTGAAAATATTTTCCTGTTTCCTGTGTGTCTGTTTTTTATATTTTTTTATTCTATGTTTTTTCCTTGGACCTGCAAACGTCCCGAGGCAGCGTCTCTGTGGCCGTGTCCAGATGAATGGTTCTGCCTCGGCCCCAAGTGAGGAAATCAAGCTGAGCGCAGAGAAGGCCCACAGGCTGTGAGCAGCAGCAACACACGAGAGGCAGGGGGACAGAGAGGTATGAGAAGGGGGGAGAGGGAGAGAGAGGAGGAGGGCAGAAGAGGAAGTTGGCGATAGATGAAAGAGGGAAGAGAGAAAGAGGAAGGAGAGAATAGTGAGCGGGGAGAGAGGAAAGAGAGAAGAGCGGGGGGAAGGAGATAGGGAGGGAGAGAGAGGAGGAGGTGGGGATATGGGAGAGGAGGAAGAGCGAGGCGAGTTGAGCGAACCAGAGGAGAGGGGAGAGAAAGCAGAGAGAGAAGCGAGAGACAGGGGAGGGAGAAAGAGGTAGAAGATGGGCTAGAAAAAGGACGGAGAGAAGAAGGGAGCGAGAGAAGGAGGGGAGACAAAGGGAGAGGAGAGAGAGCCAGAGAACGTGAGTAAAGCACCTGTTTTTGACCCACTAATGCACTCATCTTTTGTCTTTTTTCCCCATAATAAATAATTTCACTAAATGTTATCCTTTATAATAAGTCACTCGTTTAATAGCTTTTTATTTATTTTGTATTTTTTAAAAGTATGCGTTTTACAGTAACAGGAGGATGACCTATAGGACTCACTCAAATGAATTACAGCTTAATCACTTAATCTAACGTGACATTCTCAGCGGGGAAAAGGGTTTCCGTTGTTTTGCCCGAACACAATCTGTGACCCGATAACGTGTCCAAATGAAGATATAAACCTGAACACTTGCTGATTCTTCAAGCACGCGCTCAGAGTGTGTCCTGCCTTAGGCCTCCACAGTCTTGGTTTTGTGCCAGGGAACACTGTGTGCCTGGGAAAAATGTCCAATGCAAGTTTAAGGATTTATGAACGCATTTCACTGAATATGTTATCATTTTGGAGCGTCCCCAACGTGTTTAAGTACCAAAAAAGAAAGAAAAACAATCACCATTTCCAGCAATATAAATATAAAGAACCAGACAGTATTTGCTACATTACCTTTCTTTTTGTTTTTCCTCTAAAAAGGTGTGGTCTGGTAAGGTTTTAATGGTGGTGTGCTGTGAAAAACATAGCTCTATAGTTCCTGTGGTGTAAAGAACGAGAAAGAACTGACAGAATAATACATCATTCAGTGGTCAAAGATATGCCATTTTTTTTACCTTGAAAACTCTTACGACTCCAGAGACACAACTCAAAGTCTGTTCACATATTTTACATCCAGAGAAAAATTATAAATGTTTTTGTTTTGTTAAACATCACCCCGTACTCTGATGATACACATTTTCACTCAACATAGTATTTTAAGCCATTCTAGAGTCTTAAATGAATTTGAGACATGAGACAAGTAATTGTATTGTAACGTATCGTATCTTATTCTATTTTATTTTATTTTATTTTAACAAAACAATCAAAGGCATTTCATGTTTTCTGGTCTTGTTCATGCAAATAATAATGGATAAAAAGACATGGATGAGAACGCACCAACTTGATATCATTACGAGAAGCAAATAATCAAGTAATTCTGGTCTTTTTCGGCATTTCCCGTGTCCGTCATCCCGTCCGCCCTGACGGTCTGAGTTCACTGACGCCACATGTAAAAATAAATAAAAAAATAACTTGCAGGGATCCAGACTCACGCCTCCCCGAAGTCTTGGCGAAGCAAACTGGGTCTAAATAATAGTTGGCCACTGGCTTATGTTTCTTATTTTGTCAATGCTCTCAAAAGTGACGAAATATTAATTAATCTATTCATATTCCTCCTTTTTGCCGCCATCCCAGCAGCAGAACCATCAGCCACTTCATCCCCTCTATCCTCTCCATCTTCCCCATCCTTTCTCTCCAAATCCTCTCCATCCTCTCCATCCATTCCATCTTCCCCATCCTTTCTCTCCAAATCCTCTATATCCTCTCCATCCTCTCCATCCTTTCTATCCTCTCCATCCTCTCCATCCTTTCTATCCTCTCCATACTCTCTATCCTCTCTATCCTCTCTATCCTCTCTATCCTCTCTATCCTCTCTATCCTCTCTATCCTCTCTATCCTCTCCATCCTCTCCATCCTCTCCATCCTCTCCATCCTCTCCATCCTCTCACGACATCAGAGGAAGAAATTTTCCTACACAAAAGTCACACTCTCTCTTCATCCCTTCATTATTATCCATGAAAATATCAAAAATGTTAGTCAAACGATTATTTCTATTGTACACTGAGACTTTTAAAAAACATTAATTAAGGTTGAAACATGGTGAGTGAATGCTTCTATTATATTATTTTAAAACAATCTGGAATTGCTTATCTTTTTTTGACATTTAGACAGAATAATGGCACCGTCTTAGTTGTAAAATAAAGTATTGGTGTATGTGTTTTTACAGTGTGTATTAATCAATTAACGGTTGCAGCTCCACTGACGTTACGACCTGCTGAGATCCGAGCGGCAACGTTGATCAATTCACTAAACAACTCTCGCATCTGCGTTTGTCACTTTGAGGAGAAATGCTCTTTTGCCGCTCATCGGAAACAAACGGCCCCAGACGGGTGATATTTCCGGCGCATTAGACTTGTCCAAACCAGACGCCGCCGCTCGATGTACGACGGCTCGCTTCCAAATGGCCTCCTCCTGATCGAAACGGACGGAGCTCATTGACTGCCAGAGGACGGCGGGCGGAGGGTGCGTTGTTGGCGGGATTCCCGCGGTTTTGGCCCCGGGGCGGACTTACAAAGCAGCGTACAATGCAGAGACCAAAGCCAAGTGTTCCTCCGACGACAGCGGCGGTTCAAGCGTGTTCTTTTTTTTCTCTGTATTTTGTGGGGTTTTTTCGGGTATAATCCTCGCTCACTCGCTGCCATCCATCATGTTTAGTGGCTTTGGGCGTCTGCCATGAGCGTGTTGTACTGGACAAACTGCACCAGCTCACATTTAGACATTATTAAAGTGGCTTTTTAAAATTTATAGCCTTCTGTGTCGGGGTTTATTGGTCGAAAAAGGCATTTGATGGTTTGCAAATGTTAACTTTACTGATATTTTTTATGTAGTTTCTTGAGATATTACATGCAGTTAAGGGACAACGTATTGGCCTCTCATGAAATTATACTGTACATTTAAGAGCATACAAAAGCAGTTCATAGTTTGTGTTGTAGAGGTTGACTTTGGAATACATAAAGTAATAAATTAAACTCTGTATGAGGGAATAGAATTGAAAATATAAAGGTTTTGATTGGATTTGTTTATGAATGATAATTAATAATACTTAAACGTATTTACAAGGCTGTCTTCTCTGTTCCTTCTCTGAGCCTCAGAATATCACTCAAATATCCCAGATTTATGACATCAAAATTAAGGATCCGGATTTTATGTCCAAATTATCATGACTCGTTCTGAGCATTTCTGCCTCAAATTGCATTCATTACAACTGTGCGTTTTGATGAACTTTTGATTCCCCATTGTAATTCCCTCTACTGTCAGTAGAGGTGTTCCAACATCAATTCTGATGAGGGAACGACTGATAGAAAGTCATTTGCTTTTCAATACATTATTTAAGTTCCAAACATGAAATAAAAAGTGAAAGTACTCAAGAGCATGTTTAAAGGCATCTGTGTCTTTTAATACATGTCTTTTTTATTGTTTTTTTGTTTTGTTTTTGTTTTTCAAGCTGAATAGTATCAATTACTTACTTTTATTTTTAAACAGCAGGGGGCTTTGTGTGCATTTGTGGACAGGAAAGACGCCTGAGCTTTTCTCTGAGCAGCATCTACTGAAACAAAAGCTTGTTCTGAGCTTGTTTCTCTGTCGACCAATCTACATGAAGTATTTGAACGTCTCGAGAGCCTTTTCAGATTGTTAAACATGTGCAAGCCAATTCAGAGTGCAACTACAGCTACAAATACAACTGCTTTAACTTTTGTTGCTAATCCTATAATAAATGAGTTACTTTATTGTCCCCATGGGCAATTTCTCTTCCCAGTTGTATATTTGCAAAGGAACGCCATCTTACAAAAAAGACACACAACATAAATTTACGTAACAATATACAGATGACATGATTCAAGTGCATAATCAACCAGAATAGTGGAACGTTGTTTACAGTGTTAAAGGAGATTTAAAGGACACATATTATGGCAAAAATGACTTTTTTGAGCTTGTAACCCTGTTCTAACATTGTTCCCTCATCAAAGACATACCTGGAATAGCATTTAGCTGCATTAACGCTAGTCTGATGAATCTTGGTTAGAACGTCCTCTCCCTCTGCCCATAAAAAAAAAATCTCCTCAGTAACTGATGTTTTCTCGATAACTTACGTTTTCTCGAGTTGACTCTGACGTGGCTCTGAGAATCTTCTTAGCTGTTTTTTAACTCTTCTTTGCTGTTTTTTCTCCCGGCTAATCACGATCAGAACAACTGCATTCAAAGATCAGGAAATAAATAGGCCCATGGGAAACAGCGTTGCCAAACTAAAAATACTCAAGAGCATATTTAAAGGCTTGTAACAATACAAATAATGTTCATATTTGACCTTTAATGGTTGTAGGGATGATACAGTTGGTTAATGTAGCTCTGATGCATCTCAGAGTCCTGTATTGTTGTCCGGAGCGGCAGACTGAAATAACAATGCAGAAGGCATTTCAAGGTTTTCAGAATTGTACGTCTAATTACTCTGGTTACGTTGCTCTTTCAGATTCATGGGCTCTTGACTTTTTCTTTACCTTTGTGCATATCATCCCCATATTGCAATTCAACTGAAATAAGAACGAGTTCTGAGTAATTCTTCCTCCAACTCCCACGCTGGTCAATTTGACGGCTCTATTAATTACATTGTAATTTTTCGCCGTGGATGACAGTGCAGCGCGAGCGTTGTGTCACCTTTCAAGTCACTCACAGCAAAGCTAAAGATAAAATGGATTTGAAGCGATTATCCGTACAAGAGGCCCTGGCCTGCTTCAAAACATTGATGAGGTTTGTTCGGGTGGTGGCGATCAGACGAGAACTCGGGTTTTTGACAGCTCAGCCAAATCAGACAGCGAAGTCAGAGGACGACCGCGGAGGATGCAAAAAGAAGCCAGCAAAATCTCACTGGCAGTAGGTCGATTGTAAATGTTCAAGGTATTTATGACACATTTGATCATATAGTTATTGCATTTAAGGCTGTGGAGATCATTAAACTAAGCGCCTGTTGCTTCAGCTGCCCCGGTTAACATCGCGGTATATTCTTGGCAACGGTGACAATATTCAAGGTATTCAAGTGTTATAATAGTATTTGGCTGGCTTTTGTTTTAGGAAGATGGGTCCAGATCAAAGAATGAATATGCGTATATTCTCTGTAATTATCTTCTCTGTAATCGCAAACAACCCACATCCTCCTCCTCCTTCCTCTGCTGATGCTGGTCAACTTCGGCACTCTGAAAAAGGATAATATTCATTCAAGAGGCTAATAGACAATTTTTTTGTGTGTTAAAAGTATCATTCTTTTGATTACGTCATCGCCAGAGCGCAACCCTCAAATTGGCGGCTTGGGAGTTCTAGTAGTTCTAAAATCCTGGTAGTCCTAGTGTTAAAGGAGTGTGGTTCTCTGTTATTGTATGTGCGATGCCTGCTATGGCTTTGGACTTTAGCTGGGAGAGGCTGGGAGTAGGTAGGCCAATAACGTTTGTTGTTGCTGTACAACATTTTTGCGTGTTAGCATTGTCAGAAAACAGGACGGACAGTACAAAAGAACAGGCCGGTGTACTACCTGAGACGTAGAAGTGATGAAACACGAAGTCCTTCTAACTTTCCACTTACAGGTAATCTTGATTGCAAATTTTTTGAACGGCCATTGTGTGTGAGTGTCCAAGCTGAGTTTATTGTCAATTGTGAGTCCAAGATATTTGAAGCGTCGAACCGTGTCAATTGTAATATTGTCGATGACGGTGGGGTCGAAGAAAGTCATTTCTTGGGTTTTCTTGAAATTGAGTTGAAGCTAGTTTTATTCATAGCTAAATATTCTTGTACCTACTGTGTGTAAGAAGGAAAACCACAACCAAAACCACAAGACGACCTGATGCTACATAACTTTTGACATAGTATAGAGTTGGAATTTCACAGTTAAACTTACCATGCCACCACTCATTCTGTGTTCTGCTCTAAGTACAAAGCTTGGGCCTTACAAATGTACTCATGGAGGCTCTTAAAGGTCTCACGGACAAAGAATCAGCATATGTTTCCCTGCTCTTGCATCACCGTCTGACACAGCCACACACGCACACGTTCCGCGAAGGCTTTCTGCTCAGATAAATGCCAAACGATGCCAAACGAACACAAAAAACCCCCCAACAAACAAAGGCTAAATATTTGCTATGGCACCACTGTCAAAGTATTTTTAAGTGTATTTATGCAAAGAAACACTTGGAGTAAACATGTTGAGTGACTACACAGATTCTCTAACAAGGATTATTCTGCTCTTTGAATAATAGCATGCTGACATCTTGGCGTTTGCATCCGGCAGCGCATAAAGCTGTTTTTAATGCGGCTAAAAGCAGTGTCGCGTTTTATGGTGAGCATCTTTTATACTATGAGTCACAGTAAGCGGTGTAAAAATGTAAAATGACTGAGGAGCCGTGTTTTATGAGTGTACTGAGAGGTTGTCTGGGGCTATGCGAGGTACAGTAAATCCTGTGTCTACATCGACTGCACGCGGCAAGAAAGGTATAATGACAGTTAAAAAAGACTTTGATCTGGTTTGAGACGTTTTGCCACCATCGAGTTAGAAATCCTATAATTTTAGGTTTGTAAGGCTGATTGTTTGTGATTGGAACAAGACGTTTTGGCAATAAGGTTATTTTCAGTGCAATATGACTTGTTCCAACTTGTTGATTATTAAAGTTCACGAGATATTCCTCGGTTTCAACTGTGGAAATGCTCCTCAAATATTGTGTTTTTTGAATGGCGAAAGGTCTACAAAAATCCTCCAAATTAGGAAGAAACGGTGTGCCTGAATTATTTGGGAGTGAATTATGAGTTTAATCTGCCTTTTTACCAAAAAATAGATTCACTTGTTCACTATTTGTAATTGTGTGGACTTCTGTAATCGTGTGCACTTTGGGTCTGATACGTGGCTTGACAGTCTTCGACACATTTCTTATCGTCAACGAACCGATGCGCAGGATGACTACAGCCCTACGACTTTCTGAATTCAAATCCTTTAACCTCCCGCAGCGCTTCCTCTGCTGCAGTGCGAGTGTTGGGAGTGTCCTGTAGCAGATGCAGAGTTTGTCACCGCAGCAGAAACTAAAATGAAGTAAAGAGGTTCTTCTCCGCCTGCTGACACCTGCCATCCTTCATCCTGCTGCTGAGACTCCACCGCCGCTTCTGTGTTCACGCAACAACTCACGGAAAAGAGGCTTTATGTGCATTGCAATTCTCACCATGGTGACGGCCGTGTGCAAAAAAACGCATCCTGGAACTGGAAATGTTTACTACAGTGATGCTAATGAGAAATTTTGCTGGTAAAGGATATTTTCATGAACAGAATTCCGCACAGTGATGTTGATGTAACTGAGTGGAGGTTAGGGTAGAATGTGGTTTCACCTGTAATTGTATAAATGTGCAACAGATAAGTTTAACATCGTACAGTGGGACATCCCAGGCAAAGCAATAATATCTCCATGGAGACAAGCAGGGGTCTACTTTGTGTTTACATAGTGAACAACCTTTAATAAGGTATTTTAGATCTATATGTGTCTACTTTATTGACCAGCACAAGGAATCGTGGACTCTGCCACCCATCAAAAGTAAACAAAATAAATTAGGTAATAATAGGGTGTAGAAGTCAATATGTTTAACGTTTTACATATAACAAAAGCACAAATAGTAAGTAGCACCTGCAGTTTTCAGATTTAGTCTCTCTGGACCTGAATTGGTGGCTTGTGTGATACAAACTTGAAATAAAATTAAAAGTCTGCCACATGAACATGGTGTACATCACACTTGCTTTGCTTTGGGTCGGGGATCATGGACGTCTCAGCTTCCTCGACAGACTTCGATGCCTTGAATGTCATCGCTCCATCGTCTCCTTTTTCTTACACTCGTCCTCTTGCCATCAATGTATCCTTCCAGAATATGGGTGCAGAGGTTTACTGTAGTACTGTCGTTTCCTTTTCCTTACAGCAGTTATTAGTTGTCGCTCTAACCTAATTTCCTTCAAGACCGACTCATTGGTTCTGCGGGTAGTCCAGGAAATCCTCAGGTTGTGTCATGCAACGTGAAGTTTGTAAATCACACATTTTCACGATCGTCGGTCATCCAACGAGATCGCGAACTGCAGGTATTCCGGGCAAAAAACCCCGAAAAGTACAAGGAATACAAGCCGAGCACAGGTAAATCCTATATAAATGAACAAACAAATTCTTATTTGTTCTTCACGGGGCAAATCCACCGTGCTAGATGTGCAAACAAACCCTGGATTGGTACTGGATTTATAACACCTTTTAATCGTATAGGCTGTGCTATTGTTATTGTGGAAAGATACGTCCCATTGACAGGAGCCCTATAAACAACCACAGTGTAAACATCAGTTAGTTAAAGTAAAAAGGGAGTAGTAGTGTCAGTATGATTATGTTGTAAAAGTGGGCACAGTATTAATAGAAGTAACAGTAAGTAATAGAAGTAGTAGGAAGTAGAAAGTATAAGTATAGATGATATCGTTGTGAACTGATAGTAGATGTTTGCATGTTGCATTGGAAAGGACAACCCACTGTATTTTGCTCTTAATGATATTGGCATTAAGTTTGAAGTTAGTAATAAGCAAGAGACAGCATTTGGAGGGAAAGTATTATAGAAAAGGCTGTTTCAGGATGTGTAAATGGCGATTGGCGCAGCAGGGAGCAAAGTGCTCGCTGTGCATCTTAATAGAACTGCTGCTTTATGGATATTCAAATACAGCTCACATTAACATGATAAATATAGGTGTATGCGCTAGGAAAGATCCATTTTAGTAAATGAAAAGGAGGCATTTTTGCACGCTCGGCAGAAAACGCAGAATGAATCATATCTTAAGGGTTGAATCCCTTGACATGTGAGTGCGCAAAACCAAAATGAGATAGTTAGCTAAAAACAACGTCATTTCTGAACTTTTGATTCAAGTTAAACCAGTAACATACACGTTTTTCTCATGTTCTCTGATATTTTGTGTACCACATACTGTATTTTGTGACTGGAGTCAAGGCAACATTGGTGAGGTCTTAAAAAGCAATCATATATTATTTTAAAGATGGACTGCTTGGTGATATCGATATAAATTGTACAAAAAGACATTGATTAGATGAAGGGTCCAGAATAAGAACACAACGGTTTATTTCAGAGACACATGTGAAACAAAGGAGCTCATTGGTCACTTTTAGAACAACAGATTAAATGAGATTCTCAATGTTTTTCAGTCCTCTGTGATATTGTTTTCATTCTACTTTTTTTGATACAGACGGACCATGCATGTCCCTTATTGGCTAATCCAATTGTCAATCACTCCCTTTTGAACTGAACTTTATTCACAGAGACTTTCCAAGCAAAAGGATATGGACCACATAAAGAGAAAGGGTTTTCATAGTTTCAAGAAAAGTGACAAAGCTAAATAATAAAAGCCTAAAATAAGCTACAAAAGCCCACAAAAATACGCCCAGAGGAGTAATATCGAGCGCCTATTTATAGTAATATGTTTCACTCTAATTGATGTCTTTTTTTAAACTTAAAATATTTCAGTCCTTACTGAGTCTATTAACGTGAAACAGGACAAATAAATTGCTAATAATTCCTCTATAATGTAAAAGTGTCACTAAGAATAAAACTAAAAACGTGCCCTAATTTTGCAAGTGACTTATATTGCTATAACGAAGCAGACTTGGAAACTAAGAGAGTAATAATAACTACAGATGGATTTACAGTTACTTAATGTGCGACACGTCCCCGGACATGCACTGCGTTACGTAATAAGAGAAGAGCAAGACAGTTCTTTTTCTGCTTGACTTGTGGTGCCGTGAGCAGCTGTCGGAGTCTCTCTTTTGACAGAGCAGGGGTGGAAAAGGAGAAGGTTCAGCCTGAGCCCCGGGGACAGGCAGCCGGCCCCTGGGGGAAGAGCCGGAGCCTGGACTGTGGCTGGATAAAGTACTTACACTTGACTGCAGATTTACAAATCGGAAGTTGTGCACCAAAAGTGATGTACTGCAAAAGAAAAGTGCTATTTGTTCAAATCGGCAGCAATGGCAAAAAAATAAATTAATTTAAAAAAAAAAAGACTGTGCAGATGGTCATTCATGTTATAAATTTGGTTCATTTGCGTAATAATTTAACGCTACTGCTAAAAATATGACTGTAAATGTAACAAAAAAATTGTCTAGACATTCATAATAATAAAAAATAATTTGTGAGTATTGTGGATGTCTTAAAATCACCGCTGAATGAGTTATTGCTTATTACAGTGTGTTATGGTTATATGACAAGTTTAATTGCTAATGCTAAATTACAAGATGCCCATGAACATCCCTCTCTCGCACCCGCTCACACCTAATCTGCTTTTTGGCATGCTGTAGACTGGGACAAGAGTGGTCTGACCGGTTTTGGGACAAAGTGGATTAGAGTCTTTTAGCGCACTCTTGAGTTCTCTGAGGAATATGGGAGATTCAAACCAAGACACCTGAATTGTAGTTCAAGGTTGTTGTTTTTTTTACATGCATTTTGGAAATCCAGTTTAAATTGGTGTAGGCCAGTTATTCGCATTTCCTGGCGTGGCATTTAAACGTATCGAGTGTCACGGTGTGCTAAAGGAGTCACAACTAAAGGCATGACTCTCTCCTCTCTCTTTTAAAGCATCTCATCCACTGCTCTCCCTTAGTCTCTCTCCTGTTCCCATCTGTTTCCCTGCTCCCTCTCTCTTCACCTTCTCCCTCACGTCTCTCCTTTCCTTCTCCCCACTTTCCTCATCTATCCCTTCCCTTCTGTTCCCCGTCTTGTTCACTCCCTCCTCTCTCTCTCTAAGCTGCAGTAAACCTGAATAATTCACCACTGCAGCAGTCGAGCAGGATTCGTCCGTGCACATTGGACCAAAAACAGATGCTTTGTTTCGGAAAACGCTCTTCTCAGGTATAGGGCCGCTGGTCCCGCGTGGAAAGAAACGTGCTACTTTTGAGTTCCAGCCATAGTTGGTCTCACAGCCAGGCCTGCCAGTCGTGAGTATTCAACCCACAGGAGGCAGGCAGACAGTGGGGTTTGGAGGCCGTTCAGAGCTGCTTGTGATGCCGTGAGCTGGCACAGGATCTACTACAAAAGGTTTGATGCAAATATAAATAAATCAGCTAAATTATGAAAATCTGACAGAGGTGTAAACAGTGTGATTAGCCTATTTGGCAGCGTGGAATACCAACAAGACACAAGCTTATATTTTGTTATTTAGCGTGTATTTTGTTGTCTGTGCAAACCTATTTAAACATCCAGGTAATGTAAATTCCCAACAAGATCAAATTAGATAAACAATGAATCAAAAAACAATTGAGTTAATTCAATCTTTTTGAATGCACTGATTGGAGTTGGTTTGTTGTAGAAAGAGAAGTGAGTGTGCGAGTGACCAAAAGAAGACAAAAAATAAAACTTAAAAATTGAACGAAGCAAAAAAAAAAAAAAGTGTATGTATTGTAAATGTATTTTAAACAAATAATCTGTACAGCCTTTAAACTACATTGACCCTATTTAAATAAACACTGCCTAATCAAAAACAAAAGTCGCCACCCTGATCTGGGGACTGCTGTGGTGGTCAGGTCTAGGTTCAGCAACACTATTTCCAAAAGAATTAGATCAATGAGACCCAAACATCCTGCCTAATGCCCAAAGTCACTGGGAAAGTCACCTGTGACCCCTGATGGGAACAGGAGGTAGAAAATGAATGAATGGATGAGCCTATTGTATGTTGATCAAATGCTAATCAATTTTACAATGATATATTCCAAATGTATATGTTCATTAGGTCGCATTCACAACGCAAATTGAAGTGGACTCGGTTTGAATTGGGGACCAAAGTTGCAACATTGTCTCCTTTATCAATCGAACCAAATGTCCAGAAAGACACATCTCCCCTTCGCCTGTAGAGGCGCTGTGTACAATATAGCCAAAGGAATGACGCATTGTGAGGGAAAAGCCAGAGCTCTGCCTGATCCGCGTCACATAAACAAACTTGGAGCAGGATTTGGGTTGGATTCATTCTTTGGCTTTGCCAGATTTACAACAGAAACCTGCCCTCCATGTGCAAAACCTGCCCCACATGTGCACAACCTGCCCCACAGGTGCACAACCTGCCCCACAGGTGCACAACTGCCCCACAAGTGCACGAACCTGCCCACAGTGCACAACCTGTCCCACATGTTAAAATCTCCCTATGTTTTGGGAGATTTGGGTTGGATTCATTCTTTGGCTTTTGCAGATTTACACCGAACCTGCCCCCCATGTGCAAAACCTGCCCCACATGTGCAAAACCTGCCCCACATGCTGCAAAACCTGCCCCACATGTGCACACCTGCCCACATGTTAAATCTCCCCTTTTTATAAAGACACATTACCTGTACATATTATTATTGGATGAATATGGGCCACTTTTCCATGTTAAAACCAGGCTTAGGTTTTTTTTTTTTCTTTTTTTCATGTTTTAGCTTCGCGTGTCTCAGCGTGGCTCGCTTCACGACATTTGAAATCAAGTATTTTTCTGAGGCTCAGAGAAGGAGCAGTAAAGGTGACCTTGAAAACAGATTAATGAAAAAAAAAATTGTGAATGAAGCAAAGTACAACTCCGCCCCATCTCCACAGCAGCAGCAGAACATCAGCCTTCTCAGCCTCTCCATCTCCTCTCCCCCATCACGCACCAGCGTCAACATTTGTCCATTCAACAAAACCATTCAACGCACAGCCATTTGTTTGTTTTCAGTTGATATTTGAAAACAGAACAGAAAACTATTCAGTACACAGGTCGCACTCCTTCAGAGAAAAATATACACCTGTTTCTGAAGGCGATGGCCCAAAGTGAATGAGTGAATCACAGCTGAACGCTTCTGTCATCTTTAAAGGAAAACTGACGCTCGAGTCAAGGTTGATTTGACGGCTTCAGAGACAACACGCTAGCTAGCTCTGAGTGAGTCCACCGCAGCCCGACTGAAGCGAGAAGGTCAACGGTAACTAATTTGTTCTCTCTGTCGTGGCTCATTTGGACAAAGAGGAGGTGAGGCAACAGGGCGACTTTCTGTGTGAAGCCGCGGTTTTAGTGACCTTTCATCAAGAGCGAACAAACCAGCGAGGGTGGGCATAGATCAATACATGTGCGTACGTAAAAGTAGTTCAGAATGTTACTCAAGAAAAAGAAACTACTTGAGTTAAAGTAAGAAATATTTGATGAAAATTGTACTTTTGATGCATGTTTTAGTGTTAAAAGTGTATGTAACTTTTCTGGTATGGGTTGGGTCCGCTGTCCGTGAGTTTCAGAGAGATGACAATCCACCAAATTTGACATTGTAATTAACATCTCAAAACCAAATATAATTTCTTTTAAATGGGCTCATTTCAGTCAATGTTTTGTGTTCTCCTCACTCATAATGTAAAGAAAGTTTATGCTGTATTTTTCCTTAAGATGGTAGTAGCAACGAGTGTGATGAGAGTCAAAATGTCTTGTTTGTCAAAAAACAGTGTCTGGATGACTACAACTGAATCTTTTTCTCCAATGGAACACTCTTGGATGAATGAGGGATTACACCGATTTGGGCAAAAAACCTTGGCTCTAATTCAGGAACTAAAAACTTAAAGTTAGTCAGAATTTAGCTCAGATACCAGTGTTAGGTGCCAATTATCATCTAAAATAAAACGCCAAACAATGACTTTTAATGCTTTGAGCTCACTTACATAAATGTGGTCGATGGGTTGGCACCAGCCCAAACCCTCTTCATTATACTTGTGTTTTCTGAGAGTGAACGCTAAAAACTACACATGATCGAAGTAATCGATGGCATGAGCATTATTATTAGCTATAAGTCTATTAGCAAAAGTCTTGAAATGTTAACAGGAAGTTGAAACCCATGAATAAGCTTGTTCCATAGGTGGAAATGTAGTACAATATAAAATACAGTTGTTTTTATTGCTCAATCATACGAGGAAAACATACATTCTTAGTGTGAACTGTGATCTGTAACTTGGCCTGGGAATGTCAGGTGATTGTCTCCGTAAAAATAGATATGTTTAATGCCATACTGTGGATTATTGACGGAGTTATGGAGATAGTTGGCCCTCTACAAGAAAAGTTACATAGTGCACCTTGGATGTAATTGAACAGACACAATTTTACCAGGTGTGGAAGCATATTTGCCTTAAAATACAAAAACTGAATTGTATTGGTTGATACTTTGTCCATGTTTTACCTAAGTCGTATTACTGCAGATTTGAATGTGCAGTGTGAGTGTGGCACATAATGCACCAGTGCCCAACAGCTCATAACAAGCACATCTTTAGAGACAGATAGCTCTAGCACATTAGCGGCAGATAGCTCTAGCACATTAGCAGCAGATAGCTCCAGCGCATTAGCGACAGATAGCGTTAGCAGCTGTGGATTTAATTCTTCCACCTGCGCGGCCACATGTGTAAGCATTAGCCGAAGCCAAATTCCACAGGTTTTATTTCTGCTGTCCACATGTGCCCCGCGCTTTAGGAAACGAGTAAATAAGGAACATGAATGCATTACAGTTAATTTTAGTAGCTTACTATTGTAGCTATGTTTATGGCATTTCCAACTGAAAAAAAGCTAATTTTGATTGCAATTATAAAGATGCACTATGTCCATTTTCTGGTGGGGTGTGCGCCTTATGCTTGGTGTTCTGTTGTCGTTCTTTTTTTCTTTTGGCAGTTGATGATTCAGTCAATGGGGAACCCGCAACGTTCCCTTTCAGAACCACTCCCAATCCATTTTCAATACATTATTGCTCACGCCTCCCTCCAGAAATACATCCAAATTTTCTCCCCTGTAACAATATCCACACTCAAGTATTACTTTACTACATCCAGGATCAGCTCCATTTTCTCAGATTTTCCTCCTCCTTCAAGTCAACTTTTTTCAGGGTATGCTCATTTTAAACCTAAGTGAAACATCTTGAGACAGGCCACAGAAGATTTGAGCAAACACTGACCGCTGTATGTGACGATGCGTATGGTGGAGTCGCCCTCGCCGAAGCGCGTGATGGGGGTGAGCCGGACTTCGTAGGACTCTGGTTTGATCAGCTCCGTCAGGTTGTGCGTCATGAGCTCTCCTTTGTTTATCGGCCCGTCCACCGGAATCTCCTGCTCCCACCAGCGCTGGAGGCCCATCTGCAACAACAGGAAGAGACAAAAGTGTTAGGCGACTGAACGATACTTTTACGATGGTTGATGGAAGCAGTTCCCCCATCAGGATTAGTAGTACTCTATTTACTGGCTGACCATGGGGAAATAGGCAAAAGCTAGCGCCAGCTTGCCGCTACATGCTAATGTAAGCGAGCAGTTGTATTAAATGTGACTTGACAAGAAAAATGCTCAGAACGGAAGAGTCGGACGATAATTTATAGACTTAAAAACAGCACAGGAGATCTCTACATACAACGTCACATTTATTTTTGTTGTATGATTTATGACACGCAGAAAGGACGGTCTTGTCAACAGGATTACTGAAACAAGCATGAATTAAGCTAAATACTACTCCAGGTATGTTTTTGATTCAGGAACAATCTTACAACATGGTTAAAAACACAAAAAGGCAATTGAGCATCATCAACAACTTTTAATGCTACTTCTTGCACCTGAACCTTAGTCTGGGAATCCCATCCGGTACCCTTTTGCTGTGAGGTATTTAGTAAAGACATTCATAGCATTTCATTCTTTCATCAGTTCAAAACAGCAGTAATAATTGACTACAACATTAGTGATAATTATTTGATGAAGCCAAATCTTTTCAAAAGTCCACGATAAACAAGTATAAAGATGCATCTATGCCAGTGATCAAAGCAGCACATCTACTGACATCTACAGAGAGCATAAACTACATTTGCATCTCCTTCATCACAGCTATAGGATATTTCTCTAATCGCCCAATTAACCCCATCCATAAGCGCTTCATGACCTGCCAACACTGCTGTAGTTCTGATTCTCATTAGCAGCATTCAAAGCCATTTCTGCATCTGAACTCAAGCAAATTATAAACAAGATGCTCGGATATGTCTTTATAATTGCTTGTGTACGGGTGCAGCAGGTTGTTAATGTGGTCTTTGCTAATATTGGCATCTCTGATATAAAATATATGGTGGAATGTCTGTGGTGTACTTTGGAGACTTTCTAACTTCAGTTTTCCAGCAGTGATTCAAGGACTACATCTGGACTAAAACAGGACTAAACCAGGACTACACCACTACACCAGGGCTACACCAGGACTACACCAGGACTACACCAGGACTACACCAGGACTACACCAGGACTACACAAGGACTACACCTGGACTACACCAGGACTACACCAGGACTAAACAGGACTACATCTGGACTACATCTGGACTAAATCTGGACTAAATCTGGACACCCGGACTAAATGTGGACCACCGGACAACACCAGGACTTCACATGGACTACACCGAGACTACACCTGGACTACACCAGGACTAAACCTGGATACATCTGCACTACTCCAGGACTGCATCTGGACTACACAGGACAATCTGGACTACACCTGGACTACACCAGGACTACACCAGGACTACAGCAGGACTACAGCAGGACTACACACGGACTACACCAGGTCTACACCAAGACTACACATGGACTACACCAGGACTACACCAAGACTACGCATGGACTACATCTGGACAACACCAAGACTACGCATGGACTACATCTGGACAACACCAAGACTACGCATGGGACTACATCTGGACAACACCAAGGACTACGCATGGACTACATCTGGACAACACCAAGACTACGCATGGACTACATCTGGACAACACCAAGACTACACATGGACTACATCTGGACAACACCAAAGACTACACATGGACTACATCTGGACAACACCAAGACTACGCAAATGGACTACATCTGGACTTACACCAAGACTACTGCATGGACTTACATGGGGGACTACGCATTGACTACACCCTGAAACCATGACTAAAACATGATTATTAGTTTACTGCTTCTGAAGCCAATGGAATTCCAGTTTCATTTGTCATAATGGAATTTTGGTGATTTAAACATTTTGAGCACACTTAAAAAAGCTAACAAAAAAAATCTGTGAAATCTGATGTTACTTAAAACAATTAACTATTTTAAAACATAGTTAGATCATGACAGTGATGATAGAGTGAAAGAGAACCCCAGATATGTCTTTAACTCATCAGGCTGTTGTTTGTGTCAATGGAACTCAGAGCACTACAACTTTTATTATGTCCCATTTAACAGTCCCATAGTTTGTGTTCATTTTCTAGGTTTTGTTGAGGTTATAATGTCAGATAAAGGACATTGGCCAATATACTGTAAAACTATTCACAATTCACAGTTTTAGAGAGAAATATCCAAATTTATGATGCACTTTATCATTATTTATTGACCTTTATTTAACCAGAAAAGTACTACCGAGATCTTTTTCAGGGGCCCCAAAGGGGAGGAGCTGATTGTACATCTTTTTAATGGTAACCTGGAGCATCTGGAGAAAACCTAAGCAGACATGGGGAGAACATGCAATCTCGGGAATCGATGACGCTGCTCCACCATGCCATTATATGTTTGGGATTGGCTCCACAAATTGGTAATAATCCTAGATCTTTGGGGTTGATGATCCCATGCTCATCCTGTCACGGATAAGCCCCCCTCCATCCCTCTGGCTTGACTGGACTCTGGCTCTACAAACTTGAACTCTATCTTCAAATGGATGTGTCAGTCCTGGACACATCTAGAGCTTGTCCATCCGTGTGAAAGGATCTCTCCTTCAGGGTTCTCTTTTTCCCACTGGATTTTTTGTACATTTTCCTTGCCGTGATGGAGGGTCTAAGGACGGAGGATGCTCCGGGGAAGTTCTCCATTTTCTTGTTTCCACTGAATGTTGGAATGTTGGAGGTCAATCTGCTTGAATGTTATCAACCAAGATCTGGGTCATTGTTTGTTGGTTTGATCATCAATTTTCCGAAGCCCTGTGATTTTGGGATTTACAATCATGTATTGGATTAAATAATGGCACCACTTCCTGAAATCACTTGAGTTTATTGCAGAGAACCCTAAACCAGTTCATTTCATGTGACACACACGTAGTCTCCAAGCATTTATTTTATATTGGCGGTTTGTTTATGATATTTTCCACACACCACAGATGGTACTGTATGTCGCTTTTTTTTTTTTTTGAAAAAAAAAAAGAAAAAAGTGTGCTTGTGGTAGATATACGTAAATAAATAATAAAATAAAGTATTAATTTAAAAATCAAATAACTTGTGAAGTTGTTGGTCTTTTGAAACTGAGATACAATGCTTTAAACACCACATTTGAATAGCCTTTCCACATTACGTTGCCAATATAAGACGAGAGTACACAGAAAGCAGATTTGTATGCAACTGTTTTCTGTCGAAGATGACCTCGAAAAGACCACAACAGACATTGATTGTGACTTTGCCCTGACATGAAATCCCCTGAAAATGAACTGTAACAATGGCCCAATGTTGATATTGAGAAACAAAAGAAGGGTTTGTTTTGACTAGCTGAGCTGAAGGCAACAGGAGAGAAGACCAGAGCACTTTATCCTTGACAACGGCTCCGACCTACGGTGTCTGCATCACAAATGTTCTCCCCTGAAATCAGTAGGAAGAAGTCGAAACGTCTTTATTCCTACCCCTAAAGCTAAGGACACACAACACGACTTTTAGCCAGATTTTCTTATGTCGCTCAGTCGTGTTTGGTCGATCTCAGTCACTCTGTCCTCTCTAGTCTCGCAGTGTGGACCAGTTACGATGCCGTGCAGCAGCCGGAGGAGGAGGAGATGGGCTACACCAAACAGAATAGAGGGTGATAGCAAAGTACAATGACAATACAAATTAAGTAATTAGTACACGACCAGCTGATCTAACAATTATGGGCTGCAGGTTTAGATCAGCGCTGGTGCAGGTAAATACACAGCTCTGAATCCAAACCAGAAAACCCTGTGACAACAGTGCCAACGCAAACAAACTGGGCAAAAAAAGATGAAGAATAGAGATCAATAATTCTATCAAACATGATAAACAGTTATATATAAAAAATGGATGTTTATTTGACAATATTCTTGACAAAACACTACCAATCAACACATGACATTGAAAGGTGAACAAAGGCACATTTCCACTGGCAATTCACTTTGGAGCAGATTTGTACAGTCTGATAATGTCTTAAGTGAACCGTACCAGTCCAGTTAAGTGATCCAAAGTGTTAGGGGTACGAGCTTCTGTAGTCTGACTTGTTTTCGACTCACAGAGCGCTTTTGAGCTGGAGGATTGGACAAGACAGACAGCAGACTCTATCTTGTGATAAACCACGAAATATCTACTAATAACTTTATGTGTTGGGGAGCCAAAATGCATAGCAAAACAAAGCTAGCGCATGTTAGCGTCAACTGCTTCCCGTTTCTCGACGCACGGCACTTGCGTCAATACTCAAACTATTATATTTCCAGTGCATAATGCATCTAACTTTATCCAAACCCAACACATTACATAAAGAGGTTTAAAATGCAATGTAAAGACAAATAAATGCAGAAAAAGCTGAGGATAAATGGAAAGTAGTTTCTTGTGTACTCTGTAGTCACATCTCACAGCAGCACACACTGTTCTGAACGTCTCAAAGCTAATGCTAACATATTCTTACCTTCAATCGTAAAAACTCAAAAATAATAAAAATATAATTAATGACAAGTCAGTTGCTTTTGTATACAAGTGCATAATTTAATAATTCAGGTTAGCCCTATTTATACCGGCCAATAAAACGCAGACACAAATGTAAAGTCCTTAACATGCTGCCAGTGATTATGCAGCCGTGACTCACTGTCTGATCTTTAAATATTGATTATTTTAGCGCAACTCAGAGACCCTGTTGAGATGTAACAGGGGCAGAAGAAGATGCCTGGACATTTGAGTTAACCGGAACTAGCAACGTGGTGCTGTGCTGAGAGGCCGTTGTTAAAACACAAGCTTGTTCACGCTGGTTATGATAAATGGTCAAATATAGTGACTTGGCTTGAGCTCGTAATAGCATTTATACACATCCGCTTTTCTCCCCGTCTCTCCATTTTGTCATTGACATAAAGTATTGATTTGATTTCATGGCGCTGCTGCTCCTGGGGTTTTAAATGGCACCTTTAAAGCGCGCTGGGGTTGATCAAAGCCTGAACATAAGTAATCGCAGTAACATTGAGAGGGACAGCTGATGTTGAGCACGTGCAATTAGTGTGGCCTTTATTGATCCGCTGCACCAACCAACCAAACAAATCACAATACATGGCAAGACTGTAAAAAAATGTTTTAAATTTGTTCACTTATTTGACAATATATTTGGGATCTTATTTCAAGCAATATTAACTGCAAATAATGCAATCTTTTCCTCATTTAAAAGGCAATTTTCTTACTCAATACTAGCAGAAAATTGTCTTAAAGGAGAAGGAGGAAAAGGGAAGAGGAGGAGGGAGGGGAAGAGAGAGAGGAAGAGAAGAAAGAGGGGTAGAGCAGCAGAGAGAGGAGAGAAAGGGTCAGTTGGAGAGAGGGATTAGGGGAAAAGAAGGGTGAGAGAGAGGGAAGAGAGGAAAAGGAGAAAGAGAAGAGGGAGGACAGGAAGCTAGAGGGATACAGCAGGAGAGCGAGCAAACGAGTGGAGGGGAGACAGAGAAATGGAGAAGAGAAGCAAAGGAGAAAGAGGGCTGGAGCAGGTAAGAAATGTGAGAGGGGTAAAAGTAGAGAGAGTGAGGGGGAAAAAAGAAAGCGAGAGAAAGGAGGGAAAGGAAGAGAGATAGCGCATGAGAGAGAGAGAGAAGCGGGAAAGAGAGCAAGGGGAATATATCAGAAGAGGGAGAGAGAGGGTGAAAGAAAAAGCGGGGGGAAGAGAGGGAAGAGAAGGGGGAGAAAGAAGAGAGAGAGAGAAGAGGGAAAGAAAAAAGGATAATAAAGGAAACAGATGAGAGAGGGGAGGGAGAGAGTGAGTGTGAGAGAGAGACAGAGAGAAGAGAGAGAAAGGTAGCACAAAGGATGGAAATAAAGAGCGTGAAAGGGAAAAACAGGGGGACCAGAGAGGATGCCGTCAGAGGAGAGGCAGGGAGAGAGAGAGAGCGACAGAGAGAGAGAGAGAGAGGTAGGAAGAAAAAAGAGTGGAGGGGAGACCAAGGATAAAGAGGGAGAGAGCAGGTAAGAAATGCAAGAGGGGTAGAAGTAGAGAGAGTGAGGAGGGAAAAGAAAGTGAGAGAAAGGAGTGAAAGGAAGAAGGATAGAGCATGAGAGAGAGAGAGAGAGAGAAGCGGGAAATAGAGCTATGTGAATAGAGCAGGTAAGAAATGCAAGAGGAAAGAGAATAAAGAGAAGGGTGAGAAAGAAGTGAGAGAGATGAGGGGACGAAAAGATGGACAGTAAAGGAACAAAATGAGAGAGAGAGAAAAGAAGAACAAAACATAGGAATAAAGAGAGAGAGGGAAAAATAAGGGGAGCGGAAAGGAGAGGAAGAGCCGCGACAGAGCGAGAGACGGAACAGTGAGAGGGGAGAGAGAGAGAGAGAGAGAGAGAGAGAGAGAAAAAAACAACATTTGTGGTTTTGCTGCCAGCGTTTGTAACAAAAGCGAAACAAGCGCGGACACCAGCTTTGCCACATATACAACCTCATTTATTACCAAACGAACCGAGTGAGAGAGTGGACAGAAAAATCATTGCGCTACACAAACAAAAAACGAAAAAAATACTTCTCAATATTGTTTTCAGGCTCCAGTTCCCCCCGAGGAGGCAGCCCACATGGAATTATATTATTCACGGTGAGACGCGAGTGTCTGGGAGGGCGAGCTAATTCTGAGCCGGGCACGGATGGGCGAGCAGCAGCGTCCTAACACGGGGTCCTGTGTCTGCCTCTGTCCGGGTGGAGGGCCGAGCCTGGTTTCAGAAGGCAGTTACACGGCGACAAGTCATGCAAAACGCACTGTTTTTGGAGCCTTTGACCACGTTCTGAAATGTTGCATAATAGATACAAAAACCAGAACTGTCCTGTGTTCTAAAGTCCAGAAATCATCGCGTTTCTAAGCTGCACATAAACTATCTTCACTGCAAACAAACACGCGGCTATACTATTAGCACGACTTGATCGGCTTTATTTTTGTTATACGATTAGCACTTTGGCTTTGCTTCAAAGGTCGGCTCATTATTTCGCCATGGTGGCATGCGATAAAAGCAGAGTCAGAGGAGTCCAGGCGCTCTAACCCAGTGTGTTCATCAAATCGGCATTATCTTAAAGGACACATATTATTCATTGTTTGTATTTTGTATTTCATGTTTTAGAACTTAATACAAAGCACACCATTTTTGATTATTATTCGAGAGTATTTATACAGCACTTTTGCACCTTCAAGGCACTCAAAACGTTGCCTAAGGACACAACAACACTTCCTCTAGCGCCTCACTGTGGCACCTGGTGTTCCAGCGGTCTCCCTGCCAAGTACTAACCAGATCCTGACCTGCTTAGCCTCCAAGATCTGACGAGATCGGGTTTTTGGCAAGCACGTATGCTGCATATATGGCATGGAAAATACACATTAACTTGAAACAGTCTGTGTTAGATCGCCATCTACTGGTAACAGGAGGAATTTCTGTGGGGAACAAAAACAAAATCAACGTAGCCGTCATGCTGATGAAGCGAGCAATTTTAATGAACGCGAATTGATGGCCAAAAAAGCTCAGAACGACTTTTGTGATGATTTATGGAGCTAAAAAAAATTGATTATTAATTTATTTTTTAGGTCAATTTAGCATAATATATGTCCTTTAAGTTGTGAAACATAAAATGGTAAAGGAGACCAAAAGCTCGTTTAGGCCACAGTAAAGGTCAAAATGATGCATGCGTGTCCCCTTTAAGTCCTTTCTGTAAACATTAGGTTAATTTAATAATAAATTAATGTTTAGCCTCGTATGATATAAAATTAAATAGGAGAAAAGTCAAAATCTTAAGTTAAAATAGACATTAGCTCGTGTAGAGAGTGTGTTAGTCAGTGTGGTTGTAGAGCGCGCTTGTACCTGTCGGATTCCTAGCCTGTAGGCCACGATGCGGTCCACGGCGTTGGGGTTCATCTGCGTCCACTGCAGTTTGAAGCCGTAGACTCTGGGCCTGTTCTGCCACACGGGGCTGTAGGTGTCGTAGTAGAACTCTGGAGCGTACGCCTTTCCTGCGGAGAAGAGAAGGCGAGTACGGCTAAGACGACGCAGCATAAAACAGGAAGTTTAAAAGTGGTGCATTTGCAGCGACTAAAGGACGTTATATTGATTGGAGAACATTTGCCATTGAGTCAGTGGATTTTTTTTATTTTAAGTGCAATAAGAACAGAAAAAGATCCAAGGTTTGAGTTTGCTTGAATTATTTTGTTGTTTTGATGGGAAACCAAGGACAGCTCGGTCTTTATTTGCATTTCTTTGCGGTTAGCTCTACCTAACAGACAATACGACCACACTAAGTTGAGCGTTGACGTCTATTGCTCTCATAGTGAAGAGAACTTTATGACAACTTGGATTATTTCTGTAAAAATAAGCAGAGCTACATGATATATTGTGAGATCATGCCACGCACAATAGGTCCCACAGCTCTTGGGCTCAAAAGTTCAAGACCGCAGAAACTAGAAGAAGTTATTTCTTTAAGAGATGATATTTCTCAGACCAGTGTTTGTTTTTCACACCGGTGCATTTCGACTGCTCACTCGCAAACCTAAGAAATTCAAGGCCGTGCGCATGGTTTGAGAGAAAAAAAGAAAAAAACGTGGCACAAATACATCTGGCGTCACGTAAAGATCTGGAGAAGAAAACCTCACCGATGCAAAGTCTAGAAAAGGACGGAGCGAGCAAACAGACATATCTGAACGCTGGAGGGAACGAAAACACCCAAAAGTCAATTTGCAACTATCGCTTTTGTCCTCCAAATGTTCCGCACGCTGTTCAAAGAAGTGTTATCGTTTCAGCTCTTTATAGTTAAATTAATATTATTTCTTTTACAGTTACAGCCTTCTATTGCTATGGCATAAAAAAAGAAATCCTGCCTCAAGGCGCTCCTGTGTTAAGATCCTGGCCAGGTTTAATCCAGAGACATTGAAGGTTGGATGGGTGGCTAAAATACAAACCAAACATGTTCTACCACTATTGTTACTACTACTACTACTACTACTCCAACAACAAAGAGAACTACTACTACTTTTACTACTACGACAATAAAGTCTACTGCTAAAGAAAAGATATAGACGTGCGTACGAAGTGTGTTAGACATGTTCATGTTCTTTGACCTTTAGATCCGTGCATGACCAGGAAGTACAGTATGTGATGAAAAAGTGAGGACAAATGATCAAATCTCAATCAGAATTGACCTAGAACAAAGAAAAACCCGACAGTAGGTGATCTTATGGTGGAATTTGCGGTTTTAACTGGTCAGATTGTAGATTTGTTGAAATTTTTAATGGCTAATTACAAGGCGCATCCACGTGAAATAAAAAAAATGCCACAAAATTCAACATTCTACACTTCTCTCTCAGTTTACAGTTGAAAAAAAGCGACTATATTTTCACAATAGCTTCAGAAAATGGTGCCGTTATTCAATCCAACAGAGAAGATATATAGAAGATTAATATGGCAATTTTGTGGAGTTAATCCCCAAACAAAAAATCTTGCAACAACCTCAACTTCATGATCAGCGTTGAATACAGCCCATGCAGTATAGTTTCCATAAAAAAACAAACATCTGCTGCTTGTTTTCAAATGACAAACAGAATAATGCATTTTAAATATTAGCTTTGCACCGAGGTCCCCGTGTTGGATAGCATCTCGAGTAATCTTTCCGCTCACTCCGTCTCTGTTAATACGCACACTCCACTCTCCACTGCAAACTGCGGCGTAGCGACTGAGAAACGAGAAAATGTAAACTTCTAAAGCGCTTCATTTGTTAACAATGTGTGGATTCTTTCAAGTCCAAAACAAGCCGGAATTAGCATGACAAAGCTTTACAGTGTTTCTAATCTTCTCACTGTTTGGCATGTGTGTGTGCGCGTGTGTGCTTGTGTTAGTACGGTACTGACCCAGTTTTCACACAAGGATCATTAAAATTTCATCTGACGCTTTGTGACACGCAGAGCTGTTTGTGTCACCAAAGCGCAGCGTATAGCGGAGTCGTGTAGCGCGTCAAACCAGCAAGAGTCCATAACGTATACTGTACTGACAGAGCGAATGTAAGTGTTAGCTCGTTACACAAAACTGCACAGGAGAGACTTAAAGTGCCCCCTACAGGTCGGATGACTCACCGAACTAAAATGCAGTTGAGATAAATATATTTTGTATTTTGCTAAAAAATTATAAAAATGTTATCTCAGAATAGCACATTTTTCACAGGAAATGTCACTTCCTGTTTGTAATCGATTACATCACACTTGGCCAAAACAGATCAAATGTCAAAACAAAATTAATTTGATAAATAAAAATACATGAGAGCGATTTTATTTTGTTGAATTAATGTTTAGAGAGTCAAAAAATGTGTTTCTTTTATGTCAATTCTGCATAAACGTTGCCTGGAATGAGTGTCCCTAGTGTGATGTCACTTCCTGTAATATTTTGTACAGATTTTTCAACGTTTTCTCCACAAACACATACTCGATTGGTGTAAAACTACAATTTGCATGTACAACAGGTACAAATACACCAAATAAAGTCAAAATTTGAACATTCTTAAAAACCTGTCATAGGCACTTTAAAGGTGCACTGTGCCACTTTCTCTATGTGGGTCCAACACTTGTGGATCCCCTGCAGACATGTAGTTAGTTTAGTCTTTATTTGAAGGGACAATGTACAGAGACATTAACCCCTTGCACTTAGGGGCCTATTCTTCCTAAAACACCTAAAAAAAATTAGATCCCATTTCAAACTGAAGGCTGGTGCTAAACCTTTGGAGAACAAACTATTGTCTGGCGCCTTTGTGAAGCTGAGACTCTGTAGTTTTGGACTCTGGATGTCTGGTTTACTCTTATAAGTAGAAACAAGCTCTGCACAGATTTTCGTTGTTAAATAAATGAATGAGTAAAGCTGGTTTCTGGAGGGACGGTCTGACTGACACTAAAATGTGCATCTGTTGGGTTCTGACAATTCTCTTTTAAAAGCTGAAAGGTAAATTCACCCCAAAAAATTGTTTTATGGACTTGTAATGGCGGAATCCATATAAAAGTCATTCATTTCATTTTATGGTATTTTTTTATTTGCCCGTTTGGAGTACAAACTAGACTGGACTGGATTTGCCTTGTTTTATGGTCTACTGGAAGGGCCATCAGAACCGGTCACTGTCAGACTCTGCTCAACACAACGCAGACTCCTGATCTCACACTTCAGCGGCCCACTCTCAATCAGCTCTCTCTTCCTATGCTCTGCTCTAGTTCACAGGCATCCCACCCGTGTAATAATTCTGATAATGTTTAGCCAATTGAAAAAAAATATGTTCATTTGCATGCAGAGCAATCAAAGCAAGTTCTGCAGCCACGAGCATCGTGCTGACGTGATCTCACCGAAGGAGCAAAAACCTATCTTCAAAAGTTACACGAAACACGAGTTTGTGACGCCTGGAGTGTTTAGGGGCAACTTTAGAGGGGAGAAGGGGTGTTTCCAACGAGAACATTCTGGGGCAATGAAAAGGGGGGGGGACTTTATTTTATTTGATGTAGTAATTCTGTGTAAATAATTTAATTTGGATTTGATTGTATAGCAATTAAAAATCAACAGTAAAATAGTTCTAGCTTTGTTTTTGTTTTAAAGTTGCAACAGCACTGGCTTGTACTGTAATAAAAAAATATATACAGCCTTAAAGTCAGCATTCCAGTTTTATGGAGCTAAAAATCTGGAACAGTCTCCCTGAGGTGGTGCGACGGGCCCCTACGCTGGCAGTGTTTAAATCCAGGCCAAAAACGGTTCCGTTTGGCTGCAATTCATTCCTTTAATTACATTTTGAAAGTAATTATTTGTGCTTTTATTTTTGTTTTGTGATTTATATTGTATTGGCATTTGAATATGTTTTTAGGATTGTAAAGCACTTTCAGCTACTTTTGTATGAACTGTGCTCTAAAACTAAACTTTGACTGATTAAAGCATTTGGGTGTGAGTAACAATAAATTGGGGTAAATGCACTAAAACCGAAAAGCACTCCTGTTTCGGACCAAATCCCAGCAGTTACAGTTTTAATTAATATACACTATTATTAAGTTATAAGCATATCAAATTGAAAAGATCAGTTGTACAGGTGCTAAATCGCTGGATAACCGCGGTCGTGATCACGAAGGGGGCCGGTCCAGAACCAAAAGTTCAAGACTCAATTTTTATCTCCAGTCCACATTTTCTTCCCAGCTACAGGCGTGTGTTTATTGGTGATAAGCAGTGGTCAAAAATAACTAAATACGTATATAAATGAATAACAAACGGTCGTTATATTGGTATTTGATTTGGTTGTGTTCAACGTGCTACGGAAGCTTGTTTGAGATCAAAAAGTGCAAGTTGGTTGAATCAAGATTGGTTAGACTTCACATTACTTTTGGAGCCGGCTTGGAACCGTATCAAGACCCACTTTTAGATTGTGGTCTCAGTACGGTTCTTTAGTATCACTTTAGTCTCAAATGGTGTAGATGTGAACAGAAACAGAAAAGTTACATACTGCAACTTTAAGCGTGTTTAAACTGGTTCGATCCCTGTTTAGACTTGGTTTGGTCCTTTTCTAGTACGGTTTATCCTGGTCTAGTCTTGGATTCGTCTTAGTCCTGACAAACACTATGTGGATAAGCTGCTGAAATATGATGGAAAGAAGAGATGTACTTAAAACTGCAAGATGATGGAGGAGAGAGAGTGTATTTATTTAATTAAATAGCTTCAGAGGTGAAAGTATCAGGCTGTGATTGGTCGACAATGAAAAACAAGGACATGAGATAAGAACAAGGAAAAATACAGCCTTTCTATTTGAATTTACACTACCTCTTTGTTTTTCTAAAACGGTATCTTGCTTTCTTTTGTCAGAATGTGTGCGGATTTAGTCCTCAAAGAAACGGAGGCATGATCAGAATCGAGATGTGGTCTTCAGCTTTCTCGTCACAGACACAGCTTATCTCTGACAGCGCAAGAACAGAGACGAATTTATAGTGTTTGAAAGACAAGGATGCAACAACACGCCGCCAACTAAGGTGGAGGTAAACTGTGAAGACTGTAATTTATTCTGGTGGAGGGTCTGCCGCCTCATCTCCATGGAGCTGTTATTGTTTTGCCTGGGAGGTTTCACAGTGTGGTAATAAACTGATCTATAACTAGATGATGCCACCAGGCGAGTTACAGGTTAAGGGTCTTATTTATTAAATGTATTGTAAAATTCTTACTAAAAGACACAGAAAAATCAACAAACTTCCTCAAACTTGCTCACTTCTTGTCTTTCTGAGCTCAGATCCTCTTTTGCTTTGAGTTTTTTGTCTGGAATCCTCAGTTGCACTTCAAGATGTTCTTTTGTAGATCAAAAACTTATTGTGGAAAGTCGTGACATTTTTGTACATACGCAGACTTTTTAAATAAGACCCCAGTGTAGAGGCAAGTCCATAGTAAGAATGCATATTTTTTATGTATTTTGAGTAATCAAAATATACCTGTAAGATACAATAGCTGTTTAAAGTCATACTGTGAAATATTCCAGGCAAATCAAGGACATTTCAAGGTAGACAAGCAGGTAGCGGACCCACTACCAGAAACGTTGCATAATGAAAGTTTAATGTTCCCTTCGCAACATTTTCCCTCCACATGCCACTGGGGTAAAACCTGTCAGGAGCTGCGGGCGACCCATGATCTGTCCCAAGTGTTTTTGTAATTCTAATTTACTCATGAGTAAGTTAGAAAAGGTTCCAAAGGTTGTAATCTGGACATGGTTTCGGCTTCCAACCCAAAAGTCAAGTTTAGTCTCCAGAATACTGTGTTAGAACAGCAGCATTCATACTCTCCTGAGCTCTGATTAGACCCGCCCAAAGAAGAGGAGTTAAAACTGTCCTTGTTTACAGGTCTGACAGTTTCACTCTTACAGCTTGGGATGTTATGGCCTCTTGAGGTCCGGTCACCTCTACCTCAGAGCTCTCAAGTACCTCATTAGCGTTTGGCAGGTTTGCATTCTGGCAAGGCTTTATAAGGCTGTTGTGGACTGAGGGGAGGCTGTATCTTGGACCACCATTCCTATTTGAAAGAAGGGTTCTCTTTCTTAATAAAAACTGCCTCTTTCGCTCTTTCCAACCATCCCTTCTTCCTGCTTGAAATTCTATTCTCATCACCAGCAATACTTTATGAGCGTGATTGCTGAGTGTCATCAAGGCTGAGGCCTCCACAGACTCAAACAGAGCAGCCATGAGAGAATGGGCCTGGGACAGAGGAGGCGCTTTGTGGATATTTGTCTGCTGAACTGTCCACTTATTGCTCATGTCATTGTGAATCATGACAGCAGCATTCTCAAGTCTCCAGACGCTGGTTCTATTGGGACACTTCAGAGAACAGACATGAACCAAAGGGTCATGGGAAAGACAAAGAAGGTTTCTAGATAAAATAAATAAATAAAAAAAGACTCAAAACATATCGTTATGCACGGAATTTATTCTTGCAGTGCGCTGATGAATTGCCTATTCTGCTCTGGAAATATCATGTCTTATTACAGCTAACACAATAAGCGGAATATTATTTGGGCAATCAGTTACGATTCCCGGTAGAAAGTTAAAAACAACATTTGGAACATTGTCAGTGGAGATAGAAATGTTTTATGCCGTTCACTGAAATCCTTGAAGCAAATTAAGAAAATCTCAGAAAAGTTACAAGCCAGGTCTGTGGAGAGAAAAGCCGGCTCACAGCAAGGGTGCATGTTTTTCTTTTATTAGTGCCATAAAAAACATCTGTAATGAAGGAAATTCCCTTATTTCGGTATATTTCTAGTCAAAAACCTATGCAGTAAGGCTTTAATTTTGATTGTGATGATTAACAGTTGTGACCTTCGTTTATCTGCACATTACATTTATTTATCTATGTGTGTCCATAAGCAATTATTATGCAAATTACACTTAGTTACACATAATAACACCTTTAATAACTATGCTACCATCATTGTATTACTGAGCTTACCAAACAAAACATACTATCATAATTTCTTTTTCTAATTGTTTCAGTTTTAAAAAGGCATTTAAACAGAACAAAACAGAACATCGAACTCGACACAGAGAGGGGGAGCAAAGGAGATAGGGAAAAGGCCACGGCACATACTGGTCAATATCAGTCCAGTCTTTGGTCGTTGGTGTGATTTGTGTCATCCATTTTCTTTGTGTCATCCATTTCTTTGGCCTTTTTTCCTGCAGCAGAAAGCAAGAAAGTATCTCTGTTGTGTCCATGGCAGAGTTTTGAGGCCCAAATACATAGTTCTGAAGTCCAGTGGATTGCCATTGTCGAAAATAGGACAGTCCCAAAGCACATGGTAATGGTAGAAGAACACCCAGACAGCAACACTTTCTATACCATCATTTCTTGGTCAAAATCCCACGCTTAATCCTAACAAAAACACAATATAACTAAGTAATGCTAGTAGAACCTCAGTTATTGACACCCTCTAGAGCAGGGGTGAGCAGTTCCTCAGTATTTTTCCTCTGAGGGCCATATTGGAATCCAGGCGGGCGGCGGAGGGCCGGCCCGCGATCATTGGTGTAAAAAATTCTTAGCCTTATAAGCACTTTTCTGTAAAATACTGGCGATTGAATCTATTATTCATTCATTTCATGTTATCTTTATTAAGGACACAAGTGCAGACACATGTTAAAGCGCCAAGACAGTTAAAAATAAAGTAAACTAAGAGTAAAACACATATGATCCCTGGGGGGAGGAGGGCCGGATTAAAACAGGCAGAGGGGCCGCAAATGCCCAGGTGTGCTCTAGAGGTTGATGAGGTCATATACATCTGCACAAGTCAATAAAGAATTGTGCCGTCCACTTTGGACAAATGGAGCTGTTGCGGCTCACAACCGCCCACATAATTATTTACATCTAAACAAGCAAGAGAATTGAGAACGAAAAAAAGCGAAAAAAATAAATAAAAAAGGTTGGTTCGATTAGACTTGTGACGGCTTGAATCAATTCCCATAATTCCATGTGATAATAAGTCAAAAGCTACACCTCGGGGTTTTGTCCTGTATCTGGGGCCATAAATCAGGTTAATGGTTTTGTGGGCAGCCGAGTGCGCACCGCTTGGCCCCTACACGGGAAACGCTTTTCAAAATACAATAGTGTAATCTGCAGAGCGGGGCCCATTCATCACAGAGAAATCATTCAGGAGTAATGCTAGAATGTATGTGACTATTAAAAGCAGATTATTTCAGAACTATTGTGGCTCGGCTAATAAGACCACAGCGCCATTGTCGTCAAGGTGTGGATGATTGGTCTTACTCATTGTCCTTTGGGAGAGTGTGTAGTATTAGTGACATCATGCAAGATATACTAACAAATGGACGTGTGGCTGCGCTTTTGCACTGCCCATGTCAAACCATTAGCAGTGGGTGAAGTGTCAAGTCAAAGGACAAGGCAGTAATTCACGCCAGGAAAAGTGGATGACCGGTTGAGTACAACACCACAGCAAAAATACTGATACGCAGAAAAAATGTGTCCTATCGCAATTATGCAGACGACACTCGGATCTATGTTTCACTGACGACAGTGTGGATCAGTGGATTCACTCTGTCGCTGCATCCAACTGATCAGTGTGTGGATGCAAAACAACTTTCTCCAGCTGAACTCAGACAAGACTGAAACCCTCAACTTCGGCCCGCAAAAACAAAGAGAAAGTGTCAGCAGTCACCTCCAGTGTCTCGCTCTAAAACCAACAAATCAAGTTAGACATCTGGGGGTAATAATGGACTTTGAATTTTAACAGCCACGTAAAATCAGTCACTTCAGCTGCTTTGTACCATCTAAAAACATGGCCAAAATCAAAAGTACAGTGTCTAAACTCAGCTTGGAGAGACTTGTCCGTGGCTTGTCTCCGGTAGATTAGACTACTGTAACGGCATTAGTCCTGTGCTCAGGTCTCTGCACTGGCTCCCTGTGGCTCAGAGAATAGACTTTAAAGCAGCTCTGCTTGTGTACAAGTTTCTCCATGGCCTAGTGCCAAAGTACATCTCGGACATGTTAGTGCCATATGAACCATTTCGGACTCTTAGGACCTCAGGGACCGGCCTCCTGCTGGTGCCCAGAGTCAGGACTAAACATGGACCGGCCTCCTGCTGGTGACAGAGTCAGGACTAAACATGGACTGGCCTCCTGCTGGTGACAGAGTCAGGACTAAAAATGGGGAATCTGCATTTCAGTTTTATGCAGCTAAAACCTGGAACATTCTTCCTGAAGATGTGAGACAGGCCTCCACTCTAGCAATGTTCAAATCTAGGACAAAAACAATTTTGTTTAGCTGTGCATATGACTGAAAGGATTTAATTTGCACTCTTCTCTATCATGTCTTAAACTGTTTTGTGATTTATGTCATGTCTTTGCAATTATAATAATGTTTTCCTGTTTTCCTGTTGTGTGAAGCACCGTGAATTGCCTTGTATGACTTGTGCTCTTCAAATAAACTTGCCTGGCACAGATTTTCCCAAATTGAATGTAAACTGGTAACTACAACAACACTTATGGTCCTGCTGCAGTCCGATCACTTTACGCACAGACTATTAGAGCCATTCAACTGCACAATGTCAGAAACAACAAGGAAAATATTTGAATTTGAGTTTGAATTTGTACCGCCACTTTTTAAGATCAGCTGAAAAGCCAAACTACGGCCCCTCCACTGTGAACTAGCGCGTGTTGTTTGGTTGTTTTGGTCCACTTCAATGTGTTTAAATGCAACAATAGGTCCATGTCTGGCACTATGAACACAACCTTGACTAGGTGATAAAACACAAAGTATTCTTAAGTATAGCAGTGTATACAAAGTGTTCGCTGACTCCCTGCCATAGAGCAACGAAGAACATAATGGCGGTGCTTCTGTCTATGGCCCCAGCTGTGCTATTGTCTGCCGCCCTCACGTTACATAAAGCGCTCTGACATTTACACTCACTGTCTACATGCTGTAATTTTACATATGCAGGGTAAAGAATAGAAGGGTATTTTTAACACTGCAAGGAAAGAACATGACACTTACAGTAATTCAGCTTTGTGTGGAGAAACGTTAAGGTGGGCACCGTCAAGGACAAATTGATTGTATATCTTTATGCACTGTAAAATATCTATTATACAAACAGCTTGAATTACAGAATATTAATCTTGACTGCAGCCGTTTCGTGTACAGGTTTGTGCATTTGTTAACTATTGGCTTTCTGTCTTAATATTTTTGGTTGGAAGAAGGTCTGGCCTGAAGATGCGGTTTGGAACTAGATGGCACTTTTGGGGCCGGTATGATCATAACCCGGTATCATAACACCACCGGTGCCATGTCTTAATGGTGCACTGGATCAATAAGCTCCAGCCGTATTGGTCTAAGCGGTGCTGACGAGTCGCACCAACGTCATGAGGGAAAATATGTGTGCATGTAACATATTTCGCGCACGCAACCTGGAAGCGCACCGTTTACGTGTGTGCAACATTCTAGTCCTGTCATCTAATGCAGATTGTTCCTATATATATTTATTTTTTGTGCTGTGTTTGTATGCTGTGATTCAGAGGTCAACCTTGGGGCTAGATGTTAGCCTTGTTTAGCGTCATGCAACTGCCTTATGAAAGCTTCATGAGACCATATGCTAAGAGTGAATATATGCACATACTTCACATGCATATGCTAACAGGCTAATTCAATGCTACACAGACCATATGCTAACTGTGCTGTGAACCCTTCCAGTGTTTGCAAACAGAACGCCTGAATTCTAAAGGCTTGGACCGGTCCATACGTTGGCCCCCGTATATTTTCAATGGAAGATTTAAGCCTAAGTCAAAATGACCCGTACAAACAGTCTACGAGCGATTTTGTTTTTCATTTTATATGTTGTACTTGAGGCTGCCTCACAAAAACGCAGTGTTCAAAGCCCAACGTCGATGGTCTTTTTTTTTTTTTTTTTTTACCTTTTCTTTTATTTTACCAGAAGAGTACTATGAGATTCAAAACCTCTTTTCCAAGGGAGTCCTGGCCAAGAGGCTGCAAAGTCTTCACAGTTACAACATACAAACAACATTAAAATAACACACATTATAAAACACAAAATTATTGATGCCATCTGTAATGCTTTCAACTTCGTTTAAAGGCATTTAAAGACATGAACTCCACTTCATGTCAAACTTCCAGTTTTTCTGCCACATATTCCAAGCAAAAGGAGCTGAGTGAAAAAAAGGATTTCTTCCCCAGCTCTGTGCGGGCGAAAGGAACGCAGAGCAACAGCTGATCATTTGATTGAAAGGAACATGAGTCAACACTTCTCTGTGTGATCAAAGCACAAATGTACAAAGGCAGTAATCCAAGCACTGCCTTGTAAATAAATGTGTACTACAATGTCTTTGCCTCCTAGTGGCCAGAGAAAGTCATAGTGCTGTATCGTGGCTCTACAGTTAGTAATGTACCTGAGAGAAGCATGATAAACAAGTGTCCACCATCTGAAGACATGAAGAGGAAGCATTCTGATTCTGATTCTGATTCTGATTCATATAAAAAAGATCACCATAATCTAACACAGACAGACAAGTTGCAGTAACAAAGCGCTTTAATAAAAACCCTGTTTAATAATTTCCTCACAAGTAATTATTTGAGTAGTATAAAAGTGAGGGAGTTATCAATCAAGACACAAAGGTATTTGTATTCATTAACCACTTCTATGACGTTCCCTTCAAACGTGGACACTAGGCAAGGAAAGTTTGTTTGTAGAGTACAATTGGTACACAAGGCAATTGAAAGTGTTTCACACAACAGGAAAAAAAAAGCATTAAAATAACAAAATAGATAAAGACAATAAAAGAGAAAAAGAGTGCAAATAAAATAATTTCTGTCACATGCACAGCAAAATAAAATTGCTTTTAGCCGAGATTTGAACATTGCCAGAGTAGAGGCCTGTTTCACATCTTCAGGAAGGATGTTCCAGATTTTAGCTGCATAAAACTGAAACACAGATTCCCCATATTTAGTCCTGACTCTGAGCACCAGCAGGAGGCCGGTCCCTGAGGTCCTCAGAGTCCGAGATGGTTCATATGGCACTAACATGTCCGAGTTGTACTTGGAGTTGGAGAGACTTGTATAAAAGCAGAGCTGCTTTAAAGTCTATTCTCTGAGTCTGAAGCTAGTGCAGAGACCTGAGCACAGGACTAATGTGATCATACTTCCTGGTTCTAGCCAGGACCCGAGCAGCAACGTTCTGGATGTACTGCAGCTTTTTTATAGCTCATTTGGAGAGGCCAGTGAGCAGGCCGTTACAGTAGTCTAAACTACTAGAGACAAACGCATGGAAAAGTCTCTCCAAGTCTGGTTCAGAAACTTTGGATTTTGACCATGTTTTTTAGATGGTAAAAAGCTGCTGATGTTATTATCACTATTGAAACAAACTGAGGCTCCTTCTTAATGTTTGAAAACAACATTAGCTTAGCTTTGTTAGCATTGAAGACTAGTTTGAGTGAAAACTGGGCAGTTACAAAGCTTTCTACAGGGTTTCGATGGCCTGAGCAAGAGATGATCCATAGAAATAAATAACAGTGTCATCAGCATAAAAATGCATGTTCGCATCCGAGACATTTTGACCCAAGTCAGATAAATAGGAGGGGCCCCAAAACTGAGCCCTGTGGCGCAACCAAATCAGAGCAAAGGCCATCATATTTAATGCACTGACTTCTATTACGCAGATCATTTGAGAACCATGCGACTGCACGCTCTGACCATCTTGAGCAAAGTAGCCTGTTTTTAAAACTGAACGGTTGACGGTGTCAAAAGCTTTTGACAGATCCAAAAAAAGTGAAGCACTGAACTGTTTCTTATCAAGTGCCACAATAATATCATATAACACCTTCATAATGGCAGTGATAGTACTGTAATTCTTTCTGAAGCCTGATTGAAATTTGGGGAGGATGTCATTAGAATGCAGGAACTCTTTCAACTGATCACATATAAGCGATTTCAGAATTTTTGATAAAACACATACATTTGATATTGGCCTCTAATTAGTCAGAACTGCTGGTTCTACACAGGTAGAACAAAAGCTGATTTCCAAACTAATGGAATTTCTTTGGTTTTGATGGAAGGATGAAAATAATTGAACGTGGCTCTGCTAAAAAATCTGCCAACTTCAAAAAGTAAAGTTCTAACAAATCTGGTCCAGAGGGTTTTCTGTGATCTAATGTTTTTAGAGCCTTATGCACTGCATGGACAGTAAAAGGTACACCATTATAAAGCTCTCCAGAGAACATTAGGGATTCTCCACAGGGATTAATTGAGGAAGTTCCTGCAGAATCAAATAAAGATCCAGATGTTAAAAAGTGCTCATTAAAGCAATTGAAGAGCTCAGTTCTTTCATAAACTGGGGCAGAATATTTAAAAACAAATGCAGGGAGAACCTGACAGATCTTATTCACGACTTAATTACTTTCCTGAATTTCTATGGATCATTTAGGTTCTCCGTGGTGACAGACAAAAAATATTCAGATTTGGCCATTTTTTTTATAATAGACAAGCCTTTATTTCTAAGCGGTTTGAAAACAGACCAAGGATTTTCTCACCCCTTCACTCTGCATTTCCTTATAGGGGCATGTTTATTTGGAATTTGCATAAAACATTACTTATGTCATTACATTATAATGTCCAAGCCAGCTCTACATCTGGTAGTAGCCCTATATTTTCCCATTTCACCATTGACAAATCATGCTGAAAAGCTTGCTCATTAAAATATTGAAGATTCCTCTTAGACACAATGCTTGGTTTACATTTTGGAATGTTAGTATTTCTACAAGCTGCAACAATACAATGATCACTTAAGTCATTAGAGAAGATACCCACAGAAGAGACCTTATGAAGTTAAATCAAATCAATCAAAGTGGACTTTTCTGGGGGTATTCACAGTCACAAAACCTTTTAAATTAATCAGAACTTGCATTTAGCCTGTTCCAGGTCAAATCATCAGCCAAAAGTACTTCAGAGTAGTTTCATTTAGCCAAAAGATGCTTTCATGAATGTAATTCCTCTTTTGAAGCAGATGGAGGCCTTGCAACATCCAATAACAGCAATAGAAAAGGACTTTGCAATTTCTACATTCAAGGTCAAAACATTTATTTGTTTACTTATTGATTGGTACAAAGCAATAGACACATTAAATCTTGATTTAACGTAAATAGCTACACCACCGCTTTTTTTTTGGTCTGTCAGTATCCCAGCTCCGACAAATTACTGCATGTCTCCCTCCTCTTTCATCCCCATTTCACTTAAATATTCCTCAAGACCGCATTATGTTGCAATTATTGATCTCTGAAGTTGGTCCTGAGTCAAAAAATATTGGCGTTCTTCTCTCCTCAATTAATGCGTCAGCTAGTCATCAAGGTGTTGCTATCGGAACCACAGCGGTTACAAACCGCAAGATTGCGTTCATGTAGAAGCTCAAGACATAAAAGATGCATCTAATAGCCACTACGAAAATGAAAACGTGGGCCCTCATACAAGTCATTTTAAAGACGACTTGATGGCACAGAGAAAATATAAAGTGGTGGTCCGATAAAAATATCAGTAAGACTGATGTAAAGATGCATTAGATGTATTAAAGCTTGGCCTATTCACAGTGGGACAGTAGGGGCGCTTATACGGCACCTGGATTGACCAAGTTCTGCAGAATTTAAGCAGTTCCAACAGTAATCTACAAAATGTATGTTTTTTTGTAAAAAATCACTACATGTGACAGGGCCAACATAATTACTGAGTTGATAGAGCTGTAAATGTACATAACTAATTTTGGTTGTTGGTGAGTGTACTATATTATATCCTAATACTGCCATGCACCCCTCTGAGTGCGGCTTTTTTCTGGTACATAACTATAACAGTTGTATATTTTTACATATTTTATATAAAACAGCCAATTCACTTCCTGTGTAAAACAAAACTGATAAGCCATTTCATGGTGGCAGCTCACCGTAAAAAGCTAATATGCTTTTATGCTTGAGAAATGTCTGACATTTTCAGCCTTATGAGTGTGGGACATTACACCTACCCCACATACTGTGACAATCAACCCCACACACTGTGACTACCAACCCCAAACACTGTGACTACCAACCCCACACACTGTGACTACCAACCCCAAACACTGTGACTACCAACCCCACACACAGTGACAACCAACCCCACACACGTCTAAACACGTCTCTCTTGAAGGGTCTTAATCTAAATGATATTCAGTCCATATGCTAACTATGGCTGCATGCTAACAGCCCATATGCTAAGAGGTTATATCCACATGCTAAACAGACCGTATGCTAACTGTGCTGAATGCAGCACTGGGTGAGGCTGAGCTGGGCTTTGAGGCAGCAGTGATGCATGCACAGCTGCCCCACAAAAAGCAGCACAATTGCGGGTAATTAGTTGGCAACACTCCCCAGGGAAAAAGGAAAAAAAACAGTGTGCTTAATCTGGACTGTGTTGTAATCTCTTTGCATTAGAGATGGTGGATTTTGGTGCTTTTACATATATTAACGCTAATTTCAGTGGTGTTACAACTAATGGTCATATTTAGGCAGTGCTTTTCAGACACACATTTTCATACAAAAGTGATTCATTCGCACAGTTATACACGAATGTACACTTTTTTTTTTTTTTGACAACTAAGGTCATGCAACAGGGTAGATATTAGGGCAGTCTGCGTCATACTGCATCCATCAAACTGCTTTTATATTGCTTTTTGTGGACTTACAGTGAGACGAGATGATTATAAGAACTGAAAGCTCAAAAGCACAAAAAAACAAAAAACAAATAAACATCAGTACATTTCTCAAATTATCTGAATAATAGAAGTCAACGCATTAAATATGAGGGTCTTTGTTCTGATTTTGTCGTGCCACAGGGCTCAGTTTTGGGGCCCCTCCTATTTATCTGACATGGGTCATATTGTCTCTGATGCTAACATCCGATTGGGGCGAACTGAACTTTTACTGCATTTCAGTTGGCAGAAAAAGAGAGATATTCTAAATGAATTTGATTACTGAAAATTACAATGAAAATACACTTTTTGTGACTAATATTTCCTATTTCATGCCTTGGGAAAGGCTTATGCAGCAGAAACACAGCATTATCTAAACCAGGACAGACAACACCAAGGCCATATCCGCATTCAGTAAATATGTTCATCCACACGGAGCACTCAAAACACCTGACATCTAAAAAGAAACCAAGTGGAAATCAACAGAAAAGACGAGGAGAGCTTAAGCTTCACATCTCAGAATATAATGACAAAGCTTCAGAACAGACATGGAGACCAACTCGGGTTTATTTATTTTCTCTGTGTCACCTGTGACTCATGTTGCAGTGGAGGAGAGAGGATTCTGCAATAAACATCATATAAAAGGTCTGTAATTTATGCACAATAGATGCAACACTGGGGCTGTGATGCCATCATTTTGGATTCGGCGTTTGAAAATCTTTGCGTTCTGGGACCTAGTTTCTGTTTTCAGAGCCCTGAAATGCCCGCTCCGTGTGGATGATGATGATGACGTGCTTTAGATCCAATATCTTTGCAGACAGGCCTGGGCTCGGCTCCGTGTGGACCGGGCCAAAGTCTTAACCGGGGATGAACCAGGACTTTACCAGGACTTAACAAAACCAACACAAGGCCTATAAAAATAAAAAAAAAAAGAAATTGCTAAAACCAGGAAATGTAAACAACTTAAAACAAGAGAAAAAAGGACCATTATTAAATGGTTTGAGAACCACTGATTTTGTCTCCCTTTTACCCTTTTACCGACTTCAATCCATAGTTACTCACTTATAAAAACGTTGGCTTGAGAGGCCGTAGTAGACATAATGAAAAATGTTTTAGATGGAAATGGGAGTTGACCAAACCTCAGCTTTTATACTTTAATTGCACCACTGAAAGCCTCCATTGTCCAGCATGAAAAACGTTTTAAATGTAGATATGTATGTGCCCCGGCCGAGCACGACATGGACAAGCCTGCTGTTATTTCCTGTTGGTCATTTTGTTCTTAGTGTGAGAAAAGAGAAATGGGTCAACGTGCACTGGCAGAACATTGTCACATTTATTTATGGCTGATTTTCTTTTCTGACTAGCTGCCAGTAGATTCTTTTTCAGATTGGAAAAAGTGATGGGAGTTGACAGGCAAGGACAAAGGGGTCTGCTGTTCTGGGTCCCAATCCTCTTCGTATGCACAAAGCAGCATTTGACCTGGTTCAATCTCCCAAATGTGCTCTATCGAGTTTGTAAGTACATTTTCTTGTTTTAAATTTATTGGCCCGAAGGCTTTATTAGACAGGAGAGGTAAGTGTGAAATGGGGGATGTGAGGAAAAAAATGCAGGCAATTGTCATAGTCGGGATTTGAACTCACGACACTGCGGCCAGCTGCACTCGGAGCCTGGCCTGCTGCGACTTAACCGCTCGAACACCGGGCGGCACTCTAAGTACTTTTTCTATTTTGTTTCTCATTGTTTGTATCTTATAATAAAGGGGAGCTGCATGAGGTCTTTTGCTCTGAACCCGTAAAGTTCTGTCTGGCCTGGCTAGCCTTTTTATTCGAGAAATTCAAAAATATAATCCACACAATTTGAACTTGGTCATTTATGTTTATTATTCTTATGTAGATGTGGAGAATAGCATAGGCCGATGTCTTGGGTATAGCCCCGAATCCAAACTGCCCCTCTGCTGTTGGGTTAACCCAGTAGAGAGAGACCTGCAGCTGCGGGACTAATGTGGTCTTGTGCGGGATCAGGCCGTCAGACCTAAACACCTCGAGTCCCAGGCCACGCTCATGTCCCACATGACAGCGCAGCGGCCATGCAAAACCGTCACATTGAGCCAGAGAGCCGATTTGGCTCTATTAGGGTCACACAGTGTTATGGGTGCAGTGCCACACAGAGCAGTGCATGTGCGTGTGCGTGAGAGCGCTGTCCGCTCTGGAGGACAGAGCAGGTGAGTGGGGACATGAAGAGAAGGGCACTAAAAATAAAATCAAACAAAACCACATCATTCAACCGAGTGAATGGGCAATGAGCTGGTAAAATAGTACGTCTAAATTCACCAGAATACAGGAACATATTTCAAAGGCCTTTTTGTGTGCGTGTTGGAGGACATTTAAGAAAGAAGAAAGAATTAAACTTGATTAAGATTATTAGATGATTCATGATTGATCAATGATTTAAAGCAAATGATCAAAATGATTTAAAAAAAAATTATATTTAATACACAAAAGTAGAACCATTGATTTTATCATCTTCAAGTAAGGAACCTCAGAATCTAAAAAGAATCAATAATAAAAACTACATATATGAATCAAAAGGGCATAAGTCAAGAAACAATACTATACAAAAACTATAGTATAAAATAAAATAAAAAATAAAATAGGCAGTACTATGTACACGAGAATTACAGTTAAATTTACAGTTGTAGTGCAGTAATCAGGAATGTAAGAACGTTATGTATATTATATATTTATGTTGCTTATTACCCTCACATAGACTACACTACAGCACCGTTCCCCAGTAGACAATCAATTATAGTCCTCAGTTATAAGATAAAATAAATAAAAATATCAGGCCTTTGTGGCACATTTGTTCACGAAAAGTCACACACTTGAGTTGCTCGAGAGCTCTTAAAATTCACCAGAATGTAGAAAATATTGTCTGCTCTTTTCAAAATGTCTTTTCCTTTATACAGTACGTGTTCAAAATCCGAAGCACAAGATAAAATACGTTTATTGGCCTGGGCTGACCAGAGCGTGGTCCCTGGAGGGCAGTCACATTTTACCCAGGTAAAGTACGCTATACTTCAAAATAATATGACTCAAGTAGACGTAAAAAAGTGAAAGGGTAGAGAAAAGGGATTGACTACTAATGAGAAAAAAAAAATCATAATTGAAGGGGTGGTGCAAGAAACACTAAATCATTGAATATCATCAACATGTCATCGTGGGTAGTTTTACTAGGGACATCTGTAAAATGTAAATGACCCACGACGTCTGAGGGCATTCGCAGAGGATAAAAAATTTCTGCAACTCCCTTGTTTTTACAGACTTTATAAAGCAGGGAATGGGGATGAGACTGGGAAATGACATGCGGCAAATTGTCGTGGGCCGGATTTGAACTCACGATGCTGCCCCACATGGCCAATTTACCCGAGACCTCAAGGTCATTAATCCTGTCCAAATAGGGACTCTTACTTGAGGGATTACTCAAGTAAGAGTACTGTTACACTGTAAAATATATTACTGAAGCAAAAGTATTCTCTGAAAACGACTTACAAGAAGAAAACAATTAGTAAAATGTTACTCAAATAAATGAATCAATAAATAAATACATTAATACATAAATAAAATCTACACTAAAATCACTAAACATCTGAACTGGTCAAAACAACTCAACCTTGATATTGGGCGTTCCAGTCATTTGCCCAGTAGATTTCCCTTTTGCAGTGTGTGGTGGGCTTCTTAATGTCTGACAGCCCGAGTCTGATCACACATAACATTATTCATATGCGGCCTCTCTAATGCAGCTGCTCGCGTCACTCACAAGTTGCGGGCGGATCCATCACTGTCAGAGAGTTTGAAGCTAAAATATGCATCACCGTCTCCCGTTTAGAGCTGAGCCTGAGGCGGAGGTTCAGTGCAGGTGAACTGTGAGGAGTTACTCAGGCTTCTGTGAGTCAGGCCTGACGAGGACCTCCAGGAGCGCCACTCTGGAGACGCAGGAGGGAAATTAAAGTGCTCGTGACAGGTTAGACCACTAAAACGGATAAAAAGTATCTTGTTTGACTTTTTTGGTGGAAGTTTGTAATTTTACTTCCTGGTTGCACATCGGTCCAGGTCATTTCAGCTGTTACCGAGCAACCATACTGTAAACAATGGCCAAAACAATTTGAAAAGGAGAAATATATGACAGCATCTTTATTTTGTCAAATGTAAAGTTTAAAGGGCACATTTTATGCAAATGACCTTTTTTTAATAATATTTAGCTTCATTCACGCTTGTTTCTTTGTTCCTGTGTAGTAAGTCCTCTCCCCTCGGATCCTCACAAAACACTTGGTTCCAAACTTCTCAGATTTGTGACGTCAAAGGCAAAGATCTTGAGGCCGTTTTAAAGTCCATAAATCAGACCCATTCTGAGCATGTCGGCGGTGAAATCAAGTTTTGTACAACTGTGCTTACGTTTGCCTGTCGGGGCAAGCTAGCTTTTGTTTGTTTCCTCTCTGCTGCCAGTAGTGCTGATGTGTGCTTTCAGTGCTAATGTACAGCATGTTCTATGGTCAATACAAGTACAAATGCGTAATATGTGTCCTCGCATTTTGGATAGAATTTTGTGTACAGGCGACACAGAGAGAGGGGTCCCTTTTTAGAACTCACTGCTACTTCCTGTAACTTTTCAACTCAATTTTTCTTCAGAAACTGCCACCTGACTGATATAAAACTATGATTAATATTTACCACAGGTGCTATCTGAAAAACTAAGTAATCATTAGAAATACATGTCATATGCGCTTTAAATGTTCCACAGTATGGCATTGATCCTCAACTCCCCTTTTCTGCATTCTCCCAGTTTCCTGTTTCCTCTAGTTTGTCTGTGGTTTTCAGACGCTCCTGCCGCACTGCCACGTTCAGCTCTCTGAGGGGCACGGCCCCCTGGAAGTGCCCTGGATTCGTCTCTCCCTCGGCGCGCCGCTCCCTTAGCGCTGTCTCGCGGCCAACTTGGCACAGAGCGTGACTCGCCGTGTCCACAGATGTCCTCATGGCTTGGCACAATGCAGCCAAACACATAATTAACCCTCCAGCACTGTTTCACAATCGCTGCTGTGATTGTTCAAGAGTCAGCTGCTGATTATGAGTCTGTCGGCATGGTAACATATGCTGGATGACGCTGAATGTGCTGAATATTTCTGTTTTTTTGTATTTGCAAACTAACTCCCTTCAGAACGTCTGCCACATTTCTGTCAGTCAACCCCAGGGCAGCTGTGGCAACCAAGGCGTATTACCACAGAGAGTGACTGAACAATGACCTGCTGTAGCGCATTCAGAAGTTTGTCAAACCATTATCAAAACAAATCCTCCCGATATCTTTTCTGCTGTTACTATTTTACAACAGCAAAATACTTTAAATACATTTATCACTAAGATTTGTGGCAGGTTGTGGTCGACTTCACAGTGAACTGTATGCCAGGAGTGGTCTTCTTCAGTGTTCAGGGTTTCCTCTCTGCGCTCCTTCCTCTCTGCGCTCCTTCCTCTCTGCGCTCCTTCCTCTCTGCGCTCCTTCCTCTCTGCGCTCTTTCTTCTTTGGGCTCCTTCCTCTCTTGGCTCCTTCCTTCTCTTGGCTCCTTCCTCTCTTGGGCTCCTTCCTCTTTGGCTCCTTTCTTCTCTGTGCTCTTCTCTCTCTTTCGGCTCCTTCCTCTCGCGCTCCTTCCTCTCCGCGCTCCTTCCTACTCCTCCGCTCCTTCCTCTCCGCGCTCCTTCCTCTCGCGCGCTCCTCCTCTCCGCGCTCCTTCCTTTCCGCGCTCCTTCTCTCCGCGCTCCTTCCTCTCTGTGTTCCTTCCTCTCTTGAGTCCTTCCTCTCTTGACTCCTTCCTCTCTTGGCTCTTCTTCTCCGCGCTCCTTCCTCTCCGCGCTCCTTCCTCTCCGCGCTCCTTCCTCTCTGCGCTTCTTCCTCTCTGCGCTCCTTCCTCTCTTGGCTCCTTCCTTCTTGGTCTCTCTCTCCGCGCTCCTTCCTCTCCGTGCTCCTTCCTCTCTGCGCTCCTTCCTCTCTTGGCTCCTTCCTCTCTTGGCTCCTTCCTCTTTGGGCTCCTTCCCCTCTGTGCTCCTTCCTCCGCGCTCCTTCTCTCTGCGCTCTTTCCTCTCTTGGGCTCCTTCCTCTTCTGGCTCCTTCCTCTCTTGGCTCCTTCCTCTCTATGCTCCTTCCTCTCTGTTCTCCTTCCTCTCTTGGCTCCTTCCTCTTTGGGCTCCTTCCTCTCTGCGCTCCTTCCTCTCTTGGCTCCTTCCTCTCTTGGCTCCTTCCTCTCTGTGCTCCTTCCTCTTCTCTTTACGTGCACTGCAAACCTCTTGGTCCAGTCACCTGTACAAAAGCGATCTCGATCTCAATGGGTTTAACCTAGCTAAATAAAGGTCAAAGAGCAATACACTGGCTGTCTCCACGGTGATGTTATTGCTTTGCCAAGAATGTATCACAGTACAGAATTTAACAAGCAGCCCATGTTACAAGTCCAATCTGTGCAGAGGCGACTGCACTTTCAGTAAGAATTAATGTTTTTCAATGTCATTTTTAACATTAGAACACCAGCAATTGAATGAATGCAAGATAGATAAAGCCATACTCTGGAACATTCCAGCCAAAGCAAAAACATATGCATCGAAATAAGCAGAAAATGTACACACTGTTCGCTTAAACAGGTTTTCCCAACAACAACAACAAAAACAAAGAGAAGATGCAAACTCTACACAAAAAAACAAAAACAGTCCGTGAATCAAACCTCTAACCTTCTCACTACGAGGCGAGACTTCCGAGCCGCTGTGCTGGAGGTGTGCTGCATCGCTGGAGCTCAGAACACAAAAGGCCCGGCGTGTCGATGTTTGTTGACACATTTGGGTTAAAGCAATTTCACGGCTAATCATGGCGTAATTTAGAACACTGAATATGGTTGGGAAAACACTGGCTTGGAAAATATAATCAAATTCCAGTGTAAAAATTGATTAAAAATAGCGAAACATGCAGAAGTCGAGGTTTATAGTTCTGCAGTGACAGCACTTTTATCGGGGTTTATTGGCTTTTAGGAGAGAGTCGTTTAGAAAGGAAAAAGTCTGTAATTTAGGCAAAGGCAAACATGATTGGAGTGATCATCTTGTCTTGCTAAACATTCCGAGGGAGAAGAGCAATGACCTGTAGTGACCCCGACAAACCACATACAGAAAAACACCAGCAACTGAACATTTATCTGATGTTATTTTGGGTTCAATTTGATGAATAAATGATTGAAAAAATGCTCAGCGTAAACCTAAACCTAAAATTGGAGGTTGAGTCCTTATTGACTTTCAAATGATTTTTTTTGGCCCGTAGGCTTTATTAGACAGGACAGTTCCAGCGTGAAATGGGTTTGAGAGAAGGGAGGACATGCAGAAAACTGTCGGAGGCAGGATTCGAATTCGTAACGCTGCGGCCGGCTGCACATGGAGCCTGGCACATGTGCTGCTGCCTTAACCTCTCGGACGCCGGCAGCTGACTTTTACATTTCATCAAACACCCCGGGTCCTTTATAACAACCTCGCCTTCAGGTGAATGGAAAAAAAAACTCTCAGATTTGAATATGTCATTTTAAAATGAAATTAAATGAAAGAAGAATTTATTACAAGCTAAATTTAAGGCATTTTATGTGTAAAAATGGCCCAAACATTTCTGGGATTTATAAACCTGGATAGAGCCAGGCTTACATGTCTGGACACATTAGATCATTTTCAGGTAATTTTGTATATATATCTTATTTAGTATTTGAGTAAACTAGATCTGACTGTAAATTGGCATAACAATTCTAATTTTGCCTCTTTTTTTTCTTAAAGTTCAGTAAATCAGACTTTGAATTAGATATCAAAAATACCTTTATCCAAGATTATAAAGGGTGGTGTGTTAGGGTTAGGGGGGTGTGTGTAGGAGCCACTTTAGGGACTGATCTTTCTGTCTCTGTGGGAGAAAAATGCTTTTTGAGGAAACTGACTTTGAAGTTACAATGTCCAACATGAATCTATGGATGAAAGTTGAATAAAAGGCAATAATAAGCACAACCTGACCCCACATGAACACAACCTGCCCCACATGAGCACAACCTGCCCCACATGAGCACAACCTGCCCCACATGAGCACAGCCTGCCCCACATGAGCACAACCTGCCCCACATGAGCCACAACCTGCCCCACATGAGCACAACCTTGCCCCACATGAGAGCCACAACCTGCCCACATGAGCACAACCTGCCCCACATGAGCACAACTTGCCCCACATGAGCACAACCTGCCCCACAATGAGCACAACATGAAGCACAACTTGCCCACAATGAAGACAAACCTGCCCACATAGCACAACCTGCCCCAATGAACACAACCTGCCCCACATGAGCACAACCTGCCCCACATGAGCACAACTTGCCCCACATGAGCACAACCTGCCCCACATGAGCACAACCTGCCCCACATGAGCACAACCTGCTGCCAACCTGCCCCACATGAGCACAAGTTACAGGTCAGATCTGTGGAGAGGCGACCCTCACAGTAAGAATGCATGTTTTTACAGAATAAATGAAGATGGATAAAGGTTTTAGTCCATTCTGTGGAGCATTCTCGGAGAAACAATGATATCCCCATGGAGACAAGCAAATACATGATGTACCTTTAAGTGGAATCTTTAGAACAGTCGGAGTCGATAAACAAAGTAAAATGCCATAACAGATGGGTTTTGAAACATGTGATTATAACATAGGCTTAAACAGATGTCACACTGCACTTTCCATTTGCCACAGTAAAGATGTCAAATCATCTTGTTTAACACACAGCTGTGCCATACCGGGTTGTACACCAAACACAACGTGCCAACATCTTCTGAAGGTGCACGAAAACGCACTGCATTTCACCTCAATATAAACCAGAATCAAATCAGAGGAATTCATAAACCTGGTGATCCGTCCAGGAGCGTTACAGAATGGATGAACGGGAAAGGCCACTGGCACAGAATGGTAACCACCTTTGTCAGTCAGCCCCAGGGCGGCTGTGGCTACAGAGTGTGAGGGGTGAATACATAATGGATCAGGACACATTTGTAGAAGTTTGTTAAGTGCCACAAATTACAGGGAAGATGAATTTAGCATCCACAGTTTTGTATGGCCTTATATTTTTATTCTCCTTGCACAGTGTTGTATTTTACTATGTTTACGCCTGTTTGCATCTTAACTATTTTCAAAGTATTTTTAATATTCTACTTAGATGGTTCCAGTTCAGTCTATTTTAATAGTTATGCTGGACGCGTACAAACACAACTCCAGGAACCTTATAGATGGGGGAACGTTATATTGTTAAAGGCTCAGACGGGACAAGTTAGACCGATGTGTTAAGGGAATGCATGTATCTAGCTTTGTTGATGACACTAAGGTACGCTTGATTAGAAATGCGAGGCTGTTGTAAAGAGCGCTCGGCCGCTCCCTCGGACAGGCCGGGATTTAGCGTCACTGCCGCTGATTGTTTCGTCCAGACCGGCCCATTCATTCCACTGGAGCAATTCCACGTCGTATTGTGCGGGGGGGGACGATAAAACGGGGGGAGGGGAGGAAGGTGAATAAATAGAAATTAGGACGGGAGGACAGGATTTGAATATTCTGAGACGTGACGGAAAGTGAACAGACCGTACACAGAGCAACATTTTGTGACAGTTATTTATTTGTGAGAAGGACAGCAACATCACACATTGAGCGTTTTCAGGACAGATTTGCTTGAAGATAAGGACTATGAACGGCGAAACGACCCAAGGCGAGCGCTTCCGAAGTATCCGATAAGCATTTGTGAGTATGTAGAAAAAAATTCAGTTGTAGTCATCTGGACTCTATCTCATCCAAGAGTCATTCTCAATCTGTGAAACAAGTCTAAGAACTCTGAGATTATAGATTCTCAGACTTGTTTCACAGATTGAGAATGACTGTTGGATGAGAGTCGAAACGTTTCAGAAACGAGTCCAGATGACTACAACTGAATCTTTTTCTACAATGGAACACTCCTGGACGAATGAGAGTTACACCGACATATTTGTGAGTATGTGAAGGAAAGGGTTCGCAGGACTTTCCTTCTTGCTGCTAACGATTGGCCCTGTAAACGTGCCATCCGCTCTTCACATGCAGTACTGTTATCACTGTAATATACTGTATGTGAGGAGTGCGCCGGAGATCATTCATATTATGTTAATTATCTCCGATGCAATTATCTCCGATGCAATCCTCACTGAAGCCACCGGTCATTTATTCGGTCCATATGCTGCACTGTAAATACTTTCAGCCTTAGCTACTTGTACACACTGTATATTTATAATACGCTTAAGTCACTTTAACTGCTATTTATACAGTATTTATTCCATCTTTGTTTTTTTTTTGCTGTACCTGCACAGTGTGTTGGATTACATTTGTATCATGTCTGTTTTATCATATCGATAAATATATTTTTTTTTATTTTTTTCCCCTTTAGAGTTGATATTATTGACTTTAAAATAACTGAAATCAAAATCAAATTATTTTACTTTTCTTACTTCAGGAAGTTTGCTTCAAGTTGATCTCTTCTTTTTTTTCTCGCAGTAGTAATAAATAAAAAAAAAAAAAATGTATACCTATTATTTTTTTCTCTACCTGCACATTGTGTTTGATAACATTTTTATAATCTATTTTGATCATATATCTGATACATCTTTATTTAAATAATTCCCCCCCCCTAGAGTTGAGATTATTGACTTTGAAATAACTTCAGTAAAAGTAAAAAAAAACTTAAAATTAAACAAATAAAAAAAATACCTTCATGCTGAGGAATTTTTTTTCAAGTTGATCTCTTCTTTTTTGCAGTATTAATAAATAAAAATAAAAATGAATATACATCTAATAAAAAAGGGTGGGAGTTTTAGAAGGAGGACTGGGCGGCGGTTGCCAGATTTCAGGGGAGGAGAAAGTGGATTTTCTGCCTGGCGCTCCTGCACTCTGGGGGTTACTAAAAGAGCCGCCGTACCTTTGGCACCGGCCACGTCCAGATGGTGGGAATCTAGAGCACTTGGCAGGAGGGAGGAGACGAGACGAGGAGGCAGGAAAGGAACGGAAAGGTGGGCAGGGAAGGAGGGATCAGGATGAAAGGGACCAGAGGGAGTCCAGGTAATGGGGGTAAAAAATGGGGACGGGTTAGTTGAGGAAAAAAGTTCCAAGCGTGTTCATGTTTTACATTTGTGCTGTGCTGGTTGTATAAAGTTTTAAGTAAAAACATAGGTCAAAGGTCAATTGCCCTTAAAGGAGACAAATCACCCTTTTTTGTTTGTAAATCATCATTTAACATTTTGTTTTTTTGTAAAGTTCAATATTGATCTAAAACGGAGAACGCAGAACTGATGAGCCCGCCTCTTCATTGTCACATTATAAGGGACATAATCTTAACACTGTATGTCAAATAAGCACAACCAAGTAAAAAGATGTAGGCGGGGATAGGGGTGGGGATAGGGGGTAGGTGAGAAAAGCGATTTTCCGAACACTGGAGCTTCAGTTGCAGGACAATACAGGATTATTCAAATATGCAGGAAATCAATCAAAATACATCTGAGTAAACTGATGAGAAAACATTTGATTTTGTATATGTCTCCTTTAAAGCTGGGGCAACCAACTTTAATATTATGAATGTGGTTTTGGTACTTTATTGTGTCAATTTCATGACTTTACACGTTACTCTTACATAACGGAGTACATATTCATGGCTTTCAGGTTTACGGATTCCATTTGAATTTGTATTTGAATTACAACGTTGTTAAAGCAATAGCGCAATTCAAATCAAAATAGTATCTATTTTGAATGGGGAAAGGTATTCAAAAAATCCTTCAAACCGGGAAGGAATCATTTGCCTGAAACCCATGAATACAACGCTATAATAAAAGGGAACATTAAGTGAAAGATGGCGGAGATTTAGTATTTTTATTATATAAAGTGAAACCAGAAATACCCAGGATATTTTTTGTACTCAAAAACAGATATACTATGTCATGATTTCAACCCATTTTAAACCATAACCAAACAATGTGGCACAGTTTGCCAAGTGAACTGCGAATTTTAGTCCCAATTTCGCTTTTTTTTTTAATGTCTTTCCGTCTTACACACAGAATGCATCAATACAAACATCAATAACAAACAAATGCATGAACAGTTACATGGAAAAGGTCGCAGAGCAGAAGGGTTGTCAAAAAACAAAAATTGACACCTGGGCTGGGAGGAGAGACACGTTTGTCCTGAGGGATGTTACTCCCCTCAAACTAGCTCCAGTCGCATTAGACGTTTGTGTCGAGGCATCTGACTTTAAAACCTACCAAATTCCAGAAAGTGGGAATATCTAAGTGCTTCAGAATGATGGAAAATGAGCACAGTCGCGAGTAAATATCTATTTCATTTGAACGGTGACTCGTCCTCAAAATGGCGCCTGTAAACAAACCGGATTAGAGCGCGGAGAGAAGGAAGGAGGTAAGGAGATAGGAAAGGTGGCGAGGATGAAAGGGACGAGCTGAAAAATGAGTTCAAGAATCCAAGCTGTGGATGGAGGAAAACAAACGGCTGCGGGCGGTTATCTGCTCGTGACGCAGCGAGGAGAACTGATTTATGAAGCACGCGAGGGAGCGTTCGTCTCTGCGAGGAAAACGTGCAAATAAAATACTCATCTACAGGGGCAGAGTTGACATAGGGGTGAACATGATGTATTTCATATATTTTCTACAAATTTTTTTTTTTTTAAATAAAAAGATACAGAACAGTTCTTCAATTCAGTTAATTGGTTCTCAAATATATTATATAACAAGAACCACATATATAATGTGATTCTGCGTGCCACCAGTACAAGACCAAGACTAAATCCAGACTAAAACATGTTTAAGACCGGACTAAAATCTTGTTTTACAATATATGTTTTGAAAACAAATACATGTGGCACTTAATCTGCCATAAAATGTGGGATCGTCTTTTCTGGAATTGGTTGCACTGTTGTGTTGTCTTGTATAACAAAGACAGTTGCATTAATAAATCAAAATGTCCAAAAAAAAAGTAAACCATTTCAGATTTCACCAATAATACTCTTTAATTATAATTAGTCTCTCTCTAGAATCCTTCAGTTGGCATATTACAACCTTTATGTTGTTAAAAATGTAGTTTTTTAAAGTCTCAATGCGCAACACAAATAAGCGTTTGACAAGTCGACTAATCGAAAAAAAATATCTACGACTACTAAATTAATGCTAATTTGCAGCTCTTATGTCATGACGCTTAAAAATATTACAGAAAGCACACACATCAGGTGGGGTCAGGGTCAGAGGGTCCTGCGTGGGGCCAGTTTGAAGAGATTAACAGCCTGGGATGAACTGAAGAAACTCCTCGGACGAGCCACAAAACGTCTTTTTTTTTGTGCCAGTTGACAGAATTTATTTTAATTTTTAATTTTTTTATTGTTGATGCCATGTTTTCTGTGTGTATGAATAAAATAATTTAAAAAATAATAACAATACAAGGAAAGGAAAATAGACACATCTTGGACAGCAAATTAGCACAGAAGAAAATGGCTAAAGGGAAAAGTACGGCGCTCAACAACAAACATCATACATTTATCATTCATTATTGCCATAGGGATGTCAAAAAATGCAAATATTAAGAGCTAAATTAGGCTAAGCTGCTCTGCGGTGACTAATGTCCATAACACGGTTGTTTTCAGGTAAAACTGAACATTCTGCAAACATATTTTAATAATTTAGCAACTTCTAAAGTTTCCCAAACAGATTTTGAATAAATCCTAGATCTTGCGGTCACTGCTGAGCTCAGTAGCGCAGGCTCAGGTTGAACAAGGCATTACGGACATACGAGCTGAGAGGAGCAGAGCGACACAGGGGGATTCTGGGAGACGGAGAGGGCCGAGGGTCAGCGCACGCGACCGAAACTCATTCCCTCCTGTCAAAAACATCCGGGCCGGAAGATGGACACTCGCAGTCGGTGATAGAAAATACAGCAAAGGAGAGCAATGTGGCGGCTGCGTGTGTGGTGTCCGGTCAGATGGTGTAATGATGGTGTAAATGAAGAGACCGTTTTCGTTTGGATGTTGAACAGGATGCAGTGGTTAGACATCTTGTGCTTTTTTGTAATTAAAAGTGACATAGACAAGTTTTTTTTTTCAAAACGATTTTCTGATTTTGACTTTATTTGGTGTATTTTATACCTGGGGTTGTACATATGAATTATAGTTTTACACCAATCGAGTTGGTATTTGTGAGAAGAAATCTTCTGAAAAATCTGTAGAACATGACAGGAAGTGACATCACAATAGGGACACGCATTCCAGTCAAAGTCTATGCATAATTGATAGAAAATAAAAATAAATTACTTTTTTGACATTCTAAACATCAATTCAACAAAATAAAGTCGCTTTCATCTATTTTTATTCATCCAAAAAAAAAAAAGGGGGGGGGAAAGTGACAAACATTTTCTATTCTAGGACTTTTAAACAAAATATTTTTTAGCAAAATTTAAAATATATAAATCTTAACTGGTATAAAACACCCCCAAAGGTCTATGTGACACATTAGACGGCACAGTTACACTAAAACGTACTGAACACAATTATATTTCCAATTTTACTAATCATTTTGCTTATTTGTCCCCAGTTTGACCATTTTTGTAAAGTTTACAATTACACTTCCTGGTTGGACATGAACAGCAGCTGTGACATAGATAAAGGACTACTGTTACTTAGCAACCATACTGTAAAAAAGAGACAAAATCCAGTTATGATTTGGCAAAAAATAATACAATATAACACCTTTATTTTGTTGAATGATGGTTTAAACTGTCAGAAAAGTGTGTCAGTTAAGAGTAAACTATTTCTGTCTTTTCAAAGGCACGTCGCACATTGATGACATCACAGAGGGATTCAGCTCTACTTCCTGTATTTTCACAGACAGCAACTTATCGGAAATAAAACTATGATAAATATTTACCGCAGGTTCTACCCTAATAAACTAAGTCATAATTAGAAAAACAGGAGAACCTTCATATGGACTTTAACATTATTTTGCATTCTGTGTGCCAGTATTCATTTAAAACGACCAAATGAAACGTCAAAACAGGTGCATTGACTTCCCGTTCAAAACTACAGAAGTCTATTTCATTTTGAATGAACAGATTTCCATTCATGTGTTTTTATTGTTGAAAGGATATCTTTTCGACGCAGTGTTTGAATAAAAAAAAACAAATGAAACACAGAGCCGTGCATGACGCTGGACTGCATGTCCTTTCATATTACATCTTATCCGGGGTATAAATCAGAAAACAATATATAGCAGGCTCCCGTCTTGGTTTGAAAAAAAACTGCCTCCGTCTGAGCGGAAAGATGTTAGTAATAAGTAAGTTTTAGTACGACAACAAAACTGTAAACAAATAAACACAAACAAAGTTAAGTTACAAAATCAATAAAACAGTTGCAAAAAGTAAAAAATACATAAATAAATACAGCAACTTTTAGCTTGTGTTGGAGGCTTGAATGTCAAACAATTATGGTTAAAAACAAAAACACAAACAAGTAAATAATAAAAAATAACGGGGAAATGTGACAATGCTTTGTCTGGAATGTTCCACGGTACGGCATTAAGCTTGTCCGTCCTCCATTTATCCAATTCCAGGCCTTTTTAGCGCTAGAAAATACCTTTAAAAACATGCACGCCTATTCACAGATCTGACATGTACATAACTTGGCTTGGTGACCTCAACTATGTAACTATAGCTAAAGACAGTAAGTTTAATGCCATACTGCGGAATATTCCAGGCAAAGCAATGACGTCTCCATGGAGTCAAGCAAAAGTTACACCAATTAAGCGTTCTATTTATTATTCTCTGACCAAAACAAGACAATTAAAGCTTTAAAGTGCTTCAGTGGAATTGAACTGCCAGTCTGGATAAGTGGATGAACGCGTCCGCCAATGCAAACACCACCGTATTTACAGCAAATTGCGTCCTCCAACACTGAATAATACATGTTTCAGTCATATTTTGCAGCCCCATTGAGCGCGATGCAACAAAACAGATTTACAACACGTCCGATAAAAAGAAGAAGAAGAAGAAGAAGCGTCTCCCTCCCAAACACAATGTACAATTTATTTCTTTTATGCCGTAAAATTAATTGTCTGTCATGCACACACAAAACACTGCGACAGGCCCAGTTAAATCTTTCAGACGATTTGAGATGTCGATAAAAAAAATTACCCTCATTCTGCGAACGCGGCGAACGACGACAAATTGACGACGACAAATTGCGCATAAAAAGCAAATTGTGTCCGAATGATTGTGAGGTGGGCGAGAGGGTCAAACTGTGTGGCGCGAATCCGAATGAGTGATTCTGAAAACTATGTCGCTTTCGGGCTCGACACATGCCAAAATATTAGCTTTTCTCGACAATATAATCTAATTACAAAGACCGTTCATTATTCATAACACAATTTAAGTTACAAAGCTGAACAAGACGTCAAACCAAACTGCCTTCACTCCAAAAAAACATGTTGAATATTTCACTTTAACGCTTTCAGAACAGACTGGTTATGCAGGTTTCATGTGTATAGTCTCACTGGGGTTCAGGGGTCTCATTTATAAACCACGCCTACGCATTTAAATGTTGCGTACATGACTTTTCATGAAATTTTTCACTGAGGGCCGCATTTTGAAACATACGGAGCGGAGGGCCACAGACGATATGACAATGAAGTGAATTGTTGGAAATGTTGAATTTGATGTAGTTTTGATGAGTCTACACACCTTTAATAAGGCTCTGGACATTAATATTAGGTCTGTATCCCAACAAAATGTGTTATTTAGGTTATTATAGCAGAATTTTCCCAATTTTACTGTAAAAAGTACTACTTTTTGTTGTTTGGGCCGATTCAGCAGGACCAACAACTGTAGGTCTGAGGGCCGCATTTGGTTTCCGGGCCATAGTTTGGACACATCTGCCTTTGATATGTTTTCTCTGCTCGATGCCAACGATTTCACCCCTCTCAAACACACGACATCTTATCCATGACCACGGGATGCGTCTTTCCACACGGTTGTTTCAGAAAGGAGAAGCCGCTTGCCGCATCAGTCGAGCGGTGGACCTGGGGGCTGGGCTCGCACTATAATTCATTCACTCTTTTGCATCTCGCCTCGTGAATATGAGGCCGATTGTCGTCAACTAAACAACATTTTGGAAGTTGACAGCAGCAGCAGAACGAGGCTGTGCAGTCAGTTTCCCCTCCAGTGGCCCCGAACCGCCCGCGCATCTGTTTTTTCCCCCCGACTCTACTCCTAAATCTAACCCAGCTCGGTGTCTGCGCCCGAAGAGAGAAATAAGTTAAAGGAGGGGTGACACGCCGAAGGAGCGCTCGTAGAAGTGACTGCGGAGAAAGAAGGAGTGATATAAAGTTTGTGAAGGGCTCTAAACTGAGAGAAAGCACGAAAGTACCTCGAGGGTAATGACTGCCACGTATCAGGGATCAGCTTGTCGTTAGTGTACACAAATAAAGCTGCACTTCTGGGGGGTATTAGGGCTTTTAGAATGTGATGATGTCATAACCTCAGGCGGGGGCAAGAAGAGCCAGAATCCCCCTCTATTCATCACATTGTACTTTACTGCGAAATATCTAAAAGGTAAATTCACAAATGTTTAATCTGACCATTTCTATTAGTGAATAGACTCATTAACTTATTGTATTATAACAATTTTAGCATCTCCATCTGTATTAAATATTATTGCCTTGTAGAATGTTGTGATGAAACCCAGCAGTACGCAGTAAACATGTTTATCACCTCCACTATAGTTTGTCAAATTGACTGTGTACTAAATGTACCCGATTAAAGACAGGTCTGAAGTTTACTGTGTTATGGGGAAGACTTTCTGATGATGAACATTTTCCGTAGAATTACCTACAATCCGCCATAATAAGGTTTACAATAAAGTTCCACCGTGTAACTTTTAAACCAAAAAATATACTGTTTTTTTTACGTTTGAATGACATTGATGGCAAACGCGTAGATACTTGCGTCTTTACTGTGAGCGGGCTTACATCTCCACAAACCTGACTGGTACTTTGACACCTTTGAATAATCTGAACATGGTTTGAGTTTGTTTTTTTGTGAATTTGTTTATCTGAATGAATTTATTTTCCTTCAATATATGTTGGTCCATTTGTCAGTGGGGGAGGCTTTTGTCTCTCATTTTGTGCTCCCGAGCGCTGCACTGTGAGGGATGGGTCAAAGGCAGAGGACACGCAAGTCCTTAGACCTTAAAGATGGGTTATCGGTCATTGGTGATACTGTAGGGCAGGGGTGTCCAAACTATTTTTTCACGAGGGCCGCATTTTGAAACTTATATGGAGCAGACGGCCACAGACAACCCAACAACGAAAAGAATCATTCGGAATTTTGCATTTGACCTAGTTTCAATGAGCCTCCACGCCTTTAATAAGACTTAGAACATTAAGTCTTATCAAAGGTGTAAACATTATTAGATTGGTATAACATCAAAATGCTTGAATTCTTCCGGAGGGCCAACACAAATTGGTCTGAGGGCCGCATTTGGCCCCCAGGCCGTAGTTTGGACATGCCTGCTGTAGGGTTTATCATGATATCGGTATCGGTCTGATATCGAAGTCACCTCTGTCTGTGTCCATGTGTCAGTCACACTTTGTCCACAGTTCATCAGATGTGTCTTTTCAAACAGCAAAAACAAAAAAGTCTAATTATTGTTATTAGTCTTATTTTCTTCCTGTGGGTATTTACTTTGACGGTACATTTGTCAACAAAACCCCCAAATGAGGATCTAACTGATGTTGTAGTACAAACATTCTATATTCACGTCACTCAGATCTCTTATTCAGTTCAGCAAACTATTCATTTAGCAGTTTTTTTTTCATAACAATTTCAACACTTTTGGTACTGATAAACAAGCCAAGTTAATAAACTCAAGCACAACTACTACTGGACTACTACTAGGTTGGTGTCCACTTCACTGGGACTGTTTAATAAGGGTTGGTCACTACTACTGGGCGCTCATACTGAACTGCTGCTGCTCCTCACTGAACCTCTTGTGTGGTTTTGACACTGGCGCAGGGAGAGAGTGACACTACAGCTTGTTATCACGTGTCCCGGACTGACAAACTCGCACAGCTCCAGACGAATCAAAACAACTGTCAGTGTCCTGCCTGCGTGTTCAGTGCACACACACCCGCGTCCACAGCAAAGCCACTAGGTCCTTTCTCTTTTGGCGTGAAAAACGATTTGTATCATGGGTTCAGGTGACGACGTTGTAGATCGCAGACTTCTTGAACTGGTTTACGGTTCGCGTCTCTGTAATTATCGGGTCTGTCCACGAGGAACAAAAAGAGGCGCAAAGTTCAGCGCCTTCTCTGTCATGAATAAACAAAAAGTTAAATTGTTGGTTTTTTTTTCACAAGAAAGTCGTGCCATTTATCAACTCCAAAGACGTGATTGTTGTGACTTCAAGCCGTGACATTTAAACGGCAACTTTGTGAACCCGATCTCTGACAAACTATAATATTCAACATTTGTGGATCATAAATGTGGATATTTCTTTCAAAAACAGTGCATAGAATGTAATAATATTCTGTCTTCAATCTGAAATTATGACTAAATCAAATTGCAGAACAGAATAGATTGAATGTGAAACAGAGAAACAAGACTTTTCTCTTTTTTCTATTCTTAAACATGATTTCCCGTCCTTTTTCCCCCTTTCCAATCACAGCCTGTTGTCAGCGTCCATAACCAAACAGGGTCAACGCACCCAAGTTTGAACCTTCCACAAATCACCTTTGCACCTAACACTTTGAAATGCAGTGGACTTTTAAGATGTTCGTGTCGAAGTGTGACCTGAGATAAAACCCAGCGATAATTGTAGCATAAACAGACCCGGAGCAACCGACCGTAAGTGCAGAGCTGCAGAAAAGGAGCTCTGCACTTACGTTCACTAATAGTATTTGCCAAACCTTTCAAGCACAAATGAAAAATACAGCATCTAAAAAAAAAATTGAAAAAAATAAATCAAAACATTTGAATTCATTCAGATATTTATTTCTTGCATTGTTGCATAAAATTTAAAAAAGTTGCTATTAACATACTATCAAACATGTAGGTTATTATTTTACATATTGTTCACTGTAAACCACAGTAGTAAAAAGGTCCAAAACTGCTTCTGGCCCCGCCCCTTGATTGCAGCTTTTCACCTTCCATGTATGATCCGGAAATTTGAATTTGGCAAAGAATCATTTAATGAGCTGTGGGTGGGATAAGGGGCCGGTGCAAACGTACATTATCTAAGCACGCACAAGTTAACCTCAAAACAGGAGAACACAGGATTATTCCAAATGCAAGAATCAAAATAACTAAATAATAAACATTGTAAATTGTTGTAACACCACACAAGCACATCATTTTGAAAAACGTCTTTGTATTGGTTTCAATGGCAAAAGTTTAGTGTTGTAATGTAAATGCACTTCCTCAATACTTGCCGGGCACTGTCCACCGTGTGTTAACAGAAATGTGCACCACATGACCAGCTCTGACCAATCAGTGCGATGGCGGCTAGAGTGGAGCTAGCCCAAGCTAAGAGCGAGACAAGGCTAAATCTTTTTTTTAAAAGCTCATTTTTAGGCCGACCTTTGTGAAATCGAACACCAGCAGTTTGATTTCACACAAAAAAAATACCTGGCACTCTTTTGGAGAGTTATTTCGTGGCCGAGGAGCTGCAGGTAACCGCATTTCGGACACTGACCAAACTTCAAGAGGACGAACCTTATCAAGCTCATTTTAGATCCATGAATTAAACGCACAGGCCCTTAAAGTACACTTAGCATGCATATACTTTCTTACCTGTGACTTGGAAAAGGTGCATCTCCCGGCTGGGCCCGCCTCGTTGATAACGTTGCAGGTGTACTCCCCCCAGCCGTCGCGGTTCAGGTTCCGGATGGTGTACTCGGTCTCGTCCTTGTGCGCGTCGAAGGCCCCGGCGTGAAGGAGGCGGTTGGACAGGCCACTCGAACCGGAGCACGAAGGGTCGAACCGGAGCACTCGGTCTCGTCCTTGTCGCGTCGAAGCCCCGCGTGAAGGAGCGGTGGACAGGAGCCACTCGAAAACCGACACCGCGCGAAGGGTAGAGCTGCGGAGAACCCGGCAGTCATCACCAAACGGGACGCCCCAGACCCTGACGCATCTCCGTGAACACCGGCTCCACTGTGGGCGGGTCTAAAGAGCAGCGAGAGACGGGATTAGATGGGTTGGGTTACAGAACAGGTGAGGTGGGAGTGTCGAGTCAGACAGCGGAGCGTTACACCTGAAATGCATAAAATCACATTAGAAACATGATTTTAAAACAAAACATAAATAAACAAATTATTATTTAACAGTCCGGATCAAAAGTGATGAAACAAGGAGGACGTTACCAACAAAAACACATACCTACAGTAATAAATAGATCAGAAATTTAATATTGGATGTTCAAACTTGTTAATTATTTTTATTTTAAAAAATTGTCAGTTGAAAGAAAACTTCAATCTGCACCTAGCGATACGTTTTTTTTTTTTTTTCATTTAATCCACTTTTATCTCTTGATTTATATGAGACATTGTAACTTCAAAGGCCGTTTTCTCAAAATGCATTTTTCCCCCAAAGAGACATAACGATCAACCCTTAAAGTGGCACGAACACACACCAAAGTTTTTTCTTTACAATCCGGTATTTTACAAGTTTTTGATGGATCATACGAGGATTTGTGAGTATCCAATTTTAGACCTGATATATCATTTATTTACTTAAAGCAGAACTAAGTAACATTTTCACCTTATTGAATGTCTTTTTGTAAGTCCCCGTGACGGTTAAATATGTATTTTTGGGGTGTTTGAAGTGTCCGTCGTCGCCCCCTGCAGTCTCTGGGTGGAAAACCAGCCTTGTAACAATTGCCAACATTGACACAAAGATAACTCTCCTGAGAAACCCTGGCTCTTTTTTTTTATATATTTGATAACAAAATCTCATATCAGATGTTCATTTTTGTCTGAATGAATCTGGAAAGAGTGAAAGTGAGTCATTGGAAGAACTGCAGTACAATGTGAAAGAAGCAAGACAAAAAAACTTCTGATTTAAATCTCATTGCAAATTGTGAACAGGATGATGGAGTGCGGGGCCCGGGCTCTGAATGTAAAATTAATAAGTCATTGAGCTGTGTGACAGGCTTCAACCTTTTCCCGCAGACAGAAGCCCTCTGTGCATTATTCAGCTGCTCGTCCCACTCAATGTGACCTCGGGGGGACTATATATAGCTTTACGGTGACAGCCCTTTGGAGACAAGATCATGTAGAGCTATAATAGCAGGAGGATGCGCTAACTTTGCTCCAGTACTATGAACTGTTGGGCTTTTTTGCATTTCACGTAGCGTTTAGTTTCAAAAGTTTGTGGAGGTCATTTGTGGTAATTGTCACAGTTCTGCAGTTTTTCAGCCTATTCAGATCCATCTTTTGCTACCTCCCTGGTTTTCCTGCTTTCCACAGCTGCCTCTTATCCCCTAATCATCCCAGGGTGACCTATATATACCTATACTCCCAAATTGTTTAGTTTAGTTTAGTCTTTATATGTCTTTTTGTCAGGGACCATGTACAAAATCATTCATCGTCATGAGAAAAGATGATCTAAACCAGATCTAGCTCCTGCTACTTTCCATCTGCAATTCCGCGGCAGGTTAATACACAGCAAAGGTGATTAAAAAGTACACATTTCATTACAATTACAACACGTTACATTTCATTATTAGCGTTAGCTCAGTAAAATATACAACTTTTCAATTCCTAAAACTACAAAATTAGTTCAGACAGATACAAAAACACAGCTAGCCTCTTTCTTTGCTGATGTTGGCACCATTGATTAGCAGCATGTGCATTTTCAGGCGTCTAGATGGTTGACCAGTAAAGCGAGACACTCGAGCTCTGCATTTAAATCTGATTTTCTGCCTATTGTGTTTCCAAAGTCTGATTTTGTGTTACACCCTGTTTCTGTGTGAGTGTCCAGCCTGATCTTCTGTTTAGAGATTTTCCCATTTTTGGATGATATTTAAGTTGCGTCAAAAGTATTTGCCTGCCTTATTTGTCATTTTTAAAGGCTTTAAGGATTTATGTTTGGCTCATTGTCGGAGTCAACCCGATAAGCTGCTGGTGTCACAACTTGAAGATACATTCATCACACTATAGAGTCTGGGAAAAGTTTAGTATTTAGCATCTTAAAATCTCCATTGGTTTACATAACATTCGGTTACACAATCATAATCAACATTTCCCTGCACACTGCCGTTAACCGACTTTAATTCTGTGAAAGGTTTTTTAGAGTGAATACGTTTGTGTCCCATCCAAGCAGCTTCTTCATTTCCTCTGACAGAAGTGATGAGTCACTGCTTTGTATCTGTCTGTCTGAAGGGAGGAGCTAATATGTCCTCTATTTCAATATAGTCAAACGTAAATGTGCACCGTGTAACACTTCTATGATAATAAATATAATAAATATATAATGGGAGGTTCCACTGTCTGCCCATCTCGATGATGACACGGCTTTATAGTTTTAGTTGTTTGTGTGGTTTTGCGATGTGATTTTTAATGCTGTTTTTTTTATTTTAATTTTTCTTGAGTCAGTTTGCTTTTGATAATAATCAATCTGTAACTAAAGATACTTTTTTTCATTTAATCATATCTATTGATTTTATATGAGACTTTGTAACTTCAAAAGCCATTTTCTCAAAATGCATTTTTCTCACAAAGAGACATAAAGATTAACCCTTTAAAGTAGCACAAAAACACAGAAAATTTTACAAGATTTTGATGGATCATATGAGGATTTGTGAGAATCCAATGTGTCCAATGTCCCCTGCTGTCTCTGGGAAAGAACACCAGCCGTGTAACATTTGCCAACAGCTACCGGAAGATAACTCTCCTGAGAAACCCTAGCTCTATTTTGTTATGTTTGGCAACGTTAAATGTTTTTTTTCTATAGCTGATTATACTGTCTTATTATGATAAAGAAAGAAAACAAAAAGGGAATCAATAAAGCATTTAAAGTATTTTCTGACAGTGTATTTCCGCAAGGGAGCTGCAGGGGGAGCTCTATCACCAGAGTTACTTAGTTCGGTTACTAAACTCAAAGATTAGCCGATTTTTTTTTTTTCAATTTTCAGTAAGATCCAGTTTCCTCAAAAACTAAACAAGCTATCCAAAATCCCCTTCAAACTTTTTCATATGTCAACAAAACTAAATAAGAAATTCACCCTTGGCTGTATCAAATTTTGATTTGGGTCATTTTTACACATTTTTATATGAAAATATTCACTTTTTCACAAAGTTCCAAATTAAAAAGTTTTCCTGTTCATCTGCCGTGTCTTGCCTTAATGCCGTGCTGTGGAACATTGCAGCCAAAGCACCTCCATGGAGACCAGAGAAGTGACATAGTGGACCTTTTTTTAGATATTATTAAAACCATCAATAGTGCACCAAGTCTAATGATTATGCATATTTCTTTGTCTAAAAATTTCCACAAGCCACTACACATGCCTGAACGCAGTCGCTATGGGGCTCCGAGATCAAAATAAAAAAAATAACACACGAGTGGAGATTTAATGACACAGAGACACTTAATTGCCGACATTTGCATAATTTTTGAAGGAGAAAAAGCGCGCGGCAGAAACTAAGGACGGGGACGCCACAAAGTAATCGGTTACACATGGCTGCATACCTGATTGAAAATGTAATCTGCAACATTATCTCTCACATTATCCTCGCAGGCTAATACGGATAATCGAGTTACTGCTTTTAGGCGCAATGGGGTACAATTAAGACAAAAAGCCATAATTCAAAAACTGCGATTCATTCTAACATTAAAGGAGACAATAGGCTTTATTCTGGTGCTAAACCCCTTCGAGACACATTTTCACATCGGTAGTTCACATGTTTGATATGTGAAGCCGCTTCTGAGCCAGTTCTGCAAAAGATGGTCTTATTTATTGCCAGGATTGGTGTTTGCGCCCTTGCTGGTATTGATTGGCTCACTGGTTACGAATTAAAATGCAGAGTGTGTTTTTACTGAGGTAACAAGACAACTTAAATGTGTGAATGAAACCTAACACAACTCCATGTTTATGACGATGAGGACATTATAAAATGGGTAAAGAACTTGAACAGAAAGTGACGCAGCCAGCCAGGAAGCGCATAGACACTTGTTCTGATCATGTTCATGCTCAAATTGACTTCATTACACCTTTTGAAATGGCAGTATACTATTCGTCAAAATACTATTTTCAAGGTGTCTGTGTAATTCCTCATTCAACCAGAAGTGATTTATTGTGGAAAAAGTTTCATTCGTCATCTGGAAACTGTTTTAAATTGAAGAAGTTTCAACTTCCATTTGAAAGTTGTTTTCAATCTAAGGAGCTGCTCTGAACTGACTAATCCCCGGCCTGAGGGAGGAGTTTCTTCTGAAACTAACCTTTTTGTTTACCTGTTTTGGAACAGTCCTATTGTGATCTGACAGATCAGTATTTGATTAGCTTGTTTTCTCACTTGACACTATTTTAGAACCGTTGTAATTTGCTGCAATAAATTATACCTTTTAAACCATCATGAAATAAAATGCCTGAGCAGTTCAATAGAACAAGCACCCATGGGTTTATATGCAAGTACGGGTGCACTTTATATATCCAAGTTTGTTTTTTATTTGGGGTATATTTTATCAATTGAAACTGTTACTCTAATTTCCTTACACTATTTCCATGTGTGCATCCATTGAAGGGCAAACCATGTGACAGCTCTTTAGTGTTGTCTTAGAGTGTGGTGTCCTGGTTTCCAATTTAGTCCTGATGTAGGTTTTGTTTGGTCCCATTTTAGACCTGATTTAGTCCTGGTCTGGCTCAGATTTAGTCCCACTTTAGCCCAAATTCTGATGTCGTGAAAGGGTGAACGTGCCCTAACATATGGAGAAACAGATTGTTCACTTTGCTGTACAGGTCGACATGAACAGTTTTTACAAAGGTAAACTGCAGGTCTGTGCGCAGTGCTCGCCGTGCTCCCTGAGTGGCACTAGACTGAATTGTGGTAAGTGCATTTCATTCACAAAGGAAGACAAATGAGACAAGGTCAGGGGCAAGTTATGTAAGTACGACAGGCTTGTACAGGGCGTCTGCCTCGTCTTCCTCCTGTGCACACATCGCCTCAAACAGCTGCTCGGGCAAACACACTGGAGGAAGAGGCTCACTTCATGTTCAAGAATTCAATTTAGAAATATGACTTGAGGTTACGAGCCTGGACTGTACCAACTGTGGGTTATTCAATGAAACTTTGGAGAATCTAAATGAAATGTATTAATGAGGAAAAAGATAATTACTCATTCACATACAAATTAATGAATGTCTAGGTAGGGGCAAATGTTACGGAGCAAGACACAATTTTATAATACAAATTACAGTTAAAAAAGAGAGAAAGTATTTTTGTTTTAAAATTGTAGCGGACCTTGATGGAGTTTGCTGTAAAATATCGGGTTTATGGTGAATATCTCTGTATGGCTTATCCATATGATGCAAACTAGTATCATTAGCATTATTATGAATATAACTAGCATAATTTGTATTATTTACTTTTTAAACATGCTTTTAAATGTTTTAGAACTCAAAGTAATGTATCGTTAGGACACATTTTTGCTGCGTATCAACTGTCCTAATCACAATTATGCAGACGACACTCAGATCTATGTTCCACTGACGGCAGGTGAATATATAGTGAAAGTATAGTGTCTAAACCAGACTTGGAGAGATTGGAGTAGATTAGACTAACTGTAACGGCCTGCTCACTGCCTCTCCAAACGAGCTGTAAAACAGCTGCAGTACATCCAGTACTCTTCTTCTTTTATGTCATAAACTATTTGACGGATAGCCTGAAAATGGCACCTTTTTAAATCTCTTTAAATTAGGTATTTGTGATTTTAATGCATTTTTTTCCTGTCGTGTGAAGCACTTTGAATACCTTGTGTACGAATTGTGCTCTACAAATAAACTTGCCTTGCCTTGTATCTACTGAAAGCATACAAATGTTTTATACTGTATCTGTGAGGCTCATCAGGAATTGTATTAGAACTTTTTATCTACTGGCAGCAGAGGGTATTACGATGAGGAAATAAACAAAAGCTAACCTGCCCCGACATGCTAATGTTAGCATGAACGCGATGACAGCAGAAATACTCGTAAATACAGAACTTTGACACAATCAGTCCGCTGCTTGCTATCTGCATATGCAAGTATTGTATCTTTCACTGACCTGGAAGTAAAAGCCGAAAGCAGCTCTAGGATTAACAGCGCGCTAGTCGTCCACATATCCTCCTTTTACAGCTTTTATAATGTCAAAAAGATTTATTTTTTTTAACACAAAGAACTGGAGTTTAGCCTCTTAAAGCAGACTAAACCCACAAGATCAATGTCAACTGTCAATTTGACCAAATAATTATGTTCATTTCCTTTTTACGTCTTTCCTCTGGCCTTATGAGATTTCCTCGTCATCACATTCTAGAGCATATCCACTTTGGAACTGCAGGTGAGCGCAGAGGTCCTGTCTGATCCTCCCAAAGCTGGAGCTTACACCGTTAGCGCAGTGTTAGCTCTGAGCTCGCGTCGCCATTGGTCGCCCCGGTCAGAGCGAGCGGAGGCAGCGGTGTAATCCATCACAAGTCACCGGTGTATACGCTGACATTAATGTGCAGAAAAACAACATTTAAGAGCAGTGAGGCGGTGCCCCCGTGGTCTGTGTACACTGACAAGTACAGAGGGAAGGGTGAGGGGCAGAGACGGAGGTGATAGGGAGGAAGAGGTGAGGAGGGAGAGGAAGAGAATACGGGGAGAGAGAGAGGGAGAAATAGAAGGGGTGTTGGTTGTGAGGAGAGAGAGGTGGGGGAGGACGGGAGGGTGGGTGAAAAGGGGGAGAGGAGAGGGTGGGGTGAAAGAGACAGTGATAGAGTGAATGAAGAAGAAGAGAGGGTGAAAGAGAGCAGGAAATGGAGAAAGAAGGGGGAGCGAAATGTGCCAACTTGAGAAGAAAAGTTAGAAGAGCGAGAGCGGTAAAGAGAAAAATGGAGAGAGAGAAGGGGGAGAGGAATAGGTTAGAGGGAGGTTGGAGTTGGGGAAAGAGAGAAGGAAGGGATGGTTGAAAAGGGAGACACAGGTAAAGAGGTAAGAGCGGTAGATAAACAGAAAGTGAGGGGAGAGAGAGAGAGTAAGCCATTGAGGGGTGAGAGCATGAGAGAGGACGGAGAGGGAGGAGAGGATGAGGATTTCCACAGGGGCTGTGGGAAAGAGGAGGAGGAAAAAGAGAAGGTGAGAGAAAAGATGCACTGTTAGAGGAAAAGGAGGGAAAGAGGACTTGTTTTCACCTGGGGAGGAGGAAGCCGCTTGTAAGGAGAGGTTTGGACCTGTGAGGCTGTTGTTGCCCCATTTTACTACAACAGGAAGTGCAGCAGGATGAGGAAAAGCAGGGGGAGAAAGAACATCACTAAAAAACACAACAGATACAGTGTTTCCTCCGACTAAACACAAAAAACTAGACAAGGTCGGTCCGTGCAGCCCTCCTCCACCTAAGCACCACCTTTTGCAGAGTCTAATTTTATGTATGTATGTATGTATGTATGAATGTATGTATGAATATTTTATTTTTCAACATTAAAGAAAAGAGGGGGAAAAACACAAACAAAACAAACAAAACGAACGAGCAGGGTCAGAGAGAAACAAATTGGATACATTTTAATAATATATATTTTTTTTAAAATAAAAATGCATCCCAAAGAAAAAGGTTAAGACACAAAAGATTCTAAATACGAGGTTCAGGTTTTTCTTTTCAGCACCACCAGTGTCCAGGCTCCAGGAGAAGTTCCCGCTCACATCCTGCTCATCATAATTAGAGGACTTCATATCATTCCTTGTCTTCTGACGCATATCGACTTCATTTGAGTCTCTCCAGGCTGAACCGCCGTTTGTCACCCACCTTGGCGTCACAACTGACGGGGATTTTAGATTTGACTAATAAGCAAACGCGGTCGACAAATCCAGCTTTTATCGTTGGTGGCTTTTATCCAAAGTCGAACCAATTTAGTCTCTTTAAATCATTTGAACAAGTCGCGCTTTTATCTCATTTTGTCTGGACAGTAATGCGCGGCCGCCGCCCACTTTCCTGCTCAGTTTGTCCAAAATGACGCAGCTCATTTTTTTACTTAAACACATTACTCTGAGTGGAACTTCAGTTTGCACATCCCACGGCTCGTCAAAATGTAGCAGAAAGGGCTTGTTAAGGAAATGAGCTAAATACACATTTGGATTTAGAATGTTAAACAATAGAAATGATACTATTGTCGCTGTTTCTGGTTTTTTGCATTATACCAATACATACTACATGCTCTGGCCATGGAGACAAGCATGTCTTGTCTGTTAATAATTTTGTAAGCTAATACAAAAAAATAAAATAAAGTTTAAGTAAAAAGCAAAATTCAAGCTCTAAATAACAAATGTTTATGTTTTTTTTTACCACTCAATTGTCCACTGCATTCGGAATAGTTCTCCTTTCTTTATTTTGCTCTCAAACGCACATGCCTCTCCTCTCCTCCCTCTCTCTCTCTCTCTCACACTCTCTCTCTCTCTCTCTCTCTCTCCCTCCTCTCTCTCGCTTTCTCTCGTTTTCCTTCCGAAATCCCTCGCTCAACCGACCCGCTGGCTGGACATGGTGGTGACATTTTAAAGTCTTGTTGCGTGTGAGTTTCCATTGTGTGTGACAAACGCAGGATTACGACGTCCTGCTTGGATTCAGGCCGTGTCACGTTTCGGGGGCTTCAGCAGCTGCATGTGGGACAGACAACACGAGCCACAAGCAATATCTGCTCAAATGAGAATCCATTTAGCTTTAGAATTCAGTAGTAACGGTTTTTTTGTTTTGGTTTTTCCTTTTGAACATCCTCGAGGAGATCCAGGCTGTTTCAGAACAGCTCAAATCAAAAAACATCATTACAGCCATGATTTTGGAAAGTCCTGGCTCAAGTATTTATATCGAAAATCATAAATCTCACTCAATACTATTAGACTTTGGACCAAATGGGACAAACACAAAGACTAATAAATACAAATCATAAATCTCTTATTTAGTTTATGAGCATTCAAAATGGGTCTCATTTGTGCCTAGCATGTATTTATTAAAGCTGCCACAACTAGCTTTATTATTATATTATAATAAGCATTATTATTATTATTATTATTATTATTATTATTATTATTATTATTATTATTATTATTATTATTATTTTATTTTTTATTTTTTTTCTATTTATTATTTTTATTTTTATTATTTTGTATTATCATTATCATTATCATTATCATTATCATTATTATTATTATTATTATTATTATTATTATTATTACCTGTCTCTACCAGAAACATGTGGCCTGGGAGCTTCTACTACCACTGGTGCCCCAAATATTTTTTTATTTTAGAATTTTATTTATTAAATGTTGAATAAATGTTGACTTTGCTCTGAATATTTCCATTTGTTTTGAAATGACATCTGTTATTTCATTTAGCTGACTTGTGGAGCTAAATGCTTTTATATTGCTGTATACTTCCAAAGTACTATAACGTGTTGCTCTTTGCTGATCTTCACTTCTTTTACCGTGACATTAACATCGATCAGCGAGCAGCGTTTGCTCTTTGTGTTGTGGAGCACTGCATCTCCACATTTATTAGTATTTTTACGAGTAGATCAGAACAATATGTACCCTGTTTTTCTTGTAGTGCAAATGTTACTGTAGAGCACTTTGCGTTGAATAATGTATAGGGAAAATAAGGCTTATATGCATAGATTATCAGATTGGGACTTTCTTTTGTAGCAGCATTCCTCTCAGCATAGTGTTATAAACAGGGTAATTTATGAAGCAACATCAACAATTAATGAAAATCAATATGGATTCTTCAGAGCGAGGAGTGGTTCGGTGAAGCGTTAGGTTTACCACTGACCACAAATGATTCTGTCTTTCGTTATTATTCCGTGTTTCTCCTGTTTACGGCCTACATATCTCCAGAACCTTCCCGTCATTTGGCTTTGATACGCCTGATCAGTCCAAGTTTGTTCCATAAAAGAAAATGGCTATTAAAATTTCATCCCCAAATGTGTGTGTGCTGGAGGAAAGATGAATTTGCTGGCGTTCGGCTATTGTAAATGCTACTAGATGTTTTCGGATCCGAGTGGGCCCGAGGGAGCGCCGGCTGTACGCATTTCTCAAACAGAAAGGAGAATTAATGAACAGCAATAAGAGCAAGTAGTTCTGCTCGTTTGACATGCAGCGAGTCTAAGTGTGGCTGGTTCTGTAGCGTTTGTGGTGGTCAGCTGGTGAGAAATGGTGATATTACAGAGAATATATGTACAAAAGGAAACAAACTGACTTAATCAAACTAATTTGCACTGGCATCTGAAGATAGAAAGAGCAGAAAAGTAACTGAATGAATAAACATAGAAAATAAATTATTCAAACCTAATCCAAGCAGATATTGCAGACTTCAACTCCATCCCCCTATGTTTGGTCAGAATCTGCCTAATAGTCCAGTGTGTTTGGGTAAATGCGCAGTCGAACTTTGATCCGGGCCTGGTCTTGATGGGAAAGTGGATCTCGGCCCGATCGGATCGATACCCTGGAGTGATTTGTTTGATTTGTGAACGCAAACGGACCAGAGAGTGGAACAAACCAACGCTGAGACACACTCAGAATCAAAACAAACGGCATTCATTCTGACCATGTTTTCATATGTTCCAGTTTCTAGTGATTCATTAGAAAAGTTGCAATGTTAGAAAGAAAACAAAAAGCGTACTTTAATATGAGAAAGTGACCTGTGACTCAAACAGAAGAGATTTGTATCACTACTTTACTCTGGGCATTACGAGCGAGCCCCAGGGCCTTCTGTCCGGGCTTGTACTCGTCTCTTTCCTCCTCCTGAAGTCAAAGCACGTTGTCCGACGCCTCATCTGACCCTGCACACGTGGGACAGGCTGTGGGGTAAAGGCGCTAGATGTTTGTTTGTTTGTTTCCATGTGACAGAACAGCCAGAAGCCTCACTCGCCAGCGACAGAGCAGGGTCTCATCCTGATTCGACGCAGCGCCACTGTGGCTGCCTCAACAACATCAACGACAACAAACTTCTTGTCTTGTCAATACAATTATCAATAATACTCTGATTCTGATCAAGTATGTTTGGCGTATTATGAATGTGAACTGAACCAGCTGAGAGAGTTATACAGTGCAATACAATTTGACCATGATTCAACCAAAAGAGACTGCAGTGTTTTATATATATATATTTTTAACCTGGAGTTCACATGTTTTTTGGGGATAGGCACCGACATTTGGAGAAACCACACTCTCCAACCAGTGAAGGACTCAAACTTGTGATCTTCTTGCAGTGGGGCAGAAGTGTAAACCTCTACGTCAATGTGCTACTCTGGAATAAAGGCGCTACTCTGGAATAAAGGCGCTACTCTGTCCTTGTGCTACAACCGTTTACATGTTCGCCTGGTAATTCAACCCTTTTGGTACTTCACCATGAGAGCTCCGGCTTTGCCCCGGTGTGTGTTTGTGCTCGCAGGGACAGGAGGGGTTGCATCAGGCAGGTGTCATGGCCGACGCAGATGTGAACAGACGGAGAGCTGCATCAAAGAGTCCAGGGCATCTGTGCTGCATGGATCTGGAGATGGAGAAGCTGAGGAATCTGGGACAAGCCAGAGCAGAGGTGGAGCCAAGCCAAAACGTGTAGTGAAGGGGTAAATCATGATGACTAGTTTCTTTTTTTAATTATTGTAAACGTGCTGAGTGGCTAGTAACCCTGGCTATAACTCACGGAATGAAGATCACAGGTTCAGTTCCCATGCTGTGTGGAGTTTGCGTGTTCTAACTGTGGCTGAATGTTTTTTTTTTCTTTTTCTTTTCTTTGAGTAATCTGATTTCCTTCATCAGCCTAATCTACCATCTATGTACTATTGATCTTAAACCTGGCTCAAATTCGGGAGAAAGGTTCCCATGGGCGCACTGTCTCTGCCCCAGCGGAGATGAAGGCTGGGTCAAATGCAGAGGACAAATCTATCTTCTAAGACAATAAATAACACCTCAAACCAGAAGTTTTCAAGTTTAGATCCGGATCCGTTTACCTCGATAGTCCAGTTGGTTTGGTTAATTGTGAATGCACATCAAATTCTGATCTGGGCCAAAAAACAAACTTTTATCTGGTCTCCGTTGCCTGGGAATGCCTCCAGAAAACACACTTCTCCCCCCACCTCCCACCTCAAGCCAAAATCATGCAATCAGATTTGTTTATTTCAGTGGCACATGAGAAATGAATGAGCTCATTGGTAAAAAAAAAAATCAAACGTTGCTCACCTCAGATTGAAAGGATTTTGTGACATCTGCGATGTTTTTTGGTCCATGTGACATTCGTATTTCCTTTCATTTTCCTTGTAAGCGGCCATATTTGTTTGATTAAGCGTCTCGGTCCAATCGATGAATCATTTACTCTGGGCATTCAGAAAAAACGCCCAACACCGCAGGAGTCCCTCACCATTTTTGTATAGACATATATGAAAGCTCAGAACGAAGGAGTCAGGTCTCTTCCTCACCATTTCCCTGTCAGTTCTAAGCTGATCCTACAGTATCTACAGTAACTACAGCTCCTCTACAGGCGAGGAGGAGATACATCAAGTGTTTTGTGAACGTAAACCGCACCAGCTGAGAAAATGAAACAGCGTTATAACTTTGCGCGTCCAGACCAAACTGACTTTCAGGATGCACCTGAGTTTTAAATGTCATTATTCTGTGTGTCGGATATGAAAGCAGCCATCAAGCAACTTTGGTCCCCAATCGAACCGAGCGCACTGGAATTTGTACCGTGAATGCGCCCTAACACAAAGTCCATTGTACTACGCTAAAGTGTGACCTGAGTCGTATTTTACACAATTGTTCCTGGCCTTCCTAAGCACTGTGAAGTCATCTAGCATTTTCAACCTACCCTCTATTCTTTTCCTCGTCTTGGTTTGGATCTGAGGATGGAAGGATGCATTGAGTATAGCGTAAACATAACAAATAAATGTGTGTAACTTCTGAGGACCTTTCTCCTTCCTTCTCTCTTTCACTCTCTTTCTCGCTCTCGACCATGCCAAGTCGGTTTAGAGTCAGTAAGAACATTAGGGTGTCACACTTTGGGATTTGGCATTTGCGATTCTATTACAGCAGCTCCTCTGAAGGCATGTGTCCTCTCTGTCTCGCTCTCTCTCTCTCTCTCTCTCTCTCTCAGGCAGAACAGATGCCCCTTTTTACATATCAAAGCTGTTGACTCCTTCACGGCCCTAATGCACTTTCCTTCAGAGAAAACGGTATACCTCTGCGCCTTGATCAAGTTACTAAACACAGGCTTTTGCACATGGCTGAGCTCCAAAGGCAGGGGCTTGCGCTGCATGGGACCTGGAGTCGCACGCCGGGAGAAAAGCATCATGGTGGGATTGGCTTAGGTGTACACACAGCGCGACGGGCCAAGACGAGACGGGAGGGGGCGAATCGAAAGGGAGCGCCAAACGTGAAGAATATTTTAGTTGATTTTTTTCCGGTATTTGCATCATTTTTGCCATTGAGCAGCCTTCTATATTTCAGAGTATAAGAACTGTTCTATATATCCATTCTGGTGCACAACAATATTATTTTCCCGTCAATCTGTCTGTATTGACATGACCACTACTAACCCAAAAGTTAAAAGTGCTTCACGTTTCACCGCATTCACTGTTGAAATCCTCCAGCCTGTTCTTTTGCACCGTTCATCCTGTTTTCTGACATTGGTCGCACTCAAAAACCGAAGCGTGTTCACAAAAATAATCGGTACAGCAACAAAAATGATTGGCCAAACCTACTCCCAGCCTCTCACAGCTGAAGTCCAAAGCCATAGCAGGCGTCGCATAGACAAATAACAGAGACTCACACTCATTAACTGCATCGTTATTTCAGTCTGCTGCTCCGGACAACGACACAGGACTCTCAGATGCATCATCCCTACACCCAATAACGCTGAATAAACTGTAAAAAATATTTCCCTGTTCTGTACCACTGTGCACTTGAAGTATGTCATATGCCACGTCTTTTCTGTCCTCGGGAGCAGCTCGTGGGGAACCATCTCCAGGTCTTTTTACTAGGCTTAGTCAGGACAATCGTAGCTCAAGGATTTTTATTTTATTTATTTTTGTACTTATGATGCTTGTTTTGGGTTGATGGGGGAAGCCAGAGTGGCCGGAGGAAACCCACCCAGACACTTGGAGAAACGGGCAACACAGAAAGGCCCGGTCTGGCCCAGGAGTCGAACCCGCGGCCAAGTTAAACTCTTGGGCAAGACTAAAACATAAAGTAAAATAAAATGTTGCTTGGTTCACATCATTGACACTTGGACAGAGGGACAGTGAAGTTGGCTGAAAACGTTCTCTTTGACAGCACCAGATCCACCAGACATATCAATACTCAACTGCAAAGATGCGTTTACCAAAAGAGGTTACTCACTTACACTAAAGTAGAGCAACAAAACTGATAAAAAGTGTTTCTTTGCCTTTTTTTATTGTGCCTATTTTTGTCTGTAACTTTACTTTCAGTTTCCATTTTGCTGTGTAAAGTAGTTCCGTCGTTGTTGCTCCAGTCGTGCAGAGCTGATCTTGTTGGATAATGCGTGGAGTGGAGGAGATAAAGGACACTTTCCCTCACAAACAGTTAATTTCTTCAACACACTGACTCAGAAACATCTCATCCAAAAATCGAAACGAATCGAACGCAATCGGTTTGGTTTTTCGATCATTACATCTATAAATGTTGATAATAAATGTGTTTTTCTCAAGAGTTGTAGACTTTGTTGTTGGACTGTAGACGCTATTGCACGCATTGTGTTTTTGAGCTCTTATAACAGAACATTTTATTACTCGCCGTAGACACTCAATCTGTTTTTGCCGCGCACTCAAATATTCAAAATGTCACGCTGTCATCGGCATAGCCACTGCAGCACAGGCCTAACAGTGCTCGTGGTCGTGTGTCCTCCAGTGAAGACAATGTTAAGTGTGTAATGACATGGCAATGTGAGATACAGAAGTGGTGCTTTGTCACAATAATGAGAAGGAAAAAACGCACAAGGGAACAGGCTCGTCACGCTAAGCAACAGGCCGAACCATGAACCTCAAAGATCTGGAGACGGGTCGCCACTGCAGGACAGATTTCACTACTGGCAAAATACACTACTGCTACTACTACTATTACTACGACTTAACAACATTCTCACTTCCCCTGATCGCTATAAAGTCATCAGAGCTCTCATTTTCTAACAGATGGCAATATATCACCCTGATTTTAGCTTTCCTTCATCACCGGGATCATCTTAAATCACTTCTTAAAACCAACTTTTAAAGACTTACTTTGTTTGATCTATTTGAATCTGTTTTCTGTGGCGCGTTATTGTATGTAAATCCCTTTGTAAACTAACAGATAACTATACTACTACTACTACCACTACCACGACCACTACCACTACTACTACTACTACTACTTCCAATAATGATAATACAAACTTTTCTGCATGAATAGTGTTAAAAGGAAGCGACAGAATCCTGATTGTGGCACTGAGACAGCTCGCTCTGTGTCATCTTAGTCATGATTTGATGATGCAACAAAGTGCCAAAGCAAATCTGTGCGAGGAGATGTTTTGTTTTTTTCTGTTTGCGCCCTCTCGCTCCTCTCTCTCCGTGTCTGTCCACCGAGCGAACATCCCGTGGCTCTCACTGACCCGTGTCCTCTGTCAGAGCTGCTGTTTAGTCCAGATGACCTCTGTCTCGGAGCCCAGATGACCTCTGTGTCGGAGCAGGGAGGTGGGAACGACCCGGTGGCCTACGCCTGGACCAAAGCTCCGTTTCAAAACACATCACAAATGTTGCGACACCTACTGTATTGACCTGTCGTTTCCGAAATTAACACTAGATTGAGATTAACAGTATTTTATAGCTTGTGTCTTTGTGTTTGGGAGATTTTTTTGTGTGGGTGGCACAGAGCTAAATACTTTAATTTGATAAATACAAACAAACTGCCAAAGTATTTCATTCTGCAAACCCTTAAAAGTAAGTAAATACATTTTGAATTCTGGAATGTACCACTCAACATATTAAACACATTTAAGTTTGGATTTTAAGTGATTTGTTTAAGTAATAGCAGATTAAAATGGAAGATTTGTATGTTTTACTGGTCAATTACTTACAGAAATGTCAATATATCTTTTAATTCTATCTACAGATATTACAAACTTCACCACAAAATATAATTTTTGTGATGCTGAAACAATTTTGAGGCAAGACAATTTTACTTTTCCATCCATCCTTTGTACTAGAACTTGTACTTTTTTGTATTGTATTAGTCAGTTTTTCATTGTGTTGTGAGTTACTTACTTGGGAAAGAGAGTTTACAGTGATTTGTATGTTATTATGTCAATAGTTTCAATATAATTTGTCATATATTTCAGGAAACATCATTTGTTATTGTGTCAAGTCTTAATCACAAGATCCAACAAGCAGTTTAGTTTAAATCTGTAGAGTTTAATTGAAATGAACGCTATGTAATTCATCATATTGCATCGATTTTGTTCCGCGTGGTTGGATGAATACTGTGAGATAACGAACCGTGTCATAATCAATGGTAATTTTATCACATAGAAATAGAAATAAAGGCTCATCTAATCTATAGACTCAAGGATAAACTGAATAATGTGCATTCACATTTTTTTTTACCCCACACTGTACTTGATTGTAGTCCTCTTATGACCGTGGGCTTGTGCGGCGCTCTCCATGGTGCTGAAATACGCACCGCTACTTTGCATTACTCATACATTATTATTGCAAATTCATCTCATAATCAGTCTGACAATAAACCTTAAATGAAATGTTTTATAAATATTGAATCCGCAGTTTGACCGTGAGAGAAAAAGCCCTCGTTGCCCATGGTACAGTTAATAATCGATGTGAAATAAGTCTATCGCTTAATACAGTGTAACGCAGCTCATATAAAGCTTTTGTAGAGCTTTTGTCAGTCGGCTCAGTAACAGATTTTCTAACTTTAATTTGACTCTGCAATGTCAAAAAAAAAAAGTGAATAGGAAGGAAAATACTCCTACTTTTCCATCGATTTTACTGGTTCAACGTAGGAAAACCCAAATAAAAACACTCAAAAATAGATGTCTCGGATGTAAATTATTTGCACTTCAGCTCACCCGGTTAAAAAAAGAATCAAATTGTTATTTTTTTATGTTTTTTCAAGGACAAACAGATCATTTACCACAGACAGAGACATATTTGCTCACTCTGGCCAGTATAAAGTGATGTTCTGAGTGGAGGAAGCACAGAAGAGCAGCCACACTTCCGTTAGTGTGTCTCAGGGCAGAATACTGGGCTAACATTGAGGGCTTTGTGGAGCTTATGCAACAAGAAAGCTCCATTACCTGATTTTCCAACTCAAAAAGAAGAAATACATGTTTATATTATTCTCATTCATAAATTTTCGGCGTCTTTAAAAAGGTGTGCAGATATCTCGCCCTACAAGGTTACAAAAAAATATATATATATATCATTGAACTGAACTCGCTCGTCCTGCTCCTGTCACCGGCCCCATGCGTTTTTAGCATTATCTTTCATCTTCATCTCAACACACCACACACACACACACATTCTGATGCATTACGCACACACACTGATCCAGCATGCACACACGTTGTGGACTTTTGCAGATGTTCTCGCCTCGTCCAGATGTCCATGAAACTGGCTAGAGGAAAACATATTTACTGAAATGGCTTTTGTTGTTTTGCACATTTTCTGTCGTGGCTTGGAGTGGGATTATGGCACTGCTCACATAATCAACTTAAACTCTTGTCAACTGTTTGAAAGAACATGGCATTCTGGGCTAAAACCTGCAGCTGGAGGTGCAGTCGCTCAAACTGCAGAGTGCGAAACAGTCTCATTTTGTCACAGTGCTGTTTTTACAATAAACATAAAACACAACATTTACTCCAGATTGCAAAATAATTGGCATATTATCTAGGTTTGGTGGAGTTGTTTGCATTCCTGCCTCACAGCAAGAAGATCCAAGGTTTGATCCGGGCCAGGTGGATTCAGAGTTTGAACGTTGATCGGTCGGCCACTACCCCTGATCAGACGCTCTTTGCCCCTGATCGGTTGCTCATTGCTCCTAATTGATCACTGCCCTTGATCGGTCGCCCATTGGGCCTGATCGGTTGTTCAATGCTACTGATCGGTCGCACACTGCGCCTGATCGGTCTCTCACTGCTATTGATCGGTCGCTCACTTCCCCTGATTGGTCGCCCACTGCCCCTGATTGCCTGATTGGTCTCTCACTGCCCCTGATCAGTCGGCCACTGCGCCTGATCGGTTGCTCACTGCTCCTGATCGGTCGCCCACTGCTCCTGATCGGCCGCCCCGTGCCCTTGATCGCTCGCCCTCTGCCCTTGATCGCTCGCCCACTGCCCTTGATCGCTCGCCCACTGCCCTTGATCGGCGCCCTACTGCTCCTGATCGGTTGCCCCGTGCCCTTGATCGCTCGCCCTCTGCCCTTGATCGCTTCGCCCACTGCCTTGATTGGTCGCTCACTGCTCCTGATCGGTCGCCACTGCTCCCTGATGCGTCGCCCACTGCCCTTGATCGCTCGCCACTGCCCTTGATTGGTCGCTCACTGCTCCTGATCGGTCGCCCACTGCTCCTGATCGGTCACCCACTGCTTCCTGATCGGTCGCCCACTGCTCCTGATCGGTCGCCCCATGCCCTTGATCGCTCGCCCTCTGCCCTTCATCGCTCGCCCACTGCCCTTGATTGGTCGCTCACTGCTCCTGATCGGTCGCCCACTGCACCTGATCGGTCACCCCGTGCCCTTGATCGCTCGCCCTCTGCCCTTCATCGCTCACCCACTGCCCTTGATTGGTCGCTCACTGCCCCTGATCGGTCACCCACTGCTCCTGATCAGTCAGCCACTGCTCCTGATCAGTCTGCTCCTGATCGGTCACCCACATCTTCTCTAGTTCGTGACGCACCGAAAGCCTCAACTGTTCTATTCTCTAGTCGGACTAAAGCTGCTCGGGTAATTACCTGTCCTGACATTTGGCAAAACACAGCTTTACAGTACAATTACAGTGTGAGTAATTGTGTAGAGTGAAAGCCTGTCAGGAGGAGGTTTGACCTTTTCAGAAGCATGTTCTTCTGGTGTGAAGACCCAGGAGCAGCCTCGCTCTCCCCCACAGAGACATAACAGTGAGAGAAGGTCATTAGAGGAGGTTTACTACAGTAGATCACCTGACTTTGTACCTGCACGTTCAACTGATGAAAAATGATGAATAAAAATGTCCTTGGATGTAATTATTTGGTTTAAAGTGTGATTTTAGCAATTTATTAGATTTCAAGATTATTTTTAGATCAATGTTCCTATGTAGCTGCGTTAATACTTGAGTAAACTGAATGTAACTGCTACAAAGCACAAGAATAACATGTCGTCAAGGTTAGCAAAAGAAAATTTAAATCTGTCGTTTCAGACGAGGGGTGGAAAGTCTTCACTCTTTAAACGGTTTTCTTTTGCCAGACAAGAGTCACATGCATACATAAAGTCAAATCTGTTTCGCCCCAGCAGAGATACTTTGTAAAAGCATGTATTTTGGTCAAAGTGAGACCACTGTGTGCCGTCTGCCTCTACTAACAGAATACTTCATTATCTATGTGATACAGGAAGTGCACTCCCTCTAAAAGATGTGAAAAGCTCTTATAAACTCATCACGGTGAATAATCAGGATGCTCAGGATGCATTAGGTGAGTGAGAAATACATGTAACCGCTATAATGAGCTTACATTTTTTTTAAAGGGGTTGTTTTTCACACTTTTTCACAAGAAAATCACGTACGGCAACTTTAGGAATTATTAAAATAGCCACTATCAATCACTGACACAGCATGAGCAAGTTGGATTAAATTAATGTGTATTTTTCTGGCACCATCTTCACTTTCTTTAAGGCAAGACACTGCAGATTAATAGTACAAAAAGTTACATTTAAAGATAACAACTAGTAAAATTTGTCTTAGGTTTATGTGAATGAAATTAAATAATACATCATATTTAGGTATTCAGAACAAACTGATTAGAAAAGGGTTTGTTTTGCCAGTAGTCACTTGCATCTGTTAATTGCTTGCGCTATAGTGATTATATTCCTTGTGGAAACTCAAATATTGTCACCAAAAGGTGTGTAAAAATGTCTAACTCATTTAACCACACTCAACACTCTCCATTCCGGCGGTGCTGCTAATTAGTGAAGGGCATCTTGGCGTCTCAATCCTTTGTTTACTCTGCGACGTCGGTGCAGGAGCCGCTAACCCCGGATCGGGCCGCCATCGCACTGTAATCATTATCAATTCAGGACAAATTCAATGGTTTTCTTCACAGCACCCCGAACTTCATTCATTTTCTTAGCGCGGCACAGTGGGGGACGGCAAACGTGGCTGCCGTAGTGATGGAATCAAAGCGGCCGGCAAAATGGGACTGAAACTGCGACATATTTGTAAACAAATATCTAGTTATGTGTAGTAGGTGCAGTAACATTTAGGAGAAGACTAAAATAGGAATTGTTGGACACGTACTATGCAAGAGCTTTTAACCATGTCATCAGATTGTTCACACCTTGTTCACAGGTTGAAACATACCTGGAGATAACGTTTCATTAATATCGTTTACGAGGTCCTCTTCTCTGCTCCTTTTATAGTGGTAATAGATGTACCAGAAATGTTAGGATTTTAATTCCAAAAAATGTTCTCCCAATTCAACAAAACAAATATAATATAAACTGTTGTCCAGTTCACTATTTGGCAACAGTATTTTTGATTTACTTTTATTTACATTTTTGTTGTCATTGTAGCACTGATTTTGGGAACTACAGCTTCTCAAGAAGTATCAACGTTTACCAATTTTTGGGTCCAATCAGAATTTTTGTCCACATTTGGGGGAAAAATTCACCTGAGAAATTCACTGTGTGCGTGTGTGCACTCTGGCAATTTTATCTCACATGAGCTTGCGCCATCCCTAGTTGTAGAAGTACAGATAATGTTGAAATGTATTTAGTTACAAGACAAGGAATACTTTCATATTGAGTTGCATTATTTTATAGTATGAAAACATGACTCAGGAATACACGGTTTGTTTGTTTGTTTCACCGTTTGTTCTGTATTTATTGTGATAAGAGAACCTTTATCACATATTAGGAAAGGAAAAATGGCACATGCTCTCACTAGAAGAGCTGCATTTTCTATTTTCTCACTAATTCAGTGACGTTTGAACTAAACTTTAATGATCAAATTCTTCAGATTTTAGGAAATTAACTTTATTCTGAATACCATCAAAAGAGAGAGTACTGGAATACAGTTACTAAAAATTAATATTCTGAATACTCATACTGAATACTCATTCTGGTTTTGGTTTTAGTGTCTTATCAACACACAGAATAGACATGATGCCATGTCTTTGTAGCTGAACCCTCACACTTGTGCTCCTTAAGATGAGTTCACTCATATTATATATGACCCCTCCCCAACAAATATCAATTATGTTTTAATTCCATAAATCATCCCCTGACTCCATCTGTGCTGTCAAATCATGTGCTCTTATATTAAAATGTCGAGGCATTTTTATGTGTAATTCCCTCTGCTGCCAGCAGAGAAAAGACATAACATAACAGTTACAAGCTATTTGTAACAATTGGATTCAGATTAAACTTGTGGCCCTTTGATAGGAGTCAAAATAAAATGTTTATTTGTACAAGTTAAAGGGTCTCGAATATGGTGCCGAGAGTGTATTTTGTAAACAATAACAATTTTAGCTCCGAAACACTAAACAGCTCCTGGGCCTGAAATACATGTTTTTTTTTAAATCCATGGAAGGAACCTACATTGACCATAATCCTTAGCTCCACTACTACTTTTGAGTTATAAATATCACAATGATTAAATTTAAGGCTTGTCAAACACTATTTAACATACATACATTTATTGCATATAGATTCTCTTCCATCTCACACTAATTGCCTGTTAAGATATTGTAACATGCCGAATTAAATTGTGTATTTGCTAGTGGGTACGTAGAAAATGGCTTGCCATTTAATTTTGAAAGCATGCTAGTTTATAATACAGTGAACGTCCCCTCGAAAACACCCCTCTATTCTTGTGCCCGTTTGGTACCGATGGGACACATTACGGGCACATTTTATAAAAGCTTTTATGGATGTTACAATTTGGAAGGAAAGCTAACAGCAATCTGGTGCCTACATAAGAACCAGGTGTGTTAAACTGAAAGACACAGTGGCACATTGGTTAACATTACTGCCTCGTAACAAAAGGGTCTCTGGTTGAATTCCTGGAAAATACACTCTTGACAAGAATAACAGCACATTTAACAGCACAGGAGACGCCTGGATTTGTACATTTGACGTCACAGTTGAAATGGAGTGTTTTTTGAGGCTCAGAGGATGACCTCGTAAACAGGACAAATGAAACAAGCTTAAATTTAGTGTATTTATGACATAGACTGAGGGGTTATTTTTACAGAACTTGTAGACTGCAAATTGTCTGATGTAAAACAAATATTTAACACATGTACTAGCCCACCAAACAAAGAAATAATTACAAGGGGAAAAAAACAAAGCCCTGTCATATGCACTTTAACTATTTACAATGCAATACGTTTTTCTAGTTCATGGATTCAAAAAGTAGTAAACTAGAATATTGTGAATATAAATATATTATAATTTTTTACTACAAATATGAAAACCAGAAGCAAGATAAGCAAAGAGACTTAAGCCTAAGCCAACATGAATTTATTTTCTAGCAATGGTGTAGTCCTTTTATAGACCTTGATAGCATGATTAATATATGTTCTTAGATGGCGTGAAAGGTTTGAGAAACGCTGACCTAGTGACGAGTGTCTTTAATTGATATAAGATTTTCATTATTTGGTTTGTAGGCCATCTTAAATGTTATTTGTGGCAACACAAATTGAATTTGTCCTTTTATAAATCCCATTTTGTGGCTATAAAGGGACAGTTTAAATCCATTAGTTTGTTCTGTTTTCAAGCGGCTATTACTAGTCACAGCAGCAGTTCCTTTGTTTAAAGTTGATTCCCACAGCGTAGTGATGTAGAGCAGTGATTAAATGTTGACTTGTGCAGAAAAAAAAGCAGGCCAGCTTTTTCACTGACTGTTATAAACACATATAATAAATGTTAAAAGACGTGTTTTTTTTTCATGACAGAGTGAAGAGTACTTGACTATGCACACTATGGAACCTCTATTTGTTTATAAAGTGCTCAATGCCTCACAACAAGAGGGTCCCTGGTTTGATTTGTGGCCTTCCTGTGTGAAATAAGGTCTTCCTGTATGTATTTAAAGCTGCAATACGTAACTTTTGAGGGTAAAGGTCCGCCACCATCATAACTCCATGGAGATGTGATTGGTTTACATAATATTGCATTAAGCTTAGCTATCTCCATGGAGAAAAGTAGGCCAAATTGCAGGTCAAATCTGTGGAGGGGCGACTGTGAAGGAAAAATAAAAATACCTATTGCGATAAATCTAATGCCATATCGTGGAATTTTCCAGGCTAAGCAATAACCTCTCCACGGAGACAAGCAGATGGCGGGGAAGTTAAATGGTTTTAATGTATGGACTCCTTACTGTCGGGATTATTGTGGGATGGATAAGTGAGCCACGACTCTTTGGACAGAGTTAGACTAACATCACATTCCTCACACCGAGCTCCTACAGCGTGGGCAGGTTCTGTCTAGATTAGAGCACAAATGAGAAAATATGGATTAGCTAAGTAGGCCACGAGGAAACAATGACTCTTCTATTTCCTATTATCATTTGCCAGAAAATGGTGAGCAAACCCACACGAGCGGCTTTCATGCACGTCTCCTTTTCTCTCTGCAGAAGGAGTATCCACAGAAGCTCGGTGACTGACACCTCTTTGAATCTTTTAACTTTTCATTTCAGATCGCCGTTTCAAATCTCCATACATGAATACAAAATTAATACTTGTGGGAATGAATTAGCCGGCAGTTAATTAGCTGTTAAGCCATTTCTGAACGGAGCGGAGAGCGTTCTCATCGAGCAGCTGGAGTGTGGGGTCTGGAGAGGACGGGCACAGACCATGTTTTTATTAAAGAGAAATATCATTCAAAATTGACTTCTCGAGCGCTTACTCATGTTTAAATACTCTTTCCGAAAAAAAAAAACACACCGGGAGTTTTTTCGCGAACACGTCTAAAGATGCACTTTCTAACTTTTTTAGCAATATTTCATGTAATAGAGGTTTTTTTCAAATGCCCCAGTGGAGATATATTGTAAGAGCAGCTCTTAGGGTCAAAATTAGACATTTGTGCGCTGTCTGCATCACATTATGAAGCGTTTGGCAAACCAGGAAGTAAAGCGGGTGCGATGTTGGCATGCTAGCTATTGTTAGCTTTACCGTGAAGGCAAAACTCCGCTTTGACTCTGAAAGTTGTGAAAAGTGCATACTCTATCCCTGTGTTGTCACATACTTGTTGCTACTGCCATCTTGAGGAGAAAAGCTGTATGTTTACTGTGTGCTGTGCCAAAAAAAGTCTAAAAACAAAGGGTTCGTTCTCTTCTGTAACATCCCAAAGACGCCGTTTGTCCAGAAATGTGTTCCTGTGGTCAGGAGGGACCAGTGGACTTACAGAAATCCCTCCAGACTGAGGCTGAGCTGTTTGTTTCAGGTTGTTAGCAGCTGGCTAATGCTAGTTTACATATTTTTGCGAGGCCATGCTAATAAACGTTAGCCTACTTGCAGACAGTTTTCAACAAGCCAAATATGTTATATTTTAGGAACATACTCAAAGGTCATGCTCTGGAAATCTTTGAGGGCTTTTCCGGTGCAGAGGGCTTGTGGACAAGAAAGAGCAGATGGAAATGTCCACAAAAGTTTGACAAGAAATAAGGTGGCTAAAATCCATTAATTGTTACATTTGCAGTGGATTTGCAAAAGAAAAAAAAACACAATTAATTTATTAGAATCTAGCTTTCAGAATACACTTTTTATATCCCAACTTTGTACTGTTTTAATTTTGTTGTTGCAGAGAATTTGAATGAGCTTTTTGCTAAATCTGGTGTTGGGTGTTATTATTATATATATTTTTTTCAAGATTAATGTTTGGTCCCATGGTCCCTGACAAATAAGTAATAGAAAATAAAGGAAAATAATGAGTTATTTTGGAGGATAGATCATACACACATATCTGATTGTGATGAATTAAGGCAATATCAAATGTAAAATACCGATGCGAAGGTGTTAAAAGTGATGTGAAAACCCTGTTGAAACCCCAAAATGTCCTTTTTAATGGTGTGGCCGTCGGTGTCTCCGCCCGAGCCCTGTGAATAATAGCCTCTCTTAGTGAACGCTCAGTCAATAAAGTCCTCCCTATGGAGAGAGAGGAGGAGCCAAAAGGGCCGCCGCTCAGACCTGACTCAGGAGCGCTGGGACAGGATTAATTCTACAGCCTTCACCGGGAAATTGGATGGGCGTGGAAGGAGAGAAATGTAGAAAGTTCACTTTTGGTCGCACCGGACGGCAGCAGAGTAATTACACTGAATACAATGGGAATAAATCACTGACATCTGACACTTGGGTCCACACATCGACACACTGGACCATCACAGCCGAAGAATGGGATATTTGAGTTTATAAACTAGCTGCTCAAAGATGGTCAGTCATTCTAGCTGTTGCTCACATTGTACTTGTAATCAATAAGTGAAAGTAACATGTTACTGTTTTACTGCAGCTGTTTTTACCTGAAAACAAGTAGCAAATATGACTGTGTCTGTGTGAAAAGGTAAAAGTTATGAACATTTGCTTACATTTATGAACTGTAATATTTGGAATTTAAAATGACCACAGAAATAGTAGCTGCTGATGTTAATAGGGATCTAAATAAACAATATAATGTACAATTGTCAATGATGAGGACGTAAACAAACCAATTTTCTTTGAGCTTAGAACCACAAAATCAATTGAGTCGAAATTCAAATTAGAAGAATGGAAATAATATCACATTCAGCCTGAATTTGAAAATGAACAAATTTGACAGTCTGCGGGTGGGACAGTTTTTTGGGTTCACGTGTGTTTTAGTTTCTATTGTTTCTTTGGATGTCTTTTAATTTATGAGACATATAAATAAAAAAATAAAAATTCTTGTAAAACATTTGAAAAAAAATCTTAATTTAAAAAACATTGGTTTGTTTGTTTATTTTTTGCTTGTATTTATGTACACATTGTTGTTTATTAAAGGGGTGGTGCGCAATGAGCTTTTGCTTCTTAAGTTTTCTGTAACACTGTTGGTCAAAATAGTTACTCAAAAATGACTCAAATAAAAAAACATTACTTTCATTAATTTGCATTAGGCCTATCTTTAGCCCAGGGAAAGCACCTTATTCGCTCATCTCTGTGAAAAGCGCTTTATATAAATGTTTTTAATAAAATAAAATAGTCAGGATCAATCAAGGTCTATGGCTCCTTTTTCCCAGCCGCAACAGTAGAACCACCAGCCACCTCAATCTCTCAGATTTCTTATTTTATTTTTTCATCCACAGTTTCGTGAATAAATCTTGTTTGCCTTCTATATCAGTTCATTTCCCTGAAACTATGCAACTGTTCCCAGGAGACGTGCAGAGAAAGTCAGTCTAGTCCAAATAAAGCTTTAAATCTCATCTTTCAATGGACCAATCAAAGCACTGGGACAAGGTTTATCGAGGAACCGCTCGTCTCTGATTGGTTACTCAGCACCTATTTAGTTGAAATTACATTTACTCTAAACAGCCCCAGACAAGTACAATAATAGTACACTTTTCCAGCAGCCGTCTGAAACCAGGACACTATGAAAACCAAACATATTAAACATGTTCAGGGACTGGATTCTTCGCTCCTCCATGTCCCACTTTCTGAAAACAAAAGTGCTTTTCTTGGCCAAATACAAAACTTGGAAAGTTAGTGACAGTGTGCATTGGCAAGCATTCACTGCAATGTAAAAACTAACGAGTTGAAATGACTTGGCTTCAGAAAATTAATCAGAATTTGTGCATGTTTTTTACAAATTAAAATTGGATCTAGATTATTGTCTATTTTTCCACAAATAAATCTCATCAAAACTACTTAAGTCAATATTCTCAATTCAAGTCAATCAGCTCATGCATATATACACAGCAGGATATATATATATATATATATATATATATATATATATATATATATACATCTATTCTGCTGTTTGGTATTCATACATCTACAAGAGTTAAAATAGTCATGGGAGAATCAATGCTAACATATTAATTAATATATTGATACTGACTGGGGTAAAAAAAAGAAAAAGAAAAAAAAATATATATGGAAAATGTCTCCAAAAAAAAAACAGTAAAAAAGATGCATTTAACCTAAATAAAATATAGTGATAGCCAAGGGAAAATTTTTTGTTGACAAAAAAATAAAAATAAAAAAAAGTCCAATTGTCTTCTATAGGCATATTTATTTTAAATCATCTCCCCACTGAATACGATCATTTTAACTCTTGAGTTCATCGGTACTCACACTGCACGATGAGCTCCACTTCCGCCTCCCTCGCCTTGACGTTGAACCCGTTGTACTGACTGGTCTGGCAGCGGTACGAGCCCGTCATCTCGCGCGTCACGTTCACGATCCTCAGCACGCCGTCGTACGTCTCCATCTGCATGTTCCCGTCGGGCATCGGCGCCTCCTTGTCCGCCCGCGACCACAGGATTATGGGCTTGGGCTTCCCTGAAACTAGGCACTCCAGCTCCACTGTGTCCCCCTCGCGCGCCACCAGGGGGGACTTGCCCCGGGGGACGGTCAGGTTCGGGGGAACTAAGAAAGAGAAAAACAGAGGAGGGACTGATATGGGGCTCTAGAAAGTCAGCGGGCGTGGTCAAAGCAAATGGTCGACGCGGGGAAGAGGGGGGGGAGGCGGGTGAGCGAATAAGGTCACACATTACACTGGATTTTTTATCTTACACCTCGAAAACAACTTTACATCTCGAATAACCTAAGGTAAAAATAGCTACAAACGTTTTATAGTGGATTCTAAGTAGTGGTGGAAAGTAACAAGTACAAAAGTAAAAGTAAAATATTTAGGTTACTGTACGTCACTTAAAACTGGGGTTTCACACAGTAAAACCAGAGGCAGGTTTTTAAATCTGCATAACTTGTTCTTTGGTCTTACAAACCCTTTGACATTAAGCATTCACTTTTGGATCACTTTAAAATGTCTTTTTTCAGACAGCAAAGTGAAACTGGGGTGGACCACTCAAGCACAGCCAATTAGAGAGCTGCTTTTAATTTCCTTACTTCTGGGCTGACAAGACATACACTACTTGATTATTAGATGCAGCCATCACAAAGTGCTGCTTTTACAACATACACTTAAGGGAAAACACAACATTTAACAAAATAAGCTACTCCAGCTTTAAGTACATTTTACTTTTACTTAACTACATTTGAAAGCAGATATCTGTACCTTCAACTCCACCACATTTTTATAACTGGACTGAAAAATAAAAAGCACATTCTGTAAGTTTGAGACCGGTCTTTTGAGTACAAGAAATTGTTAAATAAAAATGACTAGATACATTATTGACTCAGTTTCTCCCTTTGACCCAAAGATCAGGAGAATTTTTTATCACTATCACTTGAATAAGTCCAAATCTGTGTGAAATACAAAATACTTTTTTCTCTAAAAGTAAATTTCTCAACCGGTACTTCAATACTTTTACTTAAGTAGATTTTCTGCTAAGATACTTTAACTTGACTAAAGTACCTTCCACCACAGACACACTTACTTCATCTTCAGGAGAAATTCCAGGTAAACCACAGCTGCTTGTCGCCTTCCAGTGCTTTTCCACCTACTTACCTCCATGAAGGGTTTTATTGCGTTTGCTTTGAGAATATTCCACAGTATGGCATTAAATGTAGCTATCTCCATGGAGACAAAGTTACATGTCAGGTCTGTGAATCACGCTCGCAGTAAGAATGTAGGTTTTTACAGCATGTCAGCGCCTGTGATTCAATATATGAAAGATAGTGCAATGCCACACTGTGGAACATTCAAGGCAAAGCAAGAACATCTCCAAGGAGACCAGCAGGTGGCAGACCCTCCACGAGGAACATCATATAGTGCATATTTGTAGTTACATGTTGCTTTGTGTACATTTAGATGACTTTAGATAATTGCCAATGGAACAAGTCATGAGAAATGTAATAAACCGTGATGCACTTTAACAAGTAATTGTTCCTTTAATAATGGAAAAGAGAGTCACAATTTAGTTAAAATAAAATATAGATATATTTTTTAAACACATTTTTCCAAATGTCCCAGTTTTTCCAGTGTAATGTTTAACGTAACTTTCCTTAGCTGGAGTTTCATCTGTAAGAACATAAATGATGGTTTAAACAATGCAATTTACAGTTCTACATATGAAAATGTACCAGATACTGTCTGTTGTAATCATCTGAGAGTCTAAAATGTAACTAAATAGCAGTAAATACACACAAAATCCCATTGTTAAAAGGTACAAGTTACACTTGCTAAAACTCACAAAAATATGTTTCCCTAAATTATAAATGCTAAACTACCGAGTGTGATTGTTACATAAGTATTTGAAATACATTATAAAGCATAATATGTGACCTTGCAGTAGCGATGTAAATGAAGCTGCCATCTTTGTATGGAGGACCATGCACATATTAGCACTGATGGCTAACAGTGCTAGCTTTGCAGTCAGAGCGCGGGTTAAACAATCATGGAGGACAAAAAGCAAATGTAATCAAGCGATGGCAATGAACAATGAGTGGAAGAGCAGACGAGCAATGCACTCGCTCAACTGTTTGAGCAAAGACGCCCCGAGCACAGTTTACAAATCAGACTTCATTACAGATACAGCACGCTACAAAAGCTAAAAGAATTCAAGATGTAAATGACTTTCAATCCGAGCAGTGATTTACAAAGGAGCAAAGTAAAGCAGAGTTCTGTCTCAAAGAACAGGATCCCGACAGTTTGACTTAAAAGACTTTAAATAAGCATAATTATCAGAGGCGTTTTAGGCCATGGCCAGGGGTAAAACTGCATTTTTGTTTAATGCTCCGCCTCTGATAATTATCCTTCTTAATTTAAAGGTGCACAATGTCACTTTTTTCTTCATGGAGATTAGATTGTTTTGACTTGGATATTCCACTGTCCGGCGACATCCATCTCGCCATTATTCAGTTTCATGTTTTATTGCTAAACATTTTAAAAGAATCATTCCTTCTCATGAGTCTCCACAGAGACACACAGCTTACTCATTCAGACACCAGCGCACTACTGTGCATGTTTTAGTGGTGGCACCCAGAGGAAACCTCCACAGACATGAGGAGAACATGCAAACTCCACACAGAAAGAGGAATCCATCCCAGGACCTTCTTGCTGTGAAGTAAGAGTGCTAACCACTGCGCTAACATGTCGTTTTATAATAACATCTTAATTAGCTTTAATAAAGCATGAACCAAGACTTAATTCATAATGAATAAATATTTTATTAAGAAGTCAAATTAACTTAGTGTTAGTTCAAGTGTAATTATACGTCTGAATCATTCAACTTTAATTCAAATTCAAAATTATGAATTGCGTCTTTGTTTCAGCCTTTAAGGTGATTAAATGTGTAGTTACTATAACTGGCAATGGAGACAAGCAGATGGCACACAAAGTTACATAGTTAACCTTTAAAAAAATAAAACATTTGGATTTAGTTTACACAAGTCAATAAAGTCATATATTGGTTTCAGAATCAACAACATGGTGCCAAAAGCTATCACATCAGCTTTAATATTATGTATATATACATATATATATATAATATATTCTAACAATAAAATGCACCAAAATACATTTCGTCAGTAACCTCTTCTTATTCTACAAAGGTTACTCATTAAAACTCACCTTGCTAACAAGCTAGCAACAACATGAATTCAACCTGTCAACCAATCACCTCTCAAGCCTTTAAAGTAAATACACTCTCTCTCCCTTCTTCATCCTTCTCTGCCCCAGCAACAGCAGAACCATCAGCCTCCATAGCCTCTTCTCCACCACAGAAAATGTCAATGTGGAATTTTCTCCAACAAAACAACCCATTTCAAGTATTTAAATATTCCTCCTTAAACTATCCACCTAAAGCAGGGCTATTCAACACAATAGCCCTGCTTTTGTGTTGAATAGCCAGATTTTTGGAAGGTCAAGACCTTTGGGCCGGAGGTCCACTACTGCAACAACACTTTGGGTCGCACAAAATATCCTCAACACCGTTTCAATAAACTGAGTTAATACAATAAAATAACTGCTAATAGATTAGATTTTTGTGAGAAATTACATACAAAATGCTTTTCCAACAGTACAGAACCAGAATTAAACTAGGACTAGAATAGTACTAACCAAGTCTGAACTACTCCTAAACCAAGACCAAACCAGGTCTAAACTAGTACTAACCCAGAATTAAACCAGTAAACAAGATGTATTATTATTATTATTTTTAATATTTGGAAGATGGGCCATGGGCCGGATCCATCACTTGGAGGGCCTGATTCGGCCCCTGGGCCTTATGTTGACTAGCCCTGATCTAAAGTATCAACATCACACTTTTTTCTAAACTCAGAGATCTACATCTTCAGTTTACATTACTTTTCAGAAACATCAATATTATGACTCGGACATCACGACAGCTATAATATTTTTGATGCGCTCATAACGATAAGCCAGTGTGGACAGTTCCCAGAAGCCATCATCATTTTTATGTGCATATTTCTTATCTCTCTCGCTCCGCTGTCCTTCTTCACAGTGTTTTAAGTCGGAGCCCTCCCCCTCATCCGCTCGCTGTATAATTCACAGAACATTTACAACGGCCGCCCTCCCATTGGTGATATAGCGTTATAGCCAGCCATGTAACGAAATATGGCCCAATAAATACTTAGCCTTTGTTTAACAGAGCTTTTAGAGCCTGGCGGAACGCAGACGATGAATATTAAACCAAACCCGGGCCAGATTTCAGATGGATTTCTTCAGTGCGTAATCTAAAATATAAAATTACTAATATATATAAAACTGAAACATTTCTAGAGTTTTTCCTCCTAATCATTAAAGCAGAAAACAAAACAAAAACCAACAAAAAATAAAACGAAAAAAATTTAAAAAGTAAGACTCAAGATTTACCATTTATATAAATACAACTAGACTAGTTCAGGTTTCACCAAAAATAAATAAATACAAAAATGTTTTGTTTCATCAGCTTTATCAATCAGATTATTATTTGTACAATCTTTAAAGGTGTTTAAAGTAACTGGCCTCGCAAAGAATACTGCTTGCCTCCATAGAGATGCTATTGCTTTGACTAGAATATTCCACAGTATGGAATTAAATCCATCTCCATAGTGACAAGAAGGATGCACATTACAGATCAGTGGAGAAAAGTTTCTTGAATGTATTTTAAAGGTATTTTTGAGCCTGTAATTGAATCATCTTGCAGCATCTGGACTCCCGGGAACCTATTGCATTTAACACCATCATCCCTGCTCTGCTCCAGGACAAGCTCTCCCAGCTCAACGTCCCAACTTCCTGACGGATCGCAGGCAGTGCTTGCGGCTGGGGAAAAATGTCTCAGACACTCGGACTATCAGCACACTGTCCACAGGGCTGTGTACTTTCCCCTCTGCTTTTCTCCCTGTACACAAACTGCTGCACCTCAAGCCACGACTCCGTAAAACTACTCAAGTTTTCCGGTTGCGGACGATACCACCCTCATCGGGCTCATCTCGGACGGGGATGAGTCTGTCTACAGGAGGGAGGTGGACCGGCTGGTGTCCTGGTGCAGCAGTAACAACCTGGAGTTCAACGCCCAGAAGACAGTGGAGATGATCGTGGATTTCAGGAAAGTCAGAGCCCCCCAGCCCCCCCTCATCATGACAGAATCCCCTATCACCACCATGGACTCTTTCCGCTTCCTCAACACCACCATCACCCAGGACCACCATCAGCTCCCTCATCAAGAAGGCCCAGCAGAGGATGTACTTCCTGCGGCAGCTGAGGAAAGCTGGAGCCACAGCCAGGGACTTCAGCGCATTGTGCGTTTTGCTGAGAAGGTGATCAGCTGTAGACTTCCATCTCTGCAGGACCTGTGCGTCTCCAGGGCTCTGGGACGAGCAGGTCGGATCACAGCTGACCCTTCTCAACCTGGACATAGACTATTTGAACCACTCCCCTCAGACAGGAGGCTACGGTCCATTCGGACCAGAACCTCCCGCCACAAGAATAGTTTCTTTCCCTCTGCCGTTGGACTCAGGAACACTTCTTAAACACTTGCCACTTTAACCACAATCTAATCAGTCACAATCTGCACTACAACTGTAAATTTAACTGTAAATTCTTGAGTACATAGTAAGTCTATTTTTAGACTTTACTGTAGTAAATTTGAACTGTTCCCTAAAGCATGCCCTTCTGATTTCATTTATGTTGTTTTTATCATTGCTCAGTGTTTTATGTTGCACCATAACACTGAAACAAGTTCCTATGTTTGTGAATTTTGTTCAATGACAATGGCAATAAACCTTTTCTGATTCTGATTCTGATAACCATGAGATAAATGTAATGCCACACTGCGGAACATTCTAGGGGAAAGCAATAGGGTTCAAATCAAATGATCTGGTCCAAAGAAGTAAATACATCTAACAAGACGAAATCTAAAAGAATATTCCAAAGTAATTTTCACTTCTCAGCCCAGAGCAGAGAGGGCTTACAGGTTGGAACCGGCAGCTCCTCATGAAATTTGTTAATTAGCAAATTTGGCAAAACCAGGCCTGGTTTCTAGAGTGCAGCGCGTGTGCCGTAAATGGCTTCCAAAAGCGTTTCGAGGCAGCGGCTCCAGGACTGTGAGCTGCTGATGAAACCGCGTCACGCCTGCCTCAAGACGCCGACAGTCTGTCACTCTGCCCAGACGATGCCGCTGCGAAGAAGAACCGTAGCATTCACCGGCTCAGTGACGAAATCTGAGGCAATCTGCAGAAAAAGTCCAACTCGGGCCAGCCACGTTTACCTGACCTGCTTTTGGGGAATGACTGTGAGCGGCTCCTGCGGGCACATCTGATCCCACTCACCCACTGAACTTATTCAAATGAGAAGAGAGGATCTGAGCACAGTCAAACTCACAATTTACTTATTCAAATTAGACAGCATTACATGTGCTACAGGACAGGCCTTTTCATGATAATGCATGGCTAGTGCTGGCTGCCTCAGTCAATATTGAATGTAAACGTGGCATTTACCGTTCTTTCATTCTCTACAGTGAACCAGCTGAGTCTCGCTCAAAATAAATCAATATTTAAAGATCAGCAGACACCAAGTTACAGAGGGATAATACACTGGTAGTATTTCACGACCTGACTCCACAAGGCTAAGATAAAATTAGCATAAAAATAGAAAATAACTATCTAATGGACAGTCATTTTTTTCATATAGGTTATTACAGTTTGTGGTGTTATTGAGGTTAGCATTAGCTTAGAGCAGGGGTGTCTGAGCTTTTTGTCTCTGTGAGTTACTTTTACTAAAACAAAAGGAGTTAAACATGCACAGAAACATTTGTTTTATAGCTTATTTTTTCAAAACAAAATGTATGTTGTATTGTCTGAACATGTATTTCATCTATCGGACATGCTTCAACATTCAAGTTAAAGGCAGAGGCACAAAACAAAAGAAAACTGAAGAAATCACATGTGATTCCTGTGTTCTGATGAATTTCAGGTGTACTTTCAGAGTCATTGTCCTTTCACTTGGAGGATATCTTATTTGTAGAGGTCGACACCAACGGAACAGGCTGTGTGGTCATTTCACCCCAGTGGTACATTTGTTCTGAGGAGTGACACCTCTAAGGAGAAGTGACTACGGAGAAAGAGGAGTGTAAAGTTTGGCCAGCACTAAACGGAGAGAAAGTGCAGCGAGGGGTAGTGACTGTAGTGGGTTCGCTGGGTTCGCGCGGGCTGCATAGCGACTGCACCGGGGTTCGCGGGCTGCATAGCGACTGCACCGGGGTTCGCGCGGGCTGCATAGCGACTGCACCGGGGTTCGCGCGGGCTGCATAGCGACTGCACCGGGGTTCGCGCGGGCTGCATAGCGACTCATGGTGCTGGAGGTCACAGTGCCGGGTCAGAGGTCAAGGCTGACACATTTGATTGACGGCATATTGACAAATACTGCTTTGCAGATGAAGGGGGTAAAAGCTTGTACTGCCAGAATGTTTTTTTATTAAGTCACAAATCAAACTAGACTGCTAAATTTAGATATATTTTGGAAATCCCTATAACTACAGTTTTGAGACCCCTAACGCAGAGAAAGAAATACTTTTAAGAAAAACACATATAAGTCATTATCCAACTCGCTTGAATATTGATTTATTTTAGCACAACTCTACTAATGCTCCAAAGAAAAGATCAACACTTTTGAGGCAACTGGGACTAGCTTGGCGACATCATGAAAAGGGCCAAATAGTAAATGCTCCATCCAAGCTAAAGGCTTAAAGGTATCAACAAACTAAACAACCAATACTGACAGTTAATCGAAAGGCCACGATCCATCAGCGTGTACAGTCTGCTGCTATTAACCACACTCATACAAAATATCTGGCATATTTGTGTTTTTTTCTTCTGGAAAGAGAAACAGTTAGAACCAATGCCTGTTCTTACACTTAAAACCATTCTGATAAACCTTCAGCTTAATGACCATCTGTGCACGCCCACCGTTTACTGAAAAACACATCAATTTAAACCTGAATGTGAATAATACATGGGCCAAACTGCTCAAGTCAATACCACACAGTTTACTTTCCAAAAAACTTACTTCCTCAATAACGCTAACATCTGCCAGAGCGCTTGGCTGAGGACGAGGCCTGGACGAGCTGGTGTAGCATTAGCATGTGGTAATGAAACCTGGCACCATCTAGCTAGCAGGAGATTTTTTTGGTTTTGTTTTGTTTGGCAGCAGAAATGATCTTTTGCTGAAACAATACCAGCGAACATTCATTTGCCTCTCATGCATTTGGTTCATTGCGATTCAGAGACGAGGCCACGCGATATTCACGTTCCTCCTGCTTTTCCTCTGTGTCTAAACCAGGGCTCCAGACCACGGCTGAGATGATTCACAAGTGTCCAATCGCTCGATGTTAATTATTCATGTCCAGGTAGCTATTTTCATCCAGCAAAACCACCGAAAATTAGTCTCACGTACAATATGACAAGCAACTTGAAGATCTCAAGCAAATCTCATTCAAATCAATAAACACTGTCAACGTTTAAGGATTTTATTTTTTGTACCAGAACCAACTGTCAGGTCGTCACACAACATGGATCTCGTGCATTTCCATCAACTTCTTGTTTTTTTCTTTCTCTTTCTATGACAGAGAAGCAACTGTCAGTGTCAGGCAGTCGTTATCCCTTGATTCTTAGCAAAACTATTTCCCTGTCTGGACAAATACTGGTGTTTCTGTCAGTAACTTAGGTTGGCCATGCACAAGAGGAACATAAAGACATTTTGCAACGATTATTTGTCTCACACTTGAATGAAGGAGTGATTTGATTCAAGCTACAAAAGTGTTGCGTGATCAAACTGGATGTCGAATACAAACAATTACAGCATATTTTCAAAGTGAAAATAAAACCAAAAGCTATCTGGCTGCTCTGATTGGCTGTTGAAAAGTTCATCATGACAATCGTGAAATTCCACAAGGTTGAGACCTTACAGTTTGTGCTTTTAGAGCTGTGACCTGATGAATATAAATAAATAGAGGCAACAGAATCACACAGACCTCACAAACAGGAAGAGTGCTATGACAAATAATTGCTTACAGGCAGTAGGGCAATTCAAGTTACACCTCCCGGACTTGAGGAGAGACAAATCGGGTTTAAAGTCAGGATAAAAATCCTCTGGTGTGAACAGCCAGTCTTAATTATAACCCAATGAAATATTCAGCAAAATGCATAGTTTGTCTTTCAGTCGGACTTTGTTCTTAATTATCTACATTTACAATACAGTGAACAATATAAAGGGCTTTTTTCTTACCAGAGAAATATCTAATCAAGCACAGGCCCTTTAAAACATCATGATACAGGCCTTTTGGTTCCTGGCCTCATCTAAGAAAGGGCTCTAACCCTAACCTCAAACCCCTAACCCTAACCCTGACCTTAACCGTAACGCTTTTTTACTGTCTGAAACCCATCAATAGAATGGACTAACAATGTGTTGAATTCATATTATTTATCCTGCATCTCAGACAGCATCATATTAAAAAATCTGACAACAACATGGAGCTTCATTTAGCCAGTATATTCTTTCCTTGGTGTCATCACTCTCCCCATCGTCCATCATTACACCTGCCTCTCCATTCGCCTCAGATTAGGGGGCCAATTACAGTGGTCTACCTACTGGGTTTGACAGCTCGCAAAAAGCTAGCCGTCATCAGCCGCCATTGTCTGAGTTGAGCTACGCAAACAAGCTCGGGCGCATCTGCATTTCTCTAACGACGCCCTCCTCCTCCAAGGCAGCCTCGGTACTTCTCTGCAAGGAAGGCTGCCGAAATGTCATCATTGTTTCGAGCTTTAAAAGAACAAAAAATGAACAATTGACAGGCTTTAGGTGACGTCACAACATGTAGGTCTGAGCTGGGGATAAGCTTCAAGTATCTGGGAACTTACAGTGATGACAAGCTTAATTTCACATCAGATCTGGTTTAATATTTTATAGATGTCATCCAAAGACGCTATGTGATAAACAAAACTCAGTGGTTTTGGTGTGAACTCATATATTTTATCGAAAATGTCCTTGTTTTTAGAGCCTGTTTGGCTCTCTGAACAAACTGAACAGAATAATAAAGACTGCAGGAAGATAATAATTAGAACTGAAAACAATGGAGCTCCTTCACCAGTCAGCTGTGAACAGGATGGCCAGGTTCATCACCAGAGACGCTGAGCATCCTTTGTAATGAGTTTAAGCCGACGCCACCAGGACGGCGATACAGAATGCCCTTAGCGACGAAGAACAGGTGTACAAGGGCTCAGTCAGTTTATTAAGAAAGAACTGGTGCATCTCATTTCATCTTCTAAATGCAGCAGACTTTTTATAATATTTATTTACTGTAAAGCTTGATGGACGATGTTTGTGACAGTGAACCAAAGACACATTTCCATTTTGATGTACAATACAGTTTATTTAAGCTATATTTAAAGGCTGTATCATGCAAATGTACTTTTTAGAGCTTTTGACCATGTCGTTTCATCAATCATGGTATCAAGGTCATCTTCTTTGAGCCTCACAAAAACACTTGGTTTCAAATTTCTTAGATTTTAGGCTTTTTGAATTTGTAAAGATTCCAGTTAACTAAAATCAGTCTTGCTTTAGTACTACTTAAGTCCTGGTTTAGTCCACAAACTACGGCCGGGTCCAAATCATAAACTACATTAAAGTTACAAAGTTACATCCTGAGGTACGTAGCGCTCAGTTACATTTACTTGAGTAACTTAATGATACTTCTCTGACCAAACTTTTACTTGAGTAATATATTTGACAGTAAAAGTTCTGGTTACTTTTCCCTCAGCGAGTAAGGGCATTAATTGGCACTAAACCTGGACTAAACCCAGAAGTAAACCTTGGCTTGAGTTCTGAACTAAACAAAATAAAGTCTATTTTAGGGCTAAAATGGGCTCAATTTAGGATCAAATAACGTGTTACCGCACCCTTCGTCTACAAGTGACAAAAGCTTTAGGTTGATGAGAGTAAATGGTTTGAACATTGTGTTTCTTGCACCCCTCCTTCAGATATGATTTTGTTTTTCTCTTTTTTGTGTCTATCCTTTGAAAATGCCATTTATTGTGCATTATTGAATGTCTTGTCAATTACATAATTTATACTGTGGTTGTTAATCCCAGAATGTTACAGAATGTACTTTCCCCAAATAAGCTTTTATCCTTTCTTTAATTTCACAACTTTATACATGAGTAATGTAATTTGAAATTCAACTTGTCTTTTCGAATATTATTAGAGATGCCTATGATCATATAAGCAGTTGTAGAAAGAGCACGGAACTCGAGTATTTGTAATTGGTTACTTCATGCCCATGAATATAAGGCATTACACGGACAATTTCTGCACCACACCGGCCTCTCGCTGTGCTGTGATTGAGCCCGAGCGCGTTGAAACGGCAGCGCTGCGGGGCTGAGCGTGCCGGCGTGTGTGGCGCGCTCATAACGCTTTCATAGCGCTTTCTACACATGTGCTTTTTGTTACTCGGTGCTCTCTTTTTTTTTCTCTCTTTTCTTGCCCGAGGGGAACGCCACACTGTAAGTCTTCCTTGTTCCTCGATGGAAAGCCCTTGTCGTAGAAAGCATTAAGCGTTTTGTGAGAACTGTGTGAGCCTAATTTCACTGCGCCACTTTGTTCCATAAAGAATAGGAAGCACGGCGCAGCAATTACATCACGTAGAAGTGGAAATATACATTCATTTTAAAACCCCATATTATGCGTAATAGATCCCTTCATGATTAAAGCCATTCTATGTGACTTCATTTGTTTCATTCACACTGAAATCTGAATTACTGCACGTTTAGTTCAAAAAGCTAAAAATATTTGGTTCAAATTGTGACGTCATTGAGTGCCTTTCCAAAAAGTGATCCACTGTCATTTCAATCAATCAAAATACATAAATAATAACTTAAAGGGAGGGTAGCCTGACGTCTTACTGGTGAAAAAAGTACTACAACCACAACTGAACCTGTGTTGCCAGAGTCTTAACGGCACTAGCATCAGTAGACGATTTGAGGGGGGATAGGAGGGGACCTCTTCCTCTCCCGCAGACACACACAGCAGCAGCTCACGCGCCTCGAAGCGCTCAGCTCCATGCACAGCTCTCATTGGTTTATCTGCTGCATGTCCTGCCTCCCCCGTACGTTTGTTTGGCTGTATTCGTCCATGTGCGTGTTGTTGTCGTTGGGATTACGGAGCATGATAGTCAGACTCTTTGAAAACTAAAAGGAACGAGATAAAAACATGTTTATCCGCACTAAATAAGTAACGTTATGCAACAAGCTCTGCACGTAAATCGGTGTAATCCCTCATTTGTCCAGGAGAGTTCCATCAAAGAAAAAGCTTCACATGTTCACTTGTCATTTGAGAAACTCTGATATTTATCTTACTCTGAGTAAGCCCTGCCCACCGGGCGGAGCCTCCTGATAAATAGCCTGTCCTGTTTGTCTATTTGTTTGCACAGTTTTAAGTCTCACCTGAAACTAATCTTCTTTGTTCCCCTAACAGCCTGAATTGGGCCATAGAAATGAGTGGCTACAGCTCCTCATCATCGACGATTACCTAATTATTATCTGAACAGTTGCGTTGCCTAGAATGTTCCACCAGAAGCCTCCACCAGTAAAAGTTACATAGTGCACACTTTAAGCTCTAAGTCAAGGTGTAATCACTGCTTAAAATCAGACTTTTAAACACGGTGCGGAGACGCTCACGTCCTCATGAGAGTAAACTGCAGAGTGCCGATTACCCCCTTCTTTTTGGATAAGTGCTTTGACATCACTCCCCCGTCTCCAAGGCAACACATCCCACTTGAACTATTGCAACTGCAGCAGAGTCTCAAGCCCTTATGCCTGAGAGAGAAGATAGAGAGGAGGAAGAGAGAGACAGAGCTGTAGGGAAAGAGAGAGGAGAGCGGCAGAAAGAGGGAGAGAGAGCGAGAGAAAAGGGAGAGTGAGAGAAAGAGAGGGATCAGTGTGAAAGAGAGAAAGAGAAGGGAAAGAAAGCTGAAGAGGGAAGAAAGAAGATAAGAATGAAGAGAGAAGGGACAGAGGGAGAGTGGAGATAAATATATGTATTGGAGAGCGGGAGAGAGTAGGGAATGGTAGAGGGTGGAGCAAAGGACGGAGAAGGGAGAGAAAGGGATAATGGGGAAGAATGGGGAGGTATGGAGAAATGAGAAGAGGGAGAATGTGTGGAGGTGGGTGAGAGAGGAGGAGAGGCAGAGGAATGCTGAAACACATCTACACAAAACATGCACTAATCCTGACCAAGATCCTGGTGCCAGATCTGGAGATGCTGGTGTTATAATATACTTTCATTAAGCTAATAATAATAATAATAATAATAATAATAATAATAATAATAATAATAATAATAATAATAATAATAATAATAATAATAATAATAATAATAATAATAAAATAATAATATATAATAATAATACAACAACAACAACAACAGAGAAGTTCATTTGGAAAAACAGTATGGTGAAAAAGTATCATAATAATATTGTTTTCTGTCACAATATATACAATTACTATCTCCTTTGCTTAAATGCATTGTTTTACTACAGCCACAGCTAAAAAAGACTGCAGGAACTACATCGACCATGATCCTTTGCTCCATTTCAAGCGCAGACAACGTGAAGACATTTAACGCGAAGCACTTTCATATCTAAAGTGTTCACAAACCAGAATGCATTCCCAGCATCCTAATTATTCCCCGCAACTAGCATGCTAACAGCGCTAACATGCTAATAGCGTTAACAACTTCCTTTTGCAGAGAATAAAAGGCTCAGTAATTGGAAGCCGAGAGCACACAGCGGTGTTGTGTTTTAGCAGGACAAATTTTATTTTATTACATAAAAAAAGGCCTATTTAAATGGGAATATTGAAATGACATCATATGACATCAGAATACATTTTGGGAAGCGTTTCAAGTCAAACTCCCTTTCCGTAACATTGGAGGAGGCTAAGCAGTAAAACTAAACACTTCTTTAAAACACATTACTAGAGTCTTAGCGCCTGTAAAAACTCTGTGTTCCGGGCCAGTACAGCAGTGAACCTCAGATCTGTCCCCTGCTGTTACGCAGGCTGATTTCCCATGGTGCACCTCTCTCTGCCGCAGCCTGGCTGGTGCTGAACCATATACATAAAGGGGCATAAAGCGCTCTGCTACTAAACCTTATTAACATAGTTTATAGACCCACTCCAAGGCACAAGCGCTCCCTCGACACGGCCGCAGAAAAGGTAAAATGTGTTCAGGTCGGGGACTGTTCGAGTGGGAAAAGAGGTAGAGCCTAGTATTGTGGTAGGAGTAAAAAAAAAGTAGTCTGAAAGGTTGAGTTCTCAGACCAGGTCCACTGATAGAGAATGACAATGGATACGTCTTGATTTTCAAATCAGTGTCCAGATGACCACAACTGAATTCTTTTCTACGAATGAGGGATTCAATAGTCTAAAAATGACTCAAGCGGTTTGTGAAGGTTTCGATCTGTTTTTTGCACTTGTTTCGATATTCTGGCACCACACAGTAAAATAAATTAATAAATACACATGTAATAGTCTGTCATAAGATCAACATACTTGGAAGAGGAGAGGTGTATTCAGGTTTGGTCCTAGTTTGAGTCCAGTTTAGTCCAGATGAAGACTTGCTTTTAGTCCTGCTTAAAAGTGTGTTCGTACTTGGACAATGACCAGATCAAAACTGGGACTAAACTGGGACTAAACTGGGACTAAACTGGGACTAAACTGGGACTAAACTGGGACTAAACTGGGACCAAACCCGAGACCAAAAAAAAAAAAAAAAGGACTACCAGTACATTTGAGCGCCTGAAGTGCTAGGTGTGCGCTGGTGTGCAAACCCTGGCGTAGCACCAGCGCGCAGGTGTTGTAGTGAAGCTGGTGCCAGGTGCTGATTGGCCTCTCTGTGGATGTGTCATGACTGTGGATTTGCAGCAGTCAGACTCCACATTTATCAGGACACCTCCCCAGCTGCGGGACATCTGTTAGCCACTTTAGCCGCTTTAGCCGCGTGAGCACCAGACCTGCCCCCCGAACCTTGCGCTAGCTCGTTACCGTGCAGTGTCGCTATGCTCCTCTCCTCTCCTCTGTCTCCTTTCTCTTGTCTTTGTTTTTTCTACTTTCTCCTCTCTTTTTCCTTCAGTCCTCCTCTCCAATAATCTCCACTTTCTCTCCCCTCCCATCCTCTCTCCTGTCCTCTCTCTGATGTGATTATTTCTACCCCTTTGTGGCCTTTAAATGCATTGCTTCTTCTGCTGAACTGTGGAATCTTATTGCTGGCTTGGTGTTAGCTTGACTGTGCAGAGCAATGAGGCTAAACTGTTTTTGTCAATACGCTGGTGGTTGGAAAATTGTTTTATTTCTGTAATCAGTAGGCTTGTTGTGAGCTTACCCACAAAATGGCCGCGAAAAAAACAAATGGTTTACGCAACACTGTATGTTGGTGGATGATTTAACAAGAAGAGAGTACTGAGTTGCTCAAATACCTTTACTTCAATAACTCCTAAATGATTAAAATTGCTTTTAGATGTCTGTGTAATTTCTGAGCCTTCAGGGTTCCATCACAAAAGACAGTTTTTGAGAGTGAATTTGTTTTGCCAGTGAGAAATGTATTCACTCTAAAACACTCCAGTTTACCGAATATAATTTTTTCTTTTTTTGCGACACCCTAGTTTTACTTTTACTTAAGTATGATTTTTGAAGGGAACATTTCTTTAGAAAATGTTTTGCTACTCTCCCCCACCTCTGTTAACACTGGTGAAACATTAAATACAGATTATTTTAAACACTTATTTTAAAAAAAACACTTTTTTTCTACGTTTAATATTTTAATTGCGGATGCAATTTCTCTGGTTGTATTATTTTTTTGTGAGTTTCTCTGTTCTATATTTTATGTTTAAAAACTAAAAATAAATGATAACAAAATAGAAAAAAAAGAAAATAAATAATTTTTTATGCCATTATTGGCAGTTTGATTTCCTCTTTTAGCATTGCATACTGTTGTTGTGTCTACGGGCAAGTGACTTCACCCATATTGTCTGAGTGAATGTGAAGATTGGTAATTAGAGAGGAAACAGAAGAAGCCACCGAAGAAGCAATGGAAGAAGCCACAGAAGAAGCAATGGAAGAAGAAGCAACGGAAGAAGCCACGGAAGGCAACGGAAGAAGCCGCAGAAGAAGCCACAGAAGAAGCCACAAGAAACAATGGAAGAACTAACGGAAGAAGCCACAGAAGAAGCCACAGAAGAAGCAACGGAAGAAGCCGCAGAAGAAGCCACAGAAGAAACAATGGAAGAACTAACGAAGAAGAAGCCACAGAAGAAGAAGAAGCCCAAAGAACAGAAGAAGCAAATAAGAAAGAAGCCACAGAAGAAGCCACAGAAGAAGCCACGAAGCCACAGAAGAAGCCACAGAAGAAGCACAGAAGAACAGAAGAAGCCAGAAGAGCCACAGAAGAAGCCACAGAAGAAGCCACAAGCCACAGAAGAAGTAAGGGAAGAAGCCACGAAGCCAGAAGCCACGGAAAAAGCCACAGAAGAAGCCACAGAAAGAAGCCACAGAAGAAGCCACAGAAGAAGCCAAAGAAAAGCCACAGAAGAAGCAGAAGAAGCCACAAAAGAACAGAAGAAGCCACAGAAGAAGCCACAGAAGAAGCCACAAAAGAAGCTATAGAAGAAGCCACAGAAGAAGCCACAGAAGTAGTTACAGAAGAAGCTGAGTTTGTTCGAGGGATGACAACAAGTAAAAGAGAAAAATTAAGCATTTTGAGAAGCTTTAAAGCATAAATGATTACCATTATTATGAACTAAATTCTACAATGTCACTTTTAAGCCCTTTAGTTGGAACAAAGCGCAGAGACAGAAATAGCTTGAAGCCGGAAATTTGACTAAGCGCGCGGTGATTATTCAGAATCATTACAACACGATTCAGACAAAAGCTTTTAGTTTGACAAAAGAAAAAAAGATTAAAAATGAATTCAAGAAGACTGGATTTCCTTCCTAATCACGTCCACATCCTGTCATTTGTTCCGCCAGCCAATGACAGCCTGCCACCGTTGTCTCTCAACCAATCAACGCTCTAAAGTCTAAACCGGGACGTATCGACACGATCGCGACGGACCTGATGATATCAGACGGTCGGCAGAGATTAGCCGGGCCTTCGCTCACAAAACTCAGATCTAATTCTCAACTCGCGCGTACAAATTAACGTGGCTCATTTTTCAATCAAGTGAGCGCATAATTGATTTGCTTGATTCATTAAGCGCAGCGACGGGAGGGATGGACGGAAAAGCAGGGTGGCGCCGGATTCAGGTGAGAGGTGAGACACCGATCGAGGGATTTGTTCATTTTATCGAGGATTTGTTTCGTTTTTTTTCCAATCTACACTTTGTTGTTATTAGCAAGAAATGAGCTACTGCCGGAAAATACATTTAGTTTCAAGTCGTACATATTCATGAGACTCGTGACGATCTTGGCAGAATTCAAATTGCCTCCTCTGCACACGAACGCCATTTGGGACGCTGAACCCGTGTTTCAGCTGCATACAAACAACTTCGCTTTTCTAAGTGCCAGCAGATGGTAACGCTTGCATTTTTGTATGGATGAATTACACGCCACGTTGAGGCTTTGGAGTATACTTCCAACATTGTAATGCTATTGCTAATTTTGGAGTGGAATACATATTTAAAGCTGGGGTACCCAACTTTTGTTCTCATAATTAGTACATTTTGTTTTCACCTCAGAAAGTGTATCGTAAAAGCAGAAGTTTTGTGAAGAAAAAAACAAACAAAAAACAGACCTCCACATGATATTTTATTCTAATTATTAAAGGGAAAATATTATGCATTATTTACATTGTTATTAGCCTTTAAATAATGCTATTGAGTACCTTTACCTTTTTTTGGCATGCCCTGTTGGCAGCATTATCCATCCAATGTCCATGAAATAATAACATCAGCAGAACAGTACAACTTTAGCTTTGAGTTTAGACTAGATTTAAGTATTAAAGTAGAAAGAGTACTGCTACTTCAAAATCAAATTAAGTAGTAAATAATAGTACGTGCGCCAGCCTGTGTTAATATTCATCATAATTATCCAAAAGAAAGCGTTGTGGGAGAGAATCTGCTTTGACGATCAGAGCTGGAAATTGTGTTTAAATGTCAGAATGCCTGTGTAATAACTCTTTATCTGCCCGACATCCCGGTGGAGCCGGAGCTGACATTTGCGAGTCAGATCCGTGAAATGACAGCAGTGATCAGATACCGTAAGACAATGCGGTAAACACGCAGGACGTTTTCTGAGACTGACTGAGAGCGCAATTTTACACACACATTCTGAGCGCTTTATGACAAAATATACTAGTTAACTTAAGAATGTATGTTTTTCAGGATATTTGTGAGCAATAAAAACACCTGTAATTTAATTAACTGTATAAACACTCATTTGCAAAACATCCCCAACACACGATCTGTTTCAATAATGACAATGCAACAACAACAACAACAACGTTTATTAGATTTTTTTTGAAAATACAAAAGACTTTACCAATAATGATCTAGGTCTAGACTAAACCAGGGAAAACCCAGAATTAAAGCAGAACCAAAACAGGCCTAAACCAGGTAGATGAACTAAACCAGGATCAAACCAGGATTAAACAGGTTCAAACCAGGTCTAAAACACACTTAAACAAGGACTAAACCAGGACAAGAACTAAACTGTTGAACTTGCCCGGAATTAAACCAGGACTAAACATGTAAAATGCATTTTTTTATATTTAAAACGGCCCATGGGCTCTGCTCTGTGGTCATAAGCATATTGAGAATATTCATAAAACCAGCTTTCATATTAGACTTTCTTCTAATCTGTTTAAAGTTAGTACGTCTGGTTGTTCTTGCAGCTAACAAACTCACCCCACTGTCTAAATAATGCATTAAACATATGCTTTACAACACCATAAAAGCTTTGAAATTGTGTGATCATTAAAAAGTTCAAATGAAAAAAAGATAAAAGTATTATTCTGTTTCATATGAGCTGCGAACACACTCCGGGTAGAAAACCTGAAAGAACAGTGGAGACTTTGGGCTCTGTTGCTCAGTAAGCACGTCCTCAGCGTGGAGCTCCTGCGAACCTGCAGCGTAATGTCCTCTAAACGCTTTTATTAAGACGCTTAATTGCTCTTCCCTTCAGCGGTCCCGGCACTAGAACAAAACAGTCCGCCTTCACCTTAAAACCCGACTGTGAACGCTCGGCACAGAAGTGAAAAAAAACACAGCTCCGTGACGGAGAGCGGAGATGTGTAAGAATCATTCTCACGGCATCAAGTCCGGGGCAATCCAGGCTTCACAGCTGGAGGCGCTGTTTTAAAAGACAGAAACGCATTACAAACGTTTTCCTTTTTCAAATGCTCCCGAGACTCACGTTTGAATGGGAAAACCAAAGCCACAGGCACGATTACAATTTAGAACGTCGCGAGGAACGTTTCAACACTGCGCTGCGTGAGAATTGTGAAAAGTAGTAAAAGTAGTATGTGAGATCATGCGTACAGGGCGTTCGAGGAAAGGCTGTTGTTACGCTCAGGGTCTGTTACTGATAAGCGTTCTGTTCCAAGGCAGAACAATTAGAATAATGTTGTACAGCGTAAATGATTTATATGTAGTGGTGGAGTACTGAAACATAACTGATTGCCCACAAAAAATCTACTAAATGACAGTAATGTGAATACTTTGTTTCCATGTTAATTAGGGCTGTACACAAAATATCGATATTGTGACGTATTGTTACAGAGATGTGTATAGTGATACTTTCAAACTACATAAATTCATGATAAATGGCGTTCTACAATGAATAACCTTTGACTGCTGCATTAAAGTGACATATGAAAGGTTTTTACAACGTTCTGATTTGGACTTTATTTGGTGTATTTATACCTGTTGAACATATAAATGATAGTTTTACACCAACCAAGGTATTTATGGAGAAAACATTGAAAAATATGTAGAAAATGACTGAAGTGTGAGTGCTGACCGGTGGTCAAGTGGTCAACATTACACTAGGGCAGGGCTATTCAACTTAATTTTCCCAAGGAAAAATTAAGAAAAAGCAGGCCAATGCCTCTGGGCCAGAGGTGCACAACACGCCACTGGAACAAATGCTTGGGCCGCACAAAAGATCATGGTTTAAATAAATACAATAAAATAACTGCTGATAGATTAGATTTTGTGAGAAATAACAGACAAAATGCTTTACCAAAATGCTTTTTTTATTGCTTAATCTGCTGAGCTCAAATGAATTATTCATAGAACAATAAAATTCTGAAATTAAGAATATTTTGTGAACATGAAATCCCAATGTATTCTGTTATTGTACATAATCAAAATATGAATTTAGAAACGTGTATAACTGGTTTTAAATCAGAACATAGGAATTTATCTCGGCATTAAGGTGCAACATAAAACACTGAGCAATAATAAAGCAACATATATTCAATCAAAAGGGCATGCATTAAGAAACATTTCTTAGATATCCATGTGTCAGAAGGCGTAGAAGTTGCATTGCTTCATTCATTCATTAAGTTTAAGTAATTGTGTATTTAGTCTCCCGCTCCAAAGATCAAAATGGTAGTAATCCAGGAAGTGCTTTTAGAGCTTTTACAGGCAAGCACTGTATGAAAACGACCAGGCTTTACCCATTTTCCAATTCTTTCCAGTCTAAAGTCTTAAGTAGTTTCGGTTTACGTTCACGCAAAATCATTCTTCACTTTGCTGACGCAGTCCTAGCATCCTTTTTCTTCACCGCAACAAGACAACCAGCTTTACACGCACAATGTTCTTGTTTTGGCCCTCATAAGAGCTGCTTTTACATTGTATCTGTAACTCGTTTGACTTTATCACGTGAATAAAGGCTTGTGTGTCAACATCACCTCGGCTACAGAAGACGACGACTTTAGCGCTAATGAAGGAGCGGCGCTGGCAGGTGCGATTGATCCTCCTGCTTCATGGTGCGGGGATTATCAAAGGATTATCTGAGCGTAATTACAGGCCCCGGGACGACGAGCTGATTTCATATTGGACGGAGAGAGAGAGAGAGAGAGAGAGAGAAAGGAAGAAAGGAAGGAAGAGAGAGTTAGAGGATAAGGGTGGAAGGGGAGAAGGATGTGAGTAAGGGAGATGGGGAGAAATATTAGAGGCAGGTAAAGAACATAAGAGAGAGTGTAGGAAAGGGAGAGAGGATGGACTAGGTGTGAGACGGTGAGAGAGTAGGAAAGGAGTGAGAGGAGAAAGAGCAAAAGAGAGACAAAAGAGAGAGGAAGGGACTAAAAGAGGGGGTGAGAACGCAGTAGTAGAGAGAGAGCGAGAGAAGGAAAGAGAGCGTAACAGATGGAGAGAGAGAGAAAGGAGGTAGAGCAGAAAGGAAACCGAGAGAACAAAAGGAAGAATGAGAAACTAGGGAACTAGAGAGCGAGGGGAAGATAGGAAGGAGGAGAGAAAGGGAGAGAAAGAAAGGAGCAAGGAGTGACATGAGAGAAGGAGGAAGGAGGAGATATAGGATAGATTGAGGGAGAGAAAGAGATGAAGAAGGAGAAAGATAGATAGACAGGAGGAAAAAAGTGACATAGATGGAGGAAAAAGGAAAGAGTTGTTGAAAGAGAGACAAGAAAGAGAGGGAAAGATCGACAAGAAGAAGAGACAGGAGAGACAAAGTTAAAGAGAGGAAGAAGCAGAAACAGGAGTGAGAGATGTCATAAAGAGGAAGAAAGTTGGGTTAAGAGATCAGAAAGAAGAATATAGCGACAGGAGGAAGAGAGAGTGAAGGAGAGATAGAGAGAGGCAAGAGGAGAGAGAAAAGGAGGAGTGTGCGTTAGAGCGATATCAACTTTAGGCGGTGAAAACACGAGTGGTTGAGTTAAGTCACTTATCAGCAGGAAACACAGACGGAGCGCGACTCAATGCCAAGCGCGATGTCTTCAGATATTTGAAGAACTCCAAGTACACAAGAGTATGAGGTACTTTTGGACAGTTAAAGTCAATGTGTTTGAAAAGTCAAGCAGAGCAGCAGATGTAAACACGCTGGACATACACCGCAAAAGAGAGGCAAAATTACGCCAGCAAAGTTTTTAATGTTTGGATTTCAGTTTATTTTGGATTTATTTTTCCTGCAGGCAATATGAGCTGAAATTGGGGAGAAAAAAAGGTATTTCTCTGCTAACAGTTTAGTGCTTTACTTAGCAAAAACAAATATTAATTTTGCCATAATTAAGGCTGACACATCGCAATCGAATCAAAAGCACAATATAAACAGTTGCAATTAGCAAATCGCAAAAACTGCCGTATTAATCTGACATAACAAACTGCTACTGTAGTTTTGACCTCTACAAACATGTTTGGAAATGCATGTGTTTATTTTATTACTTTATTAGTTCAGATTTCAGTCTTCTCTCAAATGTTTTGCTCCTCTTTTTTTTTTAGAAATGAACTGAAACCATCAAAAAACATGAATCAAGAATGGAATTAGTTGCAATGCGTTTTCGTCTGCATATATATACACTATTTGGGTAAAAATGAGACTGCGGTGTGCTGTCTGCATCGAATTAAAGTACTGCAAAACAGGAAGTGCGCTGTTAGCATGATTTTTAGCTTTACTGTGATGACAAAACCTTCGCTTTGGGCTCTGAAAGTTGTGAAAAAAGCAATTATAAACTCGTCAGGGTGGATAATTAGGATGCTCAGAATGCAAAAGGTGAGAAGCGAGAGATAAATGTGGACCGCATTGAAAATGGCTGTTTTCCACATATTTTAAAATGAGTGAAGAAATGTATACAAATCAATCCAGATTCATAATGTGACCTGAAAAACCCAAATAAATTCTGTTTTGGTTCAGTCAAGTCAAACACTGGCTATAGTTTACTTCACTTCAGCGATACATTTCAAAAATAAATAAATAAAATAAAATAAAATAAAATAAAATAAATAAATAAATAAAAATAAAAAAAAATAAATAAAAAAAAATAAAATAAAATAAATAAATAAATAAAATAAAATAAATAAAAATAAATAAAATAAATAAAATAAATAAAATAAATAAAATAAATAAAATAAATAAAATAAATAAAATAAATACAAATAAAATACAAATAAAATACAAATATATACAAATAACTGAAGAACATCTTTAGCTGACGATAGCAGAGATGAGCAAACATGTTCTTACCTAAAACTCCCAAAGAACCTAAACATAAAACTTTCATTTTCAGGCGATACTGAAGTTATTACACCATATTCCGTTTACTGGAGCTGAGGTAACACGCTCTGACATCAAGGTCTAAGCACGTACAGTATTTACTGCTCATTGATCGTCCTCACACAGAAGATTACACAAAAACACCACTATTTCTACCCAATTATAAGTGCTATGGCTTTGTCCCAATCCTAAATAATGACTTTGTCCGTTATATAAGCTTTCGAAGATGACAAGACCATTCTTTATATAACATTTACTCCACTGAATTTTTTTTTTACCAAGAGGGAAACTAGGGCCTTTAGGAAGAAAACTGAGCGGAATATCTTTAATATCTTGACCTTTTGTCTGTGTGCCTATTATATAGTTATGCACTATATCTGTCTCACTAAATAAATAAACCTAACATTTTTGGACATTTTGGACTTTTTAAATTGCAATATTGATTTAAAACAACTTGATTTCCGTATGCTCCTTTAAATATATCCAAAAGGTAAATTCACAAATGTTGAATCTGGTCATTTCTATTAGTAACTGGACACAAATCTGCACTTTAACAATATTCATCTCAATTTCCCCTGTCTGTATTGAATATGATTGGCCTGTAGATTGGTGTGATGTCATCTGAAATCCAGAAATGCATCCATGAATCATTCTGAACACAAATACCGTACTCTCGTACTAAAGTCACACTTTTTTTCATAGTTTGGCCGGGGTGCGACTTATACTCCGGAGCGACTTATATGTGATATTCTCAACACATTTTTATATCATTTTGTTTGTTATTTTGACACTGGCAACCGCATTTTGCATGTTGATTATTGGTGTAATACTGATGCTTTGAAAAACTTGTTAGCATTTTCTTTATCCTAGGTACCTGAATAACTATAAATATGCTACGTTAACATACTAGACACTTACGACAGTTCGTTGTCTATGCGTCATGTAGCTGAAGGTGTTACGTCCGCATACAGTTGCAAATAAAAGTATGTGATCCCTTGGGAATTACTTGGATTTCTGCATAAATTGGTCTTAAGATGTGTTCTGATCTTCAACTAAGTCACAACAATAGAAAAACACTGTCTTTTCAAACTAATACTGCACAAGCATTATATCTTTTCATATGTTTATTGAACACAACACGTAAACATTCAGTGTAGGATGGAAAATGTATGTGAACCCCTAGGCTAATTGGAGCCAGGAGTCAGCTAACCTGGAGTCCAATCAATGTGATGAGATTGGATGTGTTAGTTAAAGCTGCCCTGCCCTATAAAAACGCCAGTTTGGTGTTTTGCTCTTCTCAAGAAGCATTGCCTGATGTGAACTGAACCATGTCTCACACAAAAGACTTCTCAGAAGACCTACAATCAAGAAATGTAGTCTTGCATGAAGCTGGAAAGGGTTACAAAAGTATCTATAAAAGCCTTGATATTCATGTGTCCGGTAAGACCGTCTACAAATGGTGAAAGTTAGGCACTGTTGCTACTCCTCCTAGACGTGTTCTGTAAAGATGACTGAAAGAGCACAGCATAGAATCCTCAATGAGGTGAAGAAGAATCCTAAAGTGTCAGCTAAAGACTTACAGAAATGTCTGGCACATTCTAACATTTTTGTTGACAACTTCATGAGAGGACACCAAGGAGGAAGCTATTGCTGTACAAAAAAAAGAATTGCAGCATGTTTGAAGTTTTCAAAAGATCACCTGGATGTTCCACAGCACTATTGGCAACATATTCTGTGGACAGATGAAACAAAAATGTAGTTGTTTGGAAAAAACACACGCTATGTGTGGAAAAAGGCATAGCACACCAACATCAAAACCTCATCCCAACTCTGAAATATGGTGGAGGGGGCATCATGGTTTGGGGCTGCTTTGCTGCCTCAGGGCCTGGACGGGTTGCCATCATCGGCAGAAGCTTATCAAGACATTTTGCACAAAAACTTAAGAGCATCTGTCTGTCAACTGGAGCTCGACAGAGGATGGGTGATGCAACAGGACAATGACCCTAAGCATGGAAGTAAATCAACAACAGATTGGCTTCAACAGAAGAAAATGTGCCTTCTGGAGTGGCCCAGTCAGAGTCCTGACCTCAATCCAATTGAGATGCTGTGGCATGACCTCAAGAGAGCGATTCACACCAGACATCCCAAGAATATTGCAGAACTGAAAGAATTTTGCAAAGAGGAATGGTCCAAAATTCCTCTTGATTGTTGTGCATGTCTGATCTGCAACTACAGGAGGTTTGGTTGAGGTTATTGCTGCCAAAGGAGGGTCAATCAGTTATTAAATCCAAAGGTTCACATACTTTTTCCACCCTGGACTGTGAATGTTTACTTGTTGTATTCAATAAAAAACATGTTAAAATTCAATTTTATGATGAATTTATGCAGAAATCAAAGTAATACCAAAGGATTCACATAATTTTTCTTGCAACTGTACGAACCTCTATTCACCATATTGTTCTCTAATCTGTTATTATTTTAAATTGCATTTCAAGATTAAATGTCTGTTTTTGGTTTTGGATTTTATCAATGAAATTTCCCAGCGTGGGTTTTTTCTTTATTATTGGCTGTGCATATGACTGAAATGCTTTTCTTTGCACTCTTCTCTTTTATGTCTTGAACTATTTGATGGATAGCCTGAAAATGGCACTTTTAAATTAAGATTTAGTGATTTCTGTCATGTCTTTGTGATTTTAATGATTTTTTTTCCTGTTATGTGAAGCATTTGCCTTGTGTACGAATTGTGCTCTACAAATAAACTTGCCTTACTTGCCTTATTATGACTTTTTTGGCTGGTGCGATTTATACTCCGGAGCGATTTATAGTCCGGAAAATATGGTATGTCAGTTTTCATGTACTCCACCACTCCAGTAGATTTAAATTGAAGTCATTTGACTTAATCAGTCTTAAAGGTGCACTGTGTAACATTTCTAGGTGGAACGTTTCTTTTTAGTTTTTTTTAATAGCAATTCAACTCCTGTTATTGAGTCCAATGCCATACTGTGAAAAATTCAAGAGAAAACAATAATCTACACCAGGGCTGTTCAATTTAAGGCCTGAGGGCCACATAAGGCCTGCCAAACAATTATATCTGGCTCGTGGCCAATTTCCCAAGTTTCAGTTTTTTTGTCTGGGTTAGTACTTGTTCAGACCTGGTTTGGTGCTTGCTTAGTACTGGTTCTCATCTCGTACTCTTCTGCTTCAGTTTTGGAATGGTTAATTTGCAGATCAGTCAGATTAATCCTTGTCTATATTATTTTCCCAGAAAAGTCAAACGTAGCAGTAGATACTTTACCATTATTTATCAAATCTAGCGTTGACGATATTTTGTGCAACCCCCAAATTGTGTTAATAGTGCTGACATTTCCTATCCACGCCCCCCTGAGAAATCTGGCCCTGAAGAAAATTAAATTGAGATTAACTTTTCACTCTCATCTCAAGCGCCAGACTTTAAAACTTCTGACAAAGCACAGACACATCACATTTTATCAGGTAAGTTGTGTGACGTGTGTACAAAAGTATTCACTGGTCAGAGCTAAGATCAATGTCCTGCATCTTCATCATCAGTTTCAATATCCAACTCTTCCTTTTACAACAAAACAAGAATAGAATAACTGTTGTACACAGAAATGGGTCTCTGCCTTGCTCATTCACAGACACCACAGTACAAGCACACAGACTGTAATAAAAATACATTTCAAAACATAAATAAATAAGCATGTTCATTTTCAGACACGATAGTAGAAACGGCACTGACTGATCGCCGTTGGGAAGTTCATACAATAAACAACAGCACTGCCAGTCCAAAACTGACTAATCACATATAAATGTATCCAAACTCGCTTCAACATTCAGTTCAGGTTCATTCACGTTCACGATTGATCCAGCTCAAGCTTACACTGCTGCAGGTAATAGGTCAAATTCTTGTATTATGTAGATGTTATCAATCAATTCAACTATTAGACTGAGGACAAATTACAATAAATGGTCACAGATTATAGTAGTTAAAAAAGTGTAAAATGTAATCCATACTGTCAATGTTTCTCCAATCTATTACTCCTCAAAAGCATGTACAGTAATCTTAGTAATCATCGTGCTGCGGTGGAGAATCGACGCAGAGGCTAAACCACAAGATACAGGAGGTTTTGTAACATCCAATAGGAACCAATCAAAGGGCAAAAACGGAAGAACAAAAATATATGTTCAGAATATTTATTGTAGTTTTTGCTGTTTTTTATTTGTTTAGTTAAAACATTTCAATGTTTTGTTTCTTTCGTTTCGTTTACTGATTTATTTCTGGGTTAGGACTAGTTTAGACCGGGTTTGGTCTGGTTTGGTCCCCATTTAACTGGGCTTAAATCTAGTCCAATTAAATGGTCAAGTCCATCTAGTCCTAATTTAATTCTGGTTCAGTACTGGATGGGCCATGAATTTAGTATCAGTAGTTATTTTATTGTTATTAACATATTTATTAACTCAATTTATCGAAATAGTGTTGATACATTTTGTGCAACCCAAATTACAGTAGTTACAGTAGTGGCGTTTTGTCCACTTCCGGCCCAGAGGCCTTGGCCCTCTGGAAATTGATGTTGAATAGCCCTGATCTAGACATTCAGAATCCAAGTCACGTTAACCCAAACTAGATGTTCTGGTAACACTTATAATAGATGCACGTTTATTCATCTTAAGTCACAATGAACATATAGTTTATTAAGACTCAGTCAGGCTTAGTCACTACTTCAATACTCAAAACCCCTTAATTGAGTAGTTACTAAGCCTGAATAATTCTTAATAAACCATTTCTTCATCATGAATTGAGTTTTGATCGTGCTTTACTGATGTTAGTAGTTATCATAAAGCGGTACAGTGTCCTCCACATACTATTTCTACAAATGCATAATGAACAAAGCCAGTATTAGTAACCATAGCGATGTGGTGGAAGGATGCAAGGCGGGTTGGACACAGAGGCTGAGAGACTCACCAGTCGTGGAGGAGATGTTGACGTCGATGCTGATCTCGGGGATGCCTCCGCCCTTCAGCGCCGCCACGCAGGTGTAGGTGCCGAAGTCGGTAAACTTGAGGTCGATGATGTCAAGGTTCGTGGTCCCCGGGGAGATATCCGGGTCGGTTTGGGTGATGACCATCCGCTCCGAGCTCCGCAGGGCGCGACCGTTCTTCAGCCAGCTGAACGTCAGCTCCTCCGGTGGCGTGGCCTCCACCTGCAGGACGTCAATACTGCTGTTAATGAGGAGTAAGTGCAAGACAGCTGTAAAATCTAGGTAAATTGGAACGTTTTAGATAAAACATAATTAGATTTGACTTGGCAAGCAAAATTATCTTCTGATTGAACAATGTATGTATGTAATATAAGAAAAATAACAACTCTTTCCCCTAAAAATAACTCCATAACATTTTGTTCTATTGGTAGATAAATTGACATGTCAAATCAATGTTATTAATTAAACTTTTAGCTTTCTTAGATATTTGTTTAGGTCTTTCTAAAAATAGGTTAAAGGAAAATAATATAAATAGTATAGATTGTTATGCTTAGAACATAATTTGCCATGTATCTTAACCCATGATATTATGATGTAAAAGTACATTTTAGTATAGCCTATTAATGCTATTTTGGGGACAGATTTTGTACTGATTGGTTAATGCAAAACCAGGTCTACAGGAACCCAATTTTGTTCATGTAATAACGTAAATGTTGCCTTGTCCCCGTACAGAGGGTCAAAATGAGACCCTTTGTGTGCTGTCTACATCTTATTACAGAGCTTTTTTTTTTCCTCTGCGAACCTGGAAGTAGCGCACATCTCTCAAAGTTGGTAAAAGGGCGTTAGGAAAGTGCAGAACATGTTTGGACTGCTGCAAACCGTTTTTGAAGTCAAAATCAGCTACAGTGCCTTTAACAAAGAAACCAGCCCATAGGAATCAGGTCAAAACCAGGTCAAAAAGACGATTAAAAGCATAACTGGCAGTACAAATGGAAATTCAAAGATAAAGCTTGGTCTGCATACACCCACACAGAAAAAAAAAGTTGACTTACAGTGTGTGCATCGCTGACATTGTGAGATCCGTACCTGACAGGATATCTTCACTTCCCGTCCGATCTGAATATTGTCGTCGTTGTGGTAAGGGTCCGGCGTTATCCAGAATCGTCCCTTTTTCAGCGCTGTGAAAGACAAGACATTTTATTAGACGGTGACATTTCCACACGCCTCTGCTTGTCAAAATGATACCATTCAGGCAGACGCCACCGATTTTCAGTGGACTTTAAACAACATTTTGATCTTAGGGAAAGTCGTTGTTACTGGTTGTTCTTTTGCAAATGTGGAAAACTTTTGGAGAGCCAACAAACTTTTCAGCTTAAAAATTAAATTGTCTGAGCAATGCAATGTAATACGAGTGATAGTACCTGAAAAAATTTAAACGCAGACACAATTGTATCCAATAAAATATCATCCTTTTACAATTCAATTTAGTCTAAAACACCAGCTTTGCAGCTTAAATACAAAGAACCATCTGAACAGGCCCTACTGTCCTATATGTCCTTGAGCTCTCTGTGTGAGCTGATTCACTTGTGTCTGCCTTCCTCCACGTCTGGCTCTGCCTTACGCTTGAACAAAGTGAGGATGAGGCAATAAAGAGCAAACTACCAGTTCCTTTTTAAATGATTATTAGTCGTGTTGATGACTTTGTTAAAATGCATCATTGCTCAGGAGCAGATCCTACATGTTGTCAACAGTTTTGTTTATTTGTTTATTTAAATGGATCCCATTAGCTGAAAGCGGTGCAATCAGCTAGTCTTCCTGGGTACATTACAATTAAAAACATATTTAATTTCAAATACAATGACATGGTTAGCAATCATTCCACGTCATAATATTTCATTACAGTAACAATTTAACAGTTCTTTAAAATAAATGTTAAATGTTCAGTCCATAATAGTGTACAGTGCACATTTAAGTGACACATTATTTGTAGCAAGTGTTAAACATCTAACAAATGACTAGGTTATTATTAATATGTTTTATTTTTTTTAAGTTGATAAATTTGAATAGGAATGTTGTTCCAAATGAATATTGTTCTGTACAAAACTGTTCTTTTCATAAAGTTGGATTTGGGATGTGGTGGGATAAGATGACCATAGGCTGCGGTTCTAGTGTTATACTTATGTACAAAATCACAGTAGACTGTTTGGTTCAATATAAAAGCAGGAATGTTTAAGGTCATTGTGTTGTATAACAAGGTGCCCAATGCAACTTGTATTCCGTTGTCTAAATTAAGCCATGACAGAGTGGAACATGTCAGTTCTCTGCTTGTTCTTATCGAGCAACCAAGAACAAGTCTTGCTGCTTTATTTTAAGCAATTTGTATTTTTGCTAGAGCTTTTTCTCACCACTAACACACACCACATTCACACATAGGCAAAGTGTTTTTCCCACTGTTCGGACGTGGGATTAAACTCCAGCTTTTGTGTTTATGGGTGCAAAAACAGCATAGAGAGAGTTAGTCAGACGCGGTTAAACCTAAACCATTATTCATTTATTAGTGCACAAAGTTAGACCTCTAACGCAGAAGTCCCCAACCACCAAGTCAAGGCATAAAAACCAGGCAGTGGACCATCTAATATCAGGCCCCAGAGGAAAAAATTTATTATTTTCAAATGTATATGCTTTTCTTGCCCTTGTCCCGTGTGTGCTATGTGTGCTCACTGGTGATGCAGTTAAGGGCCGTTGTGGTTGTTACCACCACAGTCTGTGTTAAGGGTTCAATTCCAGCCACAATCATTTGCCCGCTCTCACACACCTGCCCCTCCCCCGCCTGTGCCCACCTGTGCCGCTCTCACACACCTGCCCCTCCCCCGCCTGTGCCCCTCTCGCACACCTGCCCACTCCCAGCCGCCTCGCATTGCCCGCTTCTCGCACACGCTGCCCCGCCTGTGTAGCCCTCCTCCTCTCGCCTGTGCCCGCTCTCGCACACCTGCCCCTCCCCCGCCTGTGCATCGCCTCTTCGCACACCTGCCCCTCCCTCACCAGAATGACCGAGCCAAAATTTCGTGGGACGTCCAGCTACCAACTGACAGAACGGCAATGGCAAACCAACCAGACATCGTGGTGGTGGATAAACAGCAGAGCAAAGTTTGTTGTGGTTGGCAAGGCAACATCAGGAAAAAGGAGCCACTGCAGGTAAGAAATGCCACTACTTCAGTATCTGGAGTAATTGTAATAAAAGTGAGGAGAGAACATATTATTTTTTATACTATTCTCTTTATAGTTTTTTTTTTTATTTGGCCTTTAGAACGGTTGGTTATTATTCTGTTTATTTTTTACTTTTTTTATATTTCTTCATTATTTTTTTTTTATTTCTTTGGTTTAATTTTTTATCTTGTGTTTTCTATTTGATTCTATATTTTCTTTATTTATTTTAAGCCAAGTGCCAGAATGATTGGGAGGGACAGAAGCACTGACTTGACCCTGAACCTAAACTTCCCCAAACCACAACCTAACTATTTCCTAATCCTAACTGTAACATAACCTGTTTCCTAAACCTTTATAAAATGATCAGAGTTCTATATATATATATATATAATTATATGTCCCACCCCCCCCCCCCCCTTTTTTTGGTCAAAGAATAAAAGCATTAAAAGTGAGTTGTATAGTTAAGTAGATAAACTTGTCTTTTAGAAGTTACACTGAATTCAAAGCACAAAGCAGACACGCACTGTGAAAAAAACCCTTCCATTGACAATCCCATTTAGTTTGCAAAACCCATTGTCGAAGCATAGCAGCTCTTAGCAGAAAACACTCAAATAATTCCATTATAATGCATGCTGTTTGTAATGGCTCAGATCTGGGTGTGCATACTGTTCAATTCATCTCTGCAGCTAAAAGAAATGACAGCGCCACAGAAATCTTTTCATCTCGCCGTTCCCAGGTGAAATGATCATTTCCGACTTGGCAAAGGCAAAAACAATACTGGCGTGTCACATTTAAAGCACAGGAAATTGAATGAGCAGAACATGGTGACTCCTCGTGACCTGAGGAAAGAGAGATGGAGGAGCGCTGGCCTATTTTTGACACAAGGTATAGACAGTTATTATAATATGTCAAAGCTTAGCAAATCCTGACAAAATACCACACAAAATACATCTTAAAGGACACACATGCTAAATTAACTTTTTGAGCTTTTAACCATCATTGATCGAACATATGACAGGAGTTGATCTGTGTCAGCTGTGGTACCAGACTTTGGTTTGGTTTTTTGCAAAGTACATTTTGTGCTTTCCCCCAAAGAGGATAACGTAAAAGCAGCACATTTGGAGAAAAGCGCAGCAGCGCTGGACGAGTGGTCATAATAATACTTCAAATGTTTTTTCTATGTTCGACCAGTCCCAAATTCAGGAATTCAAAGAAGCATTTAACGTGATCAACCAGAACCGTGACGGCTTCATGGTATGACGGCGTCTCTCTCGGAAAGAACCTGACGACTACTTAGTGGCTCTGGGGGCCACTGGTAAAAAAAATCTGTTCACAGTTTATATGTTCTTCGGAGCAAGTCTAACAAGCACCTGACTCCATTAGCAAAGCAGTCACGTTGCCTAAGGGCTTCATTTCTTTATATTTTTCAATGTTCATTCACCTTGAAAGGAGAACACACTCCACAATATCTTTTTGGAATCGAATGTGTCGTTTATGTGTCCAAAGGTTGATATTATTTTAATCCTAAAGTGCCAAAAAAAATGTACAGAAGCCAATTAAATCCACATAATGCATCATACGTCCCTTTAACTTTATTGGATACTTATATAACCACCGGATTAGTGTGGAGTCTTTTACTGGATGCACAGGGCGTAGAAACTGCACACGTTTCCCTCAATCATCCCAAACAGGGCGAGACAGGGCAGCAGCAGCCGAGTCCTGACGTTTCGAAAAAATCTTTTGTGTTTTTGTCACATCCACTGCAGAGCCCGGGACACTTCTCTTCTCCTTGCTCCACACACCGCCACATCGGGGGCCGCGGTGACAGGTGACAGCCGATAAACATTCGGATTAACTGCTCTGTGCTTTGAAAAAAACAAACAAAAAAACCCCCAGTCTTCTCAATGGGAAATACTGACAACAAGCGGCTTTTGCAATCGCTAGTTCAGTTAAGGAAGATTTACTGACAATGGTGGAGTTGCATCTTAAACAGGATAAATGTGCTGTGATAAGGCTTGGCTGACAACGCGGCAGGTCGGCTCATTTGTGGGGATCTTTTACGGCAAAAAACATCCTACTGCAGGATTACCATTTAAAGAGTTGAGCTGAAAATGGAACTGGAGGATGGCATCTGCTCCATATAGAGAATATACTGAAAAAAAAACAACTGCACAGCTAAAGGTGCACGATGTAACTATCCACGGTATGGAATTGGGGCTGCAACTAAATATTCGAACTTGTGGAACGATAATTTCTATGGTTTTGAATACATTATCGACAAAATAAAGGTTAGAATATGAGAAGAGAAGATGTATAAAATCAGATTTTTAAAAAAAAATTTAATTATTTATTTATTTTCACTTAATAAAGACAGACCTACAATTCATTATTTATCAAGCTCAGTTTATCTATTTATTTATTTACAGATGAAAATCATATTAATCCGAAAATTGTTTTTACCATAAAAAACAACTTTTCAGGAAAAAAAAAAAAAAGACTTTGATTTAATGATGCCGCTGTTATATAAAATGTATTTTCAAATGTATTTTAGAGTCTATATAGTCCAGATATCGATTTTCAAAATATGACAATGATTATAATTTTATATTCGAATAGTCACCGTTAGTCGATTAATCGTTGCAGCTCTGTGTGGCTTTGATCTTATCTATCTGCCATTCATTCAATTACAGCATTGATAGTACTCAAAATTACCTTGAAAAACACAGCGGGCTCGCCTCTCCACAGATCCGGGTCTCATTTATAAAGCTTACGTACGTCCAAAAATTTTATATACATGACTTTCTACACTTCCACAGACGCGGAAATGTCTGAAAACTCTTTTCACTTTTCACGTTTGAGAAAGTTTGCGTTTTGTCCGTACGTGACCCTTTTGTACGACTTCCTTTAAAGCTTCATAAATGAGACCCCTGATCTGTAGGCATGCTGGCTTCTCTTCATTTGAATAGAAGTTTGTAAGGTAAAGCTGTAAATATTCCAGGCAAAGAAGAAATATTGAAGAAGCTGGCGGCGAACCATCACTTGGGAAGCTGTATAGTGCGCCTTTTAAAATGAATTTGGCATCCTGATTTGTGATGAATTGTGTTGCTTTATTTAGATACTAAATAACAGTTAATTGGCGTATATTCATATTTAACACACATCAAAATTGGGACTAAAATGAGACGAAATCAGAACTAGAACCGGATCAAACCTAGTCTATATCAGCACTAAACTGAGCTCACACCAGGACCAAACTAGGACCAGTGTCAATGAACCTTGCAATACACGATAATAGCCCTTTACAGAAATTGTGAATTCTTACCTAATTGGCAGATCGGTCCATCTATGAGAGGAAATGGCTTTGTTACTGGCCATTATTTTACAGCGCATACACATAAAACCTTACTGAGAGATTTCATTGTTTTAGAGTTGGTCCCTGGTTGCAACCGTCTGAATAATGAGGTTTGAGGACACTTCCATTGCGCCCATTCTAATATGTTTCCATTTTAGTTGCAGAAACATAACTATTTTGTTCTCCTTGGACTTAAAGCACATCTCTTTCCAAAGTTTGCTTGTCCTAAAATCAATACAGCTTTAAACATTTGTGCAACATTGTTCTAAAGTCTAACATTTTGTCCTCCCACACAGCGGAGACAGTTGGCGCATTTGCTTTTGGACAAACTGTGCAATTGTTTGACAAAGATGGAACAACTAAGCATAAAAAAAACCAAAAAAAAACATCTTTAATGACTTAAACTGAGAATATTCCTCTTTACTACATAATAAACTACTAAATAATACACTAATCATTAACACGTGTTTAATAATGTTTCACTTTGGTTATGGTAAGTTAATGTTAATGATTGTTATCTGATTACTGCTTTGTAGATATGCCTTATTATAAAGTGTGACATTCTTTTTGTATCTAATATCTAGAAATGACAATGAATGTTATATGGTATATATGCTATAGTTTTTAATTGAGACGGGAGTAGGTCAAATATATACTTTTAAGCTTGGTGCCTACAAAATCTACTCCAATAAAGGAAAACTACTCAAACCAAGACTAAGTTGGTATTATAGCCATTTAAACTTTATTGTGACCCGCATTCGAGCGCATTCCTCACTTTCCTGACACATCCGATCCAACATTCTTTCTGTGGACATTTCATATCGTTCAGCGGCCTTCAGTCATCAGGGCTGTCATAGATGCAGTTGGCAAAGTGTCATGGTGATGAGCGTGGTCTGGTGTGAGGAAAGCACAACTTTTTGCCTCTTTTAGGACATTTCCTGGCAGATTATGTGTATTTCAAGCACAATTCAAGTCGAGTCATACTTAACCCTTGACAGACGTTGTTTTGCAAAGTAAAGATATTGTTTTGTTGATGTTAAAACACAGCAGGAGGCGCCAGCATTGTGTTAGCTCCATCCTTAGTTATTTATAAAATTGTGGGCCGTCGGACCTCTTTGCTCTTCTCCTTGTCCTCATATCTGCTGCTGGTAGAATAGAACTCCTAAAGTGTTGTTGAACAGTGGATGTCAGAGCAGCTCTTCCACATTGAAATGAATGGTTTATTTTCGCCCACAAGAACTAGCCTGCTAACAGTGGACTAACATTACTTCCAGGTTCTCGATTAGATGGTCTTGTTTTGACCTTGACCTGAAAGCTGCTGGGTCAGAAACGATTTGACGATATTACTTTTAAAATATAAGGTTCAGTTAAAAAAAAAATGGATGACACAGACTACTTCAATGATTAAGGACTGGATGGAACATGATAACTGACATAGGCGCCATGGAAAAAATAACTGCCAGACTTAATTGCACAAATTTAACAAACAATGGACACAATTTATTTATTATCATTAGTATCATTATTTTATTATCATTGTTTTTTCTCCCCTACTTTCTCTCATTCTTTGCATTCGTCAATTTGTTTTATGTATGTTTTTGTATATATGTTTAAAAAATAAACTGCAAAAAAAAAAAAAAAAAAAAAAAAAAGGCTAAATCATCTGCTTGACTAAACTGTTATAGCCTGGATTAAAATTCCGAGATCCACGCGGTATTAACATGTGGTCATTTACTTTTGTTGCAGTTCTGTGACTCTTCCAGAACATATATCCACGGTCAGACTGTATGTACACAGCAATAATCCCCACGGAGACGCAATAATAATGGACAAAGTGCCTCTCGATCAGATAATGCACAAATCAATTAGTTTTTCCATTTGGTTGGAGATTGGGGTCAGCGCTTTCTTATTACCAGTGTCCACCTCAATCGTCCACATTTGGGTATTAAGTGACCGCAATCTGAGGTAATTAATTAGGCTGGTGGTGGGTTCAAACTCGCACTAACGTGACAGGAACAAGATAACAGGCGTTTCATTAAGTACATCACACAGTCGGATCGCTGTCGGGCTAAAGAGCAGCCCAGCGACGCTCGGCCCAATCAAATGTAGTTTTCACTTTTATCAGACACAAAGAACCCAAAGAAATGTCAGGGATGATATTTCATTTGGAGCGCTTTAGTAAAGTACACAAAGTTCACAGACCCTTTCCATTAGACGGATTAGCAACATGATGCTAATAGAGAACGAGACAAGTACTGAATGTTGCAGTATGTGTGTTCAAATAATGCACTAATCTAAGTATTACTTTATTTATTTACAACACATTTAATGTATTTATTCCATTAATTTAAGTTAGCATGAGCTTTGAAACATTAGCTTTGTATACAACAGAAGTGTTTATTGGAAGTGGAAATCTGATTGGGCACCTCATTTGTGGTTTAATTTGACATATAATACTGCACCAAATAATGCTAAGGATTTAAAATGATGTATTAAATATTAAAAGGTCGATACACGCCCCTGAGGTATGACTGTCCATGGTTACAGCTCTAGTGTTTACTGTCAAGATTGAAACAACCTCGCTAACCAGGGTTGTGTAAACATGTGTGGCCCCTGTTCACGACCTGTGCGCGGAGGTGTTGTGTCAGTGTGTGTGTGTGTGTGTGACTGTGTGAGCTTCAGAGTAATAAAAGACAACACAACTGTAGCGTCCAGCCTTTCCACTCATGTTGTCTCGTTGCCCAGTGCATCTTTTTTTCAAATTAAAATGTTTTCCTAATTTAAATAAAACTGTACTTTAGTTATTGTGTTTTTTAAATATGTTCCATGTTTCTCAGTTGTCGAGGCATCTTGATCTGGACTGTTGAAACACGCTTCAACAAAATGCAAATAAAAGCTCTAAAAATTGCCTCATTGAAATCTGAAGTTTTGGATGATGTTTTAGTGGAGCACCTTTTTGCCGACTTTGGTGATGACTCAGCCTTGGCTCCGCTTGGCATATGTGCTCTCAAGCCGCTCATGCATATTTCACTAACAACACGCTTCCTGCTTCCTCCAAAATTCAAAGCCTATTTTTCTAACATTTTATCGCACCATAAATATTAAATAGTAAGTCGGCTTTGCTGTGAATGCTCTACATTTGTGGACAAGGTGGATAAGTGGGCATTGCCTCGCTGGCTCTGAAGGACACAGACAGGGACAGAACGGCCCACTTTAAATGTGGAGTTGGACTGTTGTTTTGAGCAAAGGTAAAAAAGAGTAGACAAAAATAAACTTTATAGAGTACTGTTAGTTTATAATATTCAAGTAGAAGTAAAACATACTGACCCAGATTGAGCCAGGAGTAAAACAATATGTGGTGATCTTCCAACTGTGTAACAATAACCACAATATCCTGATATCGTATTGTCAAAAGTTTCACAATCATATTGTAGGTCGTCTCAATATACAAGCTCCTTTGTTGTTTTGTTGCAAACAGATGAAAAACAAAAGCTAAATACATAAACCATGATCCTTTGCTTTGTTTCTATCTGACAAGTTGAAGAAATAATTATTATTAAGCACGTTTTAATCTTGATAATGAACTATGGCATTGATGAAAAGGTAAATATCTACAATTATGTGAACCTCCCCAAAATGAATCAAGGTCATATTGTGAGACGCATATCATGACACTATCATACAGTGCGATATGGATATTGGGTTGGTGAGTCCAAAATGTCCAGTTTACGTGTAAAGTTTATGGTGGACGCGTGTCCAGGGAAATACACCGAAATACAACAACAACTCCTCAACCGTGTCGTCTGCTCGTCAGTTTATTTTTCAGACGTGCGACCAGGGCGTCCTGGAAGGCTTCTGCCCAGGCGTACAACTAGGCCGGTCCGCCACGGTCTGAACGCAGCATTACACTATAACTACAGGTACGAACTGTTAGAGGGTAAAAGTACAATATATTACAGCTGATTGTAACTTATCCTTCTCTGTTTATATTATCAGGTTTAGTTTAGGAAAGAACTATTTATATATGTTCAACCAATAATAATTAAAAAAAGAACAAAAAAATAGCTTTTGGTATGTAACCAAAAATATTACTTTTGTTGGAGGGTCTGCCACCTGCTCGTCTCCATGGAGATATGTGTGCTATCTGTTTACATAGTGCACCTTTAAAGTTGACATATTGTGCAGTCAGCGGATTTTAAACATGCTTTTGGTCACAATGGGATGATCATTTACACTTAAAAGGCACAGTATGCAACTTTCTGGAGGTTGCATATCACCTGCAGAGTTAAAACCATATATCTCCATGGAGATAGATATGATTTATGCCATACTGTGGAATATTGTGTCTAAAGGAACAACATTTCAAAGGAGACACGCAGGAGGCCAAGTATGAGTCAGGTTTGTGGCGAGGCAAGCCCACTCACAATAAGGTCACGTTTTTGTTCATACATTTTTAACGCAAACCATTAAAAACCAACAACAACAACAACAACAACAACAACAACAACAACAACAACGGTATTTTAGTTTGAGTTTATATGAGTATTTAGTCTAATGAATAGAATAGAATACTGTAACTTTATAGTCCGTCATACGCAGTGGCGGCAGAGATGTGTCCTTGTCTTTGCTCATTCACATCACAAGCACACACATATATAATAAACTAACATTTAAGTTCATTGCAGACACGACAGACACACGCCCACATTATGACAGAGCTGGACTTCTTCTGCTCCTGATGGCACTGGGCACTAAGGAATTTCTGTACACGTTTTTACTACAGTACAAATAGTGAAAGGAAGTCTGTATCTGTTCCCGATGGAAGCAGCTCAAAGCGGTGGAACAGCGGCTCATCTGTGATCTTATGACTGCTTTACTGCTTTACTGGACACACATGTCTCAACACACAGGTATTTACTGTGTGATCGCCCTCTGCTGTTGGCAGTGGGAATGAACAATGAGAAAATAATTGAAGCCATTAGCAACGTGAATGCTATGCTAATAGCGTTCAAGTTGTCAATAGCGTCTGTTGTGCTACAATCAGGGGGAAATTCAAACGGAGTGAATTCTGAGGCTCAGAGAAGGACTAATGAAACAAAAGAAGATCAATAAAACATGCATGAATGAATGAAAATACCTTTCCAGGTATGTTTTTGATCCGTGGACAACAATAAAACATGGTTAAAAGCTAAAAAAAAGTCCATTTTGCATTTTTCCTTTAAGCTTACTTCCAGTGTGATGTATGAACACCATCCTCACAAACTAACATAAGATTACATGTGGACTTAACTTGAAATTGGACAAATTGGACTGACTTTGGACCACTTTTTAATTCAATGTGGAGTTTGTGTGCCGTAGTTTCATTTTGATGTCTTGTTGTGATTTTCTTTTGTCTATCTTCTCTCTGGTCTTGTTCTGTTGTGTTTTAGAATTCACAGAAATTTACAAAACTAAAAAAGTACAATTTCTTGAATTGAAATGACTCAGACGTACCAGCGTGTGCCCCTCCTGCACTCACGAGGAGTCCAGACTTACACAGTCAGGTCGGGTCGAGTCTGTGTCAAGAGTCACGTAAAAGTTTGATGAACGCGTCGCTTGGAAACAGGACTTTCCCATTTGTTCTGGGCGTAAACTGTGACACACTGTTTCAACAACATCATTAATATCTAACGGCGGAACTGCACTGTCAAAACCTACACTCCAAATACTCATCTTTGTTCTATTCTCTTTTGCCGTTTTATATTTTGGATTGGATGATGATCAAAAAGTGTAATATATTTAGAAGTGCTGAATACATGATCCATTGCCTCTGTAATGAATATTGATTTGAATTGTCTCTGCGGTTAATAACATAATTGAAACTCAAGGTCAACTTGGCTCTTTTACAGACTCCTTAAACTGGCATTGGACTGTGTTGTCATGGTAACCGAAACCGAGAAACTATGACAAGAGCTCAAAACTGTAAAATATGTTTCTAATGAATTGAAGTTAAGTTTCAAAAATGTATGGGTTTCATCTTCGTGTTAAAAGCAGCATTTTCAGGACTTTTTCCCATTCAAAAGATATTTAGTTTAAATTGTTAATCACTATGGCAACGGTCCTAATTTCTCATCTCATCGTGAAATCCAAGGATAGTTTGTTCTAAATTCCTTGAAAATTTTAGCTTTTTAGTAAATGTGTTCTAAATATTACAATAAAAAATACTTAATATGTCATTAATAATGCGAAACAATACAACAATAATTCTATTGGCTCTTTTTTCTAATTCAGAGTGTCAGTGCAATCCCTCATTTGCCCAGGAGCGATGCACCACGGAAAATACACATCTGAACAATGTTTTAAGATCAAAATGTTTCAACAATGAAAGACATTTTCATTCCGACTTCTGAAAATTACTTTCAGATAAAAGTCGAAACGTCTTGATTTTAAAATTAAAACACTGTCCAGATTTCTATGATGATCTCAGCTTCGACAGTTTACTGGATGTCCTCCCTTCTCTCTCATCCCCATTTCACGCTGAGCTGTCCAGTCTAAATAAAAAATATAAAGACTTATGTTGACATTTAAAGTATATAATGGGAATAGAGAGTGCGAATAAGTACACATATATGTTACAAAGTAAATACTTTAAATCCACTTGTGAAAACACATCATTTCAATCCAAATCAACATAACTCCATGTTCAGAACTGACTAGTGCAAAACCAAAGCCCCGGTGCATCATTACCTGCTCATCACGGGCTCATTTTTCATGTCCATCTCTCACAGCGGGCTTCATCCACCGCTCTTCCTCTGCCTCTTGGAGACATCAGCGTACTCTTCTCTTCTCTCTAAACCAGATGGATGGAGCAGGACTCTCCTCCCTCCTCTGCCCAAGCTCCTCTTCACAAGGTTAAACCGGGCTGAGGACACGGCGGGGTGACGACGCGGTTCACCACTTCCCCAGCCTTTTATGCACACACCCGAGCTGCCATTACAAACCTCGCTTCACATTAGCATAGCCATAATACGAGCCGGTGCATTTATACAGGTACATGGCCGCCTATGTTCCCCACGCATCAGTAGCTCTACGATTTCAGGGACAAAGGCTAATTCAACCCTCAACACTGCCTTTAGTATTCAATGACGGTCAAATACATCATGCTGACCTGTCGAGTTTGACATACAACCTCCTTTTGATAATAAAAGTGAGGCTTAAGATCCAAAAAACGAAAATCAAACCATGTAAATTATTATTTTGGACTGCCTCCTATTGGATCTAAAATATGAATCTGTCCTGAAGCGAGTTTGATTAGTGGCCAAACCACGGTACAGCAGCCGCTGTTCGGCTGACAGTGACCTGCAGCTTCCTCAAAGGTCGGACTTTGAAGGGATTCTTTCCAGTTGTTTCATCTTCCAAATCATATTACTTCTATGCACGCCTACAACCAGGGCCATTTTTATTTTGATAGAATTAACTACCATTCAGAACTATGTACCTGGGCCTCAAAACCCCTGCCATGGACAATATATATGGATACCTATGGAACAGACTTTTGGTGGCAAAAAGGTCATCACAAAAAAATGTATGACACAAACCAACGACTACGGACTGGACCAACACCATAAATGACATGGACAATGGAAAAAAAATCACACACAGTCTAAACCTGGAAACGCAACAATTTACAATAATCCGGATTTAATGGGATAATTATTTTAAAACTTTATTTATTCATTTATTTTTGTTTTGAAAAATAATAATCTGTTTTTTCAACTTGTGTTTTGTTTTTTCGGTTTTGTTTTTATAAACAAAAAAAGTATGATAATAATAAAATGAATTTGACCTTTCCAGAATAGATTTAAAATGGTTTTGAACTTATACAAGGCCATGAGGTAATATTAAAGAAGCTACTACAAAAAAATAAAAAAAAATAAAAAAAATTGTGTGCCATGAAACTTGTCCATCTCTGTGGAGACAAGCAGGTGACACATCTGCCAGGCCTAGTTACAGCTCAGATCTGTGGAGAGGCAATGTCGTTAACAGTAAGAATGCTTGCCTTCCAATATATTTTCATACATAAAAAGAAACAGGATTTAATAAATGCGAGATGCTTAATGCATGGCTGTGTAGGAGGCAAAACTCGTTCTGAAAAGTTAGATTTCTGTCGGAACATTGCTGTATATAATTATTTTGGGATCATAAATAGAGGTGGGCTTCTTATGTTGGTCGATGTCTATTTGTAATTTCTTTTTTATTCTGAATTTTGCTCTCTGGTCTGTTATGTGTGTATATTTTAATCCTTTAAACATTGAAAATGTATTAATTAATAAAAAAATAAATAAAACATAAATAGAGTTGGGCAATTTAGCTAATATTGTAAATGTTGTTTTGAATATGCAAAATTTGAATATCAAGTATAAAGTAAAAAAAAAAAAAAAAAAAGCTACACAAAAGCTGATTAAAATTCAAAATAAAAAAAGTTATATTGTAAATGTTCGATCTAGCTTGGCGTGTGTATGTTCTAAGCCTTTAGACATGTTCTCTCCTCGTTCGGTTTGAGCATAAAAACGGCACAAACACACCCACTGCAGCGGTGATTGCCGGATTTATGGTGCCACTCAGACGCAATCACGATGAGACCTTGAATAAGCCCGGGCCGACGCGACGTGTGCAAATCTGCAGTTGTGGCCACTCGGGTAAAATGCGCGCCGCTCTGACCGCCGCGCACAGCCAAGCAGCATTAATGAATGGAAATGTATTCGGCGGTGGAGCTGAATGTGTTCCAAAGCAAATTTGATAGGGTCATTCCCATGTTGACTCACACGCTGACAGCTAGGCTTCGACAATGCAATGTCATCAGTGTTTCCCCCCACAAACGCAGTCTAAATATGCACAGGGAGGGAGAAAAGGGAACGTATGCGACTCCACAAACAGCAAGCCAATCAGAGCGACACTGTAAAACAACATCTTTGCTACAGTGACTTGCATCAGGCCTTCTTCCATTCTCAAACAGTGACAGCGAAAGAGAGGGAGGTGAATCAAGGGGACAAGCAGTATCATGCATTATTTTGGCCTTGATGGGTCACATTGGCGTTCCGTTTGTATTTCGAATTTGAAATAATGTTTGGGTCACTATCTCCGAGTGATTAGATTTGACTGCAGAAATGCTCGAATCCGGTGATGCTTAACAGACTTGAAAACGGCCAAGGATACGTCTGGGTTTCTCTTCTTCACAATGCCGTAATTTCTGAGCAAGACGACCTCATAATAAAAGGAGTAATAAAGGATAAAAGAAAGAAAAATACAACTTCAAGAATGTTTTTCATTCAACAGCGTAACTCAATGGTTAAAGGCTCAACAAAGTCACTTATGTATGATATAAACTGCATCTAAAGAGAACGTCCCACTGTCTACTGCGATGTAACGCCTGTAACTCCTGCGTTGGGACTGGCCAAGCTTTGTTTTTCTGACTACCGGTATTTCAGATTGGTTTCTTTCTTTATTTACTTTTTGAATGCTTGATTATGATTGTTATGATTGATTATAGAGTTTGAACATTTCACTTATTTCCCTCTAATACCAATCAAACACTCAAGACCTACAACAAAGTAATTGAGAGACGTGATCTTAACAGCTGTTAAGACCCCTGGCTTGACTTCATGCTGCACGCGTTTGGTGGGACATATTTAGCGGTGTCTATAGCAGTAGGTCAGAAAGACGGCAAACATCTACAAACCCTAATTTGGAACACTTTTGAATCTGCTGCTTTGAACGGTGAAGAAATCCATCAACAACACTGCGCAGTTCGATGGCGAATCTTTGAGAGTGCAGCGCTCATTTCTCCTCATCGCACGTACGGAAACACCGCACACCGCAAAAAAACGGAAACGCATGCAGTTCTTTGGCTGTTTTTGCAGAAACACATGAAAACAAAATGCCAGACCAGCTGTCCGTTTCAACAAAGCGTCCTCAGATCTACCACCAAATGTGCCTTTGAAACAGGAGCGCGAGCAGTCATGTCGGGACACTGTGAAAAGACATGCGGAGAGACAACCAGTGTGTGTGTGTGTGTGTGTGTGTGTGTGTGTGTGTGTGTGTGTGTGTGTGCCGTCGCCGAGCATCTATCAAACTGTCACTGCAGAGGACAGGAAGAGTAGTGGTGGTATTATTATAGATATGTATTAGCCCCTTGCTTAGAACCATAATGCAAAAGTTATTCATGACAAAATTGGACTGCAAGTATCTTTCTACAATCAATCAAGACCAGGAAGAAATAAATAGTGATAAAATTAGAGTGATAAGATAAAATACTCTCCCACCAAGCGCTGTTCAAGCATGACTAAACAGCTGTGGATTAGATGAGATGACGAGTGGCTTTACTGAAGGTTTTGATTCAGAGCGGAATTTAGTTCTAACTTTTGAATTACTGCAATTGATTGGAGCTATAATTGTGATTAAAAAATAAATAATAATGTTTGAGCGATCGCACAGCCCTATCTCTTCAGCTCATCTACACTGTTGGACTCTCAAACCACTGACCCAACTGGTGCTTTTGTACGGCTCTTTAACGTAAACCGTTCAAGTCAGTTGTGGTCTTTTATTTATTTTTTATTTTTATTTTTTTTTACTTATAATGTTTTACTTATTATTTTTAATTGTATTTTACTGGATTGTATTGTATTTTACCGAATTTTATTTTATTTTATTTTATTGTATTTTGTGTATTTTATCATATTTTTTATTTTGGAGTGTGGAGGGTTTTAATTACATCTTCGCCTTCATCATTCCTCCCAGTTAGTAATTGTATACAAAATTATCGGATTGGCTTCGTTAATATAAATAAATAAATATAAAAAGAGCCAGTCTTTTGAACAGCTTGTTTGAATAAAAGGATCAAAAATATTTGGCTTTCTTTAGAGATACACTCAGCAAACACAAGTGATCTGCCGCCGAGTCGTTGACCTGTGAAAGTGGATGTGTTGTACAGCCTCACAGGGCTCTGGTGAGGGGGGCGACTCTGTGCCAGGCGCCTGCTGAGGAAACGGCCAAACCCTGCAGGCTGGAGCTGGTGGGACAGCATGGACCAGACTCTCCATCTGCTGTGATGTGCAGCCACAAACACACAAACACACAAACACACAAACCCCCCACGGCTCCAGCAAAGACGAGCAGCTACAGGACTTCAGTGAATAAATCTACCTCCATTTACAAACTCGGTGGTGGTAAGGTACAAGGATCATAGCTACACATTCCATAGGGCGAACTGATGAAGTGATTAGTGATGTAGAAATAACCTAAATACTGTGATGTTGTACGGTCAATAATAGCGTGGGATGTTCATGGAAGTCTGCGATATCAGATCATCAACCACAAGAATCCGATAAACACAAACTCTGAATCAATGGAGCAATAGTGATCAGGAAATGTCTTCAACTTCAACAACCACCGGCGGCCAGGTTGACCACACCTTGGAAGAGCGGCTGTTTACACGGCCACGAGTTTTCACAAATCTCCACACTTTTTACATGACCAAGCTATGTGTTCATTCTACCCACGCACTGCTGAAATAGCTGGAAAGGTAGTTTCTTTTGGGACAGGGGGCTGTTCTGAGGCCATGTAACCCCCGATCTGTGCAGTGATTGGCTTCTCCAGTGAGCGTGTAACTGACCCACAATCGCAAAATACATTTAGGCCTCATACAGTGTTTTATGTACTCGAGGAGCTGATTGTGCACAATTACATTCTTTAACTTCAGAAAAGCAATCGGTCTAAAAGTGATCTTCAAGGTGTAAACAAGAGGTAAGACTCGTTCTGCAGAATAGTGCTAAAATAGTTTCTATTCACACCTCATCGTTTACATCTAAATTAAGATTGCTGTGTAAACTTATATATATATATTTTTTTTTTAAATTGGATTTATTGTAGTTATTTTTTTATTCTGTACAGCACTTGCCACATGCCATGGTAATACATCATCTCTTAGCTATTGTCTGATACATATTAACATTGAAACTTCTAGTCAAAACGGCAAAAAAATTCCGCATATTCTGCATTTTGCTCATTTTAACTCGTGTCTATAATCATGATATACTAAATTATTCCCACATCGAATGCTTTGGGAGCTCTTCTCAAGGCACCAGGAGTGAGACAGACAAGGATGAGGCCGAAGAGCGACCATGCAGACGCCGCAAAACGACCGAGGACAATGTTTTGCATTTTACGTCCATAATAATATCCATGAGTGTCGGCGCTACGAGGCTGCAAACGGCCCCCACACACACACCCATACAAAGATAGCACAGGAGGAGGCCGGGATTATTCGGTTAATCAATACAAGGGATCAGATTTCTGGTCAATAATAATCACAAAAATTCAGAATTCATAAACGTCAACATTTTAGCAGCAAAATTAGGTTAAGCCTAATGGTAAAGTGTGTATTTTACGTTTACTTTACATGGTAGCCTTAAAAGTTGTATAAAGATGTGATTGAGGCTTGTAATTGAGGAACGATAATGATTTAGACAATGTGAATGAAAGACAATTCATGATTTCACTGTTGTTCACTGTTGACAATAATTGTAATACAACCTAATATATAAATAAATCAATTTTACAAACTTAAGTGCCATTATAGAGCACTGTGAGCTTTGCAAGTACAATTAGGACTAGACTTGGTGTGATCCAGGACTAAATCTGATCTGAAACCGGACGATAAAACCGGACGATAAAACCGGACGATAAAACCGGGACTAAAGGAGCGTTCACACTTGACGTTATTTGGTCCTAAACTGAACCAATTGTGTGGACTTAGTTTGGTCCTGTTCCTGTCCTTGTCCTTGTTTCGTTTTAGCTTTAGCTTCAACAGGACTAAATCAGGACTCCACGTCACGATGCATACAATACATACTATCCATTTATTGCCCAGGCTTGATCCCAATATTGTTTCCAACCAGCGTCATCATCACTCACAAAGCCACCGCCAATTCTAAAGCATCTAAAGAATAAAAGCATGAAAAACAAAACAAAAAAATAGAACAAAACACAATGGTTATTTTTATTCCTCCAGCTCTAAACCCAGGCGTCCTAAGCCCATGCAAAGGTCTGGTGCCTGGAGCGAGGCTTATCCTGCTCCGTTTCACTTCAGTTCAAAGAATGGCAGCGGTTGCCATGTGGCACGCTCGCTCTGCTCCACGGCGAGGCAGAGTCACAGCAAATATGAACTGTACATCTCAGAATTCGGGAGACGCGTGGCTTTATTTTCCCACATGGCTGATTCAGAAGTCGTGTCAGGCTCCCTCCAGACGCGCTCCGTTATTCTCATTCATTTCACCACTTTAAGGATTGTTTCAGACACAAACCCTGCCCTGGAACTGAAGCTGAGAAAAATCTGCATTAGTAGTAGGTTCGAAAGGCGGTTTGAGCTTGACCTTTTTCGTGGGCAATGAGAAGAAAATACGTGGACGTTCCCCAAAACCCACAAGAGTCCATGCTTTAGGTTTAGAAGCAACCAAACGAACCGAGACAAGCATTGCGACGCCGACAGACTTCAGCCTATTGTAGCACACATATGGACTATTTTATTTATCAAAAGAACATTGTGTATTTGTGAACGGTAAAGAAGTCTGTGCTTTTTCTCTCAACTGGATCTAACCATAGTTGGATTTTTTGGACCACACTGAACGGAAATATAAATGCAACACTTTAGAATGGGAATCAGAAAAAAGGTTTATTGCTTCAATATGTATTTATTATTTAAATCCACAGAATGGAACTTGCTCTGGTGTTACGGCGCAACATACAATGAACAATGAACAATGAACAATGAACATTGATCAATCAAAAAAGGCATGCATTTAAAAAAAAAATATTAGATTTACTATTAAGATAAAAATAGACTTAAGAATATGCACAACATTTACAGTTCAGTTTATAGCTGTAAGGCAGAAATTAACAGTGCAATGAGTGGTTGATGATTAAATTATAGTTTAGTTTTTGTTCCCATTTTTCATGAGCTGAACTCAAAGATATGAAATATTCTCTATTTACACAAAAGACCTGCTTCTCTCAAATATTGTTCAAAAATCTAAAGTCTAAATCTGCTGAAATGAGCACCCCTCCTCACAGGTGTATATTTCATGTACAGCTACTACAACAAGTATCACAACTACTACCACAATTACAACAAAATAAATAGATAAATTACTTTTTGAACTATATTACCATTTCCGTTCAATTTTCAGCATTTCTGCACCACAACCTGCACCACAAAAACGTCCATAACAGCAGGTCGGGGTGGAGTGCCTTGCTCATTGACATAACAGCAGTTTGCAAAGACTGTATCAGGAATCAGACCATCGAAATATCAAAAATTGGACATTAGATGGATAGAAATGAGTAATAATTCTATACGTAGACGATTGGATGACATTTTCTAACGCAGTGGATTCTTCCTTCTCTAAACTGACCGTGAGTTCATTCATCTCCGCCGCGCGCCCCCCGTGTATGACACCGATTCGGCTGTAAACACGTGGCTCTGACAGCGCCCCCTGTGGATGAGGCATGTACATTTGCATGGCGGACAGCTCATCACACAGGACCGGGAGTGACGCCTCAAAGGGCCAACGCTCCCGTCAGTTACTCCTGTCCCGGCAGGCGTTCGGACATAATTGACTACGTTTTTAGATGGGGCCGCACGCTAACTGCTTTAAAGGTGCGTTGTGTCTATACCTGCTTGTCTCCATGGAGATGTCATTGCTTTGCTTGGAATATTCCGCAGTATGACATTAGTCTGCATCATCACAGCATCGCCAGACTGGACTGGACCTGACTGGAATGCACGTTCTGTTATGTGGAGTCAAAGTGGAGAGAAATGGCAAACGAAAGAGCCAAAAACTGTCAGTGGAAGACGGAAAAAGTTTGTGAACTAATCAATATACGGGGTGACAAATCAATTCAGGCAAAAACAGAGGGTTCGTGCCGTAATCGGGCGGAATTTAAGGAGATGAGAAGGAGTTTGCCGAGCGAGGGATTAAGCTCTCCTGGTGCAATGACAGCGGAAATAAAAAAAATTAAAAACCTTCGTGCGAAATTTAAAGAAACTAAGGACATCAATAAAAAGAGCAAATGTGCTGTGTGCTGTGTTTTTTACTTCCGTAAACAGAGTGCGCTTCGTGTGACGTCGTGTTTTTTGTGAGCATGCGGGCCGCATCGAGCTGCATTCCGTTCCCACCAGACACAAACAGCAGTTAATTTTTTTTTGTAATGTGAACGACCACATAAAAAAAAATATCCGATTTGAACAACAACAAAAAAATCGGATTTTGGCACAAAACCCTGCAGTGTGAACCTTTAATAAAAAAAAAAAAGGATGAATTATTTTTTGTAAAGTTGTTTTCTTCACTAATACAAAATAGGAACAAAAATGGCAGAGAGCATCTCCTGTTTGCAGTCACAAGAAATAAAGTCGATATAACGGTGACGGTCGGCCTGGGCGGGGTTAAATGAATCATGAATCATTATACATTTATTTAAATGTATTACTGCGCAAAGTATTGAACTAGCATTTATTGAGCACAGAGCTATTTGAACAGGAGTGGAGCGCCCCTGAGACACAGTTTGGAGACCACTTTTTTACATTTTGTGCTGAGGTTCTCAAGCCGATAATCCAATCAGAAAGCAAAATGAGATCACACAACTGCAACACATTTAGTTATGAACCCGAAAAATGACTTCATATGCACAAAGAGTCAAAACTACTCAAACGACAAACCAGTATTCTGTATTCCTGTCATTTCATTTCTACTTTTAGGACTATGGTTACAAAACTATGCAATTACGTGAGCAGCTGCATGAACTAAAGCAGACTTTGCACCAATCTTACATAAGTATAATTAAAATAGCAGCCTGTATGTCGATCCTTAAAGTGCATTCAATTTGAAAATAACAGATTGGATTACGTATGGAAAAAGACTGCTTAAATTTAAGGTTTTTGTTGAAAAATATGATTTACACTTTTATTGCCAGTGAAAGAAAATGTATGGAAATTACTGTTGGAACAATTTTAAATGTTTTTTTGCACACACTGCCTCAAAACTGGGGACTAAACTGGAACTAGATCCGGACTAAATCAGGACCAGGACCAGGACCAGGACCAAACCAGAATATCTGTCACGAGTTTTTAAAGCAGAAGTATTTTTATTTTTGGAGAAGCTTCCCGTCAGTGGAATCTTATCTCTCTTTTCATATTCTTAATCTCATGATAATATTTCACTCTTCACCTCGGGTTCGATTGTTCTGACATATCTCACCTGCCACAGAAGAAAAGTGAGCTCAAACCACAGACGGGCGAATGAGAAGCAGCAAATTTATGACTCTGATTGTGAGGATAAAATGAGTTTTGACTTATTGTCCCCTGTGAGAGGCCTGACACCTGCTTTTCCTGCTTTTCACAGAAGAGTCTTGAGTCTGTGAGCTCTCCACTCTCGGGGCACACAGGATTTTTATCTGCCACCGACTGCTGAGGATTTGTGAATGACGTTTTAATCGGAGTTTGGGTCCAAACGGAAGAAACGGGGAGCTCCAGTCGTCCTCAGAAGTCACAACAAGCAATTTCGTTTTCTTTATTAATACAGTCATTGCATTTAAAGTTTATAAAAGATTGTTCAAGAGTGAATCTTTGCTTTTGTTGACATTAGTTCTTGTGCAAATAAAGGTAAAATAACACAACTAGTATGAAAAATGAAGCTGTCAGATGTTTAACTTTCCCGACCTCCGAAGACGAAGGGGTCACAGCATTTGTCTGAACCTCCAGATGAATTAGAGACACATGTAAACACAGATGGTACCATGGACTGATTGTCATCCGTTGTCCCACATTCACTCTCACAAACGCACTGTCATTCATACACCATATACTTGGACACTGGACGCAAAGACCGTGAAGCGTCTTGCCCAAGGACACAATGATAGTGTGCACTACCGCCCCCCTGTGGGACCTGATGTTCCAGCAGACCCATCCCTGCTTAGCTTCTGAGATATGCAGGTTTGTATGACGAAAGGCGTGATTTAACATAAGGTGCAGAGAAAAGCTTGCAGACACAGAAAATGAGCGAAATAAAATCAAATAACTTCATCAGAAAAAATAAGTCTCTGTTTTTGTGAAAAGAGTAATTATATACGTATATTTTTGAATTGAAGTCCTTTTAACTAAAGTACACATTTATTTAAAAGTTCTAATCTGTAACACAGTGACCTGTGAATGCTGGCGATAATTACATCTATTATCAAATTTATGTTTATTCTAATTAAAATTAAAAACGTTTCACATAATCACTAGTTATAAAATCAAGGCTTTAATTAGATTCTTTTTTTCCATCACAAACAACCAGTCGCATGGGAATTTGGCACATTTATAAACCAGATGCTTTCTGGTCTCACATCACAGTGACTGGACTTGGTAACTGATTTGCATTCTATAACTCAGGAACACAACAGCGAAGGAGTTGAACCTGGGACCACCTGGTTGAGAGGCAAAAGCTTAAAGTCCACGCAAACATCACCTACCAGTCCTGAAATGAGTATAATACTTCAAATTCAACTCGTTTGAACTAGAAAGAACACATATGCAGTGTTGTGTTGTCATTGGCCTTGAGCACTTTTGCTTTAGCATTACTAACTTAAAACAGTGTATGTAATGGAAAGCACACATATTTCTATAGACAAGTCAGTTTCCTCATCAGGACTTGTGTAAGAACGTCATCTACGAGCAGAAAAGAGGCTAACCTGAGAGAAACAAGGAAAAGCTAACTTACCCTTACATGCTAACAATTGTAATGAACGCAATAACTCAGAAGTTGTCTGTTGATGATTTGCGGAGTTTAAAACGGCAGAAGACCTCGCAACCTTTGACGTCACAAATAGAGAACAGAGTGTATTTTGTGAGGCTCAGAGGGAGGCGATCTTGCAAACAAGCGTGAATGAAGCTAAAAAACGCTCCTAGTGCGTTTTTGGTGAGGAAACAGTGGCTTGAAGCTCAAAGAAGCTAATTTTGCACATGTGTCGTTTGAGATCTAATTTCCGTTTTTTGCAGGGCCGGTACGTGGTTTAATCCCAGCGTTAAAGTCAAGTGCTCTTGCTCAGCGCCTTCTGAAGTCTCAATGACTGTGTTTACTCTCAAAACTACATTGAAATTGGACAAAAAGAACGGTAGTAAACCGGGATCAAACCAGGCCCAAATGAACCAATGAGTGAGTCTTTAAGAATAGCGTCTGCTTCCTCTGCTTAAGTCTTTCTCACCTGTTTGGAATTTGTTTGCCGTTTCCACATTCAGAACACGCTGCAGTCGGCCCTAATCCTCAAACTCAGTAATAACATCGATTTAAGTATGAATCTCTCATTTCCTCCACGCTTCTGCCGCAGCTTTCCTTTTCCAACGCCGGTATTTACGCTAAGCTATTACGCCGAGCTATTAGTTGCTAGCACTCGAGAGTACGTTGCATGAGCCGGGATTGGGAATTGTACTTTAAATACTTTTGTCAGGTTAGCAGCAAACTGTTATTGTGCAAAACAGGCATAAAGTGGCACTTAGCGATAAAGAGGGATCAAATCAGTGTAGGGTGTTAGCGCGATGGGAATGGGAGTAAAGAACGTTTTGATGTAACATTCACGAGAGCGAGACGGAGGGAGACGGAAAGAGTGGAAGGGGGAGTCAGAGGGTCACTCACAAATCCATACGAAACGCAACTCACGGTACGGTACTATAATTGCGCGATAGAAGCGAGCGTTGATATTTATCGTCCGTGATATTCTGCAAAATATCCAACTAAATATGAAAAACACTCATTTTAATCATCAAAACAGTAAAGATGTCAAACATGTTGCAAAAGTTCATGCAAAAACACCCGTTTATACAGAGGACTAGCAGGAAACGGTGTATTTAAATGCTAAAAGGTTGATTATACTACTATACTAACTTACTCCTTACACTTTTCTGTTTCCGTCCATCTATTCAAATCGTATTCTCAAAACTAAATAATTGGTCGACTAAGACAAATGTTGGTCGACTAAGACACCATCGACCGATTGATTAACTAAACGACTAAAGGCCTGACTGACAATATATCAGCGGCGTGCGGTCAGGGCAATCAAGGCAAGCAGGGATTGACCAATAAAATATGACATTAGCGTGTGTCACAACTTTATTTAATTTGTTCTGAAATATATCCAAAAAAGCCTGTTTTACCCCTCACTTCTGCTGCAGAAGTCACAATGTCTTTTAGTGGCCTCTACAGGCTGCTGAGCCTTACTGCGGGAAGCTTGGTTCTTCTTCTCCTGCCGCTGCTCAGTCTGTGGCCGTGTTCAGAGGCCCCTACATGCTCTGCTCTCTAACATGAGCTTTTGGAACCAGAGCGGCCAGCAGCTTCTTTTGAAGGTCTGCATATGTGCTCTGAGGTCCACATGCACTATGCACAAATCCCGCTGAATAAACCTGTGTGGGAATCTTGTGCCTAACTGAGAATGTGCAGCAAGAAGTGAAGCAACAGCAGCGCCAAGTTTCAACAAACGGACTTAAAAACTATCTTCTAGAAACAAGTCTGTGTTTGTAACTCAGGCTCTGTTCATGTTTATAATGATTAGACATTAGCTACAAATACAGGGCAGGATCAATTTGTGTAATGAATTGGTCTTTTAAGTGAGACTATTTGATCCATTCAGCACTCTGATCAGGTATGTGAGTTGAGCTTAATTTTTTTTTCACTTTTGTGTGTAAATATTGATGAACACCCCATTCTGCTTGCCCATCCATAAAAGTCACTGTAAGCTACTGCAATGTATCGATACAGCCGCCACAATATCAATACTGTATCACCACATTCAGTATCACAAAATGCAAATATACTGGCTTTCTGGTTGTCGTCACCGTGTTCATCACCTAGCAGTTGTTATAAGTACATTCACAAAAGTTCACATGATTTGCGTAATTTCAATTAGTTTTGTAGGACTGAATTATTTGAGTTGTTTTGGCGTATTTTCCACCTGTTTTAATCAAATTTGTGGCAATACACTCTTTGCCACGCTCATCTGTTTCTGATCACACTGTCTCTGCAAATATAAAATAATAACAAAATGTATGTATTTTTTTAAGCACTCAAAACTGCTTTACATTGCCTTGACTCCACACCTAATGACAAAACAAATCATTTCAACATCTGTAAATTATTTTCCCTTGTCATATTAATTTTTAAAGTATTGTTTAAAAATGCCACCAATATTTTTTGGCAAAGACATATATTTTTCATTAATTCAAAGACTTTTGCTTGGTGAACTGACCCTCATCACGTTTAAATACACGTTTAAATGTTTCTACCAATAATAATAATAATTAATAATAATTAATAATAATAATAATAATAATAATAATAAATAATAATAATAATAATAATAATAATAATATATATATAATAATAATAATAATAATAATAATAATAATAATAATTAAACTCAATAACTAACATCTTGGTTTGATAAAGACCTGACCAGAAGCTTCTGAGACTGAATAAAAGCGTGCTGACACTTTAAAACTTCATTTAAAAGCAACTTTTTACAATGTTGAGGATCAGTTTGTTTCAATGCGCGGATCACAGTGTAAAAAAATGAAATAAAATGTTGGACACTTCTGCTCAAGAATCATTAGAAATCTATTGGCAACGCTGGGACTGAAATATGCTCCACGTTTGTCTGGATGAAATCTTCTAGTCAGTAGCGAAGGACAAAGCGGGCCATGAAAGCTCAAGTACTTGTAAGTAACACTCTTAATGACAGCAGGGTGAAAAAAAAACAACATTCTTTTGACATATAAATGTGTTTTTCATCAGCGGATCCGAAGGACACGGGGAACTCTGAGCCGATGCAAACTAAAAACAAACTGTGGGTCATTGGGTCTGTTATGAGCCTACAGCGGCGTGGGATTGAGCTCAGTCTGTCAGTACGTCGATAAAAATGTACAATATGTATCTCGATTAAGATGAATTCGGTGACTTATAATTGCGGTAAACAGGCAGCAACATTCGCCAGTGAACAAAATAGTGTCAATCGACTCCTTTAGCAGCTTGATCACTGCGACTTGAAAACATCTGACTCGCTTTACAAAATTTAGGTGCACAGAACACAGAGTGCGCTCAACCAAAGGCGGAAATCACACGCTCTTATTAAATATGTCTGAAAGTCAGAAGAGAACCAATCTACCCCTTCAGTTGTGAGACATTTGGTTTAAACAAATGTCTGCGGCGCTACATTTGGGTTTTTCTTTCCGCGCCGAGGCAGAACTTATGAGGAAATGTTTCTCTTGAACCGACACCTGCATTTAGCTAAGCCCAGCATAGCCTAGCTACTTCGCAAATATCATTCAGGACTTCACCATCACTCATACACTTCCCCATCACTCTGTAGTCTAATAAATTGTGATTACAGTAAACATGACGAAAAGACGAGCGGATATAGAAGGTCCTGTTTCATATCGCCAAAACGCCTAGAAGTTTCACGGTGAAGAAAATGTATTGCCATAAACCTTGAAGAGTTATTATAGTGCTTAATGTCGTAGGCACGGGATCTGAAATCCTAAACTCTACGTATCAGGTAAGTTCATTTGGTTTAGTGATTTAGACGTCCTGCCAGAAGAAAACGATGAGTACACGCCCGCTGGGAGCAATAACTGAGCTCGGAAGTGGATGTTCCAATATTTTTTGTAATTAAAGCCCGTTACAAATGCCTCCTGCGTGACCCGAATTTGGATTCTTGTAACTTACGCGATTTTAAAGCCGCTGTGCTCCTTGTGGGCGCTGACTGATCGTAACTATTAAACATTAACGCTAATGATGACTGAAAACAGCCAATATACAGCCTACGTGATTTTATACGGTACAAACTTGTCCAGGTATCCTTTTAATATATTTCCTGGTTGACACAAATTTCCACAACACAACGCTCTTTATCCAATTGGAGGCATTGTTTGAAAGACATTAAGTGATAAAAAGACAAGAGTAGATGCATATTACGCCGTGAGGACTGGTGAAGCTGCTAAGGAGTGAACACACTACATCCTCCTGTGTAGCTAAATGTTGGTGGAAACATTTTTCTTCACAACTGCATCACATTTTACAAAATGATAACAAGTTACATCTAGTGAATAGTTGAATCACTTGCTCCAAGTGTCTTGCTTTATGCCTTGCTTTTTTGCTGTATCTAGTTGGATTTTTTTGAGTCACCTAAACTCCCATAGTGGTCTCATAGTGTTTTGCTCATTAAAGGAATGCTCTTTGAACAGTGTTGTTGATTTTGTTGTTGTCCTTTAGAAAAAATAAATGTTGTGTCTGACTGAAGTATTTATTGAATAATACAATGTCTCCAAAAAAAAAAAGAAGTATATTTATAATTAAACTGATTTCTGAATAAATGTTGACGGTTTAAATGGCAAATACTTACATTAGTATTCTAATATATAAACATATTAACAATGTTGTATTTTTACAACCCTATTTAAAGCGTTAAAGGCGTTATAATTTTTCATAATTTTTTTGACCCCCCTAGACCAAACTGAGAGTTACGCCCCTGCGCTCAACATCCAAATTCAATTAGTCTTTGCCCATAAACCCTCAGACCTGTCGTGTCCCGGTCTACGATAGCAGGTCAAAGAACCAAGTGGGGGTGAACCGGAGCTGAGACATGTTCAGGGACAACTCATTTCTCATTAGCGCTAAAGCTTTGTCGTTATAATTGCTAATAAAAATGGCTATCACACATACGGTATAATCACATAGATAAGCATCAGCTCATTTACGTGGAGCATTTTATTTTCAACTCACAGGTTTATTTTGCTCTCCTCGGCACGAATCAACACTAGTGATGGGCAGATCAATACCAAATATCAAACATTTTGATAAAGACTGAAATGTGGAAAAGTATTCTCATTCAAAAAGATCAATCCTTTTTATCACATTTTTGAAATACATTGTTCATATATCAGTTTATCGACACATATACTTGTTTATAGATCAGTTCAAGCTGGAGGAGAAGAAAATGTATAAAAGGGAAAAGTATTTTTAGTAGAGGAGTTTCAAAGCTACAAAACTACAAATACAAACAAACTGCTGGGAAAAGAACACAGCTTCGACTTCCCTCCACATCATGATGTGATTGAAAGCGAGTACCTTCCGTGTGGAAATGGTGTGGCCATGTTTTCACATGTCCTAATTTGGTTAATCACTGCTATCGCCCATCACTAACAAATACAATGAAACAGTGGGTAGATTGTACTTTCACTTTAATGTGCTCGTGCGTGGTGCAGGAGTGACCATAGTTTGCCATGATCTAAAACGTGTGACTTATTATAATTTATTATAATATTATAACATATTATTTTATTTTATTTATTTATTTTATTTTTTTCTTCTCTTCTTTAGGGTGTGTGTATGCAAGTGTGTGTGTGTGTGTTTATAGGTGTATTGTATAGCGCTGTGGGGTGCTGAGGTCCTCGGCCTCGGCTTTGATGCTGGGTAGCAGGTTTTAAGCCAATCTCAATGCTTTTTTTTGGACAAACGTGTGAAATGCTTGAGGCGGAATGAAAATTGTCTCCCGAGCTTTACAGTGTGGTCATGTACGGGCTCCGGCACATTCTGAATTTATTTGGGAGGGTCTGGTTTTGGCTTGCCCATGCATTTGTCCTCGACACTGGCATTCATCAATGGGCATCAATCTCTGATGCTGGTTTCTTGTATTGATTGGTAAGAATCAATGTAACAGCAACCTGATGTGTATATAAATTCATTCATTTTCTACTGCTTGTTCCCGTTAGGGGTCACGGGTGACTGGAGCCTATCCCAGCCCTTTGGGCCTCAGGCGGGGTACACCCTGGACAGTGGCCAACTCGTGGCAGGGTTTAACACAGAGACATAGACACACAGACAAACATTCACTCTCACACTAGGGCCAATTTACAGTTTCCAATTGACCTAACACATGCATGTCTTTGGACGGTGGGAGGAAGCCGGAGACCCCGGAGAGAACCCACGGTAACACGGGGAGGACATGCAGACTCCACCCAGAGAGATCATGTGATGTAATGTTCGCCCAGGAATCGAACCCATGATTTCCTTCTTGGGACCGCTCTGCCACAGTGCACCCCCATATATACATGTATATAAATATATAAATGTGTATGTGCGTATCAGTGTATATGTTGTATGTATGTAATATGTGATTATATTTTTTGTATGTTCTGTGTGCATGTGGTGTCCTTAAAGGGCCCCCTACAGGTCGGACGACTCATTGAACTATAATGCAGTTAAGAGAAATTTAAAATTTTGTTAAAATTATAAGAATGTTATCAAAGAATACATTTTTTTTTAGGTTTATAATTTCACTTCCTGTTTGTAATTGATGGCATCACACTAGGAAATTACTCAGCAAACACTGATGTCATCGAATGTCAATATTTTATGAGAGCGACCTTATTTTGTTGAATTAATGTTTAGAGGGTCAAAAAAGTAGTTTATTTTGTATAAATTATGCATAAACTTGAGTGCCCCTAGTATGATGTCACTTCCTGTCATTTTCTTCAGATTTTTCAACGTTTTCTCCACAAATACCTACACGATTGGTGTAAAACTATATTTCTTTTATGTAAAACAGGTATAAATACACCAAATAAAGTCAAAATTTGAAAATCGTACAAACCTGTCATATGCCCTTTAAACCTAAAATAAAAAAATTAATACAAATAAAACAAGTGACTAATATTTTTCCGGTTGTTTCTCACGCGGTGCAGTTAAATGTCTTTTCGAGTCTGCTCCTATGATCGGACTGCAATGGTACATGCAACATGAATACTGTACAACTACACGCAGTACTCCATGTGTCATTGGGCTGTTTGAGAGTCAAATCCAGACACATTCCAGACTAAAATGGGTTTAAATGTGACAGGTCACTTCTCTACAGCACTGAAAAAGCAAAGCATTGTGGTGTACTCACATCTGACGACGATGGTGGTGGACTTCTTGGCCGGGTTGCCCACGTTGTTGCTGGCCACGCAGCTGTAGACTCCGGCCTCCTCAGAGCTGATGGCCGGCAGCGTGAGCGTGCCGCCTTTCACCTGACTCCGCTGGGGCAGGGTGTCGTTGGCGGTGACCCAGGTCAGGAGCGGCGGCGGCTCTCCCCCCGTGGTGATGCAGACCAGCGACACCGTCTGCCCTGGGTTCACCACGATCGGGTCCTCCACCAACAGCTTTATGGACGGAGAGGCTGAAGACAAAGACAAGGATATCGTAAGAGTCTAACGTAGCGTCACAAAGCAACGCCGTTTCAGTTAAATGTATTTTGAGTCAGTGTTTTTGCAATGCGATCATGCTAACGTGCACAAAGCTAAACATCGGTACCGGTCTTGTTGGTGAGTCTGAAGATGACACTCCGATCCGGGATCCCGCACACGTTTCGGACTGAAGCGATGCAGCTGTAGTTGGCATAGTCCTGAGGCCGCAGGTTCTTCAACTTCAGGATCTTTGTCTCCCCCTGCAGCTCAGAGCAAGACAACACCGGTATGCAAACATGTGCTAGCGCAACATCATTACAAGACAAGCACTAAGTAAACTTTAAAACATGTTTCAGCAAATAGAGCCTTCCAAGAGTCACGAGTAGTTGATGATGTAAACGTTCTGGCCCATTCATTTTGATGAGGCGGCGAAATAAAAACATTAATTTGTATGTTTGTTGATGGTGCAGACAGATGGTTGTTGTTTATATGTCTATTACACTTGGCAACAACTGATAAGAGCCAATATGGAATTTCCAGCTCACATTTCTTAAACTCACTTATAATAGAAGGATTTGAGGCGCTCGATGAAATAAAAGTAAGAGTGTGTTCAAGATTGTTGTTATTTGGTCCTAAATTGAGCCCATTTTGGTTCTGATGTGGTCTTGGGTTGGTCTTTTCTTGTCATAGTTTAGTACTTTTATTTTTATTTGATTTTCATCTTGCCATGTTTTCTTTTTTTTATACTTAATTCTTTTTAAGGTTTTCAAAATAAACAAATACAAAAACAAACAGAACATGACCAGAGCTCCAACACATATCCATACATGGTGCCACAAAAAAACATGTCACACCCTTTCAACAGAACTAACCCTAACCCAAACATGCTACCCTCTGGTTCTCCACCTGGACACACACATTCTCCCATTCCATATTCGACAGAACAAAAATACTCTCTCCTTCCTATCTATTCATTTTCTTCGCCGTTGGTTTAATTGTATATATCTCGCCATCAATAATTCTAGATTGGCTTCAATCTCTCCGGTCAAAGACAATAAACGATCACAGGAACCACAAAAACACAAAGCTGAAGAATAACAGAAAACAAAAGGGGTTCATGTTAAAAAAAGAAAAAAAAAAAGAAAAAAAAGTGCACTGAACCCAAAACCCATGTTTACTCAAGTTGGGGGAAGACCATTTCTAATGAAGGGCCCCCGGATACTCCCTGTCACTCCTGGCTCCAAACCGCTCAAAAACTGGACACACCGCCTCCCCTGTCCACCATGTCCCCCTGCTGCCCTCTACATGTATTTTCCAGTTTCAGTTTTCTCACAAATCACTCTCCCATATTTGGCACTCAAATGAGTGAATGCAACAAGACACAGAGTTAATGGACAAAAGCAGACAGCCAACATGGAGCATAAAGTCTGACGTCAAAAACAAACATATCACATCACCATCATCAGTCTCTTCAAATCAACAGGAATGTGACCAGTCTGAACTCACACACCCCACGCTGGTGGCTCCATCTCTTTTCACTGCTCAGTTCTCTGTGTTTTGCAACTTCCTGAGGAGCCACTCCGCCTCTCCCGGTGGTCTGATTACCTGCTATTTACCTGCGAAAGTCACCAGAAGAGTCGCTGGGAAAGAAAACCCGTGTCTCAGCCTTCTCTTTCTGAATTCCTCACAAATGTGATGAAACTCTTCTTGCTGTTGACGAATCTCATATGGAATACCCAGGGCGAAGAACTCTCTTTTGCCTTTGTACTGGAGGTCTCCTTTAGCCTTTGCAGCCTTCACAACGCGCTCCTCCGAAGATTAAGAAACTTCATAATCAAGCCTCGTGGTTAATCAGCTGCTGGTCTTTTTTGGCCCAGCCGATGTGCTCTTTCTATTGTGATGGGGGGACAGGAACTCCTGAGCCCTAAATTAGCTCAGGAATGACCTTCTCAAGAAAGGTTTCAATATTTTCACCTACTTCTCCTTCCGGTAGTCCCACAAGTCCGATATTGTTTTCACGAGATCTGGACTCTAATTCTAGGATCCTACCCCTCATATTCTTGACCTCCTTCCGCAGTGCCACTACCTCGGCCCGCAGTGCCAGCAGATCATCTGTATTATTTGAAATATGCGGCTCAGCCTCACCTATGTGTGCTCCATCTGCTCCTGCCATGTTTGACTCCTTTATGTTGGCTCCATTTTGATCACGTGGGGCCACGCTAACCACTTCTCTCACCTCGGCTCCTGCCATGTTTGACTCCTTTATGTCCGATCCCAATTTAGCACATAGGACCGTGTTAACCACCTCTGTCAACTCTGCTCCTGCCACGTTTGACTCCTTTATGTTGGATCTCAGTTGAGCAGGTAATTGAGCGCGTATGGCTGCACTAGCCGCCACTCTCACATCCGCTACCAGCGATCGCATTGATCTTTCCAATTCACACCTTGCGGCGTAGATATGGTTATAGGTAATCTGCCCTCCTCGAGGAGGAGAAGAACCTACGTCGGGGACAGAGCTTTGTTTTCCGGCGCGGATGTGGCTGTCGACAGCTGAGTCGGGCCTGTTAGCCATGTTAGCCTTGTTAGCTTGTAAGGCGGACTCAGTTTAGTTCTTTTCTAATACAGGTTTAGTTTTGAGTCCTGGTTTAATCCCAATTGTGTGGGAAAACTCTTGTGGTCTGCTATGTTTTTGGTGCATTACCTAGCATAACATTTTAGCTAAGGAACGTTAATTACATGGTTGTTAGCGTTTATGCTAATTTGACACAATAAAATACGCTAAACAATACTATAAGCTGTGATTCTGTTCTAACATGCCTCTGGTGTCACATGTGGTCCAGTGGTCGTCAGTCGCCCAAACAGCTCTGGTTTTCATAGTTTGTGCTGTTCGGAGGCTAATGCTAACTCTCCCATTGAAAATGCATTTGAGCTAAAGTATGGAACGTACCAGCCTTTGGAATGCAGGTGTTCTGTTTGCACTGGGTAGGCCAAAAGGATTCATGGAAGATATGTAAGTGGGAAGAGTTAGGAAAGGCATTCAGCAAACTGTTGGGCTCCAGTAACATATGTATTGTATTTATAACTGGTTTCAAAATATATTTTTTCTCATTTCAAGCAAAAATATATGTATTCAAAGGGCCTGAAGCTGATTTTGAACGATGAGTGAACAACGTGGTTCAGCCTCGCCCACTTTGTCCTCTCTCAGTTTGATGTTTTCCAAATGGTCTCTCCCGGGCAGCTGCTTCTTTATGGTTCCCATCCAACAAAATGCTATTGAAAATGTTTATATTTTTTGTTTGAATCACGTACGTAAGTCAACCTGGAAACGGACAAATTTAAAAGAAACTGGACTAAATTGGACTATTATTTAGAAGCTTGTGTGCCTCAAGCCTTTCTTTTCATAGAATGCCTTTTCTTTTAATATATATATATATATATCTCTAGAATTTAGTTTTGAAAATGTCCCTCTTGTATGTTTTGGTTTGTCAAGTGCCTCTGCTCTCTCTTTTCTTTCATTTCGGGAAATAATAATAATAATAATTTAAAAATTGGATTTTAATTGTTACTGTGCAAAAAATTAAATCCAAGAAAATATATATATTTTTTATTTTATGTCATTTTCTTTCTCTCTTTCTTAATAGTTTTTATTTATTTATTTACACAAATAGATGTTTTTACAATACACTGTAAGGACTAAAAGGTCTTTTCCTAAACTAGAACAAATACAAATCTGTTACAGGGCTTTAAATAAGTTCACTCAAAGAATCTTTCTATACAATGTAAGTAAAAATAAATTAATATGACCAAGTGCAGACTACAAATAACACAACAATATTCTCAATTCAAGTCATTTCCGTTTAAGTTTAGACAAAGACAAAGGCCAAACACTTCTAAAGGAAAAGGTCAGAGGGATGAATATGCAAACTTTAATGAGGCAGTGGTAAAAATAGCAGACTCAAAAAGCCTTCTGCTCCACAATCCAACCAAATTAAAGTGTCATTCTTTTTCCTTTTCTTTTTTCAAAGCGTGGATTTCAGAGCGTTGGGGATGGGATGTGCGCGGTGGGGGACCAATCCAGAAAACGACTATCGCAGCGAGCAGCCGCGTCTGTCCCCAAACGCCCCTCCCGTCTGTTTCCTTCTCGAGAGCGGCACCTTTGAGCCAAATGACTCCATGGATTTGCTTTTTGTGTCAAAGCTATATTTTACAATTGAGATGGAGGAAAGAGCAGTTCTATAGAAGAATGTGATGTTAAAATGTCAACAGGCAGCAGTTCTGTCGTGGTTTCGTGGTCTATATAGTTGCAGGTACTTTCAGGGACTTTCAGCAGCATCAAAACACTGGTATATACTTTTATACCTTAAGGCAAGACGCTGAAATATATAATATTAATAATATAACAATGAAAATAGTCCAATCTGCACCCAAGAATGTTTTATTATTTAATTTAAAGAAGTTGCATCCATAGATTGATATGGGATTTATACATTAAAGACATTAAAGCAGCACACCAAACTTTTACAATTGTGTTTTGATGAATCATACAGAATAATTTGTTAAAATGTAAATCTAATCTAGATTTATTCAAGTTGAAAAAAAAAAAGAAACAAAAAAATTAGTTTACTCAAATACTAAATAAGGTTTCAAAAACAAGAAATCTAAAACTGACTCTGTCCATGTCCCACATATGTGCAATTTTGCAATTTTTATACACTAAGTGCTTTATCTTTTATATGAACATTTTACATGATGAAAAACAGATATATATATAATTAATGTAAATAAATCTCTATTGCTCTTCACCTGCAGCGTCTCGCTTTTGATCAGTGCAAATGAACATACAGTACACGATGGATTTTATATACTGGCTAAAACATGAGTTATTTTGTCAATCGCACAGGGTTGATTCTATAACAAGCATTTACTCATGCGATAATTAAGGTAAAGGTAAAACTACTTGTCTTTGTAGCTGTGGACGAACACCTAATCAATGCGTATTTTGCTTCAATTTTGCTTTCTTTTCAAACGAACTACGTTTTTGCACCAACTCCTCTGCATTATTTGAATATGAGGCCGTTGTTTACTCTCAGCAGGGGGGAAGGCGATGGCGAAGAGATCTGTTCAGAAAATGCATAGGGCACTGAAAGGAAAACCCATTAAGGTGAATTGGACGGGGAAATAGATGGTCCTATTGATGGAAAGATAGAGACACTTTACTAGACAACAGCTTCATGAGCGCGACTTAGGGCTTTCAGGAAAGCGGAAAATAAATTATAGCAGGATCTACCGGCAGAGCGCTGGTGTATTTTTAGAAAGTGCTTAAGTTGGAAACCCAGGACTCATTATGGGAACTGATTAAGATACTCTCAGTGCGATCATTAAAATCTACATGTATGCAGTTATAGCTGCTCCTCATAGAAATACAGGTAAGCGACTGTTTAAAGATGCTGTTTATTATTCTCTGAAGCTGATTATGCACGTTTTCAAAATTGGCACTAAATAGGGTATAAACTCAGAACAAAACCTGGACAGGTCTAAAACAGGAATAAAACTGGACTAAGCCAAGTCCCCATCAGAAAAACTAAAACAAGAACAAAACCAGGGACCATGAGTGGGACTCCCTAAATATTCAAAATTGCATCCATTCTAAAAAGCCAACCTAAACCAAACTAACAGTTTGGCACTGCCCTAAACTGGTCCTATTTGGAAAATAGGAAGTGCTTTGTTGAAATTGGTAACTGTGTCTCAGACCAGATGCCCCTGACCTGTGGGGTGCCCCAAGGGTCAATCCTGGGACCCCTTCTGTTCAACCTCTACATGCTGCCGTTAGGTCAGTTGATACGCAGCGAAAATGTGTCCTATCACAATTATGCAGACGACACTCAGATCTATGTTTCACTGACGGCAGGTGAATATGGACCAGTGGATTCACCCTCTCTGTCACTGCATCCAACAGATCAGTGTGTGGATGCAAAACAACTTTCTCCAGCTGAACTCAGACAAGACTGAAATCATCGTCTGTGGCCCACAGAAACAAAGAGAAAGTGTCAGAAGTCACCTCCAGAGTCTCCCTCTGAAACCTACAAATCAAATTAGAAATGTGTGGGTAATAATGGCTTGAACTTTAATAGCCTCATTTATAAAGCTTACTCATCTGTGGTATTTATAAAAGTTCCATTAGGCACAGAACTTTGCTTATCTCTGTGCAAACTGAGGCCCTCCTGTGACCTCTGCACAAAGTCTCTCTGGAGACACGGGGAAAAGACGACGCTCATGGAGAGGAGCAGAAGTGAAGAGAGTTTGAGCAAGTGCACCACAGACAGGATCCTCTGAATATGTGAGTGGATTTATGAAACAACAATTGGACCAGAGATAAGGCACGAGAGGTTTGATTTAATGAAGCACTGAGACAACACGTTAACTTTATCTTTACGCACTGCGCGTTAGAGTTTAGATTGGCCCAAATGATACATGACCCGAGTCCGTGCTCAAAACTTGCCTGACTCAGAATATTTCCTTCATTATTTTGTTACACAGAGCTTGCTCTTAAGGGCCCTCCCTATTTGGGTCTGCGTGGACAGGGCCAATCCACACACATCTCATTTAGCCTATATCGCAATAAGACTCTGAAGCACAACAAGAAAACAGCTATGTCTGCTAAAATGTAGCCCACTGCCTAACAAACCTAATGATTATCGGCTCATGTTTAGGTAAATCTCATTATTAAGTCACTTTGCATGGTCCTTTTATAGCGTTTTGGAGGTGTGGAGAGGGTTGGGGGATTAGGGGATTTATAAAGCACAAATTGTGTGGTGGACAGCGCAAGTGTTTTATAAATCAGGAGTTTGTGTGGCGTAAGCCTCGAGAGGCCACTCAGAGTACACACTTGCTCAGCAAAATTTCGATCTGTGGAGAGTCAAACCTGCTCACAGTAAGAATGTATTTTTGGCGCAATAAAACACCTGTAACTGAATAAATCTAACACAGATTAATTTAATGCCATGCTGTTGAACATTCCAAACAAAGCTATTCTATCTCCAAAGACAAAGCATGTGGCACTAACAGTTGCATAGAGCACCTTTAGCGCTTTTGCAATCAATTCAATAGTCTCCAGTTGACACCAAAATTCAATACATTTCTCCAATCCACATCACAATCTTCCAAATTAAATGACAATGACATGTAAAGCCACACAATCTGAAAAAATGGGTCCATTTGTTTTGTTAATATCAGAATCAGAAAGGTTTTAACACCATTGTCAGTGAACAAAATGTACAAACTAACTTACTGCGGCGGTGAGGTGCAATATAAAACAATGAATAATAGTATGGTAAAAATATAGCCTATGCTAAAATAAGGGCATGCAAAATATGTGTATATTTAGTTTATAATAAGACAGCAATGAGACAAAATCCTCATAATTGACCTAATATTAATCTGTTTGTTTGTTTCTAAATATATTTGTGAATGTATTGTTTTCCTGTACACAAGGATTGGACCTGTTATAAGTTGCATAGCATGTGAATAAAATCAACTAGTCATAAAAAGGTAATTACAACGTTACATTTCTTTTTGGTGACCTCTTTCCAAGTTATTGCCGAAAGAATATATTTTCAACATTATCATTATCATCCAAACATATCTATGACCATAAAAAAGCACGGGCCCCAGAGGGAAAGAGAAGAAGCTCGTTTCTGTTTGGGATAATAGACACTTTACAAAGAAATGATGGAGTGAATAAAAGGGACGAGAAATGAGGCCAGTTGGACAATAACCTCCCACTGCAGGCCCGTAACCTAATTATAAAAGGGTTCTGTGCCGAGCGCCAAATGCCACCTCTGCATTTGCCCGAAATCTGTGCAAATGTGGAAGAATATGAGATGTGATGAGAGAGTGTGAAAGAGGAGTTAGCTAAATAAGGAGCGATCTACACTACAAAAAGTCCAAAGTACATTAAGGAACCAGTCACCCATTCACACACCAGATGTATGCAGACACTGGGGGTGAGGCGGGTTAAGTGTCTTGCCCAAGGACACAACGGCGGTATTCACCGCCCAAGATGAGCAAGTCCAAGTTCCAAGTCCAAGTCCTCCACTTTGAGTTTCAAGTCGTTTCAAGTCATTTCACCAAATTACCAAATGCAGCTCATATTTTTGAAATGTATATGATTTTTGTAAATGGCCCTTCTGAATAGTGCTCGTCACACATAGAGAAGAGGAAACAGATATATTTTTTCTGTCAAATTAAACACATCTATCAACCGTAAAGACAACTTTTCTAAACTAGATAGGTATCCTGTGGACATTTAAATATATGCAGTTTTACCATCTTCTTACTGGCTCTAATGTTGACTTTCTTTGCCTATCTGAAACATGGCTTCACAAAACATCTGCTCCAGAAATGCTATCTTTGCCTGGATACAATATATTTCAAAAGGATGGACAGACCTCTAAGGGTGGGGGAGTTAAGATTTTTGAAAAGGACACTTTTAATTGTTATGAATTACATCTCGCAAACACACAGGAATCATTTTAAATGTAACTTTGTCACTGCAAATGTCTTCTACTCTTGTTGTTATTTATAGACCTCCTTCGCCCAATGTAGATTTTTATGAGAAGCTGGAAAGGTTATTGACACAATTAAACTTGGCCAAAGAGGTTATAATTACGGGTGATCTAAACATAAACTGGGACGTCAACCAAGTCAGGAACATTTTGAAAAGGGCAATGGACAAAATGGATATGACTCAGGTAGTTAATTATAAATTCCGCCAGCGCACAGATTGACTTAGCCTTTACTAACAGGCCAGAAAGGATTTATAAATCCTTCAACATGTTGACCGGATTGTCTGGTCATAACTTCATCACAGGGAATAGAACATTAAATAATTCTTTTCTTTTTTTTAACGTTTAGCTGCCACAGAAATGCTTAGAATACCAAAAAATTAACAACAAAACTTCAAAAAGTAATTCAACAGATAAACTGGGATGGATTGTTCCTAGGAAATTATTTCGACCAGGACTGTTTGCAATTTTCAAATAAAATGCAACCAATTATTACAAATTGTACAAGAAACTTAAACTTAAAGCCAAGAAGAACAGTCTTCCATGGTAAAATGAATCTATTTTTAAATGAATGAAAGAACGAGACTAGGCCTTGAAGATTTCTGCAAAATAAAGGATACAATAGACCTTATTTTATTTCACTGTGAAACAAGGTGGTGAAAGAAATTAGAAAAGCCAGAGCCAACCACTTTATCACGGCTCTGAATAGTGCACGAGGAAATTCAAAGATGATTTGGAATCAAGTAAAAAAACAGGCGATTATGAACAAAAATTAATTAATATCATCAGGGCTCTTGGATCCTCTAAGGCTAAGGATGTTCTTGGAATGGACACGAGTAGGCTCAAAGGTCTTGGCTCAGCTTTATCCACTCCCATCGCCTCCATTATACATTTTTCTTTTTCCACTGGTCACTTTCCAAAAGTCTGGAAATCTGCAATTGTTACTCCTATCATTACATTTTGTAACTCGAGCCTTCTGAACAACTCTGCTTGTATACAAGTCTCTCCATGGCCTAGCTCCAAAGTACATCTTGGACATGTTAGTGCCATATGAACCATCTCGGACTCTGAGGACCTCAGGGACCAGCCTCCTGCTGGTGCCCAGAGTCAGGACTAAACATGGGGAATCTGCGTTTCAGTTTTATGCAGCTAAAATCTGGAACAGTCTTCCTGAGGATGTGAGACAGGCCGCAACTCTGGCAATGTTCAAATCTAAAACTAAAAACTGTTTTTTTTGGCTGTGCATATGACTGAAATTATTATTCATTGCACTCTTCTCTTTTATGTCTTGAACTATTATTTTGTGATTTCTGCCATGTCTTTGTGATTTTAATGCATTTTTCCTGTTGTGTGAAGCACTTTGAATTGCCCTGTGTACGAATTGTGCTCTACAAATAAACTTGCCTTGCCTAATGACCAATATGCATTCTTCCAACCATTTCCAAAATTGCAGAAAATTGGTTCTCAAAGCAGATTTTTCAACATTTAAATAGCAGCCTCTCTCCATCACATGCAGTTTGGTTTTAGAGCCAAAAATTCAGCTGAGACGGCCACCTGCCTCTTTATTGAGAAAAAAAACCCTCCCTGGACATGGGTGGTGTTGTGGGAGCAGTATTTCTGGATCTAAGGAAAGCTTTCAATACAGTAAATTAAGCTGTTCGAAGCTTATTTTACATTTCAATGTTGATAGCATTACTGTGAATTGGATTTAATCATATCGGGAATTATCTACGTTTGCGGGTATGGAGAGGAGCGTCGGGACCCGGTTTTTCAGTTGGCTACGTACCTTAGTGGAATTAGTGATTGTGGTGGTAGCTTCTGGAAACCTACCACACGCTAGACTTGATAGCGAGTTTTGCACTCGTTGTTCTGAAGTTTCGAGTATGATGAATAGGCCTTACACTGGTTTCGTTATTGTGGCGGTTATTTCGAAGGCATACGCAGCTACAGGGCGGCGTCCGACAGGACTTCAATCCTGGACGGACCGCGCATCTGACAAATGGTTCCCGTACGCCACAAGCGAACCCGAAAGAGAATATGATTGGTATAGGGTTGTTTGGGCCTGACGTGGGGAGGCTCAGATATTGATCCACCACCCATAACTGCCTACTCGCACACACACCAACATGCAGCCGCCACCGGCCCTTCACACACAATTGCACGCCGCCAGCACCCATGTATTGCACGCACACATGCACGCACGACAACATCATGCACGCGCACCCCACATGCACGCACAGCACACACACAGTGCACGCACGCACACCCACATGCACGCCCCCGACACAACCTCACATGCACGCACGGCACAATGCAGCCGACGCGACACCAATACACGCAGCCACATGACACGCACCGTCACAACATGCACTCGCACGCACAGCCCACTATGCCGCGCACCCACATGACGCACGCACGCACACAATGCCAGCGGCACGGCACAATTAGATTTCTGGCGTCAGCCACGCAGATCGATGGTTTTGGGCTCGTCTAAGGTGCTGTAGTCGAGGTAATCGAATAATGGATTTGAGTTCGTACGCCTAACTTTGATTCATCGAAGACACTGCCGGCACAGGCCAAACATCTATTCTTGCAATCGCGCATCTCACGAGCGATACGCGCGCAACATCTGCACAGGCCAGCACCCCCAGACTAGTGGCAGAACAGAGCACGCCATCTACCCCAGATGATCGGCCCCGCAGAACATACACGGAGCACCTCGCACACACATGGCGCAGCTGGAAACGTGCGGCGGAGGTTATGATGCGATGTCGCAGGTCTGTTTGATGGTTCGGATAGCCGGCGCACCGAGGAATCATCGGACGCACTTGGTCACCCGCGTGGTAAAACACACCATCAAGGTGCCGCCAGCGGCACAACCGGCACATCGTCACGCACATGTCCACACCCAGTGATGAGGAGCCCAAGCGATGGCACAACAGGGGCACGCAGCGGACGCCGCACTGTGTCCTGTCGCTACGATGTTCAGGGCGCACGCCCACGCGTACACCCGCGCAGCTCTCACTACAGGCACAGGCTACGCACGCACGAGGCGCACATGCAACGCGAATAACATTAGCGCAGGTGATCGGATATTCGGGTCGCTTCTTCCCACATGCACGCACAGGCATTACGCCACATATGCACGCAACAGATGAGTCGCGCAACGATAGGTCAGCTTAGCAGTCGAAGCTTGCTACGTTGCAGCCCACATGGGCACACACGCAACAGTCGAGCTGCCCATCCATGCCGTTTCACCGCACACCCACAGATGCGGCAGCTACCGCACACGCCACATATGCACGTCTTAGAACAACCGCGCAATGCACAGCGCAATGCCCACACTGCACGCGCACATGGCAGCTAGACACTCACCCACATGCACGCACGCACACGCATACACATTCCGCACGCACACCACTGGTCACGCTGAGAGCCACTACGCCCATGCATGCACGCACACCCTACATGCACAGCACGCAACACCTCACATGCACGAGCACGCAACAACCACGGATGCATCCCGGCCACCGTGGGCCGGCCCGCACAGGCGATTGGAACGATCGTTCGGCAACCCAACATGCCGACGCACGCCCTCACGACCTGCAAGTCTTCAGATAAAACCATCACGCCGAAGTGCGTGAGATTTAAAAAGTGATGGCCGAGCGGAGCTGGATATCGGTTTGGCGAGCGGGAGGGTAGGGGCACTTGTACTAAGATGGGCCAGAATTTGATGATGTCGAGCACATAACCAAGCGCCGTACCCACAATGGTAACGCAATGAAGGGGAGAAATCAAAGTCAAGATAAACATCGGCGGCTGAGTCGCGCGAGGGTGCGCAACCGGTTCACTCGACGGGGGCTAAGTGGGGTCCCTCACCACTATGTCACGGGACGACGTACGAAACTCATAAGCACTGGATGATAATAGTTAGGCTCGTAGTGGCAGTCCTTAGTTTGTATTTGAATGGGTCAAGTAACATTCACCAGGCACTGCAGGGCGGCCTGTAACTAAGACGTTCGCTTTCACGCACTTTAGAGGACCATAGATTCTGTTGTGATTATAGTTAGCGAGCTTTGGCTGATCCGACAACAGTAAGCGACGGTCTAGGTAACATGCCATCGACGGAAATCGAGCGCCAGCATGGTGGGGTCGCGCGGGCTGCGCTGTCGTGTGCGTGTGGGCACACGCACACGGTTTCGATTGCTAATACGATTAGCACTGGCGAGCGCAGGGTGAGGTCGACGCGCGGCGCGGTCGGAGAAACGCGGGTAGAGCGGTAGCGTCGGAGGCAGGGAGTTTCGGGCGCCCGTTAAAATCGCTGAGTATGAGTCAGGTATAGGATTGGTGGGGAATGTGGAGGTGCCAGATTGTTCTGTGTAGGGCGCGGCTAGGGTGTGTGAGAGAGGACGTATGTATGTCAGGATGCGGGGGCGGTACGAAATGGCGGGGCTCAGGGAGTGAGAGGTGTGGTAAGGGTATTATGATGTATCCAGGTGCGTAGGAGCCGCTAGAACGGGCGGGTGGAGATCGGGCCAGGACCACAGTATGCCACGCAGAGGACAGGAACGATCAGAGTGCATATGTGGTCGTGCGGGAAATGAGGATGATAGAGATTGATGTTTCCCGTAAAATTAAGGAGGTCTTGCAGTCCACATGCATTGGTCCTTGGCAGCAAGTTAGACTTTAGGCAGTGAAAGGTGTGGGATGGTGTGAAAATAAGCGTAATGATTGAAGGAGTGATCTTGATGGGAGGAGTAGGGGAAAGGACGATGATGTAGAGAAGATGGAATAGAGAAGATCATGAGAAATCTAGAGCGGACGAGGTACGTACGGAAGGATGGGGTAGGTGAGGACCAAGGCTGAAGAGACGGGTGAATGGCGATTGAGCGGAAAGGTAATTGAATTAGAGTATGTGAATGTAGTAGAGGACAGTGAGAAAATTTATCTGGTGTAAAATCGAAAGTGAAGATAGTGAGGTGTGAATGATGTTAATGTGAGAGGATGTAGCGAATTAGATAAAGATAGATGAGTTTATGGGCATGCGATGAAGTGGAGAGAGGGTGTAGCAGATTGGGGACCCCATTGCACGAGCCAAGAAGGGGCGGTCGTGTGAACGTCGAGTATAGTGATGGTGGTGTGTTCGAGAGAAAGCTAGTATTAGGGTGTAAAGAACTATAGAATATCATAATGTAGGTGGAAATACTGTTGACAATAAGCGATGATGAGGACAGGAGGATAATAATCGTGATAGTACGCAGATTGCGGGTAATAATAGAGTCGGAAGAGTACATTGAACAAAAGGGGTTATCACGGATCTCGTTAGGAGAGGCGGAGATCGCAGTGAGTCGGGTGTCGTACGAAAGGCGCGCGCAGTAGGAGGGACCTGGCAGAATCGGTGGACGAGATAAGGTTATGTTCTACAAACATAAGATGAGGGACAGACGCCCGAACGGCGGGGCGATTTCTGTTAGTGGGAGAATATCCGATGAGGAGTGATTTCGAACAAGGATTGAAGCCGGAGGTGTATGCGCGCGAGAAGAGCGAGATCAGCGAGGGTAAGCGGGGATGTAAAGGCTCGTAGTATTCGATGATATGAAGACGGACTGTTTGATCTGCGCGGCGAGCGTAGCGGTGGTAATAGTCGGGCTAGCTCGGCGGAGGTGAGAAAGGGCACATTGGGATTTGTTGGTGAGTAGGGTGTGGCGGTCGTGGTGTTCGACGAGGCGGCGGCGGAGGGTACGTTCGGGCCGAACGGGAGGTGCAGGCTCACAGGCAACGGTTGGTGTAATGAGCAACGAGTGAGTTCAATTGAAGGAGGAAGGCTCGAAGAAGGGGTTCTTAGGTCGGGCGGGGGTAGTAGAAGAACGATCTGATATAATGTTAGGTTGGTAATAGTTGAGAGCGGTAAGTCAGGGAAGGAATAGAGAAAAGGGTAATGCTGGTTTGAACGGTCGAGGGACGAATGTTCGGAGAAAGGATAGTACGCACGATCGACTGCGAAGGGGCGGAACAGGTAGATAAGACTAGAAGAAAAACGGGAGGGATAGCAGTGATATGGTAGGTTGGGGCGGACTCGCCGACAGGATTTGAGTGGCGGATTAGATTAGGCAGGCGCCAATAGCCGTCGGGGAGCAATCGAGGAGAGGGCGCGTGTTTATACGCGAAGGTAAGGTAGGCTCTGGCTGTAGAGGGAAGGGTTCGTGAGAGACAGTAGGTGTTATGGCACCGACGCGCGCGCGCTTGTGAAGCCCCCGGAGTATTATGCGAGGTAGGACATAAGGTGTGTAAGAGAGTGATGCAATAGATGGTGGGGATAATGGATGGAGGAAGAGATGTGTGAGTGATAAAATAAGCCAAGAAAAGTGAAATATTGATGGTCGCGATATGAGTCGCATATTCGGACAGTATTATCGGTGAGGCCGAAAGCGGAGGATTATGATAAGTGGGGAGGGGTGGTGATGTTTGGATTAAGGACGAAGTGAGAAGTAGATTGGGAGCGAGAATCAAGATTGTCAGACTTATGGTGAGGTGAATGATCAGTCGTATTGAGAAAGTGTATGGGAAGGTAGACTGGTAGCTAGTGTGGCATGGTGGGAGTAGAAATCTCGAGTGGTCTGGGTGGTAATAGGTAGCGAGTATAGGGATGAGAGGCAAGCACCACGGGGCGGTGGGTGTGTCGTGGCCAGCAAATTGTTCATTGATGATGTGTATCTGTCTAGTTCGGCACGGGCGGAAGGCGGGTGATGACCGTAATTAGATGGATGAGTGAGTAAGTTAGTGGCAGACCACTGAGGGTGGGGATCGCGTAAGCCGGTATAGGCGGAGCCAGGGACCATTGCGGGGAATGCGGGGCGTCGGAAGCGGGTGTGGAAAGACGTAGTGAGGAGCGGGTCGGAAAAATGGAGGGGAACGGCATGCGAACGGTGGCAGGGAAGTGGGGTTCCACAGTGGCACGCGATGCGCAGTGTAAGACTAGTAGCCGGCGTGCGGGCGATTGTTAGCTGCAATTGACCGGCACGCACGGATAGATGCGCGACGTCGATATCAGAAGGAGCATACTCCACATCAAGCAGCGCAACGCCCGCGCAGTGTCTCTGATTGCACGAGTTCGGTTATCGTGGAGCGCACGAACGGTGTCGCAACACACCACATGCCGCACGCACACCCACATGCCAGCACGGCACAACCACATGCACGCACACCCACATGCACGCACGCACACGCCCACATGCCACCACGCACACCCACATGCACGACAGCCATGCACGCACACACACACATGCACACATGCACGCACACATGCACGCACATGCACGCACACACACACATGCACGCACACATGCACGCACACACCCACATGCACGCGCAAGGGGGAGGGGAAATAAAAAACTGAAGTCGAGGGATAAAGATGAATCTCTATGAAATTCAGTTGAAAGTAAATAACAGACTGGATTACAATGAACTTTCTACTAAAACTCTTTCCCTAACTTGACTGAAAGCCGTTTCTGTTGTTGTGCTGACAGAGGACCCTGCGGACCCCCGTGTACATCACCTCTCTGCGCAGGAACGCCATGGGAGTGGGCCTGGTGTTTGAGGCCGACCTGAGCACGACCCATCACCTCTCCCACTGGGTGCTGCAGGGCGTGTGCCTCTATCTCAACACTGACTGAGCCCTCCTCAGACACTGACAGCTGAATATTTGTATTTCTATAGATTAAAGCCATGTTCTTCCTGAATGTATGTTTTGAATGTATTCATTAAGCCTTTATTTACACAGGTTAACTGTTTGAAGTTTGAGCTGTTTTTTTTGTTTTTTGAAAGGATTTTTTCGTTCAACAGGACATTGGAATGAGACTAGAGATTATCACGCCGCAAATTGTCAAACCCACACAGGCATATGTGCTATCCACTCCGCCACCAGCAGCACTCTGTACATACGGTTTCAAGAAGAATTTAACACTCTTCTAAATGACACCCTGATCTGTAACTTGGCCTTGTAGCATCACTGCTTGATTCTTAAGTTTTATTTGATTGATTTATTTTTTAAAGGATTTTTTTGGCCTGTAGGCTTCATTAGACAGGACGGCTTTCAGCTTGAAATGGGGGTGAGAGGCGGGAGGACATGCAGTAAACTGTCCAACACGACACTGCACATGGAGCCTGGTATGTGTGCTGCGCCTTAATCACTCGAACACCGGGCAGCACTCTTTGCAGACACGTTTCATTCCATAATGTGGACATTCCAAGCAATGTCTCCATGGCGACAAGTAGGTGGTGCAACTTTACAGTAAATCCCCCTAACAACAGTGAATTCATCGACAACTGTGTGGACAGGACACAGTCCTTGATAGACATCTCAGTAGCGTGCGGTGACTTATGGGAGAATAACATTTGCACATTTCCTGCAAAGGTCGGTTTCAATCTCTGGTCTCCTGCATGAAAGGCCTATCCCACCGAGCAAAACCATCATACCTGGAATTACTGCTGAACAGTCTCACTTCACTGATTAGTTCATTTCACTAATTGGCGCTCTGCGTTATTAAAATCCTGCCTGTGTTTCTGACGTCTGCTCATTAGAAACATGAACAGAGCCTGAGCTGCAAACACAGACTTGTCCCTCTAAAGAGAGTTTTTCGATCAGTTTGTTGAAACTTGGCGCTGCTGTTGCTTCACTTCTCCTCTGCACATGCTCAGTCACAGGTTTATTCAGCGTGGTTTGAGTTTGTCCTCAGAGCACATGTGCAGAGCTCTAACACAAGCTGCTGTGCGCTCTGGTTCTAAAAGCTCATGTTAAAGAGGGCGGAGCATGAACGGGCCTCTGAACACGGCCACAGACTGAGCACTGCAGGAGAAGAAGAACCAAGCTTCCTGCGGTACTGCTCAGCGGCCTGTAGAGGCCACTAAAAGACACTGTGACTTCAGCAGAGCTTCAGCAGCCGAAGTGAGGGGGAAACGGGCTTATTTGGATATAATTAAAACGTGGTTGTGGCACACGGTAATTTGATTTTATTGGTCAGTCACTGCTTGCCGTGATGGTCTTGTCATTGACATTGACATTATGATTTGATTTTCACTTTACACTTGGCCATGTTTATAGTGCTGTGCAGCCATTGAAAAGACCACAATGGGCCCCCTCCTCCCATCACAAGGCCTTAGGACCATTCAAACCCTCGTCATCTCTCCTCCCACGTGACTCAAAGCTGATGAAAACACTGGACTGAACAGAAACATTTTAATTAGTAAAAATCACTTTTACACTGGTTGAATTTACAATACGAGTTAAAAAGCAGACAGAGGCACTTGTGTTGGAGAGAAACGTCCTAAAATTGGATCAACATTCAGAAGAAAACTCCACTGACCATTTCAACACACTCATTTCAGAATGGACAGAGGTTTAGTCAGTTTAGGGTCAGTAACGCTGTACAGCCCGTCCCGGCGCTGCACTGTGGCCCCTGCTCCAGGCCCCAGGACCCTACCTACAACAAAGTGTTAGAACGCAGTATTTGAACCACAGCATGGGTCTAGAGTCTAGACTGCATAACTACAACGTGTTAGTGTTTAGGGTTCTGAACACTGGACACATTTAAGATTTGAAAAGAAAAAGGTATTTCTGGTCCAACTTGTTGTTTTGTGAGTTTTCTGGTTGACAGTTGTCAACAGTGCAGCTGTTTGAAACGTACCACCAGAGACCCTCAAAGCTGGATTAGAGGGTTAGCGAAGTAACTTTGGGTGCGGCATTAAACAAATCTGGCATTTGTCCACTTATGGGGGTTTTATTGCTAACTTTGAAAAGTGTAAATGAAATGCTTACTGTGAGTGGATTCGACCTCTCCAGACCAGGGCCTCATTTCTAAAGCGCCTGCGCACTCTGCAGTGCGTAGGCCGCACTCTGCAGTGCGTAGGCCGCACTCTGCAGTGCGTAGGCCGCACTCTGCAGTGCGTAGGCCGCACTCTGCAGTGCGTAGGCCGCACTCTGCAGTGCGTAGGCCGCACTCTGCGCCATCCATGGTATTTATAAAACTGCCACTAGGGGCAGGACTTTGCTTATCTCTGCACAAACTGAAACCCTCCTGTAAGTTCTGCACAAAGTCTGGAGACAAGCCTTGCCTTGCATGAAGTGAAGAGAGTTTGATTCAGGAAATCATCAGAACATTTTTTTAAATAATTTCATTCATATTTCCACAGTTAAGCTGGTGTTGGCATAAATATGAAGAAGAGCGGTTTATTCTCAACAACACATGGCCGTTCTCTGACCCTCGGTGACCCTCAGTGACCCTCAGTGACTGTGTGCAGCAGGCATGTCCAAACTACGGCCCGGGGGCCAAATGCGGCCCTCAGACCAATTTTTGTTGGCCCTCTGGCTTCCTGCTAAATTTGTCCAAACCACAAAAAGTAGTGCTTTTTACTGTAAAATTGGACAAATTCAAGCAATTTGATGATATACCAGCCTGATATTAATGTTCCAAGTCTTATTAAAGGTGTGGAGGCCCATCGAAACTATGTCAAATGCTAAATTTGAATGATTCACTTCATTGTCGGGTTGTCTAGCCCTCTGCTCCGTCTAAGTTTCAAAATGCAACCCTCGGTGAAAATAGTTTGGACCCCCCTGGTGTACAGTCTGAGACCCAATGGGTTTCTGAAACGATCGGACTTGAGCCAAAACTCCTTCAGACGGAGCACATGAGGTTACTGTCAATCAAGATGTGCATGCCAAATTAAAATGCGTGCATATTCATCTATATTTGTGCATAACATAAATGTTTTGTATTCTTTATCAAGAGATATCGCATTTCACATTTACAAAAATAAAAATGTGTGGTTTTTTTAAGGGGCGTTGAGACAAAGTGTCCAGTTTACATTCAAACGTGCGTCCAGCATTTTGAGCATTTTTGCCACACGAATCCTGCGTTTTGAGCGTTGGACGCGGTGCTTCAGGGGCATTTGAGTGTCGGACGTGCGTCCAGAGTGTCCACAACGTCCAGAGCGTTCAGAGCTTCCAACGCAGAGAAGTTGGACAAAGCGGAACTTTTTGTCAGCTGACGCAGCGCAGCAACCAATCAGAGAATATGAATTCCAGTGATTAAATTCATATTCTCTTTTATGCACTAATAGATAAATATGCATGCATTTGAATTAAAACCTTGTCATTTGTATTTGTATTTGTAATAAAACCTCTCTGTCCCCCGTCATTATGGGCTCATGCTTATTTAAAGGACAAATATTCAGCAAATATTTACTTTGGATTGGCATCTCATGTTTTAGAACTGTTTTCTCATTCATAAATCACTTTGCACAGCCCTTTTATGGGGTTTTGGAGGTTTGGAGAGGGTGTGGCATGGGTTCACGTGCACATTTCTAAAGCACGTGCATGGCGCGTGCACAGAGGGCTTTATAAAATCAGGAGTTTGCGTGGCGTACGCTTCTTGTGGCCACTAGAAATATGCACTTGATCAGCAAAATTCCTACACAATCCTTTAGGAATGAGGCCCCTGTAATTTGGTCTGGTGGAATCACCTGCTTGTCTCCATGAAGATAGAAAAGTTTAAGCCAAACTGTGGAACATTACAAAACAGAAACATCTTTATTGAGACAAGCAGGCATCAAACCATTCACCAGAAAAGTTCACATTTCTCACAATCTGTAAAATAAATTGCGACATATCATATTTGTAGATGATAACACAGGGTAACTGCAAACCCTCATCTTGATCGAGATTAGATTTGGAGTTTTACACAAACAAGTTATTGATCCTATAATAATTGAATCTTCTCCCGGGCTGTACAGGCCCCTCCTGTGTGTGAACCAGGCGGAGTTAGTGTTCGAGCTGAGGGGTACACTTCATTCACAGCTTGGCTCGTCCCGGCTGCAGCTGAAGACTCTGGAGCTTCATGGCCATCCCCATGTTCCCAGTGATCTTCAGTTTACCCTGAAAAAACGCCTGAGGGACAAAAAGACGACACCAAACCTGTTACTGACTCAGTTGTGAAGGCGTTTTATTGTTAAAGGTTACAGTTGTAATGCACTATATTAGGTCAGTCCAACAGAAATGGGTTGAAACATGTCTTTAAAAGGCATTAGTCATTTTGTAGATCATTATATTCTATTGGATTGTCTGGATACTTTGGGTTCAGTACGAATACAAGCAAGTGGTTTACAGATGACCTCACAAATAGAGCTCAAGGTGTTTCTCCTGATGGCTTTCAGTCTGAATTTTCTCATTTTAACAAAGGTCGTCCTCAAGGGTCTGTCCTGGGACTAATAATTTACATGAACTCAATTGGCCCCAATCTAAAACAGTAGCAGCCACTTGTATGCTGATGTGATCCTATATCTTTTTTTTTAACTGTCGCTCTTCGAGGAAACCGCTGTTGTGATTTCGAGCCTCACAAAAATACATTGAATTGAATTGTTCACCCCACAGAGCTGATCTTCTTTATTGCCTTATATTTTAGAGAAGACTTTTTTGTAGAAAGATTTGAAAGAAAATTGCCTGTCTTGTATTTCATGCTCAATGTAGCTCATGTAATCAGAACCAGAGGAAGAGCGCCGTCTTCTTTATGGAAAACAAAACATGGCCCATTGTTCAACCCCTTCTCATCTTACTTCTAAAAAGGGACAACATTTCTTACAAAAGCAGTGATTTGCAATGTTCAATAGTGTTCAATAGGCCACCGGCTGCCATCTGTGGAATGTGGTCAACAGGTCTGACAGTCGTGTGCACTGACCGTCTGAGGGTTCATCTTGCCGGTGAGCAGGGCCAGCAGGTCAGCGTCGGACATGGCAATGGTGCAGTCGGCTTTTTCTTCTGTGTGCACACACACACACACACACACACACTCTAATGTTTGCTTTCCATGCTTTTAGGGGACATTACATCGACTTCCATTCATTTCCCGGGGACTGATCCTAACCTTAACCTAAACCCTAAACTTAACTTTATTTTGTTCTGCGCACACATGTAGATAGGAACAGAACCAGTCTCAAGATTACAATGTTAGCTAATTCAATCTATATCTAATCCTTATCACAAGAAACTACAATATGGCCTGACGTAAAGATGTACAGATTTTCAAAAATCTGTTTAGTTTTTTATTCTGACAAGTCATTAAAATTGAGACTAAACCTGGACCATGACTGAACCAAACTATATATCTTGTGGTTATTATATTATTCTGCTGGTTTGCCAAAATGTGCCTGTTCAGTATTGTACATAAAGTGAAAGTGATGATAAAACTAACCAGAAATGAGCAGAAATATCACCTTATACCCTTAGTTTTATAAAAGAAAAAGGGAAAAAAAGGGAGACTATAAACTTGATATTCTAAATGAGTATAACCAAAATTCCAAAGCATTCATTTCAATATTATGATTTTCTTTAGTTCTCCCACCCATAAGTGTGTCAAAAGGCACACTGTAATTAACCCTGCTCTTCAGTCAGGCTCACCTGTGTTGTTGTGGACGCTGCCCTTGCCATTCTTCACGTCCACATACCAGATGGCCTCCTGACCCTCCGGCCCGTCCTTCACTTTGAAGGCAAACACTCCTCCGATCTTCTTCACAAAGTTCTCCCCCTCCTGTCACAAGAGAGTAAGACGCTCCAGTGGGTTTCAGTAGAGAACAGCTTAGCAGCACAGCAGTGATTTGGTAATAAGAGGACCTGTTCAACTTGTGAGGAAAGTGTGGTGCAAAGGCGAAGAGAAAGTTTATCATTTTACTTCCTTGTTGGACGTGGGCAGCAGATGTGGCATAAAAAGTGGTGTACTGCACATTCAAGCCTGTACAATTGATCGGATTTTAATTCAGATTCATCAACATTGAGATTAGATTTGCAATTTATTTATTAAAGAAATGTTTGGTCCTCTAAGCCCTCTGTCAATTCGACTAATACTTTTTAGGTATTAAGGATATGATGGCTTCTTTCCAACTCAGAGGGATCTGAGCTTTTTTAAAGGCCCAGTCAAAAGTTGTTGAAAGGGGAAAGGAGTAAGAGTGTCTTTAAAGCTTTATACCACTCTGAGGTGAACCCGTCACTGCCAGGGACTGCCAACAGTGTTTATTTCCAACACTGTTATTTCAGCTCCTAATTTTCTATTTTGCTCTTAGGTCATCAGGAATCAGGAATCAGGAATCAGGATATATTTATTGCCATTGTCAATGAACAAATTCACAACATAGGAACGTGACTTGATGACAGATGCGACATGAGAGACATGCATAAAGAGCATCAGCCACCGGGGCGGCTCGCTTTCGCACAGCGCCTACTCGGGTACTTGAACTCTTAGAAAATGAAAAAGGCAGTTCAGCAATAAGCATACAATGATAAACAACACATATTGAGTACATTACATGAGGTCAAACGTGATGGATATTTTCAGTGGATATTGGGGCAGGGACACAAACAAGATAACACAAAGATTAGGATGAGAGATGTGCAGACGGTGAGTGAAGGCCAAATCTTGTTTTGTGTAAGTGTCTGTGTCTTCAGCACGGCCTTGCACGCCTGTAGCTCTCCAGCCCGGGCCAGATAAGGAAAGGGAGAGAGATACAAGGGCACAGCAGCGAAAGGAGAAATAAGTTACTTTAATACATTTTTGTTGATCAATGATTTACACGATCAAATAATCCAATCGTTTCTGGTCCTCTGTGTGCGATCAGCTTGATTCATTGAGTTACTTCCGTCCGACAGCCAAAAGTTCCCATTTCCTTGATTGAATCCCACAAAGTCTTTTGCATCTCCCGTGGTCCGAAATAAGATGTTCCGGTTCAGATCAGTGAGTTGCACCGTGCGTGCTCAAGTCTCTGTTCGAGTCCTTTCATTCTTTCACTCAAATCCAAAAACCTTTTGAATGTTGATGTCAGACAGTTGTTGGGCTGAATTTTTCTGTCTTCCCAATTTTCCGATCGACCAAGGCGACTCCGAGCCCAATTAGGAGGAATCCTGCTATCATGAAATCCAAATATAGATAGGTCCTCCACATCTTCAATGAGCAGGGGCTCGATGCATAGAACCTGCCAGTTCTTCAAATAAGTCTCCTCAAAAATCCGAACGTACCCTCCCGTCGGGGACGTCCCGTCCGGGGGCAAACAGGTCTTTGCTTCTCCCGGGGGACAAGCCCTCCCGGGGAAGCTTTTCTCTGGGAAAAAACTTTATCCAATGCACTCAGAGACCAATCAATCAGATCCATTATTTCGGAGAACAACAGGTGATCAGCGCACTGTGATTTAGAGAGAAAAAACGTGACAAAAAAACACGACGAGAGAGGCAAAAGTAGCAGGAGCAGCGGGAGCAGAGGAAAACACGTCCGCACTGGAGGGAGGAGTGGACAAGAACAGGCAAATTGAAAAAGAGACTTGAGTGTCTTGGACTCAGCGGTTTAGAAGCAGCTTATGAATAGAAGACAATCAAGGCCAGTTACATTTCTTGGATTGGCTTTACCAGGGACCCCACCCTGAAACCAGGCCTGGGTGGGCGCTCGATGGTGAGCGTCTGGTGGCTGGGTCTTTTCCCACAGGGAAGGAACGCCATGGGGCTGTATTCCCTTTGATCCACCAAATGCAGGAAGTTCTGTAAGGGGCCGTTGCAGAGAGATCTGTGCAGCAGACGAAGGCGGGGGCCTTAACGACCGGATCTCTGGACATAGAAACTAGCTCTGGGGACTTGGAACGTCACCTCGCTGGGCGAAAGGCGCTTGACCTTATGCGGTAGGTCGCACATTACCAACTCGATATAGTCGGCCTCACCTCCATGCAAAGTTTGGGCTCTGGAACCCATCTCCTCGAGAGGGGCTGGACGCTCCACTTCTCTGGCATTGCCCACTGTGAACTGTGAGAGGCGGGGGTCTGGTGTGGGCTTTCTCATAGCTCCACAGCTAACCCTACATGTTCGGGTTGGGGATAGGTCTCTCACTGTTATGAGCAGTGCAGAGTACCCGGCCTTCTTGGAGTCCCTGGGAGGGGTACTGGATGATACACTTTGAAATACTAATGCTGACGATTCGTTGAACTCTGTTACATCTAGTAATAAGTGTCTAGTAGTATAAGCAGAAGGCGCCATGGAGAAATGATGAATCGGTCAGGGCACAGAAAAGGGAGTGCCGCCGGGTGAAGAGGAAATGGCGGAAGTCAAAGCTCCAGGTTCATCATGAGATTTATATAGAAAAAAATGGGTGCTCCACCAAATTTTATGTAGAACTAGGGAGAGGCATTTCTCTGAAGTTATTGTAAATTGCATTAATAACTCATCTTGTTTGCAACACTAAACACCTCCAGCTCAGCTGCCGTTAGCTCATTCCCAGATCCAAGTGTGACGAGTTTGCATTATTCTTTAATGACAAAGTTCACAACAGTAAAAACACCACTAAGTCCACAGTGCAAATAACAACCACACAGACAGCTAGACACCCGGAGCTGACTCACTTTGCACCTGTAACTGACAGAACTGTCCAGGAGATCATCACCAGTCTGAGTTCATCTACATGCTGCCTCCATAGGCGGAAATCAGGGGGGAGTTCGGACCCCCCCCCTTGCAGACTGGTGTCCCCCTCTCCCCTCACAGTGTCCCCCCCTCCTCTCCAAGTGTTATATATAGTGAACTATTGATAAAACCATCAGACTGTATATGATTACTATTCACACACACCACTCACTCTTATTAAATAAGTCTGAAAGTCTCAAGAGAACGATCCACCCCTTCAGTTGTGACACATTGGTTTAGTCCGTTGCCTGGTGACGTGCACTGCCGTCTCACGTGTCTCTGCGGTGCTACATTTGTTTAGATTATTTCGAGCAAGGCAGAATTTCTGAGGAAATGTTCCTCTTGAAGGCGGACCTACATTTAGCTGCAGCAGAGCCTCGCTCCTCGTAAGAATCATTCAGACTTGAGTTTGACTCGTACACTTCCCCATGACTCTGTTTAATAAACAAGTTTGGATCATGATCAACAGTAATGTCCAAACATGACGAAAAAGAAGCGCAGATATAAGGTCTTATATCTTAATGTGGGCACGGGATCTTGAAACGGGCGGAGATGGAGAGTCACAAGCCAAAACCTAAACTCTACCTATCAGGTAAGTTCATTTAGAGGTCCTGCCAGAGGAAACGCTGGTACACGCCCGCTGAGTACACGCCCGCTGAGTACACGCCGCTGAGTACACGCCGCTGAGTACACGCGCTGAGTACACGCTCCCGCTGAGTACACGCCGCTGAGTACACGCCCGCTGAGTACCACGCCCGCTGAGTACACGCCCGCTGAGTAACACGCCCGCTGAGTACACGCCCGCTGAATACAAGAATAGAGCTCGGAAGTTGCTGTTCCAATATTTGAGTAATTAAAGCCCGTTACAAATGCCTCCTGTGTGACGCGAATTTGGCTTCTCGAAAGTTAAGCAACTTTAAAGCTGCTGTGCTTCGTGTGTGCGCTGATTTATGTAACTATTAAACTTTAACGTTAATGATGACTGAAACAGCCAATATACAGGCTTATTAAAGTAATGCTCTTTGAACAGTGTTGTTGATCATTTAAGTAATTTTTTTTAAACAGATTTCTGAATAAATGTTGACGGTTTAAATGGCAAATACTTACATTATTATTCTAATATTAATCACATTAACAATGTTGTTGTTGTATTTTTACAACCACATTTGAAGTGTTAAGGAATACATTTTTGGACCCCTCCCACTAGACCAAACAGAGTTCCGCCCCTGGCTGCCTCCATGTGTTACCCACCAGATTTCTAAAGTCTTTGCTGAGCAGTCCTTTGGCTCTAATCCCTCACATAGTTAACATGCTGCTTCAATCTGGAACATTCTCAAGTGCCTTAAAAACTGTGGTCATAAAGCCTCTCCTAAAGAAGAGCAGTCTTGATACCGCAGTACTGAAAATCCTTAAGCACCAACATCTTAAAGTTGTTTTCCAGTTTTCCTGGATTTAGATCACATCACAGCATTGAGATTACCCTTATAAATGTACTGTAACTAATGCCATCTGAGTACGGACGCAGGAAAAGTCTTTGTTTTAGGGTTGTATTATGCCTGCGTTAACGTGGGCACAGTCGAGCCCATTTCCTGACGTCGCCGCAGGGCGTGGAATTAAAAAAATTACACACTAAAAAAGGTGTGATTCTGCCAAAATATGAGGTGGAGTAAAGCAACTTGAGGGTGTGGTCTGGAGCATTCTGTGTGTAGCGGCTTCCTGCTCCTGTAGAGCCGCTGAGGGGCGAAGCGGGTCGGGTCCGGGAACCTCGTGGGACACGCTTAAACTAACAAACTGATGCTGGATCCGTATTGGTTAAAGTTGGAGTTTTTAAATGGTGCAACGGGACAGCAGGAACATAAACGAACATGGACACAAAGGACAGAATATTGCATGGATGTATTGATAAAAAGTAATCCAAAATCAAAAAGCGGTCAAAAAAATTACGGCTACCCAGAACCAACCTCTCCCTGCCCAGCGTCCCAGGTGAATTCAATTTATTACTTCCCACTGACGCACACCCATGCCCACGTGACACCCCTCCCCTCCTCCGAAGGAGCAGCCACACACACACACACACACACACACCAACACACACACACACACACAGTGCCCACAAGCTGTCACCTACACTAAATGGCCAGAATAGTCACTAATACACTTCCAAACTCGTGCACTGGAGTGGTGTTACTGCCTCCACATGGACGAGATAATCATAATAAAACAACCTTCATGGGCATAAATAACACAAATGATAAGTTAGAAAATAACTAATACAGTTCAATCACGTAAACAGCACAGCGCCGTTACACACTCAGCTCTTAAAGCTTTTTGCTGTTAATTATCATAATGGAATCAAAATTAGTATCGAGAATAGAGCATTTTTTTAAAGTTGCAGCCATACTTTTAAGAAGACATTCTATTAAATAATTGCAATTTAAAATTAAGCAACTCAAATTGCGATTTTGATTCAATAGCAATAAACAGTGAGGAAAATTAGTATTTGAACACTCAAATAACACTTGCAAGTTCTCCCACTTATTATTTTAAATTATGGAGAGGTCTGAAATGTTCATCGTAGGCGGATTTCCACTGTAACAGAATCTAAAAAAATTATCCGGAAATCACATTGTATGATTTTTAAACAATTTATATGTACGTTTTTGCTGCAAATAAGTATTTGAGCACCTGCCAATCAGCAAGAATTGTGGCTCTCAAAGACCTGTTAGTCTGCCTTTAAAAAGACCACCTCTACTTCACTTATTCATCTAAATGGGTAGCACCTGTTTGAGCTCGTTAGCTGCATAGACCCCTGTCCACCCCACATTCAGTCAGACTCCAACTACTGCCATGGGCAAGGCCAAAAAACTGTAAATAAACACCAGAGACTAAACTGTAGACCTCCACAAGGCTGGAAAGGCTATGGGGTAATTGTAATAATTGGTGAAAAAAGATCAACTGTTGGAGCAATTGTTAGAAAATGGAAGAGGCTAAAGAAGATTGCCTATCTCCCTCGGACTGGAGCTCCATGCAAGATCTCACCTCGTGGGGTCTGAATGATGATAAGAAAGGTGAGGAATCAGCCCAGAACTACGGGAGGAGCTGGTCAATGACCTGAAGAGAGCTGGGACCACAGGTTCAAAGGTTACCGTTAGTAATACACTAACAGGCCCTCGCGGGCCGCCGGGCTTCGGACTCCGCTCCCTGCATTTTACTTAGTCCTTTTCTTATTCGGGCCTGGTGGTGTATTGAGCTTTGTCCAAAAAAACAAAACAGACAGCGACACATTAAGGGCAAATGAACACAATTGCCAGTCGACTTTGCAGCTTCACCGCACAGACACCGTAGCTCTTCTCCATAAAACTTGGATAACTTTTGATGCCCCGCTCATTAAGATGTCCACCTAATTTAAGCTTGGTCGGGCTAACGCCTGAGGAGGAGTTCGGAAAAGTATAAAGTGAGAAAAATGACTAATTCAGCATTTTTTAATTTGAATTCAAGATAATGGCTGTACGGTTAGTCAGGGGGCGTGGCCACAATATTTTTTTTGTTTTTCCTAACGAGAGAAATGTGTGCACCGAATTTGGTGGCTCACACTGCTGTTGTAGTGCTATTGTTGCTGCTGCGCACGCATATTTGGTCGGAGAGCCAAAGGCCGCGTTGCAGGACCAATAGGCCCTACGCCCTGCTTGGGCTCGTGCCTAAAAATGCAGGTTTGTTAGCAGTATGTGGTAATGTTCCTGCTCTAACCCGACTAAAGCACTGGTTTGATTTGGACATAATGCAAGTAGAAATTCTGACCTCCTGCAGTTTCTTCTGAATCTCCTGGAACACAGCATGAGCCTCGAAGCTCTCCAGACCTCCGCTGATGCTGACAGCAGCAATCCTGTCCAGAGCAGAGACAGAGAGAAGGCAGTGAGTTTGTCCTGGTTTGTCCGCTGATTTAGTCTTTAGTCCTTTGTCCGTTCCAGATAGGGGTGGTGATATGCAAAAAAATATATATCTATATGATATGTATGCATATAATCCCAAGAGATAATATTGAGAATGTTGTTTTTGAAGATATGCAGAATTTGAATGTCAAGTAAATCAATTATAATGCTAAAACCGCAGTAAAAATAGCTGATTTTAAAATGTAAAAGGGTGAAAAGTTTTGATATGTTTGTGGGTATTTTCTTTACAGTAATTTCACATTTGTTTGATACTTTTGATACTAATCTGTTTAAAGTAGCACTGTGTAATATTGAGGAGAATCTAAAATATATATTATTCCTTTAAATAAATACATGTATTTTGGGTGAAATAAATACTTTTTTTGGCAGCATTTATTCAACGCATTAATATTTTCTGCGTATAAATATATACATTTTATGTTTTGCTTTTTTATTGTATTATTTTTATTGTATTGTATTGTATTTTTGCCACTAGATGTTGCACTAAATCACAAGCATGGTGAGGTGTTCAATGGGATCAATTTGCTAAAAACCAGGAAGTTTGTCCTGGAATAACTGTATGGTAATGAGTGATCCACCCATACCACCTGTGGCCCTTCTGAAGTCACGCCACCTCCTTTTGAAACATGCCAAGAGCCTGTATTGGCTGGTGCAGTGCCTGCCTCCTCCCCACCCGTGCCTGCCGCTCCCCCCACCCGTGCCTGCCTCCGCCCATTTCCATTTGTCTGATGTCTGTCACGATGTCAGTCCAGTCCTTAATCATTGGTGCGGTCTGTGTCATCCACTTTTTTGTGATGGCCTTTAGTCCTGCCACTAGAAGTAAATGCCAGAAGGTATCGTTGATTGTGTCCATGGCAGAAGATGTCACAGTTGAAAACTGTCGGCAGTGCATTATTAATTTCAGTCCAATACTACTGAACCGTTCCAAAACACATGATAGTGGTTTGCCAAACCACTCTATTGAAGACAGTGAGGTGGAGATTCTGAGCAGCACCACCTCACTGTCTTCAATGGAGTGGTTTGTGGCTTTAAGATGAAGATGCACGGCGCTCTGGGGTCCTGAACACCCGAGACATAAGGGATAGAGACACCCTTTCTTCTTGGTTCCGTGTCCCTTTTGTCCCTTTTGTTCTGCTTTTTTATTCTCTTCACTCTTCCACAGGTTGAGAGAGCAATCCGGACATGTTTTTCCTCTGAGCTGGTGGGCACCTCTTGTGCTCTGTGTTGTAGTGTTCTGATCAATTCAATTCAATTTATTTTTGTAATGCCCAAAATCACAACAGTAGTTGCCTCGAGGGGCTACAGTGGAAAACAAAATAAAAAATGTTCATAGGGACTTGGAAATGTCCCAGGGACTTGGAAATGTCCCAGGGACTTGGAAATGTCCCAGGGACTTGGAAATGTCCCAGGGACTTGGAAATGTCCCAGATCACTCCCAGTTTATGCTGTAGTGGGTGGTTGTCACGGGTTCGGTTTAGGTTCAGTGAAAAAAAATGATGGCTCAGTCAAAAATATTTGTGATTAGGTGGTTTTTATTTACACCCAGTCCCAAAGCAGTGGAAAAGTATTTACAGTGAACAAACGACAAGTATTTACAGGATTAAAAAAACTGTTAAAAAACAGGGTCTCACAGCAAACATGGTATTCTCTCCTCAGCGCTCTCTCCAACAATGGGGAGAGCTCCCTTTTAAACCACCTAGCCCCTCCCCTGGGCAAACCACGTAAACAACAGATAGGGGTGAAACACAAAATGGCATAACTCAACAAAAAACGACAAAATCATATGGCCCCTTTAATCCACTAAATTCCCCATAGCCCTCCATATGGCCTAGACACTAATAACTAAGGAAATACTTCGAAATAACAAAAATACACATTTCATCGAAATGGTCGAGTCCTCTGGTCATGTGACCAGACCAGCAGCAGCAGGTGAGTGTGGTGTGTAGGCGCAGAGTGTGCACCCTCAAACGCTCTACAGCAAGGATAAGTGTCCGGGCCGTGAAACAGTTTGGGGAAGTGAAAAACCTTGACGCAAATTAACCTGGCGCTCCGCAAACGCTAAGAGCGCACAACGCGCCACTCTGGGGCCATGAGAGAGCCGGGAAGGTGTGCCAGGTGGGGAAATGACGGGGTGGTTAGGACGCACCGTCACATTATCCACCTCCTCCGCGAGGTGGATAATGGTTGCGGCAACCTGGAAAGGTAGTCTGCCACAACATTGGTCTTGCCAGCTTAATGGCAGATCTGGAATGGCTGGAAGGAGAGGTACCAGCGGGTGTGGTCCCTCAGAGTTCATCCAGGTCGGAGCAGGATGGTCGATCTCCAAGTCGAACCCCCTCCCGAGCAGGTAGTATCGCAAGCTCTCCAGGGCCCACTTGATGGCCAGGCCCTCCTTCTCCACAGTAGGACTTGGTCACACGAGGCAGCAGCTTGCGACTCAGGTAAAGGACGGGTAGTTCTTCACCAAGACCACCTTGGGCCAGGACTACCTTGGGCCAGGACTACCTTGGGCCAGGACTACCTTGGTCCAGGACTACCTTGGTCCAGGACTACCTTGGTCCAGGACTACCTTGGGCCAGGACTGCTCCCAGTCCCACTGCAGAGGCATCGGTCTGAACCAGGAACCTCTGGCTGAAGTCAGGACCCCTCAGCACTGGCGAAGACTGATCTTGCAGTCCTCGGTCCAAACAGGGTTCCTTTGATCCATCGCTGTCAGAGCTGTTAGAGGGGCTGCAATAGTGGCAAACTGCTGGACGAATCTTTGATACCAGCCCGCCAAGCCCAAGAAGGAACTCACCTCCTCCTTTGTTCGCGGGGGCAGGCAGCTGCGGACGGCTTCGACCTTGTCCACATGTGGTCTGACCTCGCTTTGTCCCAGCCGGTAGCCTAGGTATTTTGCCTCTTCCTTGGTCCACTGAAACTTGCCTGGATTCAGTGTCAGGCCGGCTTGCTGGATCTGGCCAAGGACTCATTCCAAATGATGCAAGTGCTGCTCCCAGGTGTCACTGAAGATGATCACAAAATCAAGGTAGGCAGCACCCCCGCAGGACCCTGTCCATCAGCCTCTGGAAGGTGGCTGGGGCTCCATGAAGACCGAAGGGCATCACTGTGAACTGGAAGAGGCCAGCAGGGGTCCGGAAAGCGGTGTAGGGGCGACTGGCTTCTTCCACGGGCACCTGCCAGTAGCCCTTGCAGAGATCAAGGGTGGTGATGAACCTGGCCCGGACAATCTTCTCCAGCAGATCATCGATCCAGGGCATCAGGTATGCATCGAACTCAGACATCGTGTTGAGCTTCCTGAAGTCGATGCAAATACGAAGAGAGCCGTCCTTTTTCACCACGATGACCACTGGACTGCGATGGCTCGATCACCCCCAGGCGCTGCATTTCCTCCACCTCCTTCAGAAGCTCTGCCACCAGATTTTGAGGCACCCGATATGACCGCTGGCAAATGGGCCCTTTGTCTTTAAGGCGGATGACGTGTTCCACTAGGATGGTCTTCCCCGGGTTGGCAGAAAACAGCTTGGAGACTTTCTGGAAAACTTTGCACAGCTGACCGCCTTGGGCAGCAGAGAGATGTTTGAGGGCAGGTTCAGTAGACTGCTTGAGGTCAGCAAAGGTAGACTCCTCTTCCCCCTCACTGTCCACCTCAGTCAGTAGAAGGGACACCACAGGAACTGGAACTGGAAACTCCTTCCACTCCTCCAGCACATTCACGTCGTAAGTCTGTTTCGCCTTTTTCTTGTCAGGGTAGTGGATCTCCTAAGTTACAGGACCCATCTTCCTGAGAACTGTGTACGGCACTTGTCAAGCAACCTGCTGTTGGCGGACAGGAGCAGAAGCTGGACTTTCTGGCCGGGCTGGAACTCCCGATGTTTGGCCTGTTTGTCGTACCACGCCTTCTGGGACTGCTGGGACGAACGAAGGTTAACCTTTGCATCCTCGCGAGCTGATCCCTCATCTCCAGCACGTACTGGACCACACTGCAGTCACTAGTGGTGGTTGATGGGGCCTCCCAAGTCTTCAACAGCAGATCCAATGGCCCCTGGACATCCCAGCCATACAGCAGTTGCTGCTTGAGGATCCTCCCTGTAGGCGAAGAGCAGGTACAGCTACCACTGGTCCACGTCTCTTCTGGAATTTCTGCAGCATCTTCTACAGAGTTTGGTTGAAGCACTCGAACAAGCAGTCCATCTGAGGATGGTACGGGGTGGTCTTGATTGGTTTAATCCCCAGCTGCCGGTGAAAGAGCTGCATGAGTTGCATGAGACTGGAGGTGAAGTTGGTTCCTTGGTCGGTCACGATCTTGTCCGGAACGCCAACCCGGGAAAACAACTGCACAAGACAACACAGCAGGGGCAGTGACGGTGCACAAGGGGAAAGCCTCTGGGAACCGTGTAGCGTAGTCACAGAGTACCAGAATGTATTGGTGCCCCCCCACTACTTTGTACTAATGGGCCAACAATGTCCATAGCTATACGGTGGAAAGGGGTGGAAATTACAGGTAGCGGTTGGAGGTAGGCCCTGTCGGATTCATGAACATGTGCGGTTTTCTGACAGGTGGGGCAGGTTTTGCAGTAATTTTGTACATCTGTGTACATAGAAGGTCAGTAAAACCGGGAGGCTATTCTCAAATAAGTTTTGGAGCAATGCCTGAAAAGGAGGTTGGTGCCTTCGTCTGAAAATGCTCCATGTACAAGTTGGCCACTATGGGAGAGACGGGCGAGCCCATGGCACAGCCGTGAATCTGTCTGTAAAAATGTCCCCAGAATTGAAAGTATGTGGTGTTAAGACAGATGTCCAGTAGTTTGCAGATGTGTTCAGGTGACAGTTTGGTCCTTTCCTGTAGGTGGTGTCTTCCTGCAGTCTCGTCCTAACCGCTGCTACTGCCTCAGAGGTCGGGATGCAGGTGAAGAGGGACAATGGCAGAAGTGAAGAGGACACAAATCATATGAGACCATCAGGTCATCTGGGTCCAATTGGAGATGTTTCACTTTGTCCACAAAAGTGTGTGTTTTCCACATGATGTTCGAGTTCCCCACCAATGGTGCCAAGATGGTTGTTAAATGGTTGGCCACATTGTATGTGATGGAATCTGTGCTGCGCACAATGGTCTGAGTGGAACATTCTCTTTGTGAATTTTGGAAGTCCATAAATGCATGGAATAGCTTCCCCAGGATACAGAAGCCTGTCTATCACCTCCTCTTTTTCAAGCTTTTGACAGTCTATCACCTTCTTTCTTGTACCACTGGTCTGGTCTCTTTTCAGACGTTCGTATTGTGTCGTGTCCTTGAGGAGGCTGTGGACTTGGGCTTCATAATCAGCTGCATTAAGAATCACAGTGCAGCGCCCCCTGTCTGCTGGAAGAATGTTTATGCTGTGATCTTTTTGTAGTGCTGAGAGTTCCTTCCTCTCCTCAGATGTGATATTTGAAAGAGCAGGTTTGGCGCTCTTCAGAGTAGCTTTGACGCGTAACCTCAGGTCTGCAGCCTCAGTTTCTGTCATCTTGTTGTTCCTGATGGCTGTTTCTGTGGCTGTGATGTAGTCTTCTGAAGGGATGTGCTCAGAAGTAATAGAAAAGTTGAGTCCTTTGGAGTGCACTTCTTTCTCTGCCTGAGACAGGACACAGCCCATAATATACATCACATAATATCTTTGTTAACCATTTCCTGTGAGGTCAGGTAATTAATTTCTCCTCTTATTTTTTAATTTCCTGAAGCATTTGAGGACTTCCGTTGTTGGCATGGTTTTCCTCCAACAATTTTAGTTTTTCTTGCAGATCATTTAGCTATTTCTCCCTTGGTTTCTTGTTTGTATGACTATGGTTTACATTTTTAATCTTAAAACTGCTTTAGAAGCATCCCAGAGGATGGGCAGGGAAATTTCCCAAGTATCATTTTCTTCCAGATAAGTCTTAATGTTGTTGGGCATTCTTTCCTTCAACAAAGTGTCATTGAGCAGGCTGGCATTGAACATCCAAAGTGTGTTTTTTCATCTTTCCTCCAAATCTATAGAGATGTAAATAGGAGCATGATCACTTAGGTCTATTGTGTTTTATTTGCTTCAGTAATTTTAGATCTGTCTTTATTGAAGATAAAGAAATAGTCTATTCTGGAATGGATTGCATTAAATCGAGTAATTAGGTTACAAAAGCTTTGATTATCATTTTTTTGCCTCAATGATTCTTTTATTGTACATATGTAGGTAAAACACATGAATCTGTGGCACACGGTGCGCACGAAATGACCTTTGTTTCACACAGAGCTTGTTCCGCTCGGACGAAAGCGCAACCGGGAAGAGCACGGCGCGTTCCAAACTCACGAGTGTGACCGGGAATCAGCGTCGTTAGCTTGTGAGGCGGGCTGTTTTCCACCGGCGCGTGAACCGTCAGCTTTGTTCGTTTAGTTACCGCAGCGTTACAAGTCTTGTGTTTTCCTGGTTTGCTCAACTCTTGCTCCTCGTTTCTTGGAATTTTGTGGGTAAAAATGGTGATTTTTCCAGATATATTTTGGCAGCAGCGGCGCAAGTGTGCGATTGACGTCAAAACCGCAAGTCGCCACCCCACTCAATTTAAGTATTCAAAACTCCTGTCTTGTACACAATAAATGGATAACTTTGGAATATACTTTTGGCTGCAGGAAAAAAAGCCATCACAAAGAAATGGCTGTCACAAAGCTCACCAACGATCAAGGACTGGACTGACATAGTAACACACATCAGACAAATGGAAACAAATCATAAAAGATTTCATTTGGAAATGGAGTGAAGTGAGACCTTTATTTTCATTTTCATTTGCGATTTTGGGATGTTTAGTCTGTGTTCTTATTAGATCTTTGCTCTCTGGTCGTGTTGTGTTCTGTAATGTTCAGTGTTCTAACTTTATTCTTTAAAACAAAAACAAAAACTCTGGTCCGGGGCTCTGGGTGAGCGCCAGTTCCCTGTGCCTGATCTCAGAGACGTGTGGTGTGGATGACCGCTGACGGCTCACCGGGACTGCGGCTCGGGCATGCTGGAGCTGGAGCTGGAGCTGGAGCTGGAGCAGGAGCTGGAGCTGGAGCTGGAGCTGGAGCAGGAGCTGGAGCTGGAGCTGGAGCTGGAGCAGGAGCTGGAACTGGAGCAGGACACGAAGCAGGAGATGAAGCAGGAGATGAAGCAGAAGGAGCTGGAGCGAGATACGGAAGAGAGGACTTTACGGTTCTAGCGACGACAGACGTGTTGCTGCATCCACTTCCGGGTTCCCCTTTGATCACGTGGTCAGACCAGCGCTCGTAGATCCGGAAACGCGAGGCTTTGTATATATTTGTTTTATTATTAAAACATATACAATGCCAGTCAGGACACATATAAATAATAATATTCGAAGTCATATTCCTCAGAAATGGAGACACGTCATCAACATTTCAAGTAAACATAAAGGTACAAGCTAGACATTATTAACATTCTAAAAAAAAAAAATCATATCATAAAATATATATTAAACTTGACCAGTTTCTGTTAGAGACAAGTCTCAGTGACTTAAAGTATTCAACAAGATAATTTAGAAAAGCAGCAAAAACAGGGGTAGTCTCTTCTATTAACATAAATGTATAGAATTTCCCCAGCACAATAATAAGATTGACAATACTGTAAATTCTACTCTACAGATTGTCCATTGAATAAATGATAGCTTTCAATGTGAAACAGAGCACATTTGAACATTTCAAAAAAGTATAAAATAAGTGTTTCATTCTCTGAAGAGAAAGTGCAAGTTGTACAAATGTACAAATTCTCCCACAGGATCAATACCAAATATTATCTTAAAATGTGTCATGGTGCAAGAGGATGTGAAAAAACATACAGCTTCTTTCTGCAGGAGTTTTCATGACGGCAAGCTTGTTGTACAACATATTATAATAATAATATGTCGGATAAGACATATTATTATTAAGTCGAAATTGAGGAGTTGGGATAGCTTTACAAATCTAACCCTAACATAATCAGTACTTGAGACTTTTATCTTATAGTTGTCTAAAAACTGTTCGTATAATAATAGAAATCCATTAGTATCCATCAAATCATATAATAAAAATGGAAAAAACGATACATTTCGACTCTTAGATGAGTCGAAACGTATAGTTTTTTCTAAAACAGAGTCCAGATGACTACAACTGAATCTTTTTCTACATTGATTAAGGTATGGTACAGTAGTTTAGCTCAGTAGGATGGGCATTTGCCTTTCAGACAAGAGATACGGGTTCAAAGTCCACCCACGCATAATAGTTTGTTGGTTTTTTCTTCACTTTTCAATTGTCCACTAAATATTGATATTGAACACTCCAGGTCTGATTGCCCCAGGCCTGATAATGGCCCATTGAAACTCAATTTAAGATTCAACCTTCCCGTTGTTTATAATGGTGAGTACCTGATTACCATCAGGAGATGCCTCGGGCATCTCCTGATGGTAATCAGGTACTCAAGGAGGAGGGAGCCAAAGTCAGGTCACAATAGGATGTAGATGGCCAATCTAACTTAAGTTTCAATGGGCCATTATCAGGAGGTCCCACCCTGTGGGCAGGGCTTTCACAAAGTAGGATATAAACCAAGTCTGAGTTCTCAGACTTGTTTCACAGATTGAAAGAGTCCAGATGACTACAACTGAATCTTTTTCTACATCAGAAGAGCATAATAAAAAAATTAGGAGCTGAAATAACAGTGTTGGAAATACAAGGTGCAATCAAAAGATTAAAGAACATTAAATCTCCGGGGAGCTATGGGTTCACCTCAGAGTAGTATAAAGCTCTAAAAGACACACTCCTTTCCGTTTGGCAACTTTTAACTGGGCACTTAAGAAAACTCAGATCCCTCCTAGTTGGAAAGTGGCCATTATATCTTTAATACCTAAAGGGGGAAGGACCGACTGGAATGTGCCTCATACAGACCCATTTCTATTCTGAATGTGGACTATCATATATACACCTCAATTATGTCCAAAAGAATGGAACAAATACTCCCAAATTTACTACACAATGATCAGACAGGATTTATTACCAAACGACAAACACAAGACAACATAAGACGATCTTTACACATAATGACACATAATGAGTCAAATACAAAAACAACAAAACAAAGCTGTAATAATAAATACGCTGAAAAAAGCCTTTTAGCTGGCCTTATTTATTTAAAGTGCTAAACAAATTTCTCATTATAAAAAATATTGGGGCTCTTTACGATGATCCACAACATCAAGAATTAAAATCTATGGTCATCTGACAGATCCACTGACTCTGGAAAGCGGGGTAAGGCAGGGCTGCACCTGGTCTCCCCTCCTGTTTGCTTTGTATTTGGAACCGTTGGCCCAATTTATGACATATTCATGGTCATGGTTTACAATTGATGGGACCAAACATAAAATTGCCTGCTGCAGATGACGTTTTATTGTTATTTGACCAAACCAACCAGAAATTTCCATACCCAGTGTGATGCATTTTTCTTCTAGAAGTTGGTCCAAAGTCTGGATACAAATGAAATGTACAAAAGACTGAAATTATCTCATACTGGCGCCCCCCTCTGACCTTTAAAAAGACTTTTACCCATTTAAATGGCAAACAGAATCTCTTCTGATGATACCCCCTTTTCTTTTTACTTCTATAAAAAAAAAATGTCAGTGTAATCCCTCAGTCGTCCAGGAGTGTTCAATTGTAGAAGAAGATACAGTTGTTTCATCTGGACTCTGTTTTAGAAAAAACTATACGTTTCGACTCTCATCCAAGAGTCATTCTCAATCTGTGAAACAACTCTGGGAACTCCTGTTTATATCCTACTCTGTGAAAGCCCTGCCCACAGGGACCTCCTGATAATGGCCCACTGGGATGGCCCTATTGTTCCCTGACTTTCGGCTCCCTCCTCCTTAAGTGAACTGTTTCAATGCTAGTCAGAAATGCGTTAAGACTCGGAGCCGGTTCAGTCTCCAGGGTGTCGTTCTATCCCTTATGCCTAGGGACTGTCAGAAAAAACCTGTAGCCTGTCCCTGAGGTCCTCAGAGTCCGAGATGGTTCATACGGCACTAACATGTTCGAGATGTACTTTGGTGCTAGGCCATGGAGAGACTTGTATACAAGCAGAGCTGCTTTGAAGTCTATTCTCTGAGCCACAGGGAGCCAGTGCAGAGACTGAGAACAGGACTAATGTGATCATACTTCCTGGTTCTAGTCAGGACCCGAGCAGCAGCGTTCTGGATGTACTGCAGCTGTTTTACAGCTCGTTTGGAGAGACCAGTGAGCAGGCCGTTACAGTAGTTCTAATCTACTAGAGACAAACGCATGGATAAGTCTCTCCAGGTCTGGTTTAGAACACTATACTTTTGATTTTGGCGATGTTTTTTAGATGGTAAAAAGCTGCTGATGTTATTGATTTGGCTGTTAAAGTTCAAGTCTGAGTCCATTATTACCCCCGATTTCTAACTTGATTTGTAGTTTTAGAGCAGAACTCTGGAAGGTGACAGTTAACAATTTCTCTTTGTTTCTGTGTGGCCAAAGATGTGATGATTTCAGTCTTGGTCTGAGTTCAGCTGAGGAGAAAGTTGTTTTGCATCCACACACTGACTTTGTTGGATGCCAGTGAGCAGAGTGAATTCCACTGGTCCATATTCACTCTGCGTCAGTCAGTGAAACATAGAATCTCTGAGTGTCAGTGCGCTGTCATAGTTACCTACATAATAATAATGCACAGTTTTATTTAAAAAGCGCCATTTTCAGAAACACCCAAGGACACTTGTGACAAGAGAGATAAAACAACAGAATAAAAACAACTAGAATAAAAACCCACAGTACAGAACTGGATGATGGTTGTTGGAGTGACTCAGTTATGTGGTTATATAGGATTGTCTGAACAGAGTGAGTTTTGAGTCTGGATTTGAAAAGTGGAAAGGTGTCTATGATTAATTGTGATAGACACATTCTCGCTGCGTAACAACTGACCTAAAGCAGGTAGAGGTTGAATAGAAGGGTCCCAGAGACTGACCCTTGGAGCACCCCACAAGTGAGGGCATGTGGGTCTGAGAATGTAGTGTGTATGGTCACACAGAGGACGATAGTTGTGTAGGATCACACAGAGTAACTAGTTGATGGAGGTCCCACACAGAGAGACTGTAGCAGTGCACGTAGGGTCACACAGAGGACTGCAGTGTTGCTAGCGGTCACACAGAGGACTGTGTGTTAGCGTCACACAGAGACTGCAGTGTTGTAGCGGTCACACAGAGGGACTGTAGAAGTGCGTAGGGGTCACACAGAGGACTGCAGTGGTGTAGCGGTCACACATGAGGACGTGTAGTGTTGTAGCGTCACACAAGACTGTAGGGTGTAAGCGGTCACACAGAGGGACTCGTAAGTGGTAAATAGTCGTCACCACAGAGGACTGTAGTGTGTAGCGGTCACAGAGGAGTAGCAGTGTGTAGGGTCACACAGAGACTGTAGGTAGGGGTCACCCCCCTCAACAGAGGACCTGTAGAAAGTTGCGTAGGTCACGCAGAGGACTGTAGTGTGATGGGGTCACACAGAGGACTGTAGCATGCGTAGGGGTCACGCAGAGGACTGTCGTAGTGAAGAAATATGTCCAGTTCTATTTAAACTCGGACATCTGCGTGTTCAGAAACATTGGAAGAGGAGTGAAAGTCAACAAGATCTACTCTATCAGTTACTAATACATACCAGCTATAGATGACCAAGATTCATGAGTTTCATTACGCATTCTTTTATTCTCCTAACAAAGTCACCTATACAGACGTCTGGACTTCCGGGTGCCTAACACTCGTTACTCGCGTCTTAATAATTCCGGGAAAGTAACGGGACAGCCACAGTTTTGCCAGTATTATAGACACAGAAAATGCGAATATGCAATGAGCACTACAAGAAGTCCTTGTGGTAGGGCCGTGATTGGCCCCGTGCCCATCTGACCTCCTCCATTCATGGTCTTCACCTTTTTCTCTTTGTCTCTGCTCGTGTAACTTGAGACTGGTCAAACCTTGGGGTCAGAGTGGGAAAAACACAGCACCACAGACCAAAGAGCAGCATAACATTCTCTAATAGTGAATACATGATCAATGCATTGATATATAATGGCGAATATATGATCGATGCATAATATGTAGTTCTCTTCAGTCCCCCCTTCTGAGGTCAAGGACCTCACACAACCGACAGAGGAGTAATCTGAAAAATCCTGAAAAAACAAAGCATAGAAAACACACCAAAACATAATCATCTAGAAAATTTTTACCTGACGATAAACTAAAGGTGTGTCATCCAATCCTCATTCAATGCCTCCAGGGCTTTCTGGGCAAAGACATCTTTCTTCGCCCCCTTCAGGCATCATCCTCAAACCAGATTCCAGATCATTGGAATTGCCTTCTACATTCACAAAATACTCCAGTGGTTGTGCTGCTCAGGCTTTAGAGACCATAACTTCTGAGGAGAGGAACAAACACAACAAAAACAACACAAACAAAACAAAACACCAAACAGTAAACAAAATACCACCTATAAAGAGAAAAATCTTCTGAAGGATTTATCGGGTTTTCCAACTATTTTAATTGTGCATATTGGGCATAGGACTCGCAACCTGCTAGAGTGGTATCATTTAGTCGCCCGTAAATACTTTGCCATAATAAACAGATTGTTTCTTTGGGTCGAGACAGTAATCGCCACTGAAGTGGGCCATCTCCTCGGAGTGGTGGGGTCTGAAGGAACAGACCCAACAGGGACTCTGGACTTGTGTCGCATTTGCAGTTATTTTAGCTAATTCTAACCATTTGTTGTTACCAACATGATGCTCTTTAATAAGTGGTCGTTCGCCTCCTAGATCCATTTCCTTCTGAAAAAAGACATATTAACATTAGACACATTATAAACCATTGTTTCAAGGCCACATTTCTCTATGTTTTCCTTTTTCTCATTGAAAGTCTTCTTTGCCTTTTCTGTACATAATTTGACCCAAGTTAATGCATATCGTGAGGAAACCTGAGCATTTTCATCTGAACCATCGGATTACCTCCTTCATTACAATAAATCACAGTCTTTGTGCCGTCATTCATTTCCCCACCCCCTTCAGTAGGGCCTTTGGACCTACTTTAGTCATAAACAAGGTTTTGAGTGGGACAGTGATACCAGTAAGCTGTCCTCATAAAGGAAAAGCTTGAGGTTTGATCATTCCAAAAGCTTAAATCATGAGTCTATTGTGCAGACAGACTGTCTGCAGTCGTCATTAAGCATTGCAAGTTCCACGGAGTCGTGGTCCAGTAAGAGTCCAGGTACAATCGCAATGAATGCGCTTGTCCTGCAGGAAGAGAGTCCATTAAGGACTGCAAAGAGTGTCAGATTTCAGTGGACATCCACAAAAGACCAGATTCAGAATATAAAAGATCATGTTCAGAAAGAGTGAAAGCTTTGATCCATACATCATGTTGCAATAGAGTTTGATATGACTGCATCATTTGTTAGAATAGGTAAAAAGCATCAGGAATGTGATCAGAAAAGGATCCAAATAGGGTGGACACATAGAGAATAACTGTCCTTTGTCCTGTCCCTGTCTTTGTTCATAGAACCCCATGTCCTGAGTCACATGTGATGGAAGTGTAACAAAAATGAGACGGTTTGGTGTAGTCTGGGATGGCTAAGTCAGACCCTAAGGGCTGAGGAGGTGTCGCGTATATAAGACGCTTGCGGGTGTAGGGGTCTCTGAGAGTGTGGGTGTGATTTGTGGAATCAGCCGTTGTTGCCCACCATTTGAGTTTTAACTTTTGTATTATTATGGTTTTAATTGAGTCTGGGAGTGCATCTAGAACTCTTTTTAAAAAGAGGCAAGTGGTTTGTGCATGGAGCTGACATATTTTTGAATGCAGCTTTCCATGTATGTGTTGAGACAGTTACCAGGTGAGAATAATGGGAAGCTCGGTGGTGTAGGCTGAGGTGGAAGGATATCTGGCTTCTACTTGAACCAGGAAAGCAGCAGAGTACTGATCAAATGGGTTTTGTACCGATGTGGCAGTTCATGTCCATATTTCTCCAAATTCCTCTTGCTACATGTGCCGGAGCGCACTCTGCCAAAAGGGCTTTCACGTCTCCTACTGCTAATGTCGCATTTGAGGTCGCATTTTGACCGCCTCAAACCAAGCTCATCCTTCTTGTTGGAGCATTGGAAGTTTAGCTTTCAATAGTGCCAGTTCTGCACAGGACAATGGTTGATAGTTCATCCTCGCATTCCCGTCGTTGTCTGCCTGTCCGGTTGGAACCAATGGGTAGACGCCGCCCCATGATGTCTTACTTCTGTGGGGGAAAGTCCCTTAATAATCATCTGTTGTTGGGCTATTTGTAAGTCCTTGAGTTTAACTCTATTTTTCGCGTCTTTGAGTCTTCTGTTCCAGTCTTGTCTTCACCTCGTTTTATTTTAGCTAAGTCCGCAGCTAATGTACTTCGTTCCCCAGATAATTTCAAAAGTGTCTGTCTAGCCTCATGAGATTCTGCATTATCTGTGTCTTCCTCTTCGCTATTTGAGTCATCTGTAGATTTTATGTAACTTCATCCATCATGTTTCTAACCTGAAACACAACTTCTTTAGTGACCGCTGCAGTTTGTCCCGTGGCAGCGGCTGCGTGAAAAAGCGTTTAGTTAATTCGTCAATGTTTGCTTCGTCCAACGCAATTGTGTCTCTGTTCACTGATTTGATTAGAGCTGCTTTTTCCGTTCTAACAGTCCATGTAGTTGCGGGTATACGCCACTAGAGAGGCGCGATTGTATCATCTGATCCATATGCGGGAGGGGGCCGATGGTAGAGGGGCCTTGGCTCTGCCTCCAGTGACGGAGCTGGCTCCTCCTACCGCGGGTGGTACGAAAATCCTCTTCTCTTTGTTCCGTTTCACCGTGGCAGCCTCCAGGATCAGTTTTGCATGTTTCCGCATTTTTAAATACTTACTTCTTTGTCTTTGAGGCCTTCTCGTTTCACCTCTCGTGAGGCCTTTTCATCCATTTGAGTTCGCTCCGCGACGAGAACTTTTCAGCGCACATTTCCTCGACTCCGCCTCCGCGCAAACCGCACAGAACTTTCAGCGCACATTTCCTCGTCTCCGCCTCCGCACAGAACAAACTCAAATCCACTTTCGATTGCCTTTTGTAACTTCTTACTCTTTTGAGCTTCGAGAGCGGATTTCTCTCTTTCCATACTCGCTTAACCCACTTTTCACAGTCTTGTTTTTTTTCCGCCATTTTCCTTTGTTCTCAAGTTTCACTTACCGTGACGTCACGCACCGTCACGTGCACGCGCCTTCACGTGCACGCGCCTTACACTCGCGTCTTTACCTCCCCCCGCCTTTTTCCGCAACAGTTCTTTGTCTCACTTTTACAACTATTTAACCAATTTAACCAATTTAGTAGTACTTTTCCTGACTAACCTGGTCTAGACAATACTAGACTAAATGAATCAGGAGGGCCTCAAACCTACGCATTTATGTCCCAGACAAAGGCTCTCACGCGCTTAGCCTTTTAAGAGTTTCAGACGGTACCTCAGTCCGTCTACGCCCACCCAGTAACGTTTTATTATAGTCCACGCGTCTGTATTCTGAGGTAGTCCAAACACGCCCCCCTAGAGGTTTTTAAAGGAACATAGTCCAGCATGCCAGTCCATTTATTCTTTTTCTTTCTTTAAACTATATTTCATTCCGTTTACTTATTAAATTTGGTTTTTAATTAATAATTTGGATTTGTGAGCCCTATAACGCCTTTCCCTGCTTCATTCCACCATCAATTCACAGATTTTTAGCTTAAAACCAACAATTCCCAAGTTTCCTAAACTAAAATTTGGAAAGTTAGCCAATAGACATACTTTGAAACTCTTAAAAAAGTGAGAATCAAAAATGTCTTACCTTAAACTAGGAGGGCGCGCCCTGGAAAAAGTTGGTTTTCCGCCGTGGGATGAAGTGCTGGTATGTCTACCGCAATTTGTCCAGTGGAACGGAACGCCGCCGTTCCCCTGGTGTGAGCACGGACCTCCTCTCCGTGTCTCCGGTTGTTGACAGCTCTCCCCCTTCAGCACGAGTCGGGGTCACCAATTGAAGAAATATGCCCAGTTCTATTTAACTCGGACAACTGCGTGTTCAGAAACTGGAAGAGGAGTGAAAGTCAACAAGATCTACTCTATCAGTTACTAATACATACCAGCTATAGATGACCAAGATTCATGAGTTTCAATTACGCATTCTTTTATTCTCCTAACAAAGTCATCTATACAGACGTCTGGACTTCCGGGTGCCTAACACTCGTTACTCGCGTCTTAATAATTCCGGAGAGTAACGGGACAGCCACAGTTTGCCAGTATTATAGACACAGAAAATGAATATGCATGAGCCTAAAGTAAGTCCTTGTAGTAGGGCTGTGATTGGCTCCGTGCCCATCTGACCTCCTTCATGGTCTCCACCTTTTTCTCTTTGTCTGCTCGTGTAACTTGAGACTGGTCAAACCTTGGGGTCAGAGTGGAAAAAACACAGCACCACAGACCAAAGAGCAGCATAACATTGTATAATAGTGAATACAAGATCAATGCATTGTATAATGGCGAATATATGATCGATGCATAATATGTAGTTCTCTTCAGTAGTGTGTAGCGGTCACACAGAGGACTGTAGTGTGTAGCGGTCACAGAGGACTGTAGCAGTGCGTAGCGGTCACACAGAGGACTGTAGTGTGTAGGGGTCACACAGAGGACTGTAGAAGTGCGTAGGGGTCACAGAGGACTGTAGTGTGTAGCGGTCACACAGAGGACTGTCGTAGTGTGTAGGAGTCACACAGAGGACTGTAGTGTGTAGGGGTCACACAGAGGACTGTAGAAGTGCGTGGGGTCACACAGAGGACTGTAGTGTGTAGGGGTCACAGAGGACTGTAGCAGTGCGTAGGGGTCAGCAGTGATGGCTGTATTCAAACAGGTGTTTCGGCACAGATAGTAGTCCACGTGGTTCATGATCTCATGATGCTTCACAAGTTTTCACAGGGGGCTTTCCTCTTGAGTTTATTGATAAGGTTTAAAACAAACCACAGAACAGCGAGTCTGTCTCAGACCCTTAACTTCGTAGTCTCAACCGGCCCCCACAAAGTTTAAAAAGGTTTTTGTGAGTAGGTCCCAAGTTGTGGGTTTGTGAAAAGCGTCATGTCCTCAGGACTTTGTGCAACTTCTCCAAACTGAGAGCCCCACACTCCACAGAACGAGACTGTAAACATGAGTTAGTGTCACGTTAAGTTAGCGCTCTGGTCCTGGTGACATGAGATTCTGGATTCGAGACTCGCTTCAAGCATGTTCTATATGTGTCCTTTATCATGACCAATTTTGCAGCTTTTCAAAAGTAGGAGAGTAAAAGAACATTTAAACTAATAAAATAGACTACATCCCTTCACGGAAGGAAACTGTAAAAACATGTTATCACTTTTCTTTGATTAAAATACATGCTATGGTATTCTACAAACACAAATGCATAAATAATACAATCCAAAACAAGTTTGAAGTTATTTTATTTATTTTCATTTGATGTTCGAACAACATGGATGTTGTAGTACTACAACAAATCATTAGAGGTCCCTCTGGAGACGAGTGCCGAACTGTGTTTCAAGTCTCAGCACATTTGCTGATGCTTTGCCGTTTCATGAAGCCTCGCTTTGCCATCAATAGGGGTCCAACAGAGCAGCATAGTCAACAACATACACCCACAAACTTGACACATGTGCAGTGTACATTTTGTTGACTAACAGATTTTATTTAATGTTATTTTTGTTTTGTTCAAGTAATCAAAATGTAATAATAAACATTTACATACATACTATAAAAGAAATTAACTAAATTATAGTAGATAGGCTGTGAAACAGTCAAATTGAATATAAAATGTTAAATATATTGCAGTTTTTCAATTACATTTGATACTTTGTTGAGGGGAGAAAAATATTGTGACAAAACTAAGAAGCAGGTTAAGTTCAAAGAATGAACACTTCCCATGTGATACAGAGTGCCTCACCATTATCTAAAGGCTGAAACATTTCATTACAAATATTGCAACTGAGATGAACAAACTTTATACGATTGATTCCACTCTCAGTGCAGTTTCAACACATCCACGATCATTAAAGTCTGAAATATGAAACGTTCCGTACTAATGCTGAGACGGACAGCATATGTGACTTTCTAGTTGTCACATAACACAACCCACTTTTCCTAATCAAATGTGTCCAAACTGCTCCCAACCGACTTTCCTAACCCTTTCCCCATAATGATTTATAGCTTACACGTTTGAGCTCTTCTGTTAAGCGATGGGACTTTTTTCCAATCAATAATTGTATGAATTAATATATAAACGATAATACTGTATATCAATATATTTATTGTTTTTGAGTAATAATATTTTTGCTATGACTATATAGACAATAGAGGTCATCACAAGCTTCATTTTAAATAGAAAACAACTAACTGCAAAACAACGGCTATATATCCTACTCGTGATGGTTATTCAATTCTGGGGTCGAACTAAACGGATATGTTTTGTGCAAGTGTTGGGACACTGGGGCGTGTGAAGGAGTTCAGGACATTCAAATATCAGTGTCGGCTGAAAATGTATTGGGACGGAGTGGATCTTTCAAGAAACGTATACAAACATGGATCATGGATCAATTCATAATAAAACAAAAAGAATAAAAGATATATTTTCACAATAAATTGTTACCTCACTTCCAATCCAACCAGTACGAACTTCTTACCAAAGAAAAATAGAACTAAGTTACTACAAAGTAACTACATATGTGCCTTTTAACGAGAATAGTTTTTGAGATGTTATGAATAAAACAGTTTTGATTTATGCATGACTGCAAGAGGTGGCACCTAAACTGGAGTAGCAAAACAGCTGCAGTACATCCAGAACGCCGCTGCTCGGGTCCTGACTAGAACCAGGAAGTACGATCACATTAGTCCTGTGCTCAGGTCTCTGCACTGCCCCCTGTGGCTCAGAGAATAGACTTCAAAGCAGCTCTGCTTGTATACAAGTCTCTCCATGGCCTAGCACCAAAGTACATCTCGGACATGTTAGTGCCATATGAACCATCTTGGACTCTGAGGACCTCAGGGACCGGCCTCCTGCTGGTGCCCAGAGTCAGGACTAAACATGGGGAATGTGCGTTTCAGTTTTATGCAGCTAAAATCTGGAACAGTCTTCCAGAGGATGTGAGAGACAGGCCGCTACTCTGGCAATGTTCAAATCTAAACTAAAAACTGTTTTGTTTGGCTGTGCATATGACTGAAATGCTTTTATTTGCACTCTTCTCTTTTATGTCTTGAACTATTATTTTGTGATTTCTGCCATGTCTGTGATTTTAATGCATTTTTTCCTGTTGTGAGAAGCACTTTGAATTGCCTTGTGTACGAATTGTGCTCTACAAATAAACTTGCCTTGCCTTGCCTTGCCAATCTAATAAAGACCAATGATAGCAAATAAATGGTCACATTTATATAGGCCTTTTTGTAAGCGTTCAACACTCTTTTGCACGATGGTGGCCAGGGTTGACTGGGAACTTTGATGTTGATCCCCAAATCTTACAAATTTATTCTCAAAATATGAAAACTTTAATGAGAAAAAAGCAACAAGTCATAAATGAAGATTTGAATGGGCGTGCATATTTTGTGATACGACGTATAAAGAGAGCTTTATACCCAGTTGTACTTTTTAGAGTCTGTGTTTTATTAGTGCTCATGCCTAGCTCTCCTCCACACTGGGACTTGTGGCCCCTCACTGCAACGTCTGGTAGAGGTAGCCCCTCCGATAGGCTCTCAGAGGGTAAAAGGTGGCCACCACAAATCTCCCGTCGAAGGTGCGTCCCGTCAGCAGCTTTTGGGCCTCTTTGGCGTCACTGGAGCTCGAGTACTCCACAAAGACCTGTCTCACACACAACAGCATTATTTTCATCTTGTGGCTTATCCTAAAGCGTTTGACCAATCTTAACCCCAATTTCATATGAAACATGTCGGTGTAATCCCTCATTCCCCTTAATATGAAACCGTTTTTAGTTTAGTTTTGCTTATTTGGACTTTTGTTTTCATGACCATACATTTCTTTTTCTTATTCAAGGATTTTTGGCCCGTAGGCTTTATTGGACAGGACAGATGAGAATGAAATTGGGATGAGAGAGAAGGGAGGACATGCAGTAAATACTCAAGAGTCATGAATTGAACTCAAGAAACTGCGGTCGGCTGCACGTGGAGCCTGGCATACATGTGCTGCGCCTTAACCACTCCACCACCGGGTAGCACACATCGTACATTTCTATAATGTTGTACAGAGCCCAAAGGCTGAACCCTTCTTTGGAGCAGGAGCCTCCAAAACCAGGCCGAGGACCAAAGCTGGGCTGTGGGTCATCCAGTACCAGGCCCCAGAGGACGCTATTATATACATTATAAATGTATGTAAAATGTGTTTATTTCATCACAGGAGTATGAGTACTGTGAGCAAATCTGCATCTCCACAGATCAGACCTATAACTTGGCTGATGGCATTATCAGCTTTTTTCCCTGGAGATAGATACATTTAGATGTACTGTGGAACATTTTAGGCAAAGTAGATACATTTAGATGTACTGTGGAACATTTTAGGCAAAGTAATAACATTTCTAAAAAGGGGCAGAACCTCAACCAGAAGAGTTATCTAGTGCACATTTAAACCTCAACGAATACCCTTAAAAAGAAGGTGCTTGAGCACATTTCTGTTGGCTTGAAATATTATTGCCTATATTAATGTTGTTCTCAAGCTATTGATTTCTGTGACTATTGCAGAACCCTTTTAAAATTATTATTAGGAGGCCCCTTAAAATATGACATGATTATTATGACATCAGATCTCTCTTTGAGGCTCATGAGGTCTGAATGTGGAGCTCTAGAAGCCAGTGGCATGTCACCATCAGGGCTGAGGGTCTGACCTGTCCTTTGCCGGGGTTCTCTTTGGGGATGAGCACCGACACCACAGAGCCATACTTCTGACACTCCTCCGTCATGTCCTCCAGGATGTCTGAAAACACACACACACTTTACAGCTGGAGGAGCACACAGCAGAGTGCCTCAATATCAGACCTTTATGGGTTCAGTTCCCAGAGTATGTAGGGACTTAAATATAACCATGTTAACTAGGTTTTTGTGATTGCAGATGATGGTGCAGTTCTACACGGCCAGCAGCGCCCTCTGCTGGAGCCACAGCCAGGGACAAACCGAGACTACAGCGCCCTCTGCTGGAGCCACAGCCAGGGACAAACAGAGACTACAGCGCATTGTGCGTTCTGCTGAGAAGGTGATCGGCTGCAGACTTCCATCTCTGCAGGACCTGTACATCTCCAGGGCTCTGGGACGAGCAGGTCGGATCACAGCTGACCCTTCTCACCCTGGACATGACATGGTCTATTTGAACCACTCCCCTCAGGCAGGAGGCTACGGTCCATCCGGACCAGAACCTCCCGCCACAAGAACAGTTCCTTTCCCTCTGCCGTTGGACTCATGAACACTTCTAAACACCTGTCACTTTAAGTGCAACTCTTCATCACTCACTCACTGTCACTTTCTGCACTACAACTGTAAATTTAACTGTAACTCTTGTTTACATAGTAATGCCTATTTATAAGTTATACTATAGTAATTTTAAATTGTTTCTTAATGCATGCCCTTTTGATTTAATATATGTTGTTTTATTATTGCTCAGTGTTTTATGTTGCACCTTCATGCCGAGACAAGTTCCTATGTTTATGAATTTTGTTCATTGACAATGGCAATAAACCTTTCTGATTCTGATTTAAAAAAGATTTCACTAAACATTCTGCCCGTCTTCTCTGCTTCTGCCAATCTTGGTGGCATTTACAATGTTACTTCCTGGTTGGACATGAGCAGCAGAAGTGACATATGTAGAGGTAATTCCACAACTCGTTACAAAGTAACCATATTGTATACAAGAGCCGAAATACATATACATTAAGGGGTGTTCACATCGCTGCGTCCAAATCCGCGCCGGATGCCTGTGTTGGACGCCTGTACTTTTGAAGACTTTGGACGCATTTGGACGCGCGTCCGAGGCGTCCAGCGCACAGGTGCAGTGGAGGAGTTGTTGTGTTTCCCGATGAGGCTGTTCTCTTGGTCCGATGACAGACCAGGTTGAGAGAGTGGTTTTAGTGTATTTGCTTTACAAAGTCCAAAAAAGGAGGCGATCGGCCCGGGGGCTTGTCTGGGTCCAGAGGTGAGCAGAGTTTAGTGAATATGATCATCTGCTCCGAGAGCAGTGTCTGGATGATTTCTTACCCGTGCTGGGTTTGTTTTGGTCTTTTTTCTGGTTAGTGAAATGCGTAGGTACGTCACTGGAGCATTATCTCTGATTGTTTGCGCATCCACATAAACTTCAGTGCTCTCCACAGAATCTTTTAAAGGGATGGTAAATATACCTCATATGGTTGCATTTTCATATATAGGCCTATATAATTGGCCTGGGTTAGGGTTATTTCCCCCCCCCCCGCGTCAAATCGGATGGCGGGCCATTTGATTTATCATGTTGGTGGCCCCGCGAGACCCCTGTACATCATGTTAGATGATTGTTGAAATTGCCAGAAAAATATGTCCGTTGTGTGTAAATTGTGGCTTATTGATGACATCACATTGGTATTCTGTCTTAGAACTCACTCAGCTCTATTTCTTATAATTGTCAACTTTTATATAACCTATATTACATTTTTACTTACTTAATTACAAGCTGTAACTTAACTGAGGTAGATCTGATAAATATTTTCCACATGGACTATTCCACCAAACAAAGTCATGATTAGTAATCTGCACTTTAATTCTTACATACTAAATGAATGAATACTAAAATGAATTACCTTCGTACTCATCCTCGTTGTGCAGATGGCTGTCGTCTATGAGGTTGAGCAGGCGAAGGACCGGAGAGGGCAGCAGCACCAGCTCCTCGATGTATGGAGCTGCACACACACACACACACACACACACACACAGCATTGACTTCATATGTATCGCAATCAAATTAAAACTGCAATTTAAGTTGCCACTAGGACAAAAAGAGGGCACACAGTGAAAGAGCGTACACAGTTTTACATAGTTCGAAACATGGAGTCCAGCATGGTCATTTTATTTGACAAAAACAGACCTCCACAAACATTCTAAAAGGCATGGACATATTTAGTTCCGAATTTCAGATTCAGTCTAGTCTCAAATGTTACTGCTCCCGGACACATTTGAAATGATCACTGAACAGGCTTCTTGCTTTATTTTTGCCTGTACATTGTTGTCGTTTTATTCTGTTGTAAATACTGTTTATTCCATTAGTATGGGTTTAATTTACTAAAGCTTCAAAACTCTCTGGTCAAACACAACACATAAAACAACAACCAACAAAACATAAAACAGCCTTCTGATGATGGTGGTCTAGTTCAGTCATGTCTGTCAGGTTGCGGACAAATCTGTTGCATGCATCAGTCTTCATGACGAGTTTACCTGGGGAGACTGCTTGGGAGTAGACATATAATGGGCCTGGACACTTATTTCGTGAAAGTGTCTAAAAAAATATAGAACGAGAAGGACCATGTCAGAGAGCCGTGCTAGCAAAGCTATAGCTAAGTTAACTAGCCCCGACATTGCGCCAGCCCCTCGCCCCCAAAACTCTAAACCAGGCACCGCTCTGGAGGGGACCAGGAGCGGGATAGACCGGGTGATTAGTGTGGCTTTGCAGGAGATAACTGATGAAATTACAAAGGCAAAGACAGATGTGGCCCTGGCGGAAATGCATGACTTAAAATCTAAGACTAGCGAACTAGACAGTCGAGCCACAGCAGTCGAAAAGAAAATCTGATTTAAAAGACACGGTTTCTGCCCTGCAAGCCAACGTGGCAGAATTAACGAGCCAGATTTGCGTTCTGACTGATCAAGTGGATGACCCTAGATCCCCTAATATCTAAAATTCCCAACAAAAGCTGGGAAAATAAAGACTAACCGTCCACATCGCTCCCTGGCTCCCAAGCAGGCCAAAAATCAGCGTCCAAGACCGATTAGACTGAAGTTCCATAACGTCAGTGACAAACAGTGTGTTATGGCTGCATCTAGAAGTCTCGCCACAGACTGGACCAAACCAGCCCAAACGACTTCCACATCGCTTTCTTCATTGACTAATCTGTGAGATTGGTCAAGAAACACAAAGTGAAAAATAACTTGAGAGAGAAGAAAGTGGATTACGCTCTACTTTATCCAGCAACGCTGAGGATTAACTGCACTGCAAAATAAAAAGATTTACCACAATTCGCAGATACGTGGGACCTGGACTGTAGTGGAGACATGCCAGTATTTGGCCAATGTGGGCTAGTGTGTTCCAACTTTAGTTTGTAACTAACTACCCAGGTGCAAATGTCTCCTTAACGGACACAAACACTGCTGTTTAGAAGTGGATTAGACATTTGTTTCAAAACATCAATCATTTTGAAACTGGATCAATATAGACCGTTAAGAGCAAAGGCAGCAAAACAAAGGCAGAAAAAAACAACGCTGTTCGAAGCTAAACATGCCAAAAACAAGGATCCTCAAATGCTACAGGAAATTAAAAAGACAAGGGGTGAGATTAATGATCAATTCGACCAAATTTAATCCGATATAAAAGGAGCTGTAATCAGGGGGAGGAGACGGAGCGCACATCAGTGAGACTGAACAACATATTTCAAACAATATGGATAAATTACTGTAGGTGAGGGCCGAGGTAGACGCGCACTTATTGCTATGCGGCAGAAATGTGCTTTAAAATCCCTGTTCCAGCCACATAATCCCAGAAAAGACTAATTCGAGTTGAGAAAACAGAGAAAACACAAGACAGGTAACACTACAGAAGCTAAACAATCAAAGCTGAGGAAAACAGCCTGACTCACAAGCTAACGAGGCGAACGTGGTTTACAGGTCCAGCACGGTGGACCGCAGCTCTTCCCCCTTGCACTGACGTGGAACCTCGGGGCTCCCCCTTGTTGAAAGAAGGTGAGGAGATAATTTTGCTACAGTAGGCCTCATGATGTGTGAAAAGAGGCGCAAAATGCATCTTGACATGGCATCACAGAGCGGAAATGAGAGCGACAGGTGGCGCAGCCCGATTCTACCAGTTTGAATGCATCATAAGGGAGTTGAAAGCGGGTGGAGGAAACGGAGCACGTATCAATGAAGCTGAAAAGCGTATTTCAGACAATACGGATGATCTGCAAACACTGAGGGCCAAGAGAAAGAGAATAGGAAAAGTAAGATTTGGAGTCCAGGTCTCGTAGAAACAATATCAGACTGGACTGGGGGTCCCTGAGGGAGAGGAGGGAGACAATACCGAAAGTTTCTTATAGAAGGTGATCCCAGAGCTCATTTCAGGCTTTGGAGTTGTGATCCTCCCCATCACAATTGAAAAAGCACATCGCCTGGCAAAGCAAAACCATTAACTGATAAACCACGAGGCCTGATAATGAGGTTTCTTAACGACCGTGTGAAGGAACATGTCTTGAAGGCTGTAAAAGTTAAAGGAGACCTCCAGAACAAAGGCAAGCACGTCTTCTTTGCCCCGGATATTCTATACGAGGTTCGTCAACAATGAGAAATGTTCCACCACATCTGTGAGGAGCTCAGGAAGAGAAAACTGAGACATGGGTTTTCTTCCCAGCAACAATTCTTGTGACTTTGGAGGGTAAAAAAACACATGCTCAGAACACCAGGAGAAGCAGAGGGGCTCCTAAGGAAGGTGCAAAACACAGAACTGACCAGCAACAAGAGCTGGAGCCACCAGCTAACGAGGCGGGTATGCGAGTTCAGGTTGTGTTCACATGGTAATACGTCACTGTTGATTATAAAAGAATGCAGTGGGATTTATTGGTTTTTGACATCAGACTTTATGCTCCATGTTGGCTGTCAGCTCAGCACATAAACTCTTCATCTAGTTATATTCACTAATCAAAGTACCAAATGTGGGAGATTGGATTTGTGGGAAAAGGGAGAAATACATGCAAGGGGTGGAGTTTTTTTATGAGGATTGGAGCCAGGAACAGCTGGGGAGACTTTCTGGAGGGTCCTTCATTAGGAATGGACTTCTCTCCTCTACAATCTTATATATGATTGGGTTTTGGGTTCGACACATGTTTATGGCATGAGTCCTTTTGTTTTCTATTTTAATCTGTTTTGCGTTTCTGTTGTGTTTATATGTGGTATTCAACCAGTTTTATAACATTAAAAAAAAACAGTCAACCAAATGGCATCGCAAGTGTTACGAAGAAAATAAAAAATGTACATATTTTTACAAGACATTACGTTTAAGGGACATAGAACATCAAATACTAACAACATTTTAATATTAGGAATATTTCTATTCATCATACAGGGGTAAACACAAGAGGGGAGTTTCAATATTGATTTCAAACTGAATAGCTTTTGAACAAACTTTCGAATGCAAAGACAAAGATGGCAGATATGTATTGATCAAGGAAACTATTAATGGTGCGGATTTTACTCTATTGTCTGTGAGCCTGCTTCCGAAGAGCGCAGACGCTTTCCTGCTTGCTCCATCTGCTTTCTAATCAGTTTTTGTCTTAAAAAAAGTCAAAACCAAAAATGCTTTAAGTAAACCAAGAATTTTAAGAACATTTTTACAGTTTTAACAACATATCTGATGCCAGCGATATGTCTGGGAGAAGAAGGGAAACAAACTTGTGAGCATGCTGTCGATAGAGATAGCTATAGATATATATATATTTGCTTTAGAATCGGAAAAAGGACTCCAAGATACAATTCCAGTGTCATCCAGTGATAAGAAGTCCACATTTTTAGCAAGAAAATGGCTACTTTCCACCTAAACCGGAGCGACTGTCGTTCCCAAAACTGTCTAAACTGATTTCAATGTTCATGTTGATAATATCTGTGACAGAAACGCTAAAGAGCTTCATGCTGTCCTTGAAACTTTCGGTCTTACTCAGCACGCGAGTGACCCCACCCACAGCAGAGGGCACACTCTGGATCTTCTAATTACAAAGGGGGTTAATATTTCAAAGGTCAATGTGGTCGATGTTGCTCTGTCTGATCATTTCTGTGTCTTCTTTGACCTGTCTGTTTTTCCCAAACCACCAGCTGGTCCTGCAGTTGTCCGGAGGAGACACATAAATGACAGCACGGGAAAAACTGTTTATGGAAATGATAAACTTTGAAAATGTCTCATGTTCTAATGTAAATGATTTGTTGAACTCTGTTACATCTAGTGTTTTGAATGTTCTCGACACCATTGCCCCTATGAAAACTAAAATTGTTAAAAATAAGCAGAAGGCGCCATGGAGAAATGATGATTCGGTCAGGGCACAGAAAAGGGAGTGCCGCCGGGCCGACCGAAAATGGCAAAAGTCAAAGCTCCAGGTTCAAAAAGATATTTACAGAGAGACGCTGTACATGTACAACCTCATTTTATGTAGAACTAGGAAAAGATATTTTTCTAAAATAATTGGAAGCTGTAGTAACTCGCGTGTCCTGTTTGCCACAGTAAACACATGGACAAACCCTCCAGCTCAGCTGCCGTTAGAACTCATTTCCACATCCAAGTGTAATGACTTAGCATTATTCCTTAAGGACAAAGTTCAGGAATTTCTAGCAAGTATTGGCTGTGAAGTATATGTGACAACACTCCTGTATTCTTCATATGTCTGGGCCATGGGGTCGGGTGGCCAGACCAAAGCCTTTTCTTACAAAGTTTCCCAAAAGCATGTAGGAAAATGTGTTGTGGTCTGATGAAACCAAAATGGAACTTTTTGGCCATAACTCCAAAAGGTATGTTTTTGGAGTCAAAAGAACATCACCAAAAGAACACCATGCTCACACTGAAGCATGGTGGTGGCAGCATCATGCTTTGGGGCAGTTTTTCCTTCTTGAACAGGGGCCTTAGTCAAGGCGGAGGGAATTATGAACCATTCCAAATACCAGTCAATGTTGGCACAAAACTTTCAGGTTTCTGCCAGAAAACTGAAGAGGAACTTCATCTTTCAGCACGACAATGACCCAAAGAAAACATCCAAAATCAGCAAAAGAATTGCTTCACCAGAAGATGATTAAAGTTTTGGACTGACCCAGCCAGAGCCCAGACCTGAATCCGACTGAAAATCTGTGGGGTGATCTGAAGAGGGCAGTGCACAGGAGATGCCCTCGCAATCAGACATGTTTCTGCAAAAAAGAGTGGACAAATATTGCCAAGTCAAGATGTGCCCTGCAGATAAAACTCCTATCTAGAGCTGCAATGATTACTCGAATAACTCGAATAATTTGATTACAAAAAAGCTTCGATTATTATTATATTGCTTCGATGATTCGTTTATTTTACATATTTAATCAAAAACACGTGAATCTGTGGCGCGCGGAACTTGTGGCGCTTTTGTTTCACATGGAGCTTGTTCCGCTCTGACGAAGGCGCAACAGGAAGAGAGCGGCGCGTTTTAAACTCACGAGTGCGACTGGGAAGAGTTCTGATGAGTGAAAGAGCCATTATAATAATCCCGAGCTGCAACTCTCCCTAGATGCAACCGCATCTAGCTCCGCCCACCCCAGCCCCGACACGCCACCGCGGACCCCCGCGCTCCCCCACTCAACAACTCTGCTTTCCAGTCACAGTCGTACTTTTAACACGCCAATGCACATGAGAACAGCACGAGGACGCGGGTTATGTTATGAATAATCTGTTGTGAAACAGAAAGTCCGAGACGCGGAGGCCAAAGTCACACGGAGCCAAAACGGCAAAACGCAAAATGCTCAAAACGCCAGGACCACCGGGCCCACCCAACAAAACGTTTAACAAATGTCTTATTTTAAGTGATGTGACAGAGCCACTGTAACTGTTTACAGTCTATGACAAGTTAAAATTAAGTCCTTTATATATTCTTTTCTATACAAACAGAACAGTTTGGACTGAAGTGAAATGTTGCTGTTTTGGGGACAAATTTATATGAAATTAAGAATAAAATGTGTTATTTTAAGCAGAAATTCCTTATTTTTGTATTTTGTATTTGTTTATTACTATGAGCTATAACGTTTATCTAAAAAATGATTCAATATGTGTTTAAATGGTTTACTGAATGTACAAAAAAATTAACCGATTACTCGATTAATCGAAGAAAAGAATTGATAGATTACTTGATTACTAAAATAATCGATAGCTGCAGCCCTACTCCTATCCAAAAAGACTTTAGTGCTGTAAAATCAAAAGGTGCTTCAAAGTTTTAGTTTAAGGGTGTGCACACTTATGCTTCCACATTATTATTATTTTTTTTTCAACTTAATCATACAGGTTATAGGTCATATTAAACGGTGGAAAAAGTTCTGAAATTATTTATCTTGGTCCAATATTTTTACATCACAAAACCTGGCATTTTAACAGGTGTGCATTTAATATCCAGTGTACATTACTGTGGGCTTTGAGGAAAGCTGGACAAACACAATGTGGAGGTTCAATGCCAACCTGTTTAGTGACCCTTTGTTTAAGGAAAAACATTTCAAATCACATTAAGACTTATCTGGAGGAAAATTATACTGGGGAAATTTCACCGCCCATCCTCTGGGATAGCAGTTTTGAGGAAATTTATAGCCATAGCCTTGGTAAGAAAAAAACAAAGGGAGAAAAATGTCGGCGTAATCCCTCATTCGTCCAGGAGTGTTCCATTGTCAAAAAAGATTCAGTTGTAGTCATCTGGACTCTGTTTTAAGAGCTGTTGAAAGAGGAGTTAAGGAGGCCATCTTGGTTAAAAAAGAGAATCCTTCCTTAAATCGTAATGGAGGTTTAAGATTCAACCTTCCAGTTGTTTATAACGGCCTGCTGAAACCCTGGAGACGCCCGGGGCATTCGGATGCTAAATAGGCACTCAAGGTGAGGCAGGGAACTACAGAACAATAGGCCCATCCCAGTTTCGATGGGCCATTATCAGGAGGTCCCGGGACGCCCTGTGGGCAGGGCTCTCACAGAGTAGGATAAAAACAGGAGTTCTCAGACTTGTTTCACTGATTGAGAATGACTCTTGGATGAGAGTCGAAACGTTTTGTTTTTTCTAAACAGAGTCCCAGGGGGGGGGGATTGAAAAAAACAAAAAACCCCCAAAAACTGAACTCTTTTCTACAAAGGGAGAAAAAGCTAAATGATCTACAAGAAAATCTAAAATTGATGGAGGTAAATCATGCCAAGAAGGTCCTCAGGTGCTACAGGAGCTTAGAAGGATAAGAGGAGAAATGAATAACCTGACCTCACAAGAAAGTTAAGAAAAGGTCAACAAAGGTATTGCAAAAGTGGGTAGAAAATGTCTAAATTATTAGCCTAGAAACTCAAAAAACAGAAAGAACCATTTTTAAAATACGAGGCAGGCAAAGTAATGTAATTTTAACCAAAGGAGACCAAATCAATCAGCATTTGAATCCTATCAAAAAACTTTTCTCTAAAATCTAAGGAGATACAGAAGATTATATAAATTCCTTCCTGGACACCCTCAATTTGCCTGTTATGTCAGAAGAGCAAAATAAAAAATCAGGAGCTGAAATAACAGTTTTGGAAATACAAGGTGCAATCAAAAGATTAAAGAACAATCAATCCCGGGAAGCAATGGGTTCACCTCAGTGTGGTATAAGCTTTAAAATGAGAATTATCTCTTTACTTTCAAAAACTTTTAACTGGGCACTTAATAAAACTCAAAAAAGGGCCATCATATCCCTGAAATCAAAAGGGACTTCCAGGGACTGGAAAATCCTCCTGACTTACAAAGCCATAAATGACCTGGCCCCATCCTACCTCAAAGAGTTATAGTACCTTATCATCCAAACAGAGCACTTCGCTCTCAAAATGCTGGACTTCTGGTGGTCCCAAGAGTCTCTAAAAGCACAGTAGGAGGTAGAGCGTTTAGCTACCAAGCTCCTGTGTTGTGGAATCAGCTTCCTGTCCATGTTAAAGAGGCCGACACAGTTCTTCATAAGCCATTTCAAAGAGGAACGTTTTAAGCCTGGTCTTAAATGGTCAGGCCAGTTAGGAACAGAAATAAAAACCTACAGTTCCCAGCTATGCTGCCGGAGAGCAACTATACTGGGGGAAGTATGGCAGCTTGAGCACTATCCTCTGTTTCCTACTACTTCTCTATCAAACAATATTTAATTTCACTGGCAATTTGTTCATCGCTTTTCCTTCTTTTCTCCCACTTCCCCGACGGGAGTGGAGCGCACATCGAGGACCTGTGGATCCAGATGCTCCTCATCTGCCTGGAGAAACGGTCTGCCTGGAGAAACGGTCTCTACTCCATATGAACGGTTCTTCATCGGCCTCGAATAACTGGTTCTCCTCCTGAGTGGGTCTTGCTCCACCGTGTATCTGCAAATTGAGGCGCGTCCGCCTGTCCGTCCGAGGGAGTCGGATCTCTCCTTCACTGTGGAACTCCTACAGGTTTCTACTTTTTCCCAAAGAGGTTTGGTAGTTTTCCTGGCCGAGAAGGAGGTCTAAGGACAGGGGGGCTTGGGACATCTGTCTAAGGACACAGGACGCTGGGTCATTTCCAAGTCCCTTTGAACATTATTTTGTTTTCCACTGTAGCCCTTGAGGAAACTACTGTTGTGATTTTTGGGCGTTACAAAAAGAAATTGAAGGTGCCTCATACAGACCCATTTCTATTCTGAATGTAACTATCGTATCTTCACATCAATTATGTCCTAAGAATGGAACAAAAACCCAAATACCCAAACTTAATCCACAATGATCAGACATGATTCATTACCAAACGACAAACACAAGACAAAATAAGACTTTCTTCACACATAATGAGACAAATACAAATACTAACAAAACAAAAAGCTGTAATAAGTCTGGAAGCTGAAAAGCTTTTGATTCTGTTAGCTGGCCTTATCTATTTAAAGTGCTAAACCAGGGGTGGCCAACTAGTCAGAGACTAAGAGCCACTTTTGTTCTGTGTTACGGCAAAGAGCCACATCATACACGTGGGTACACATGAACATCATCTTTTAATCATGTATGCACGCATACGCAGACCTCTGCTCAGCCAGATCTAATGAAAATAACCACACCAACATGATAATATCAGTCATTTTCAACAGTTAACATTGTGTGCACTGTCTCACACACACACACCCACACACACACAACAAACTCTCAGTTCAAGCAAGTCCACAAACAATGTAGAATAATTTTCAATAACATCTTTCTCTTACTATGCTGCTTAGTGAGACTTCTTGCATTCCTTATCTTGAACAATCCTCTTCAAATCTGTTCTTGCGAAGTTCCGTCCTTTTGGAAATTCCTGTTCGATGTTAAGATGGAGTGAGCTGAAGTGACGCCGAAGATTGAAGCTTTGAACTGCTAATGCTGCGTGACATATAAGGCAGATCGGCTTGCCATTACGTTTAACAAAAAATATAAACTCTCCCACTCTGGCAAAAACGTCCTGTTTTCTTCTTCATATTTTCGTTTGGCCGTGCTTTTTCACTGCCATTTCAAGAGGTAACTTGAAGGAAATTGTTTACAACACAAATGATGTCACGCCAAAGATTCTCTCGTCGCTCGCTTACATGGTCAGTGTGCCATCTAGCTGTAGGGGGAGTGGATGACAGCGCCAGCCAAGCATTTTTGACGCATGTCATGTGACAGCTCCTGAAGAGCCGCATGAAACTAGTTAAAGAGCCGCATGAGGCTCGCGAGCTGCGGGTTGGCCACCACTGTGCTAAACAAATTTCAAATAGACGATTTAATTATCAAAAATAAAAAACAGGGCTGCTTTGTATTTGGAACCATTGGCCCAATTTATAAGACAATCAAAAACAATTCATGGTGTTAAAATCGATAGGACGGAACATAAAATTGCCTGCTGCAGATGATGTTCTATTGTATTTGACCAAACCAGAAATTTCCATGCCTAATGTGATGCATTTTCAACAAGAAATTGGTACAATGTCTAGATACAAATTAAATGTACAAAAGACTGAAATTATCTCATTCTGGCATCCCCTTCTGACCTTTAAAAACAGAATGCCCAAGGCATTCTGTTTTTAAATTAAGGTGTGGTTCTCCATGGGGATCTATCAACACTTTGAGAGAAATTATACCCTTCTCTACTACTATTAAAAAAAAAAGAACTCTGATTCCATATTTAAGTCTAAGTCAAATGATTTAAAGTATAAAAATAAATGTTTTGCCCAGATGTCTCCATCTATTCAAGACACAATATGTAGGATCTTTGGCGCAAACTCCTTGAGACGGGAAAAAAGGCCCTAACAAAAAAGGATGACACAATCAGTACCCAAAAACAAGAACTGGACCGACATTGTAACAGACTTAAGGAACCTGAGGGGGGAGACCAAACCATTTTTTTAGTTTGGTGTGTGTGTAATTTTGTTTTGTGTGATTGTTCAGTGCTACTTTACTGTATTTTTGTATTGCTTACTGCTCTTTGGCCATGTTATATGATTTGTGTATTGCAGGCATGTCCAAACCATGGCCCGGGGGCCAAAAGCGGCCCTCAAACCGATTTTTGTTGGCCCTCCGGCTTCCTGCTAAGTTGATCCAAGCAAAAAAAAGTAGTACATTTTACTGTAAAATTGGACAAATTCAAGCATTTTGATGTTATACCAGCGTAATATTTATGTTCCAAGTCTTATCAAAGCTGTGGAGGCCCATCAAAACTAGGTCAAATGCAAAATTTCGAATGATTCACTTCATTGTCGGGTTGTCTGTGGCCCTCTGCCCCGTATAAGTTTCAAAATGCGGCCCTCAGTGAAAAAAGTTTGGACCCCCCTGGTGTATTGTATATGTTCGAAAAATAATGTCAAAAACATTTTAAAAAGCTGCTTGCCACGTTCGCTTCCTCCCACCGTCCAAAGACATGCATGTGTTGAGTAACATTGGAAACTCTAAATTGTAACTAGTGAATGTGTGCGTCAGTGTGCCTATGTCTCTGTGTTAACCCTGCGACTGGCCCCTGTCCAGGATGTACCATAAGGCCCAAAGTCAGTGGGATAGGCTCCAGTCACCCGCGACCCCATTGTGGGAACAAGCGGCAAAAGAAGATGAACATTTCTTGGACCACTACTTTGTACTTTTACTTGAGTAATATTATTTTGAAGTTAATTTATTCTTACTTAGTGTGTAGCCAGCTCAAGAGTTCATACTATAAGTATATAGTAAAACAACTTGTTGTATTATGTCTTCAAAGCAAAGGTACAGAAATGAAAGTCTTCCCTTTGAACATTACTTACCAAAGGGGATACTGAAGAAGGGTCTGAGCAGTGCCTTGGCTGCTGTGCATCTCTGCTGAGGGTCCTTGGCCAGCATGCTGTGGACAGTGACAGGAGAACACAAGATTAACTAACGATACTAACACTGAACTATTTTTTAGTAAAGGGTGTTGTTTTGATTCTGTACGTGGTCATGCCCATCAGAGGGGCTAACGTGTTTTCAATGTTTGCTCACCATCACCAACAACAGACCTGTGGTGCAGTGTAGCGCGACTGTGTCTGACACATGCTGCCACAGATAAAGGTCCTGGCTCTTCTTTGTTTTGGCAAAAAAGTTATCTACTGTGACTTTTTAAATACATTTACTAAAACAAAAGCATGTTTTTTTTAATTTTGGGATGGTTTTATGGCACAAAAAATGTATGTAAAGCTTTGGCCTTAAGCCAGCTGCACGCCAGAGGATTTTAAAAAGATCTGCCATTTCAAGTGCAAGTCTCACAAATCAAGTGTTAATGTTGGATCACTCATTGAACTAAAATGCAGTTAAGATAAATTTATTTTGAATTTTGCTAAACAGAATAGCCAGAACAGCAAATTCTTTAGGTTTATAATTTTATTCCCCGTTTATAATTGATGGCATCACATTGGTAAATGGCCAACCACTGAGCCAAAACACATCTAATTTATCTTTTTTGAAACATAAAAATATATAAGAGCACATTCATTTTAATTAATGTTTAATTCATGTAATAATAATAGCCAATATAACAATTATGATAATAGAGGCTCAAAAAAGTTGTTTCCCTCAGCAGAGAGGCACAGCAGCCAAGGCACTGCTCAGACCCTTCTTCAGTATCCCCTTTGGTAAGTAATGTTCAAAGGGAAGACTTTCATTTCTTTTGTGTATATTATGCATAAACTTGGGCGGAATGTGTCCAAAGTATGTCTCTTCCTTCAATTTTCTACAGATTTATCTACTTTTCTCCACAAACGGCCACTTGATTGGTATATAACTATAATCTATAATTACAAACGGTATAAATACACCAAATATGATCCAAAACAGAAAAGCATAAAAACCTGGCATATGCACTTTAATTTTCAGACCGCAAGGAGCACAGGCCGAGGTGGTGGTGTGGCAGTCATCTCACACTCAAGCCTAAAACTAACATTTCACTCATTTGAAAGCCTCATTTTATCACCAAAAAGGACTTTTAATCATAGTTATCTACCGACCTCCTGGTCCTAAATCTGAGTTTTTAACAGAGTTCTCTGACTTTAAATCATACTTATTGTTAGACAGGGACAAAATAGTGATAATTGGAATTTCAAACTTCATGTGAATATGATTAACGACTGAGTAATGTCTTTAGTGCGCTATTAGACAGCATTGGTTTTGCTCAGAGTGTAAATAAACTGACCCACAGCAAGCACACTAGATCTTGTTCTAACATATGGAATAGAGATTAGTGACCTCATTGTCTTCCCTCAAAACCCTATATTGTCAGATCATTTCCTAATTACCTTTCAGTTTATTCTTAAAGTTTATCCAACCCCACAAAATAAAGTTATAATACATTATCTGAAAATCTATCTTAAAGTTCAAAGAAATAAAAGAGCCAATATTCAGCGACATGTCATGTGATCCTGCTGAGAACGGCTTTAGTCCCAGTGTAAGTGATCAATTTGTCGACTTGACCATGAATTCTTTGAAGTCCGCTCTTGATGTTGCAGCTCCGTTAAAACAGATGGTCATAAGGCCAAAACACACTTCCCCATGGTACAATGGAGAAATGCATTGACAAAAACAAAGTATATTCGAGAGCCTTCTACCTCATAGAATTTAACAAAAATAACACTATACTTCTTCACCGTCTTTGGCCCACAGAAACAAAGAGAAAGTGTTAGCAGTCTCCTCCAGAGTCTCGCTCTAAAACCTACAAATCAAGTTAGAAATCTGGGGGTAATAATGGACTCAGATTTGAATTTTAACAGCCACGTTACTAAATCAATCACATCAGCAGCTTTTTACCATCTTAAAAACATGCCAAAATCAAAAGTCTAGTGTCTAAACCAGACCTGGAGTTTGTCTCTATAGAAGGTAAGATCTTAAACCGAGCCCGAGTCAGGACCGGCCGGGTCGGGACTAAAATGACAATCATTACGTTCGGTCGGCCGGGCCGGCTTCTCTCTCGCTGACTTTTTTAAATAAATATATGTTTATAAAAATGTATACTAAACGACGTGTGGGATACTAAACTAAGGAATACTTGTTATAAATAATAATTTGGTTAAAACAGAGAAGGGCTGTAAGGTCATTGCTATAGAATACTACTAAACAGGAAGCGCAGAGCCGGGCAGCGTTGCGCACGTGCATGAATGTAATTCTCCTCCGCAAGTCCGCCTCTATTTTGTGTTAGGTCTCCCCGATATGGAGCAGCAAGAAGTCAAGATAAACTTAAGACAGGGGAACTGAAAAGGCAAACACGCACCGCGGTGTCTCCGCGTAATGAAGCGAGTGCGCATCAAGATCTCTTTGCTCTCTTTATCTGGCCTCTTATTCTGTGTTCCAGCGTTTTCGTTATGTTGCAAATGCATTATCATGATCATAAAAATATGTAGATTATTTAACCTAAGAAATCTTGCGTTTTTTCTACAAAAATACTATGGGATAAATTGAAATTTCGGGTTTGCTTCGAGCTCGGGCATGCAAATCAAGTTAATTGGTCGCTCGGCTGGGTTGGCTTTAATGCCAGCGGCCTGGGTCGGGTCGGGCTGGATTTTTAGGCCCGATTAACCTCTAGTCTCTAGTAGACTACTGTAACGGCCTGCTCACTGGCCTGTCCAAACAAGCTGTAAAACAGCTTTCAGTTTTATGCAGCTAAAATCTGGAACAGTCTTCCTGAGGATGTGAGACAGGTTCTACTCTGGCAATGTTCAAATCTAAACTAAAAACTGTTTTGTTTGGCTGTGCATATGACTGAAATGCTTTTCTTTGCACTCTTCTCTTTATGTCTTGAACTATTTGATGGATAGCCTGAAAATGGCACTTTAAATTAAGATTTTATGATTCTGCCATATCTTTGGATTTTAATGCATTTTTTCCTGTTGTGTGAAGCACTTTGAATTGCCTTGTGTAGGAATTGTGCTCTACAAAAAAAAATTGCCTTGCCAAGCTGTAAAACTAGTGTCCCATATAAATCCATCAGTAACACTAGTTGTTAACAAGCAGAGATAACTTTCAGCCATTATGTCCTCTAAACGTCAAATGTATTCTAGACCGATTCCAAGCAGACTCCTCAAAAGATCAACTGTTGGAGCAATGGTGAGAAAATGGAAGAGGCTAAAGAGGTCTATCTCCCACGGACTGGGGCTCCATTCAAGATCTCACCTCGTGGGTCTCAATGATGATAAGAAAGTGAGGAATCAGCCCAGAACTACACAGAAAGAACTGGTCAATGACCTGAAGAGAGCTGGGACAACAATTTCAAGGTTACTATCGGTAATACACTACACAGTCATGGTTTAAAATCATGCATCACACAGAAGGTTCCTGCTTAAGTCAGCACATGTCCAGGCCCATCTGAAGTTTGCCAAACCATCTGGATATCCAGAGGAGTCTGATGCTAAACAGCACTCAAGGTGAGGCAGGAACTAATATGAACAATAGGCCCATCCCAGTTAGTTTCAATGGTCCATTAGCAGGAGGTCCCGCCCTGTGGGCAGGGCTTTCACAGAGTAGATATAAACAGGATTCTCAGACTTGTTCACTGATTGAGAAGGACTCTTGGATGAGAGTCGAAACGTTTCATTTTTCGAGTCAGATGACTACAACTGATCTTTTTCTACAATGAACACTCGCTGGACGAATGAGGATTACACCGTTTAATTTCAATGTTTAAAAAAAAAAAAAAACACGTTAAACCCCCCCCCTTCTTGAATAGAGGGACCACCCCACGTTACTCCTTCCGGCTGTGCCTGGCCAGGCCCTGCGTGGAAAGTCCTGGCCACCAGATGTTGGCGCCCACCCCAGGGTTGGGCCCCGGTAACGCCAGTCCGGGCGATGTAACTGGCCTCATTTTTGATGTGATCATAAAGGGCTTCTGAATCGCTCTTGGTTTGACCCATTACCAAGGACCTGTTTGCCTAGGGTCACCACCCTACCAGGGTAGGCTTGAAGCCCTCCGACAACATAGCTCCTAAAGATCATTCAGGCGCTCAAACCCCTCCACCACGTTAAGGTGGCGGTTCAATGAGTAGAGACATTTTTTTTATATTATTTAAGACATTGAAAAATAGACTTTTTGGACTTTTTGAGGATCGAACTATAAAAATGACTGTTTTGCCCATATTTCTCCTTCTACTGCAGACTCTCCCGACTTACATCCCCAACCGGCTGTTTGATGAGTGGAATAAAAACTCTTATCCAGTTCAAAGCTCTACGATCATTAATAGAAAAGGAGGTCGGGTTTACCTTGTCTGAGAAATTACTTTATTTCAGCTCAGATCAGAGCGTTGCTGTACTGCCGGGGGTTCCTGTACAGGCCTTACTGGCAGATGACAAGCGGTTGAGTCATTTGGGGGAAGTGGAAAATCCCTGGGTAAAATCTGTGCTTACAACATGGAAGGAGCTGATCAAAACATAAATTAAAAAGAAAATCTTAAACCTTACGACCAAGGTATTGCACCTAACTGACATTTAAGGTCTGGATAATAAAAGGTTTTCTACCATATTGTAAACAATAATCACATGAAAAGCTTTGATATGTTGACAGAATCCTTTGGCTTGGGGAAACGGGACTTTTATAGGTTTTTACAAATAAGGAGTTATTATAACCAAGAAATTAAACAAAGCAATGACCATTATAACCCTATAAAGGCCTATAAATCAGAACCTTTGAGGGGATTAATATCTAAATTATATAACTACATTAATACTCTGGACAACCACCCTACTAAATATAATCAAAAACTAATGGGAAAGAGAAGGTAACCTTGTTTTGATTTAATGTATGTACATGAACACAAAATCACAAGATTGGAGGGAATTCTGTTGAGAAAATGTGTCACTTTTCTTTAAAACACCATGTCAAAATGACCATTATTCACAAGGAAATGCAGACTGAAACTGTGGCATCAGGAGGCAAACCACTATCCCGTGTTTTGGGATTGTCCTGCTGCTCAGGGATATTGGACTGAAATGATTCATGCATTGTAGACTGTTTTTGACATTACCATTCCTCTCAATTTTAGAACTATGTACTTGGGCCTTAAACCTCCTGCCAGGGACTCAATAACGGATACCTTTGGAATGTACAAAGAAAATGATCACACACACCAAAGGATAACAAAAATAACATTCTGACTTAATACATGGATATATTTGAAACTAAATTGAACTTCTCTTTATTGGCAGGCCAGTAAGGAACCGAAATCAAAACCTACAACTATGCTGGGAGAGCTATGGCAGCTTGGGCACTATCCTCTGCTGCCTCCTACTTCTTCAATCAACATTATTTAATATTTGAGTTCACCTGTGTCAATACAATCATTTGACAAAATGGGTCCTTAGAGGCTCAGCGCTGCCCTCTACTGGCAGAATTGGCCAATTTTGGAAATCAACAAGTCCACACAACAATGCAACCTAATTAAAAAGGATGATACTGCTGTGCTCAATACATCGATATCGTGATACATCGTGTCGGACTTCTTGGCAATACGTGTATCGATGCAGAGCTTTGTATCGTGATAATTTTAAACAACATAAAGCCATTCAAAAGTGCAGAGTTCTACACTTCTGAACCTACAGACTGAGCAAGGCTGAACATGGCTGATTCTGAGGAGCTGAAACTGTGACTTCATCATAGGACAGTTGTATTCTGATACTGAGGACAGTGTGAACATGAGATTCTAATGCACCGGTTTTAAGGACATCCATGAATCAGGATGAGTATCGAATCAAGTTCCGTGTATCGGGATACGTATTGCATCGTGAAGTAGTAGGAAATACCCAGCCCTAATGGATGACATCATCAAAATAGTGCAATACCAACATCAGGATTCTGAGCATTGCGATATTTAGGTGACTTGATTTTTCTGACATCCCCAAGTCTGTTCATTGCTACTCACGTTCTACTGTTTCAGACACTACTGATGCTGCACCAGTGACGACTGTCCCATCTCATGGACCTGAGCTGTACACCAGGAGGCTTCTCAAATACCTTGATGTACTTACACTAAATTAGCTGGTGAATCTGGCTCCACAGTCTATCTGGATAGATGTGGATGTGACTCAGTCCTGGACCCTCTACAACTTGTCCATCCATGGGAGTAGGATCTCTCCTTCACTGTGGTTCTCCCTGAGGTTTCTTCACCAAGGAGGTTCTAAGGACATTTATCAATTGTTTTTAATTCATGTGAATATTGTTTAATCTGCTATCTGATCAATGGCCGTTTCACTGTTGCCAGTTGCCCACAACTGCTGTTGTGATTTTAGAAGTCAGAAGGTCAGGAGAACATGTGAGGAACAGTCAGCAGGTCAGGAGAAGATGTGAGGAACAGTCAGAAGGTCAGGAGAACACTGGAGGAACAGTCAGAAGGTCGGGACAACACGTGAGGAACAGTCAGAAGGTCAGGAGCACACGTGAGGAAGAGTCAGAAGATCAGGTGAACAGAAGCGGAAGTTACAGGTCATGTGGGAGTCACCTCTTGATCAGATCTCGGAGGTGGTACACAGGAATAGCAGGTTGCGCCTCACTCTTGCTGCCAAAGATCTGGTCAATAACGGCTGCACTGTTTTCCTGAGGAAAGAAGAGGTGTTATGGAGACAATATGCCATGTATAGTGCATAGCTTTATACACGAGACCCCAAAGCCAATTCTCCAGCAGCTCAACAGGGACGGGCATTTTGTTACCATTGTATCTGATTAAGTATGCATCATGAGCCACACTGCACTGCGCTGGTTCCCAAGCTTCTCACACCAAGCACAACCTGGCTGGACTAGGTCTACAGTGGGACCACACAGGTTTCTGCAGTTATATGAACAATGGCAGATCCAAGGAAATGTGGATTAAACTGACTCAAATTTTGGCAAATGTTTGAACTAGAGGAATTATAGAGATGAGATGTATTTTCTATCATGTCTTCATCTCTAATTGTATATAATCTGTACAGCCTTACATTATGCGTATATACTAATAGTGAAGCTTTTCACTGTTTAAAACTGGACGGCAGATAAACTATAGCAGTGCAAGCCAATTCTGGTACATGCACTGAAATGTTAATGAATGTATCAGATCAGAATCAGAAAGAGTTTATTGCCAGTCAATGAACAAAATTCACAAACATAGGATCTTGTCTCGGCCTTAAGGTGCAACATAAAACACTGAGCAATAATAAAACAACATATATTCAATCAAAAAAGGGCATGCATTAAGAAACAATTTAAAATTACTATACAATAAAAATAGGCATTTCTATGTACACAAGTTTACAGTTATGTTTAAAGTTGTAGTGCAGAAAGTGACAGTGCAGTGAGTGGTTGAATATTGCAGTTAAAGTGACAGGTGTTCAGAAGTGTTCATGAGTCCAACAGCAGAGGGAAAGAAACTATTCTTGTGGCGGGAGGTTCTGGTCCGGATGGACCGTAGCCTCCTGCCTGAGGGGAGTGGTTCAAATAGACCATGTCCAGGGTGAGAAGGGTCAGCTGTGATCCGACCTGCTCGTCCAGAGCCCTGGAGACGTACAGGTCCTGCAGAGATGGAAGTCTGCAGCCGATTACCTTCTCAGCAGAACGCACAATGCGCTGTAGTCTCTGTTTGTCCCTGGCTGTGGCTCCAGCGTACCACACGGTGATGGAGGAGGTGAGGATGGACTCAATGATGGCCGTGTGAAACTGCACCATCATCTGCACTGGCAGCTTGGCTTTCCTCAGCTGCCGCAGAAAGTACATCCTCTGCTGGGCCTTCTTGATGAGGGAGCTGATGGAGGGCTCCCACTTGAGGTCCTGGGTGATGGTGGTGCCCAGGAAGCGGAAGGAGTCCACGGTGGTGATGGGGGGAGTCTGTCATGATGAGGGGGGGCTGGGGGCTGTGGCTTTCCTGAAGTCCACGATCATCTCCACTGTCTTCTGGGCGTTGAACTCCAGATTGTTACCGCCGTGCAAACAGGAACACAGCCGGTCCACCTCCCTCCTGTAGACAGACTCATCCCCGTCCGAGATGAGCCCGATGAGGGTGGTATCGTCCGCAAACTTGATGAGTTTTACGGAGTCGTGGCTGGAGGTGCAGCAGTTTGTTGTACAGGGAGAAGAGCAGAGGGGAAAGTACACAGCCCTGAGGAGCTTCCGGTGCTGATAGTCCGAGTTGTCTGAGACATTCTTCCCCAGCCGCACGCACTGCCTCCGATCCGTCAGGAAGGCAGTGCGCCCCCTGCAGTGGAGTCAGGCACGTTGAGCTGGGAGAGCTTGTCCTGGAGCAGAGCAGGGAGGATGGTGTTGAATGCAGAGCTGAAGTCCACAAACAGGATCCTGGCGTAGGTTCCCGGGGAGTCCAGATGCTGCAGGATGAAGTGGAGTGCCAGGTTGATTGTGTCGTCTACAGACCTGTTGGCTCTGTAGGCGAACTGCAGGGGGTCCAGCAGGGAGGAGGTGAAGGACTTGAGTGGGGGCAGGACCAGGCGTTCAAATGACTTCATGACTACAGACGTCAGCGCCACAGGCCTGTAGTCATTAAGTCCAGTGATCCGGGGCTTCTTGGTGGGAGCAGGGACAATGATGGCAGACTTGAAGCAGGCTGGGACATGGCATGACCCCAGGGAGGTGTTAAAAATGTCTGTGAAGACGGGGGTTAACTCTCCTGCGCAATGTCTACTCTCCTGCGCAATGTCGCATGATCCCAGTTAAATAAACAAATAAATAAACTAAGCTTGCGTACCAACAATGATACCATAATGTGCCACAGTTTGAGAGTCATTGCTGTAGGGCTGAAAAGAATGATCATTGATCACCTGGGTAATCGATTGGTCTAACAATAGTTATTTAGGATTAAAACAGGCCCGTGAAAATGAACACATGAGAATATACAAACATTGCGCTTTTTAGTGCAATTCTTGCTTTTTCTGGATTGTGAAACCTCTTCTCTCAGAGCATGGCAGCCCTGTTTCACACACAGGCCTCAACATGCAGGCGACAAAATGCTTTAATAGAACAATTATTTGTATAAGAAGACAATCTGCAGCTTTAAATATTAAGCCCATCATTAGACAATCCGCAAAAGCGCAGGCTGAGGTCCGCGTGAGCGTGCACGTCATCTGTCGACTGTGTGCACATACAGCCAAACCAATAAACTTGGAGGAAACGCTGTACCTCCCACTTGTGTGAGCGCACCGTCTCCTTCAGTTTGGTTCCTGAGTACATCTCTAGCAGGATGATGCCCAGGCTCCACAGGTCCACAGATGCAGTGCAGTGGCCCTCCAGCTCCACTCCAGCCTGTGCCAGGCTGTTTTGCAGCTCAGCCTCAGGGGCCCGGTACCCGTCAGTCTGAATGTACTTCACATCCTGCACAATCATAAAAAACAGGGCATATCCTGAATAATAGCATTATTATTGTCTAGACCTTCACAAGGCTAGAAAGAGCTACGGGGCAATTGGCAAGCAGCTTGGTGACAAAAGATCAACTGTTGGAGCAATTGTTAGAAAATGGAAGAGGCTAAAGATGTGTCACTCTTCCTCAGACTGGGGCTCCATGCAAGATCTCACCTCGTGGGGTCTGAATGATGATAAGAAAGGTGAAGAATCAGTCCAGAACTACGGGAGGAGCTGGTAAATGACCTGAAGAGAGCTGGGACCACAATTTCAAAGGTTACTATCGGTAATACATTTCGCCGTCATGGTTTAAAATCATGCATCGCACAGAAGGTTCCCCTGCTTAAGTCAGCACATGTCCAGGCCCGTCTGAAGTTTGACAACAACCATCTGGATGATACAGAGGAGTCATGGGAGAAAGTCATGTGGTCAGATGAGACCAAAAAACGTTTTGGTATAGACTCCACTCGCCGGGTTTGGAGGAAGAAGAAGGATGAGGACCATCCCAAGAACACCATCCCTACTATGAAGCAGGGGGTGGAAATATCATGCTTTGGGGGGGCTTTTCTGCAGAGGTGACCTAAATCCAAAAGAAAACCTTTGGAGGGAGCTGAAACTCTGTGTTGCTCAGGAACAGCCCTGAAACCTGACCGATCTAGAGAAGATCTGTGTGGAGGAGTGGGTCTAAATCCCTGCTGCTGTTTAAATAAGTAAAGTTCTATTTATAAAGCTCATTTGAAAACCACAATGGCCCAAAGTGCTGTACAAAGGCAATATATAATACAATAAAACATACAAGACATGTAAAAACAAGGTAAAATAACGCTATAAAAATGTTCTGCTCATTTTGTGTTAAAAGCCTGCGTAAACAACAAAGATTTAAAAATATTCAGAGATTGGGCTGTTCTAATGCCCTGAGGAAAACTATTCCAGAGTCTTGGACCTGCAACTGCAAAAGCGCAGTCCCCTCTGGATTTTAACTGTGGTATTTGCAAACCTGGTCAAGAACTACAGGAAACATTTGACTGTAATTGTAAACAAAAGGCTTCAGTACCAAATATTAACACCGACTTTCTCAGGTGTTCAAATACTTATTTGTAGCAATAACACACAAATAAATTATTTAAAAATCATACAATGTGATTTCCAGATTTTTTATTGTTGGTCTCTCACAGTTGAAATGCACCTACAATGAAAATTTCAGGCCCCTTCAAAATTTTTAAGTAGGAGAACTTGCAAAATTACAGGGTGTTCAAATACTTACTCTAAGGCACTCTAAGGCAGGGCTATTCAACATAAAGCCCGGGGGCCAAATCAGGCCCTCCAATCGATTTAATCCGGCCCACAACCCATCTTCCAAATTTTAGAAGAAATCTTTTACTGGTTTAATTCTGGGTTAGAAAAGCAATGTTGGTAAAGTATTTTTTTTTATAATTTTATTGTATTAACTCAATTTATTGCAACAGTGTTTTTGTGCGACCCAAAATGTAGTTAAAGTGGTGTGTTGTACACCTCTAGCCCAGAGACCTTGGCCCGCTGAAAAATCTGGCCCTCAGGAAAATGATGTTGCATAGCCCTGCTCTAATGCAAGGGTCTCAAACAGCGCTTTTCTTTGCACTCTTCTCTTTTATGTCTTGAACTAAGATTGTGATTTCTGCCATGTCTTTGTGATTTTAATGCATTTTTTCCTGTTGTGTGAAGCACTTTGAATTGCCTTGTGTACGAATTGTGCTCTACAAATAAACTTGCCTTGCCTTGCCTTGCTTTTGGCCCGCGGGCCAAATTTTGACGTTCTGGCCAAACATAATGTAAAAAATAAATAGCTTTATATAGTCTAGTAATAGTTATTTGTGGACACTGTTGCAGAAATCTGCAGCATGCAAAATACTTACAACCCATATTCATGCATCAGCAGCAGGAACAGGAATATGGATTTTTGATATGATTTCTGACATGAAATGTTGATATCACAGACATGTTGCTGTTGCTGATCCAACTCAAAATGAGCTCACTATTTTTATACTTAAAGCTTAGTGATAAACTATTCATGTAGTGCATCACATGACTGCTTTTTGATATAGTCAGTGTCCAGCGTTTCAGTCCCATTAGTGTGGACACAGTCAGAGATCACAGCAGCTTCACTCTATCATGTTCAGACTTTATTACTCTCTGACCTGTTTTACCTGTGGCTCCTGATCTGTCCAGGTTTGCACTGGTTTGGATCACTGAAGTGTTTTCTTGTTGTTAGCTCTACATTAGCACCGCTTTTAGCACAGCTCTAACACTCTCTCCTCTCCCATGTGTTTCCCAAAGCCACATGTCCGAGCTACCCCCCTCAGAGGGCCTCAATCATGCTGGTGTCTTTGCCTCAACAGGTACAACACTATGGTGATCATGGACACATTCTTGGGACAACTCACCTGGTTTCCCTCCTTGAAGCTAAGGCCAAAATCGATGAGTTTGAAGCACTGGTCGTCTGCGCACCACAGGATGTTGCGTGGTTTGAGGTCAGCGTGGACATAGCCCTCTGTGTGGAGGAAGGCCAGAGCCTCCAGCACGTCCCGGGCACAGTGCTGCACGAGCCACATGGAGTGGCCCTGCTGTGGTCTATGGGAATAAAGAATTTGCAAACATATTGTGTAAAAGTAATGAGTGCAGAGCATGTTTTACACTGACCTGTCGCTGAGCGAGGCCCCGGCCCTCAGCAGTAGCTCCGACACACTCACGTCCAGCAGCTCCAGCAGCAGACAGCGCGTGGACACCCCCACGCAACTGTGGTGCGTGAAAACACCGTACAACGTCACTGCAACACAGAACACACCTGAATAATGCCTAGGTCAGTGTGTGTGTGAGAGAGAAAGAGCGCGCGTGTGAGAGAGAGCGCTGCGAGAGAGAGTGTGAGAGAGAGAGAGAGAATGTGGGAGTGTGTGAGAGAGTGTGTGTGTGTGAGAGCGTGAGAGTGAGAGAGAGAGCGTGAGAATGAGAGAGCGTGAGAGAGAGAGAGAGAGCGAGAGAGAGAGGCTGTGAGAGAGCGGTAAGAGGAGAGCGTGAGAGAGAGAGAGCGTGAGAGGAGAGAGAGGAGAGAGCGAGAGAGAGAGAGCGAGAGAGAGAGCGAGAAGAGAGAGCGCGTGAGAGAGCGCTGTGAGAGAGGAGAGCGGTGAGAGAGGAGAGCGTGAGAGAGAGAGAGCGTCGGTGAAGAGAGAGAGCGAGAGAGCGAGCGAGAGAGAGCGAGAGAGAGAGGAGAGCGGTGAGAGAGAGAGCGCGTGAGAGAGAGAGCGCTGAGAGAGAGAGAGCGTGAGAGAGAGGAGCGGAGAGAGAGAGAGCGTGAGAGAGAGAGAGGGTTGGAGAGAGAGAAGCGGAGAGCGAGAGGAGAGGACGCGAGAAGAGAGAGAGAAGGCGAGAGAGCGAGAGAGAGAGCGAGAGAGAGAGAGAGAGAGGCGCGCGAGTGCGTGAGTGTGAGAAAGGTGCAGGGCAACAGATTAAACGATGTTTCTTGTGTCCCTGGATCTCCTCAGCACGCTCCTCTCTTGTTGGAAGCCGTAGTCCCCTTGCATGAGACCCGGCCTGGAACATCTTTGACGGCTGCGGTGGCTGGCTCTGCCGGAGCTCACCTGGTAAACGGAGGGCGACAACCCCTGACGCGAGCCGGTGCTTGCACGTCCAAATCTCCCCAAAGATCTCAAACAGCACCGGCTTTACACTCGTCTCCTCCGTGGTCTTAGCGCCGGACCCTGCGGGACCAGACTGGGCCATCACTCAGACTCAGAGGCTACTGACGGCTGACAAGGCTGGAGGCAGCAGCACGGACATGGCAACCAACCGGGACCGACAATGAGTGGGGACAGCTCAAACATCACATATTCATCTTCCACCACCGAGTTAATGTACCCCCGGGTTCACCACATTCCTTCTGCAAAAAGGAGCAGAGCTCAGTGGATCTCGCTACTCAAAACAGCCTCCAAAGGCCGTGCGTTTGAAACCACTGTCTCCTCCGTCTATAGTTCCATGTGTACGCGACCACCGCATCACGCAAAGACAGTTTGAAATGACTCTTAAACACGTCAGGTCAATGACTCTTCAAAACGTCAAGGCGCAAAACAGAAGGAGCTAAACTTCTGACAACTTTAACTCTGGTCTAACTAGCACTTCGCTTGACTCATTCTCTTCTGGCTTCCAGTCTGCCCTCTTGTGGAGAGGAGTCGCTGGCAGAATTGTACAAGGGTTTTTATCATATATATATATATTAATATATATATATATTAGTATATATATATATATGTATATATAGTTGTATTATCTATATATGTATATATATATATTATGTATATATATATATATATATATATATATATATATATATACATATACATACATACACACAACACACACACACACACACAGGTATGAAAAGGTGGGCACCCCTGATCATTTTCAAGATTTTCCTTTATGTATCATTGGTTGTTCGGAACAGCAATTTCAATTAAATATGTCATATAGCAGACAAACACAGTGATATCTAAGAAGTGAAATGAAGTTTATAGGATTTAGAGAAAGTGTGCAATAATCGCAAAAGTAGGCAGGTGCGTACATTTTGGCACCCTTGTTGTTTTTCTTATTTGAAATACCTTTAGCACTAATTATTGCAATACAAAATTAGTTTGGTACGCTCATTGACCACTGACTATTTAAAGTGGCCAGTTGCAAGTTGTTCTCCCCCTTGCATCTTGAAGACTGGCGACATGGGAGCCTCAAAACAACTGTCAAATGACCCGAAACAAAGATTGTATCCTTCCCCTAAACCATGTTGTTGAACAAAGCGCTAGCTCAGAGATTTTCAGCTGTCAGTTTCCACTGTGAGGAACATAGTGAGGAAATGGAAGACCACAGGCACAGTTCTAGTTAAGGCCCTTAAGGCAAGGCAAGGCAAGTTTATTTGTAGAGCGCAATTCGTACACAAGGCAATTCAAAGTGCTTCACACAACAGGAAAAAAATTCATTAAAATCACAAAGACATGGCAATAATCACAAAATCTTAATTTAAAAGTGCCATTTACAGGCTATGCGTCAAATAGTTCAGGACATAAAAGAGAAGAGTGCAAAGAAAAGCATTTCAGTCATATGCACAGCCAAACAAAACAGTTTTTAGTTTAGATTTGAACATTGCCAGAGTAGAACCTGTCTCACATCCTCAGGAAGACTGTTCCAGATTTTAGCTGCATAAAACTGAAACGCACATTCCCCATGTTTAGTCCTGACTCTGGGCACCAGCAGGAGGCCGGTCCCTGAGATCCTCAGAGTCCGAGATGGTTCATATGGCACTAACATGTCCGAGATGTACTTTTGGTGCTAGGCCATGGAGAGACTTGTATACAAGCAGAGCTGCTTTGAAGTCTATTCTCTGAGCCACAGGGGGCAGTGCAGAGACCTGAGCACAGGACTAATGTGATCGTACTTCCTGGTTCTAGTCAGGACCCGAGCAGCAGCGTTCTGGATGTACTGCAGCTGTTTTACAGCTCGTTTGGAGAGGCCAGTGAGCAGGCCGTTACAGTTGTCTAATCTACTAGAGACAAACGCATGGATAAGTCTCTCCAGGTCTGGTTTAGACACTATACTTTTGATTTTGGCAATGTTTTTAGATGGTTAAAAGCTGCTGATGTTATTGTTCTGACGTGGCTGTTAAAATTCAAATCTGAGTCCATTATTACCCCAGATTTCTAACTTGATTGTAGGTTTTAGAGCGAGACTCTGGAGGTGACTGCTAACACTTTCTCTTTGTTTTCTGTGGCCAAAGACGATGATTTCAGTCTTGTCTGAGTTCAGCTGGAGAAAGTTGTTTTGCATCCACACACTGATCTGTTGATGAGTGACAGAGTGAATCCACTGGTCCATATTCACCTGTCAGTGAACAGAGATTTGAGTTCGTCTGTATATAATTGTGATAGAACACATTCGCTGCGTATCAACTGACCTAACGGCAGCATGTAGAGGAGGTTGAATAGAAGGGTCCCAGGATTGAGCCTTGGGGCACCCCACAGGTCAGGGGCATCTGGTCTGAGACACAGTTACCAATTTCAACACAAAGTACTTCCTGTCTTCCAGATAGGACTTTAACCAGTTTAGGGCAGTGCCAGTGATGCCCACCCAGTCCTCTTAGTCTCTGTAAGAGGGTCCCATGATCAACAGTGTCAAAAGCAGCACTCAGATCTAACAGAATTAAGACTGAGGCTTTGCCCCGCGTCAGTGTTCAGGTGGATGTCATTTGTCCCTTGACAACAGCAGTCTCAGTGCTGTGATGAGGTCTAAAAACCTGACTGGAAAAACAATCAAATGAGTTGTTTATTAAGGGAAATCAGTGAGCTGTTGGTAAACAATGACAAGCACGTCGAATAACTCCAAGAAGTCTCTTTCAAAAACTTCAGTCTCTTCGCGTCGTGTGTCCACTGCGCCCACGTGCACAATCAGCTGTTTTAACTCCTTTATGTGTGGCCAAAACATTAGAAATACGTGACGTAATCTCAGTGACTGTGGCGCTGGGAAAGAATGTGTTTTAATTTTTTCATGCATCACGTGACTTATCGCACCATCCCAATCAAGACGACCTTGACGTTAGGCACAGATTCTCTGTCTCTGTCTGCCTTTTTCGCCACGTCATGTCTCCATTTTCCCTTTGTTCATTTACTTCAGTCTTTGAAAGTGGTAAAAATCTGTTTGTTAAGCTGTATTTTAGGTGGCGTTACATTATCTTTGTATCGCTTAGGCTTCGCACCGACATTCTTGTTCCAAGGATGTTTGTTTCTAGTCTTTAAATGCAATTTTGGGCCCATCATGGACACCAAAGGCTCAGTCCGGTCTTACTAGGCATGTGAAAGAGAGCTGTTTTTCTTGTAACAAAATGTTGGACTTCTTACCACTGAGATGACACTGGGCTTGTATCGTGCAGTCCTTTTTCAGATTCCAAAGCAAATATCCGTGCTTGTAGCTCATGAATTTCTTGTTGAAATTTCCAACAGCGTTTACAGGAGTTTGTTTCCCTTCTCACGGACATGTCACTGGTTCGTCAGATTTGTTGATTAAAACTCGAAAAATGCTCTTAAAATCCTTGGTTGACTTAAAAAAGTCATAATAAAATTTTTTTTGAAGCAAAATAAATAAGGAAAGCAGCTGAAGCAAGCAGGAGCAAGCAGGGAAGCGTCTGCACTCTTCGGAAGATTTGTAGTGGCAGGCCAAGACAAATCTCAGATAAGTAGTGGCGAAAAATGGTGAGAACAGTCAAACTAAAACCACAGACCAGCTCCACAGACCTACAACATGATCTTGCTGCAGATGGTGTCACTGTGCATCGTTTAACTATTCAGCGCACATTACACAAGGAGATGCTGTATGGGGGAGAAATGCAGCAGAAGCCTTTTCTGCGCCCATGCCACAAAAAGAGTCGCTTGAGGTTTGCTAAAGCACATTTGGACAAGCCAGCTTCATTCTGGAATAAGGTGCTGTGGACTGATGAAACTAAAATTGAGTTATTTGGACATAACAAGGGGCGGTATGCATGGCGAAAGAAGAACACAGCATTCCAAGACAAACACTTGCTACCCACAGTTAAATTTGTTGGTGGTTCCATCATGCTGTGGGGCTGTGTGGTACTGGCAATCTTGTTAAAGTTGAAGTCGCATCGATTCCAGTCAGTGTCAGCAAATTCTTGCGAACAATGTTCAAGAATCAGTGACAAAGTTGAAGTTGCGCCGGGTTTGGATACTTCAACAAGACAACGACCCTAAACACCACTCCAATTCTCCCAAAGCATTCATGCAGAGGAACAAGTACAACGTTCTGGAATGGCCATCTCAGTCCCCAGACCTGAATGTCATTGAAAATCTGTGGTCTTTTTTAAAGCGGGCAGTCCATTTTTGGAAACCATCAAACCTGACTGAACGGGAGATGTTTTGTAAAGAAGAATGGTCAAAAATACCTTCAACCAGAATTCAAACCCCCATAGGAAGCTATAGGAAGCGTTTTTAGAGGCTGTTATTTCTGCAAAAGGAGGATCTACTAAATATTGATGTAATTTTTCTGTTAGGGTGTCCAAATTTATGCACCTGCCTACTTTTGCAATTATTGCACACTTTCTGTAAATCCTATAAACTTAATTTTACTTCTTAGATATCACTGTGTTTGTCTGCTATATGATATATTTAATTGAAATTGCTGTTCCGAACAACCAATGATATATAAAGGAAAATCTTGAAAATGATCAGGGGTGCCCACCTTTTCATACCACTGTGTTTATATGATAAACCCATGTACAATTCTGCTTCAAGTCTTTCCAATTTGTCCCTATTCAAATTAAGTCCAATATAATGGACTTCATTTGTCAAGCACCTGATTGTCGGTTTGTGTCATCTTTTTTTTGTGAGGGCCTTTTTTGTTGCAGTTAGGAGTATCCAGAAGTAACTGTTTATTGTGTCCATGGCAGGGGTTCTGAGGCCCAAGTATATAGTTCTGAAATCCAGTTGCACGGTGATGTAAAAAAAATGTCTGCATCATTTCCATGTGAATAATGGGCACTTTCACATGGTGTTACGAAAAAACGTGATACACTTTACACGACTCCACCGTCTGCCCTGCATGGACTTGGGATAAGGCATAGCTGTGGGGGGCGTCCCTGTGCTAGTCATTTTATCCACATTAGCATTGGCTTGTGAGTGAGTGAGTCTGTTTTCCTCTGAGGTTATGGTCCGTCAGCTTTGATTTTTTAGCTCTAGAAGCATCACCCCCCTAGCTTTTTCTGTGTTTACTCATCTCTCACAGCGTCTTTCTCTTTTCTTGGGGTTTTATAGGTGAAACTGAGAGGTGAGATTTTTAAGGCAAATGTTGGTAGAGACACTGTGTTATGTGTGTGGTCTGGTCCAGGGCCATAACCGGAAGTCCCACATGCTTTTTCTGGCAGACACTTGGCTGTGAGATATAAACTATAGAAAAATATAGCTACACTAATCAGTTCTTGTTAAAATGGCATCTGGATTTTTCAGGTTAAGGAGGGAGCTGAAGGCAGAGATACTATCGGTTTTGTCGCGCACCTTATTTCTGAAACACTGGAGATACCAGATATTGCACTGCTGGTGATGGGCGCACATCACTCCCTGGCCCCATTGCCCAGGGGAAATAAATCCCGGGCCCAGCCTATAAGCGAACTAAGCAGCCGCTTAGGGCCCCAAAGAGTTAAAAGGGCCCCCAATCTGGCAACCTGATTTATGCGAAGTGCAAGCTCAGCGTGCGCCACTAGCGTAGTAGAGCTGTTGCTGCACAAACAGCGTAGCAGTGCTGCTAGTGCAGCAGCGCACACAGCGATAACATATAACGCACAAACAGCATTTATTTGTAATGACAAACTGGCAACCAAGGCACCTGACCTGTGCTGATTGGTCAACTTCATTGTGCGCGAGCAGAATGAAAGCGAGACATAAACACAAAAGAACGTGGTTTTCATGTCCAAAAGAATACATCCCTCCGGAGCCGAAAAACGAAAGAAGAGAAGACGATGAAAAGAACCTGCAATCTCAATAACACTCTCCAGGTACTGAACTCATTTAACAAAGAACCTGTTAATGCTGCTGTTTGAAAGTACATGAGTCTGTTATGTTAGTGCTCCAATAGCTTCTGAGGCTGGCAACGAGACAAGAGCTCTGGGCCGGGGCCCTGCCATGGGGGCCCTGCCATGAGGGCCCTGCACATACCTGAGTTAGAGAGCACCGCATCACTAATCATATGTTTGAATGAAGGCTGTTAAGCATAACAGTTACACCAGCCTGGTAGTGTTAGCAGCAGGGGAGGCAGAGAGGCGGCGTCTATGTCCCAGGTCACTAATAGTGGTCTGGTCCGCCCAAGTACCCAAGCACCGTCTTGTCCGGACCAGAACCTCTGACATGAAACTTTAGAGTGAACAGTGCACGCCCCTCATTCACACAGAACGAGCAGTGCGGACCCCGTGTGTTAGAGATGAGTGGGTTTTAAGACATTGTTTTCAATGAAACAAAACAAGATTCGGCCTTAACTCACCGTCTGCACGTCCCACATCCTAATCTTTGTGTTATCTTGTTTGTGTCCCTGCCCCAATATCCACTGAAAATATCCATCACGTTGACCTCCGTGTAATGTACTCAATATGTGTTGTTTATCATTGTATGGTTATTGCTGAACTGTTTTTTCATTTTGTAAGAGTTCAAGTACCCCGGTAGGCATTGTGCGGAAGCGAGCAGCCCCGGTGGCTGGTGCTCTTTATGCATGTCTCTCATGTCGCATCCGTCATCAAGTCACGTTCCTATGTTGTGAATTTGTTCATTGACAATGGCAATAAATATACCCTGATTCCTGATTCCTGACCTGAGTGTTGTCTGCATAATTGTGATAGGACACATTTTCGCTGCGTATCAACTGCCCTAGTGGCAGCATGTAGAGGTTGAATGGAAGGGGTCCGAGTATTGACCATTGGTGCTCCCCACAGGTCAGAGGCATCTGGTCTGAGACACAGTTACCAATTTCAACAAAGTACTTCCTGTCTTCCATATAGGATTTTAACCAGTTTAGGGCAGTGCCAGTGATGCCCACCCAGTCCTCTAGTCTCTATAAGAGGGTCCCATGATCGACAGTGTCAAAAGCAGCACTCAGATCTAACAGAATTAAGACTGAGGCTTTGCCCGCGTCAGTGTTCAGGTGGATGTCATTTGTCACCTTGACAACAGCAGTCTCAGTGCTGTGATGAGTTCTAAAACCTGACTGGAAAGCATCAAATGAGTTGTTTATTAAGAGAAAATCAGTGAGCTGTTGGAAAACAACCTTTTCAAGGACTGAAGATAGAATTCCTCAATGTATTGGGAAAAAGTGTGCACCTCTATGTGCATAATCTTATAATATCCGTGCTTGTAACTCATGAATTTCTTGTTGATATTTCCAACAGCGTTCACAAGACTTTATTTCTCTTCTCCCGGACATGTCGCTCGCTCATCAGATTTGTGGATTAAAACTCTAAAAATACTCTTAAAATCCTTGGTTTGGTAAAAAGTCATAATTAAAAATGTTTGGAAGACAACAACTGATTAAAAAGCAAAATAAATAAGGGAAGCAGCTGTAGCAAGCAGGAGCAAGCAGCAAAGCGTCTGCACTCTTCGGAAACCTTGAAACCTAAATCCAGAAATATTGTTTTACGGTTCGTTTTTTGGTCCTTGGTCGGTACTTGGGTCTCTGGTCTAGACTACTTTTGGACTTGGTTTGGGCCTCGTCTGAATTTGGCCTATGCTTGGATTTGGTTAAGACCCGGTCCCTACTCTGGACTCTGTTTGGGCCTGGTTCAGCCAAGGTCTATATTTGGTCCCAAATCTGGACTACGTATAAAACCTGGCCGGGACCTGTTGCGGACCCTGGTCAGGACTTTGTTTGACTTCGTTGTCTTGACCATATATGGACTCGAATATGACTTCCAGATGCCGAAACATCCAGATTACTACTTTTGAAACCTTTCTTGATTCATCATTGTCAGAGATTGTTATTATTTTATGAATTGTTAATTGGGAGCCAATAAAGTATGTAAAGAATAAAGTATACTTAATATATATGTATAAACATATATATATTGTTATGGAAAAATCTCATTTTGACCTTGTGTTTCGTGACATTGTAGACTTTCCATCTCCAATCCGAGCCTGATAGTGCTGTTTGTGTATTCCTGAATTCTACATGTCTGCTACGTCTCCTTTTGATCAAAGCCCTATCTCTGTCTGCTTGGGGGAATTCCTGGGGTGCCCTGGCCAAGCCTAGTTTTGGGCTTTCACACTTCTGGATTGTTTTCCTTGAGGGGTCCGGGATGGGCCTCTTTGCAACACCTAGCCTTTGCCTGGGCATTGTCCCTCTCCAGATGATCAGAATAGTAACTTCAATCAGCAACTTTTTACCCTTTTTGTTCCTCATCGGGCCAATCATGTTCAAGTATGATATGTCATGTGATTTGTTCAACCTGTGGTCTATAAAACACACAGGATTCCTTTATGTGGGGCCCTTGAGACTGGAAGGGACCCTGTGCCTGAGCCGTAAGGTGATTAATTCTGATTGTACAGCAGAATTAAACCATTCACTTTTGAGAAAAGACAAACTCTGTTCTATGTGTTTTTACTTTATTTCTTTGATAATTATTACTTACGTTTTTCCACAAATATATATATATATATATATATATATATATATATATATATATATATATATATATATATATATATATATATATATATATATATATATATATATTCCCTTCTCACACTCCGTGGGTGTCTCATGTTCTTTTTTTCTAAGCTTGGGACCTCTACCAGAGGCCTGGGAGCTTGAGGGTTCTGTGCAGTATCTTTGCTGTTCCTAGTACTGCACTTTTCTGGACTGAGATGTCTGATGTTTTTCCAGGGATCTGTTGTAGCCACTCCTCAAGTTTGGGGGTCACTGCCCCGAGTAATCCGATGACCACGGGCACCACTTTCGCCTTCACCCTCCACACCTTCTCCAGCTCTTCTGTGAGCCCTTGGTTTTTTTCCAGTTTCTCGTGTTCCTTTTCCCTGATGTTGCCATCTTTTGGTATCGCCATGTCAACCACAACAGCTTTCCTCTGCTGGTTATCCACCACCACAATGTCTGGTTGGTTTCCCATTACCATTCTGTCAGTCTGTATCTGGAAGTCCCACAAGATCTTGGCTCGATCATTCTCTACCACCTTTGGGGGTGTTTGTGACGTTGACCTTGGGGTTTCCAGTCCATACTGCCAACAGATGTTCTTGTACACTATGCCAGCCACTTGGTTATGGCGCTCCATGTATTCTTTTCCTGCCAGCATCTTGCACCCTGCAGTTATGTGCTGGATTGTCTCAGGGGCCCCTTTGCACGACCTACACCTTTCTGGTGTGGTAGAACTGGGCCTCTATTGCTCTGATGCTCAGGGCCTGTTCCTGTGCAGCCATGATGAGTGCCTCTGTGTTATCCTTCAGACCTGCCCGCTCTAGCCATTAGTAGGATTTCTTGATATCAGTAGGGTCTTGTCCTCCCATGATGGTCCCTCCTCCAGCACCTCATCCTCTGTTCCCCATTGCCTGACACATTCACTGAGCACGTCATCTTTTGGGGCCTTGTCCTTGATGTACTTGTGGATCTTGGATTTCATCCTGGATAGTAGCTTTCACACTCACTAGTCCATGGCCTGCTTCCTTACGGCTAGTGTACAGTTTCAGGGTGCTGGAATCCTCCATGCATGGTGAGCAGCTTTTGCGTCTTAACATCTGTGGTCTGTATCTCTTCCTTTGGCCACCTTATTATTCCTGCAGGGCATCTGATCACTGGCAGGGCGTAGCTGTTTATTGCCCGGGACTTGCTCTTGCCATTGAGCTGGCTTCTTAGGACTTGCCTTACTCGTTGTAGGTATTTGGCTGTTGCCGCTTTCCTTGTAACCTCTTCAAGGTTGCCATTTGCCTGTGGTAATCCAAGGTACTTGTAACTAGCCGCAATGTCTGCTATTGTTCCTTAGGGAGTGAGACGCCTTCTGTGTGGACTACCTTCCCTCTCTTTGTCACCATCCGACTGCACTTCTCAAACCCGAATGACATCCCAATGTCAGCGCTGTAGATCCTGGTCGTGTGGATCAGAGAGTTGATGTCTCGCTCGCTCTTAGCGTACAGTTTGATGTCATCCATGTAGAGGAGGTGACTGGTCGTGGCCCCATTCCTGAGTCGGTATCCATAGCCAGTCTTGTTGATTATCTTACTGAGAGGGTTCAGACCTATGCAGAACAGCAGTAGGGACAGGGCATCATATGCTTTCTTGTAATCAATCCAGGCAGTAAACAGATTGGTGTGTTGGGTTCTGCAGTCTTGAGCGACTTTCCTTTGAATCCTTTGACTTGGAAAAACAGGACTTTTATAGATATTTAAAAATAAAGAGTTATTATAACAAAGAAATTAAACAAAGCCACTACAACCCTGTGACTGGCGTTTGTTTCAAGGCTTATAGATTAGAACTTTAAAGGGGAATAATATCTAGATTCTACCAATGCATTGCTAATCTGGATAGCTACTCAACTAAATATATTGAAAACAAATAGGAAAGTGAAGGTAATCTTGTTTTGACGGATGAAGAGTTGTGTACATCCCAGTGGAAGACCACAAAGTCATATGTTTGGAGGGAATTCTGCTGGAAGAGTCTTGTTGGGGAGACGTCCCCGGACTCTCTGGACTGTAAGGTGCTGGTTTGGGTTTTTAGCTGTCACTGCTCTGAAGTGCCAGCCAGAGCACCACTTGAGGCCCAGACAGATAACCGGACCGATGGAAACCACGAAGAGACGCAAAGAAGGGTTCAGGAGCTTTATTGAACCGAACAGGTGCACACAGGTCACGAACACGTTCACTGAACCCCGACAACAGCAATACTCAAAACGTCATGCAAAACATAAAGGAAAGAATAAAGGTTACATCATAAAGCACATCATTATTATGGCAAGACGGGATCGCCCACTACTGGATGCCCCGCTAACTACTAACTCATGGGAATACAGAAATCACAGGCCTTTTGTACAGCCGGCCCCAAATGTATGAAGTACATTTGTTTCCACAACAAAAGGCTGCTAATCAACGGATTGTCCACATGGCGGTTGGTCGTCTCCGTCCAGGAGGGCCGGCAGCGGAACAAGCCTCGAAACTGGCAGGGTGAAGGTTCGGCCCTTCACCTGAATGTCAGCAGACCGGATGCATCCGTCACGGCTGGGGTGGACCATGGAAATGCGACCCACGAGCCAGGATGCCGAGGAAGCTGCAGAGCCATGATTATGGCCACTGACCCCGTTGTGATGTTGGCGGTCGGTGACTGCCACTTCTGCCCGGCCTGCAGGCCAGGTAGGTACAGCCGGAGGAGGAAGTGGTCGATGAGAAGTGGTCGACGAGCACCTGGGAATACCTCCACCTCCGGCTACTCAGCAATTCTTCTTTGGGATAGACCACTTGAGGAAGTGAGCCATCCCGCTGCCCCATCAAGAGGTAGTTGGCGTCACTGGATCAGGATCGCTGACGTCCGAAGAAACATAACCTAGTGGCTTGGAGTTTAGGATGCACTCCACTTCCACTAACACAGTGCGAAGGACTTCCTCCGGTTGGGGTTGGGCTCCTAACTGTAGTGTAGAGGGCCGTCTTCACTGACCGGATCTCCCGCTCCCACACTCCCCCGAAATGAGGGGCTGCTGGCGGATTGAAGTGGAAGACGATCTTCTGAGGGGCCAGGATCTCCTGCAAGGCGGTGGTCATGGACCTGAAGGCGGTTCGGAGTTCCCTCTCTCCACCACGGAAGTTGGTACCCTGATCTGAGTACAGCTCCGCCGGAGTTCCCCTCCTAGCGATGAACCGTCGGAGCGCCATGAGGAAGGAGTCGGTATCCAGGGAGGCTAGGACATCAAGGTGGACGGATCTGACTATAAGGCATTTGAATATGATGCCCCCCCTCTTCTCCACTCCGCGCCTGATCTAGAAGCAGTCCATGCCTGTCGAGTGAAGGTTTGGTAGAGGCGGAGGGTGGGATCAGCCATCTGGGGGACAGACAGTCGTGACCTCCATCTGCGGCACTCTGGGCAGGTTCTTTGGTGGGGGCGCACCGCTTCTCAGCCTCTCAGATCCAATAAGCACGCCTGAGCTCCGCAAAGATCCCTCTCGGGCCCAGGATGGAGCAAGCGGTGATCAAAGTCCTGGATGAGAAAGGAGGGTGACAGGGTGTGTTGGATCCAGAACCAGCGGGTGCAGATTGGAATCGGCAAGATCCTCACAATGGCGGAGACGCCCACCGTCTGACCTCCGATGACCTCCGTCGCCGGGTCGAACTCTGGAGCGAGTGCGATGAGGCGACTGCTACGGCTGATGGGTCTGCCGGACCTGAGAAGGCAGTACTCCTCTGGGAAGCTCTCCTGCTGGGCTTGTCTCAGAACAACCCTCTCGGCCTGGATATAGTCCTCAGCGGTTATGGTTCTGCCTCCATCAGCCGCCCCAGCTGAGCAGCTCAGCAGCTGCCGGATGTTGGCCTCCAGTAACTGCCGCCAGGTGCTATATTGTCCGTTGCTCATGGTAACCGGGTCTGCACTGATGGATACTCCGCAGAAGGTCTCCTTGCGAAGTTCCGATGGGCCTGGGGATGCATCCGCGGTGACGCCCGGATCTGGGGGCCACTGGTCTGGGTCAAGGAGCAGGAAAGAGGGGCCCTGGCTCCATCGATTGGGCCTTGCCAGCTCCAGTAATGTCTTTCCCCGGGTTATGTCATCAGCCGAGTTTCGAGCTGAGTCGACATAACGCCAGGTGTGATGCTGGGTCAGCTCCTTAATCTCGGCTATCCGGGTGCCGACGAAGACCTTGAAGCGGCATGACTCGGACGTCAGCCATGTGAGTACCGTCGTGGAGTCCGACCACAGCACCGTTCTCTGGATGTCCAGGGTCAGCTCAGTCCTCAGTAGGCTGGCAAGCCGAGCTCCGGCGAGGGCACCGCAGAGCTCTATTCGGGCTGGCATTGGAGAGCACACTCTTAGTGTCCACACGTGAGCGAGCCATCAGGAAAGCCAGATATGAACTGCCGTCGCTCATGACTGCTCTCAGGTAAGCCACTCCTCAGCACCGTAGGTCTGCTCCGACGCATCACAGATTATGTGAATCTCCCTCTCCTCTACAAGTGCTGGGATGTCCCTGGGCACGCAGGGGACGAGGGAACCGGATCTACGGGAACTCAAGGACCTGCAACTCCTCGTCCCAGGTTCTCCACTGCAGTTGCAGTAGTTCAGGTGCTAGCTGAGGGTCATCCCATCCCCTTGGTTCGTGCTAGAGGTGCCTCACCAGCATATCTTGGCCCGGGTAGTGTAGATTATAGCGTACGTAGGATGAATCCCAGAGGATCGTACTGGCTTGCGAGGACTTTATAGATGTTGCCGCATCGTAGATATTGTGGGGGCACCATAACTTGTTAGGCGCTACTTGTAGCCCAGAGCAGGGGTCCCCAAACTTTTTCCTGTAAGGGCCACATAACTTTTCCCTTCTCTGATGGGGGGCCAAGGTCAGTTTGTAACAGAATAAAAAAGTGTGACGATCGCAGGGGTGCCTAAATGTAAACATGTATTGTTTTCCAGAAAGCCACATATAACCAAATATGAATAACCCTTTCCAAGATCAAATAACCCTCTCTGGGTTCTTCACAGAAAAAAATAATTCAGGAAATATATAATAACACTATTCATGAAATCAATAAAAATCAAAGAACCCTCTCTGAGTTCTTCACAGAAAGAAAGTTTTTGTGTTGTGCCGTGCACAGTCTTGGGCTTTCAGCTTCAGTATGTCTAAGATTATCAAGCTTCAATAGCTTCAGTTGTCACAGCAGAATCTATGACTCATATGAGCATGAATAATGCGTCTCTTGTATTGTTCAGGGGGGGCCGGGTCAAATGTGGAGGTGGGCCGTATCCGGCCCCCGGGCCGTAGTTTGGGGACCACTGGCCTAGAGTGTCAGTGGGGAGGTGCCAACTGAGGTCGAGAGTCGGTTCAGAGCAGTCCACGTTATCCTGAGCAAGCCACAGTTCCACGTTGGTAGATCTGAGGTCCTCAGGAAGGTGGCTAATCACATCCGGTTCATTACTGGCCCACTGCCGGAGAATGAATCCACCCGAAGACAAGAGGGCGCTCAGCTTCTGCACAAGGTCCCGGGCTTCTCCTGTAGTCCATACGCTCTGAAGGAGGTTGTCAACGTAGAAGCACCTCTCCACCGAGTGAAGGAGCTGCTCATCACCCTGAGCATGGTCCCTTGTGTGGCGCTGCACAGCATAGGTCGCGCAACACGGACTGCAAGTGGTCCCGAAATGAAGAACCCGCCATTCCAAGACCGTGACAGGGTCGCCTGGATGCAAGTCACGCCACACAAAGCGCAGAAAGGAGCGGTCCTCCGGTAGGAGGAGGATCTGGTGGAACATCCCCTTGAAGTCTCCGCTGACCGCCACAGGATGCTCCCGGGAACCGGAGGAGGACCCCGAGGAGGGATGCTCCTAGGGTTGGACCTGGCAGCAGGTGCTCGTTCAGTGTCTGGCCCTGAAACGTGAAAGAACAGTTAAACACAAGGCGATGCTTGCCATTGTGGCTGACGAGGTGGTGTGGAATGTACCACGACTCATCAGTTTGGGCAACCTCCGAGGGAGACAACTTCACCACAGAACCAGCCTGGACTCAGTAGATTTTAGCCAGCTCTGGGTCTTTCTGGAGCCTTCTCTCTATCCCTCTCAGATTGGGGTAACATGGAGGTGCGGCATCCCCTTGCGACGGAGCAGAGGGGTGGCGTAGCGAGGTATGCCTTCCACCTCCTCCCGCACAGTCTTGGTCTCCAGTAGGTCAACGGCATAGTTGTCCTCCCTTGAACGGGTGACCACCCTGTCTTCCTTCACTGGAATAACGTCTGCTTGCCACAGCTTCTCTGCGTGTTTCAGTAGTTCACTCACCGGAGGGGAGAGGGTAGCGGAGAAGAGACACTGTGGTGACGCAGCGGATGCACCCACGAGGTTGGATGAGCCCTGCAAAGTCCACCCCAACTTGGTGAGCATGGCAGCTGGTCCACCGGGCGGTCCGAGACGAATGGGGCCGTGTGAAATAATCAGCTGGAGCTGGTCACTTCCGATGAGAAGTAGGGGTTTCACCCTTCTAAAGGATGGAAGTGGTAGGCCCCTGAGATGTTTGTACCTCCAGTAACTGTGCTCCGCCAGGGCGATACCGGTGGCTGTGAAGGCATTGTTGACCCGGTACTTCAGCTTCGGTCTCCCCGCAGGCGCGATGTCGAACGAGACACAAGAGCCCTGTAGAGTCTGTACATCCAGTCGTATGGTGCACAGGGGCAGTGTCTCTGGGCGGCCTTGGTGCTTGAGCTCCTCGGCCGCCTTGGGCAGCAGCACAGTCCTTTCTGACCCATCGTCCAAGACGGCATGAGTCCTCAAGGTCCTACCATCATGGTAGAGAACGACCGGAACAATCTTCAACAGGACGTGGCCGCTCTCTGTCGGACGGTCGAGGTATATAACTCCGTGAAACGGCGCTCCTGACTGTGACTGGCCTATGGCTGGGCCAGGTGTCGCTGTGGTCCTGCTGTTGATCTGTTGCAGGACCTGCAGGTGGCGACCCTGACACAGGTGGCAGAGTTTCCGTAGGGTGCACTGTGCCGCCTGATGTGAGCGGCCACAGTGCCAGCACCGCTTGTTAGCCTTGATCCAGGCCGCTAGCTGCTCGTAGCTAAGCTTGGCAACATCTGGACACTGGCTCAAGTGATGGCTACAGTTGTCGCAATAGGCACGGTGAGGCTGCGGCTTAGCGTTGTTGGCGTGATCCCCTGTTGGCATAATAATAATAATAATACATTTTATTTCAGAACACCCAAGGACACTGTACAAGAGAATAAAACAACAGAATAAAACAACAGAATAAAACCCACAGTACAGAACTGGATGATGGTGTTGGAGTGACTGAGTTATGTGCTGTAGGATTTTCTGAACAGGTGAGTTTTGAGTCTGGATTTGAAAAAGTGGAAGGGTGTCTATGTTTGCAGAGGTCAGGAGGGAGAGAGTTCCAGAGCTGAGGAGCAGAGCGGCTGAAGGCTCTGCCCCCCATTGAAATAAGACGGAAAGAGGGGACAGAGAGCTGGAGTGAGGAGGAGGACCTGAGGGAGCGAGAGGGAGTGGAGATGTGGAGGAGGTCAGAGATGTACGGTGGAGCCAGGTTATGGATAGCTTTGAAAGTATTTAGGATAATTTTGAAGTGAATCCGTTGTTTTATGGGGAGCCAGTGAAGTTGTTGAAGGATGGGGTGATGTGATGGGGGGAGGGCGTCCTTGGTGATAATGTGTGGGCTGCAGAGTTTTTGGAGAAGCTGCAGTTTCTGGAGGGATTTAATGGGGAGACCAAAGAGGAGAGAGTTACAATAATCGATCCGGGAGGTGACTAGACTATGGACAAAGTATGGCTGTGGTGTGAGGAGTGAGAGAAGGACGGAGACGAGAGATGTTGCGAAGGTGGAAGTAGGCAGAACGAGTGATGTTGTTTGATGTGGGAGTGGAAAGAAAGGGTGCTGTCGAGGATGACACCCAGACTCTTGACTTGAGGGGAGGGGAGGACAGTGGAGTCATTGATAGAAATTGTGAAACTGTTTGATTTTGAGAGAGTGGCAAGGGGTGCCTACCAGTAGGACTTCGGTTTTAAGAGCTGTTGAGGTTGAGGAGATTTGAAGAGAACCAGGAATAGATTTCCTGCAGACAGAGGGTGAGAGAGGCTGGTGGAAGTGATGCAGTGGGTTTAGAGGAGAGGTAGAGCTGGGTTGTCATCCGCGTAGCAATGGAAATTAATGTTGTGTTTACGGAAGATGGAAACCAAGAGGGAGAATGTAGATGATGAAAAGAAGGGACCCAGGACAGAGCCCTGGGGCACACCAGCTGGGACAGGGAAGGGGTTTGGATTGGTGGGATTTCAGTTTGTATGAATTGACTGCGATCGGAGAGACAGGAAGTGAACCAAGAGAGAGGAATGTGGGAGGTGCCAATAGATTTAAGCCTATGGATGAGAGTGCTGTGTGAGATGGTGTCAAATGCTGCTGTTAGATCGAGGAGGATGAGAATAGATAGTAAATTAGAGTCAGAAGCTATGAGGAGATCATTTGTGATTTTAAGAAGTGCAGTTTCAGTGCTGTGAAGTGGACGGAAACCAGATTGAAAATGTTCATAGACTGTTTTGAAATGAGATGGGTGTGAAGTTGAGAGAGCGACTACTTTTTCAAGAATTTTGGATATAAAAGGTAAATTAGAGATGGGGCGCAGATTATTGAAGTTGTTGGGATCTAATCCAGGTTTTTTCAGAATAGGGGTAACAGAGGCAGTTTTAGAGTGATAATGGAACAGTTCCGGAGGTCAAGGATGAGTGGATGAATATTAGAAATGAAGGGGGCAAGCGAAGGTAGGCAAAGATTTGACGAGAGCTGTGGGGAGAGGGTCAAGGTGACAGGTGGAAGGTTTGGAGTTCAAAATGAATTCAGAGATTTTTTGGACAGAGGGAAGGGAGAAGCTAGAAAATGGTGTAACATGAAGAGAGGGGGGAAGAGATGTCCACTCCAGGAACTGCAGCTTGGCTTTGTTAGGTTGTGATGGATGGTAGTCACCTTGGAAACAAAGAAGGACATGAGGGAGGTTACAGAAGTCAGGTGAATGCAGATGGTTGGGGAGCGAGTCAGGGGGTTTTGTTTATGTTTGAGAGGAGGGGAGAAGAGAGTCTTGGAGTTGTGTTGATTGGAGTGGATCAGACCAGAATAGTAGGAGGATTTGGCAGCAGATATAGTGTCCTTATAGAGCTGAATGTGGTTGTTGTAGATGTCCTTGTGTATGGTGAGTCCAGTTTTGTTTTGTAAGCGTTCCAGTTGTCGTCCTTTGGGCTTTGAGTAGTCGGAGTGTGGGGTGTAAACCAGGGTGCAGAGCGGGAGAAGGAAACAGTTCGGGTTTTTAGTGGGAGCGTGGGAGTTGAGAAGGGTACGGAGGTTGTTATTATAGAGAGAGACTAGTGGTCAGTCGGGGTGTTAGCGACTGTACTGGGGAAGTTATTTAATGTCAGATGAAAATGTGTTGATGTTGATGTCCTTGATTTTGCGAAATGATATGGTGCGAGGAAGGAAGAGTTTGGATAATGACAGATTTATGTTGAAGGTGATAAGCATATGGTCAGTGAAGGGGAGAGTGTGAGGTTTGCATTGAAATGGAGTTACACCAGAACAGCATACTAGATCCAGAATATGACCTTTGCAGTGGGTAGGAAAGTGAATGTACTGTTGAAAACCAAAACTATCAAGACAGGATAAAAAATCTTTTGGGGAGAGTGTTAGTAGAGACGTCCACGTGAATATTCAGGTCGCCACGGATAACAGTATTTTCAGATAATGCAGAGAGATGGGTGAGGAGATGAGAGAAGTCATTCAGAAAGTCCTTATTATATTAGGGTGGGCGGTAGATGGTAGTGACAGTCGTGGGGTGGGTCCTGGGAGAAGAGAGGCAGAGTACTCGAAGGAGGGAGAAGGACGGTCCAGACACCGGTAGAACTTTGCAGTTCCCCGTCCACAACAGGCGAGGCTGGCAGGTGTAAACAAATCCCGCTGGAGCGGACTCGTTGAGTGCGGCGAAATCACCGGGCCGCTGCCAAGTCTCCACTAGGCACAGAAAGTCAAGCCCACGGTCGACGAGGAGGTCCCGGATCATCTGCGCCTTGCCGTTTAGTGAGCGGACATTCAGGAGACCGAAGCGGACGGAGGTGGAGTTGGTGGAGCGAGCCGGTGGGAGCCGAGCGGGAGAGGCTGGAGAACACACCGTGGGTCAACTTCCCGACCAGGATTATGGGAGCGACGGCGAGTTGTAGACCAGAAGGATTTTATTGAATGAGAGTCATTGAACTGGAATTTACGGCGGGATCCACGATGAATGTATTCTTCGACGGGGCAGGTAAGCGATGTCGGAGGGGACAGAGAACCCGGATGTTGGCTGGAGAGTGGGAATGATATGCCGAAGTTTTTAGCAGTTTTAACAACAGAATAATGGAGAAGTGCTTTGGTTTGGCGAGTGGGAAAAGGTTTAAAAGGAGCAAGGTGAGTGGGAATCCATTGTAGTGTTTTTGTAAATCCACATCGTTTCTCTGGCAGGGAACAGGAGATAGTGACAGGAGACGGCTGCAGATGGGGTCCAAAACAGGCAAGCAGATGAAGAACGGATGAAAATGCGACTGACAGTGGGATAGGAATGTAGATATAGGTGGGTATTTCAAAGTTCTTTAGCCACAAGTCAGTCACTCGATCCTGTACTGTAAAACTGTGAAGTATTTTAGCCGACGAGCAGCGGCAGCAAAAGCGCGCCAGCGTTCACTCAACCGGAAATTATACTTACACAATGTTATAGGCGGACCTTCCCCACCATGAAGGACGGCGATGGGACGCCTCCTTGCTCTGGTATCGGGTTTCTCTATTGTGCTCGGGATGTCTATACACATTCACACACTCATATACAAACACACACACACACACCGACCTCTATTCCATAGGCAACGGGACCCACGCGCTCTCCTTCTCGCTCTTCTCCCCCTCATTCAACCGACCACGGCGCGGCCTCAGCTCACGCCACAGTTCCCACCAAGGCGCTGCTCCCGTGCGCTGCATCCGTGTGCCACTTCCGTGTGCGCGTCTCCACGCAGGTAGACAACAGAGACCCGACCGCTGCTTGCCTGGACGGCCCCACGTCACTTGTTCGGTCTACGCCCGGCCACCAGATGCTCATCGTTCCACCCCAGGCCTGGCTCCAGGATGGGGCCCGGTCCTGGGCTTGTGAAACGGTCAGCTTCCCTTTAGCCATTAATTCCCCAGAGTCCCTCTCTCAGAGCCAACGGGCACAGGGATGCCTACTCCAGAGCCACCGGGCATCGGGATGCCCCTCTGGTTCTCTTCAGTCTCTCCTTTGACCTTCTTCTCGCACCCCATTCGATCTCCTTTCGACTCTTCATTCATCCCTCCCTCATTCATCGCTCATCCTACTCGAGCCTTTTCCGCATCCTCACCAGGGTCGCAGCCAGGTACCAGGATGCCATCTCTCTCCAGAGCTGTCGCCAGGCACCGGGATGCTCTATCGATCATCTCACTTCCCTCTTTCAACCCTCTACTCTGTTCCTCAAACCTTCTCTCTTACAGGCCTTCGCAGCTAGTGTTCTACCTCTGTTCACCCTTCCGTCGTCATTTCCAGAGGCGGGAATAAAGGTCCTTCTGTCTAGTCTAACAGGTTCTCACATCCTTTCGAATTATAGCCCACTATTCCAGACATTCTTTGGGGGTTTAATTAGTCAAAAGGCACTCATTCGACAACACCGCTTTACTAGGTCAGTAAGGGATATTCTATTATGCTGTACCTCATAGTTCTCAAGACTCGTAGTCTATTCTCCTTCATCAATTAGTCATCCATCTCTCATAATGATTTATCGGCAGTTCGTCAACTCCTTTATGAGGATAAGAATCCCGTTCTCCTCAACCTTTCTCTCGACTCCGGAGCAAGGCGACCACCATGTAATCCACATTGTTTAACGATTGCTCGTCCAAAAATCAACCCCATCACTCTCGCACCTTATTCATACCCATATACTTCCATCGGCGACCCATGAACGCATTGTCTTTATGCCAGCCATTTGACTTGAGACGGTATTACCGCACCGCCAACTCTATCGCACTCACCTGCTCTCCGTATCTCTCCGTATCAATTCATCGCCTAAAACTCTTTCAAAACTCTATCCAACTGCACTGGTATTAATCCTCTTCTCCAGTAATGGACAGACTGCTTGTGCCACTCTGTTGACATCTTCATTTTCGGACAGGCTTTACGTTGATATCCAGACCATCTTTGCTAATTTTAAATCCTCTTTGGGGCTACTGAATCGGTTGGGCCGATTACCCGAGACGGAGCCCCCATCCATAGTCTCTCTACCCAGCAAAGTCTAATCGATCCATCATCGATCCATCATTGATCCATCATCACTATTATCAATAAACATTCTCTCATATTCCATTTTTTGTGGCGTGGTCACTGCTAGTGAAATGTAGTTGATGATGTAATCATTGACTGCGGTTCGGGAGCGGGACCACGCCTCAACTCTCTTACTCCTCCAGCAACCACGCCTCCACTCTTTAACCACCCCTCTAATTACCCAGAAGCCCTTTTTTTTTACATGCCTATCCCTGCATCTCTTGTTGTCTCTGCTCTCTCGACCCCACCCTCCCACCCCATGTCTCTATCATCTTCACCTTAACGCATCACCAACTTAGGAGTTTTGAATCGGCTGGGCTGATTACCCGAGACGGAGCCCCCATCCATAGTCTCTCTACCCAGCCAACCCTCATCGATCCATCATCAATCCATCATCACTATTAACAATAAACATTCTCTCATGCAGTAAATGTTGGAGTCGGGAATCAAAACTCATAATGCGGCCGTCTGCACTTGGAGCCTGGCTACCTGTGCTGACTGCAGAGTCATCAACATACCAAGCGCTATCCCGCCTTCAGGGCCCCCATGTCACTCTGCATTTCACTTTTATCTTCATATATAATAGCGGCCAAGACAAGTGCGCGCCTTGAAATCTGAGTTCAGGGATGGAGCTTTGCTTTTCGGCTGATACATTGGGCCTGTTAGCCATGTTAGCCTCTGGCCCACTAGCCATGTTAGCATCGTTAGCTTGTGAGATAGGATGTTTTTCACCGGAGCCGTGGACCATCAGCTTTGTTTGTTTGGTTCCCATAGCATTACCAGTCTTTTGTTTTCCTGGTTTTGTCATCTCTTGAATTTAGGGTGTAAAACAGTACTTTTTCGGAAAAAACGTGGCAATGGAAGGAGTGAAAGTCGGCTCAATCTGACGTCATCCCCATCTCTTTTTTTCATATTTTTGTCTAAGCGGCGCTGGTGAGTCTCGGGGGTCGCGTCAGACAATCTCATAAACTGAATTTTGGCAATTTTTTTGCAGAGCTGATCGCGTCTATACCCCTTTGTGCAACCCCCACCCCCCACGTCCACTCCCCCCTGCCCACACACTTTTTGTCGACGTTCACGGGCCAAAAAATGAATTGCCAAATGCAATTACAAAACAACAACAAAATATAAGAAGAAGAAACCCGCCGGCGCCAAATAACGACAAATAACAATGGCTCTTGCCATTTCACGGCTCGAGCCAAATATTGAGATGGTGTTGTGAAGAATCTCTGTGCTTGCGACTTGGAAAGGCCTGATCAAAACACATAACTTAAACAAAGAAGTCAAAATCTTAAAATGGATGGCTTACGATCACAGATTTGAGATTCAAAGTCTGGATGACAAAAGGTATAAAGCATGGGTCTCAGACACGCGGCCCGCGGGCCAACTGCGGCCCCCGGTACGATAATTTGCGGCCCCCATCTTAATATGAAAGATTAATATAAGTGCGGCCCTCAAGATTTACACTTGTTGTGTGCGGTGCTAAATGAACCAATCACGGTGAGGTATATGCCTCGAGGGCGGAACATCGGCCGGGCTGCCTCGCTCAGAGGAGAAAGCCGTTCTTTGTGTCTGTCGGTTTGAGCTATGCGCATGCGTCTGAGTGGAGCCCATCAGTTCTTTTGTTGTTCTCTCGAGTCGCCAACGCGCCATGCGTTTGTAGAGTGAAGACGGCAGCAGTGAAACCACATCTGTCTCCTCGAGGTAAGTTTCTGTGATTATTTCGGATTTCATTTTTTATTTCTGGCGCCATATGATGATGTGAGAAATATACTCTTCTGATGAAATCCCGACGGCTAGTTTTCTGTTTTGGACTCATAAAAACAAAACCCCGTCTCTTCGTACGTGAGGACGGCTTTTCCCCGCTTCGCCTCGGCCAGTTTTCACGGGACTCCGCGTGAACTGGACCCGAATGGAAATAGGTGGTTCTCGGCCAAAGTTCCGCACGGGGCTCCGCTTGCCTCGCGTGAGGTTTTGAAGCCCTTAACATACTATCCCGAGGTGGTGATTTAATTTATCTTAATGATTGAAGCTGTATAGAATATAGGTTTATGTTACGCTGTGGTGAGGCATTTACCGTTTGCACGTTTTTTCATTATTTTGGTGCACACGCAGCATAAGTAATATGACTAAAGGCATGTCTGTAATAATGTGTTAACTGTATTCAAATGTGTTTAGGAAGAAAATCTCGTCAAGTCCAAACCGTGACCAGATTTGGACGAGGAAAGTGGAAGTGGATGCGTCCAGCTCTGAGTGTCTAGAGGGGAAGCTATTGAAGACTTTCTCTTCCCGAGCAGTGATATATTTAATTACCCTTTTGTATTATACCGTGATTCAATAAACTTCATTTACAAACAGTCTCCATTCCTTCACATTTTCAAATGGCAATGTGGTTTTGTTGTGATTTAAAGGAGCTATCACCATGATTTTGCAATGAGATGGGGTCCCTCAAAACTGGAAAACTGTCATTGAAGGTTCAAATGTGGTCCATTTTTTTCTGATGCATTGATATTTCCCAAATTTTACTCCAGAGTCAATTTAAAAATTATGTTTCAGAACTTTGGGAGAGGAAAAACTGTCATAATACTGTGAAAAACAGGAACTTGAAAAAAATACTTTTGAAATGTCTATTATGACATAGTAAAAAAAGGACAAAACACTTACGACAACAATACGAAACAAATCAAGCATAGCTCCTTTTAACTGGGTGTCTGGTATTACTTGCGTAGCTGGGTGATGTATAAAAATAAATTGTTATGCTTTCTGCCTAATATAATTTCCCAAAATGAATTTGCATAATTGCACCATTTTTAGTTGCTTATCTGTCCCTTCATCCTTACTCCTTATGGGTATTTATTTTATTCATTGTTTCATGTCTTTAATTCATTATTTTGTGTTAAAAATAAAGATATTTTGATAACAGTTTCTGTAATGTTTTATCAGCGCTTTTCTTGTGTAAATCCTGATGCGGCCCAGCCTCACCCAGACTCTGCCCCCAGCGGCCCCCAGGTAAAATGAGTCTGAGACCCCTGGTATAAAGGTTTTTTAATCAGGTTGTGAAGGGAAAAATCACATGAAAAGGTCAGAAATGTTGAAAGAAACCTTTGGCTTGGAGAAACAAGACTTCTTTAGATATTTACTTTTATAGATATTAACCAAGTAACTAAACAAAGCAATGTACACTGTAGCCCTTTGACGAAAATATGAATTAAGGCTTATAAACCAGAACTTTCAAGGGGTGTAATATCTACATTGTATAAAAACTTAAATAATCTGGACAGTCATTCAACGATATATCTCTAAAATAAATGGGAAAGAGAAGGTAACTTTGTTTTGTCAGATGAAGAGTGGGGAAAATAAATGCACACCTAAATGGATGACCACAAAATCACATGTACACAATTTGTACCGACAATCAAGGACTGGACTGACATTATATTAGACATTCATAAAATGGAAAAACTCACATTCGGCCTTGAACTGAAAATGGACACTTTTGAAGGACTATGGACCAAGTGGGACATTTGTTTGGGTTTATGTAAAGCCTTTTTAAATTGCACCGATCTGGAATGGACTTTTCATGCTTTCATCAGCTCAAGAATAGACTATTGCAATGCACTTCATGCCGGTATGTCCCAGTCTGCCATTAGCCGCCTTCAACTTGTACAGACCGCTGGGGCACATTTTCTAAACAACACACCCAGACGTCAGCACATCACTCCAGTTCTTTTTGCTGGCTTCCCCGTTTCACCGAAACATGGCTACATGGAGGCGTACCGGACAGTGCTATCGAGCTAGCCGGACGCTACACACACCGCCGCGGATAGATCAGCGGATGACTCCGGTAAGGCCAGAGGTGGAGGACTGTGCATTTATGTCAACAAGGCTTGGTATACGGACAATGTTACTCTTCGAAGTCACTGCTGGGCTAACCTAGAATTCATCATGGTTAAGTGTAGACCTTTCTATCTGCCACGGGAGTTTTACGTCCACCATCATCACCGCAGCTTATATTCCTCCGGATGCTAATGCTAAAACTAGCAATGAAGGAACTTCATGCAGCCATTAGTAAACAACAGACTGACCACCCGGAGGCTGCCTATTGTTGCGGGGGATTTTAAAATCATTGCTACTTAAAGACAGTGCTCCCCAAATTCCACCAGCATGTTTCCTGCCACACCAGAGGGAACAAAACTTTGGACAATGTTTACATGGCTGCTGCCTACACCGCGACCCCCCTCCCCCACCTCGGACAGTCAGATCACCTCTCTTTGTTCCTCACCCCCAAATACTCACCCCTCATCAACCGTGTGAAGCCCATCACTGAGGATCCATCAAGGTGTGGCCAGCGGGGGCAGACTCTGTACTCCAGGACAAGTTTCAACACATGGACTGGAGTTTGTTTGCTTCTCAGGCCACATGTGGCTCACACACAGATATTAAACATTTTATGCTTCCTCTGTCATGGACCACATCACCGCCACCATCGATGGCGTCACGACAGAGAAACAGATAACCACATACCCAACCAGAACAAGCCATGGATGAGCAAGTGTGGTGTGTCTTCTACTTAAGGCCCGTAAAACACGGCCTTCAGATCAGGGGATGCGCAGGCCTACAGCACATCCCAGGACTAACCTGAGGAAGGGCATCAAGAAGGCCAAGAACTGCTACAAGCAAAAAATAGAGGGTCACTTCTCCCAACTCCGACCCCCAGACGTATGTGGCAGGGCATCCAGGCCATCACCGACTACAAACCCAGCAACCTCACTCCTACAGCCACAGATATCTCCTTTCCTGAACAAGCTTAAAACCACTTCTTATGCTCGCTTCGCTAGTGGCGAGAACAGAGACCCAACGCACCCACGGCTGCTGGACCTGACGGTGTTCCTGGACGTTGGTCTCGGGGCATGTGCGGAAACAGCTGACTGGGGATCTTCACGGACATTTTCAACCTGTCCCTCGCCTAAGCAGCTGTGCCGACATGCTTCAAAACTTACATCCATCGTGCCAGTGCCGAAATACTCCAAGCCGACGTGCCTCAATGAAACTATCGCCCTGTAACACTCACACCCATCATCATGAAGTGCTTTGCGACGCGGCTGGTCCTGGCACACCTGAAGGACTACCTCCCACCCACACTGGACCCATACCATGTGGTTTGCCTACCGCAGCAGCAGACAGCGATTACTGTTTGCTGACTTCAGCTCAGCTTTCAACACCGTCATCCCCTACAAGTTAATCACTAAACTTGGGAGACCTGGGCATAAACACCTCCCTCTGTAATTGGACTTTGGATTTTCTGACTAACAGACCACAACATGTTAGGTCAGGCCACACCTGCTCCACCGCTGTCTCACTCAGCACTGGTGTGCCACAGGGCTATGTGCTCAGCCCATTCCTCTACTCCCTCTTCACCTACCCACTGCAGACCCATGTATGGATCTAACTCCATCATCAAGGTCGCGGCACGACACCACGGTGACAAGCCTACATGGAAGAAGCACGGCATTAACACACTCCTGGCCACATGGCCTGCGCCAAAAATAACCTGCTCCTTAACACCAGCAAAACCAAGGAGCTCATCGTGGACTTCAGGAAGGAGAAAGGAGGCATATGCATGCACCCCATCCCACATCAATGGGATGGACGCTTGAGCGTGTCTCCAGCTTCAAGTTTCTGGAGACCCACATCACGGAAGACCTGTCCTGGACCCACCAATTCACCTCCAGCCTTGTCAAGAAGGGCTCACCAGCGCCTCTTCTTCCTGAGGACACTGAAGAAAAACCATCTGTCTTCAGCCATCCTGGTGAATTTCTACCGCCATGCGTGATCGAGAAGCATCCTAACAAAACTGTATCACAGTCTGGTATGGGAGCTGCTCTGTTGCGGAGCGCAAAGTGGTGGGAAACTTGACCCAACGACATCACAGGAACTCCCACTTCCAAGCCAGGAAGTCCAGAGAAAAACGCTGTCTACGTCGAGCTTGCAGCATTCTCAAGGACGCCTCCCACCCTGCACACAGACTGTTCTCCCTCCCTGCCCTCAGACAGGCGCTTCAGGTGCCCCCGGACAAGGACTAGCAGGACTGAGGGGGAAAAAAAAAACAGTTTTTTTTTTTCTTTCCCATTACCCCCGAGCTATGTCTCTTATTGAACTCTGCCCCATGCCGATGAACCCCCCTCCCCACATCCTTAACGACCAACCACCCACAAACTCGTCATCTCCCCCCACTGTTTCCCAAAGACGGTACACCACGCACTACTGGACCTTCCTGCACTCAAACACTTTGGATTTCTGGTTGCACTGAAAACCGCACTACTGTACATTTCCACTAGTCTAGTAACGTTAGGCAGCTACTGTTTATTATTTTATGTGTTGCACCCTGGACATATTTTCTATAAAAATACACCCCCCAACAACTTTTAATATCTGTAACATTTTTATATTTTTTTTTTTTCACTCACTTATTTTTACCTTGTATAAATTTTTCACTTCCTGATTAATTCCTACATTATTCCCATATATTTCATTAACTCACATCACACTTAATCACTTACTCCTTCTTACCATAATTTATCTCCATTTCCTCAATCTACCGCCATCCACCCCCTCCACCACTTTTATCACTCCCAACCATATAAACTCGAGGATAAACTTTTTGTACCCTGTTCTTATAACTGGCAAGAAAGCAACACGAGTCTCAGCGTAAACAAAAAAAACGAACAAAGTAGGTCAGTATAAGACTGATAGTGACAAAGATGATGCTAAATGTTTCACTCCGATCAAAACTTGAGCGAATGAATAAAGTCCAAAAAGTGCTGTAACTCAGTCACTGGAAGGCTAGATACATCTGAACACAATGATCTCAAATCTTTTACACCAACGCACGACAGTATGCATGATTTCAAGAATTCTGAGCATGAACAACCTAATTCAATCAAATAGAAAGTGCATTTGACAGTTGGCAATACTTTTCACTAAATGAAAGTGAAACATATATTACGTTTAAAATTTGACGGAAAATGTTGTCTTTTTTCCCCATCATTTAAACAGTTTTTATAATGTTACTCCCTGGTTGGACACGAAGCAGCAGATGTGAACATAGAGGTAAATGCCTGTAACTACCTAGCAAAGCCTGTAAACAACGGCCAAAAATCCATATAAATTACACAAGTTATGATTTGACAAATAATACCACATCCCCTTTTAATAGTTAAATGATTTTAGACAGTATTTTGACCGGAATGATGACAACACAGAGGATTCTCTTAAAGAACTCGACTCCTTCTTGACGTGTTCAACTTTCATTTTCTAAATTTTGTTCATAAACTGCAAACTTATTTGATGAAAAACCATGATAAACAAAACAAGGACTGTCCCAAACCTGCCATGTACACTTCCAGACCCACCAGAAAAACTGTTATGACTGAACAACTTTGAGATAACTTTTTAATATAATATACTGTATACTAATTTGCACAACCTTCGTAATTTAGTTGTGTAACCTACAATGCAAAGACTGCCCTCTGCTGGTGCACTGATGAGTGAAGCCGATTCAAACAGGGAAAACTATGTCTCAGATGATCAGAACTGAGCCTTCTGAGCACGAGTAGGGTTCAAACAGGAGAACAAAAAAAACAAAACACAAATCAGTTTTAAAGTTTAAAGCTGAAAAAGGCCAGTTTAGCCGTTTGCAGGACCCTTAAAAGTGTTAAAGTGCCAGATGTTTGTCTGTACCTGACGTAATGACACGATTTGAGAAGACGGATACTGGTGACTCCAGGTGCATCACGCTAAGCTGCAGGCATACGAGCGGACACCGCAGGTAGACCGAGCCAAATGCCTTCACAAAAAACTCATTTCTCAACTTTCCTGTCAACCGTCATTTCCGCCCGACTCCTAAAACCATCGCCGCACTCAGGAAATGTACTAACCTCAACGAACGGGCACATTTAGAAAAGTTATGAGCAGTTTAAAAAATTGATTCATAAAATAAAAATACAAACACTGTAATAGGTTAAGATCCAGATTAAGGCGCACTGGAACTGATTAAAAGCATTCAGAACAACATTGCCTTTAAAACAACTATCACAAAAACACTACAATTCATGTTTGTCCCAGAGATAAGAAACCATGTTGTTCCTAAAACATCAGGACACAAGTAATAACAGTGAACAGACCAACCACACTGTCCGTCAAGGTCCCACACCCTCATAACAATGGAAAGTTACTCGGGTATTAAAGACTTCTGAAATAACTTAACTTTCGCTGACGTCACTCTACACCTCCTTCCAGAAGGGCGCTAATTCAAAGTGGCTGTGTAAAAGGATAACGCTCACAGTTTAAAGCAGGCATTGTAGCTTTTGTTCTGGAACTTAATATTAAACGACATCAGAAGTGACATCATGTTCCATTTGTTCATTGAAGATCTAAAACAGCTTAGTAAAAGATGTTGGTCAAGTGGCTACGGAACAGTTTTGAAACCCAAGTGTTCGACTTGAGGGTCTTCATTTTTCAAAGAATTATAACAGTTCAGAATGTGGGCAGGGATAGGGGGTAGGTGAAAACAGGAATGATCCGAGCACTCGAGTCTCAGTTGTAGGACATTTTATTTGTACCTCAATATCCTTTTTTTCCCCCATTGTTGGATTTCTAAAGTTTAGATTTATGTCTACTGTGCTCTCTCTGGTCTTGTTTTGTTTCATAGTGTTCATTTTTTAAATTCATTATACTCTTTATACTTCTATATAAAATATCAAATGAAATTCACATTAGACTTAGAACGTAGAGGAAACACTGACTCAGAAGTCCGTCCCCCGAGTCGTCAGAGAAAACACACAGAGCAGAGCGACACGAGGACCAGGATGTTGGCTGTGACTGGATAGAACCAGTCTCAGGCCACGCCCCCTCCCTCACCAGGACGCAGAGGGACACTGAAGGGACAGATTATTCAGCAGTTTACAGTGGACAAAGGGTGGAACAATGAGCTGATGCAGAACTGCTTATCACAAGGTTAAACACGACCAGAAGTCAGACCGCCACAGCCACTTCTACTTCTACTTCCAGAACATGTCCAGTTAAAAAGGCAACAGCTGAAACATGTGCCCCTACTGGTTTAAAAGTGTCAATACAATCTCAACTGAATCTTGGCTGCCTCGAGATGCCACATACTGAGGACGCTTCAAATCGTAGTGTTTTTAGGTTTTGTTCAAACTGGTTCACAGGATCTGACAACCTCACGCTGCTCTCTGATTGGATAACTTCAGAATTATGTCAATTGTTATCAGTAAAAACAATATTTGATTAGAACCAGGTCTGCAACCAGTTACTTGATCAATTGCAACTAATCCATTACCTGCTCATGTATTAATCGAATAATCATTAACTGGTCCATACATAGATTCCAAGAGATGCCATGAGCTGAGAAAATACGTTTTACGACTCAAATTGAGCCGCGATTACCGTTCATGAAAATGACACGGGAAATGTGCAAATGTAGTGTATTTGATGTCCATAAATGTACTCCTCCAAGAGCCTCAATCAGCTTCACTTCAGCTTCATCTGGGTCAAATTTAGTTAAAAAAAAATCGTTTCATTAAAATGAATAACAGGGAAAGCGAATAATCGCTAGACTAATTGATGAACAAAATGATAACATATCTGCTGCATAAAAGCTATTGTTAATGAAAAATCCCACACTCTACCTTTAAATGCATTTGAGGACGCAGATTGAAATAAAAATGATGACCGTTGTTGCAAAATTAGTTTCAGCACTTTCTTGCGTCGAGTTCTTATTGCTTTAGGTTACGTCACTACGGCCATATCATTTCTGAGCTAATCAAACAAACATTTTCTTATTTGCAGTAAACTTTCGCCAATCATATTCATTAATAAACTGTGTGAGGCTAGAAATGTGAACTGAACTGAACAATTTTACAACAACGTGAGACTGTTTTTAAAACATTGCTCCGCTCAAACAAGCACAACACACCAAAACAATGGCGACAATATGAAACTTCAAAGTAAAAGGTTTTGTGCTAAAAAATACACACCGAAAACCTGCAAAAAATGAGGCCAATGCATGAAGAGAAGTCCATTCGTGAGGGGAACGAGAAAAGGGCCCTGCGTAACCACTTCCTTGTATATACCAAAGTATAAATCCACAGAACTGAGGATCGGACAGTCCACTTCCCTAAACTGCTAAGCTCTACAGCAGCGGTCATAATATTCAACTCCCGCACACCTGACCACCCACATCAAGGATTTAAGTTGTGAGCTATTTGTTTCATAGATTTATTCTATTTCTAATTGCATACCCTGACATTGCTTTCCCACTACAAGCTCAGTTTTTTTGCATCATCTCAACAATCAATTTCAGACAATGTTGATAATATATAAAACATCAGAAAAGTGCTAAAACTTGTAAATGTCTGATTTGAGGTTCAAGTATTGCAAACAACACAAAAGTGCAAAAATATCACTTCAAACTCCAACATTTGTGATCTTATCCATTTTCCTTCCACCTCGTCCATTGATGCACGTTTTTGGCCGCTTGTTGCTCAGAGATGAGCGTTCCACACCTCGGGAGATGACATCACCAATACCCCCGCCTCACTCCTCCCCCCTTCCCTCCCTGATGGCGTTATGGAGCGGCCGGTATAGATCCGAGCGCTGCCTGATAATGAAGCCGCCATTCAGCCAGAAACGCAGGAGCTCTAATTAAAACACAAGCACACTGCAACGAATAGGCTTTTAACTGAGGGGCGGACGGAGGGACGGAGGGACGGGGCGGACGGAGGGACGGAGGGACGGAGGGATGGAAGGAGGGAGCGAGGATGGAGGGAGGAGTGATAAAGGACATCCTGTAAGTGCGTTTCCTGCGGGCCCCTCTTCACAAGGTCCCTGTGATGAAACACAAGTCACGAGGGGGCCGGTGACGTGCAGGATTCCACGGCACTGAATGGGACAATAGAAAGTCTTTTCCACCAACAAGATTTGAACTGGCGACCATGTGGTAAGGGGACAGCATTAGTACACCACTGGTATATGATATTTGACATAGTATTTAGCTTATGCAATGCAACTGGTTATTGTAAAATGGTCCTGGGATCGACTCCCTTTCTGTGCGGCGTTTGCATGTTCTCCTCGCGTCTGCGTAGGTTTCCTCTACCACTAAAAACATGTACAATAAGCTCCTCCTCTCTAGGGCAAGGACTCCCCTGAAAAAAAGATGCTACAGCTCAGTGGGACTGTCCTGCTTAAATAAAGAGGGCAATACTAAAAACACTTATTGCAACAAATCCATTATTGAGCTAATCGCCAAATAAGTTTAGTAATCAACTAATCGTCACGTATCAAAATGACCTGCAGACCTGCATTTAGTGTTAAAGTCTCATTTATGTTTGCAAAAAGTCCCTGACTATAAATTATCATTTTACCCATTCATATTTTAACACTCTCCACCCAGAGTGATCTCGTGATGTTGGTCTTAAACCCCTGAGCTCCCTATTGGGAGGCTAGAACTCTAACCACTCTGCCACCGTGCAACGGCCATGTTTCTTCTCACAATAACTGTTACACGCTAAACTCTAAAATGTATTTTTCAGAATTGATTCTGGTTCAAATGAGTTACGAGTATCTGGGTTTTGACACCTTTGACAACCCAATAGCAACTTCCAGGCACTAAACAGGGGTCAAACGATATATGGGGCCCCTGACTCGACACTTGTAGTCTCACACAATGAGGACATATAGCAGTGGGGCTCTACAATGGGCCCCATAAAACACAGGCTGACTGAATGGAGAGCCGGGCAGTGTGGCGGAGACAGGAGGCTGGTGTCAGCGGTGACGTACACGGCCGTGATATGCAACAATACTTTGTCCAATGATTTGTTTGGCTCTTTGGAACGATGCACATTTAAAATAGCGAAAGGAGCCTGTACCTGATTTGAATTCTCTCTCTTCAAGATAAATGCTCTTTACATCGCGTGGTTAAAGCAGCTAAATGACAAGTCAATTGAGACTATAGTATAAAATCTATGCATTTTACACCTATTTTTGTCCAATCAGCCACATTGTTCACTAAAGCCACGTTTCCACTGGTTCACTTTGGTGTGGATCGGGGCGGTCTGAAAGTGTTTCCACTGTCTTAAGTGAACCGTACGGGTCTATGTAAGCAATCCAAAGTGGGCCGTGGGAGGTCTAGTTTCCAAAGAGCTCTGGCTGGCTCCTGGAACACTTTAGCACGAGAGGATTGGACAAGAGACTCAGGTGAATACAAGACAGGAAAAAAGCAGATAAACAGAAGATAATCATTTCTCACCAAACACCGACTTGATCTTGTGATGAACAGCTGTATTTCCAGTGATGCTAACTTATAAGTTGAGCCGCAAGACTTAGCAAAATAAAGCTAGCACGTTAGCATCAGCTGTTTCCTTTTTCTTGATGTACAGCACTCACATCAAGAAAATATTTATGTTTGGGGACGTCAGTTGCTCACGTACAGTAGCAGGCCCCTGCTGCATGGAAAGGCACTCCACCCTTAACAGAAGAGTTCCAGGATGCGCCAAAGCGAACTGGTCTGGGGGATCAGGACCAGTCGAAACGTGGCTTAAGAATCATGGAACACAACACAGACACTTGGTCTCGCTCACGGTACAACAAAGAGTGAAGAAAATGCAAAAAGTAGGCAGAGATTAGTATATGGAAGCATGATCTCATCCCAAACTGTTGTTTCTGTGTCATGGTGCAAGACAGGACAAAGAGGGCGCGGCTAATGGCTCAAACTAAAACAAGTTATTGACTCATGGTTCAAAATTAGGTGCAAGACCATTAAGGACGATTGCCAGTGAGGAACACAAACAAGATTGGTGATTTTAATCAATAACACACACACACACACACACACACACACACATATATAGTCTCTATTTAGAAGCCTTCAGTAGGTATTTTTTACCATTAATCAGGTTGAAAATGTATTATGAATATTTATTTAAGTGCTATAGAAATCGTTGTTTGACTAGTCAACTAATCAAAACATATTAATCAGCGACTAGTCGACTACTAAAATAATCAATAGCTGCAGCCCTGGGTTAAAAGTTGTAATATAGCAAACAAGTAAAAGCATGCCACCTTTACTTCCAAGTGCTAAACGTTTTAACAGTTTGTGAAATCTGACACGACCCAACAAGCCAGTTTAACATAACGAAGTGAACGTGGCTGTAAACAATGCCTCCATCTGAACAGTGCATCGAGACAAGAGTGTGGTGACGTTAGGGGCCAATCGTGCCGTTAAACGAAGGGCCCCGGGCAACACAGATTACTCTCCCCACACACAGACGGACACACAGAGCAGAGGAGTCATGCAGTAAGAATGTGATGAACGAGCAGAATGAAGACGTGTAGTGACAAAGATGCAAGCAACAACAACTGGACAGTGCATTACGGGCCTATACTTTTACATTAGCCAAAACACAAGGGTAATGTGCGGAGCATAAATTGCACCAGCCAAAAAATGCATAATAGAGGAGAAGAAAAACATAAGTCGCACCGGAGTAATAGTTGACATTTTTGGGGGAAATGTATTTGATAAAAATCCAAGACCAAGAACAGATATGTCATCTTGAAACGCAATTTAAAATGATAACAGATGAGGAAAAAACAAGGTGAACCGATGTATGTATGCTAATGTAACACCTTTAGCTCCATGACGATATGTTAACGTACCAGACGCTTACGACTGGTCGTTGTCTAACATATTAACAGTTATTCAGATAACTATAGCATAAAGAACATGGGACACTCCACACTAAAGTGTACAAAAGTGTTCATTTAAAATTTTAAAACGGAATAAAGAAAAGGATTTTTTTTTACTCCAACTCACAACAGAAAGTACCATCTCTAGGCATCATAAAAATACCATAAAGTAGATAAATGGATAAATTAGACATTTTTACCGTTGACACACACAGCAAACTTACCTTTCACGTAACGTACGTTAACTTCGTCGGACACAAAACTTTCAAAACAGATTTCTATCTTGCTGAGCGTCTGTCAGACTGCTGAGTGCGAGTGGCTGATTTGCGTTGGGCAGCGCCGCAAAACGCAGAAGTAAGATGTTGGTTTTCCCCACGCGGTAAACAATGTTGTTTCGTCGTAACAACTCGTAAAAGGACTCAAAATGAGATCGAAATGATGATGGAACGCTCCAGGCTCCCGTGAGTAGACACAACCTGAACAGTTCTACCGTCGAGTACAGTAATAAAGCATCGCATTTTGATGATGTAGCATGGCTCTTAGAATGATGTCATCACACATAAATTGGTGCTGATTGGTCGAAACTAATATCAGACACTTCCTGGTTACGCCCACAATACTTCTTTTGAGGGCAATTTCAAAAACACGAGTGGAAAAAGCATTTGGGGCATGAATCCAGAAGTATTTGCCCTTCTTTTCATCACTAGTAGGTTCTTCGTTTGAATTACATTTTTCTTTTACAAGTTGTTGGAGTTGAGAGTATCATCATGTAACAAAACTCGCTCAAAATTCAAGTCCTTATCCGGGGTGGACATCATTTTTTTTGGGAGCTTGGTTAATCTGCTGTTCTCATTTTATTATATATATATATGTATAATATACAAGGTTTAAACAATAACAAAGACCTTGTCATTTTTGCTTTTGGAATTGTTTTAATGATGCCCTAATTAAAGACAATGGCAATTGTACTTTAGTGTGGAGTGACCCACATCCGAACATGTTTACCAAAGCATCAGTATTACCCCAAATCACTAAATCCATTGAATTCTTCTGCCTCAGTTTCACTTCTAAACAACTGCGGAGGGAGACGAAGCTCCGATTCCTCTTCTGTCGCTTTCGTCAGACTCGTCTGTACAAGCCTAGAGCGCCCTCTTGCGGTTCAGTGTGAAAAGCGATACAATAACGTGTTAATAATATCACATATTAGTCGCTGTCAAAGGTACAGTAAGTGCCCTCTCAGTGCTGACGGTGAAGCTGGTAAGAGACTGGATGTGAGTCATTACCATGCCCTTCCAGGCCAACTTGATTTGGTGAGCAGAGAAACCAACTTGAAACCAATGGTTCCAACAGTCCAGACTCTGCTGTGCTTGACATAAACGCTGTGCGCCTGGGATTCTTCAATAAGAAGTTCATATTTCATTCTTCTCTCCAATGTACCACTGGAGATTTTTAATGTTTGAAATATGTATGGGCGACAACATCTATTTACAATGAAAACATTATAATTTGGCACATATTCAGAACAAAAGTGATAGTTGAGCGGCAGCTGCTTTCTATTCTGGTCGAACATCAAAGTGCTGACCGGTGGAGCTGGGAGCACAAGAGGAGGGGGTCAGAGGGAGGTTCGGGCACACACCTGTCACTCACATACAAAGAGCTGTTTAAATGGCCACTCCAGCTGACTCCGCACATATTCTGCTCGTGTACGGGATACAGCAGAAGGGATGGGCCAAACAGCTGCAGGTACAACTGTCAAGCGCAGTTAAACACGAGGAATCCCCATCAACAACTGACTGCGCGCAAGTTAAGACCGTTTATGGACTGTTTTAGCTCAACTGCCAGGATTACAGGAGCTTGGTTGATCCAACTGCTGATCATTGACAATTAACCATGACTGAATCTCAATCTGAATTCAATTACAGATAAATTCAATCAGATATTTAAAAGCATGATATACAGCTACAGAAGAATATCGCAATAAACTAGAACGTGTGCCCGTGTCATTCCCTGTTTGTCTTCAGTGCATCAGATTGGTTGATTTGAACAAAATAGTGAGTAAAAATGGAAAAGTAATTAAGACTAAAAATATGTCTGGATAGACATGCTACAAATGATTTTATACGCCAAATAACCAAATAAATATGCTTTGTTTTCATTTTCATACAAAACACGAAAAAGTAAATGTGTGAACTTTACTGTACCTTAAAATACATAGTGGTCCTTATTATGGATTATAAAATCTTAATATTGGTATTGACAAATATCGGATATCAGTATGGGCTCAAAAAAACCAAAATTTTTTCTTAAAAGTATAAAATTGCCTTTGTTGTTCATTTGGCGATTTGCACAAATTAGAATTCTGTATACGGTGATTACAACTATTAAAATTAACCTAAAAATGTGTGATATTTCTGCACTTTTGCGATTATTGTTAAAAGGCACATTCACGTTTTGTGCAATACTTGAGCCTCAACAAGACATTTGCAGGCACATTTGAGTGATTTGTTGAAGTGATACTGACCCACGGGGAGTACTGAAGCTGTTCTCACCCAGAACTAGCCTTCACAATCCAGCCCTTGTCAAGCTCATGAAGCCAGAGAAACCCAAGTGGTTAATCTGAGTCTATAAAAACAAGCCTGGACTGCTATGACAGTGAGAGGGGCTTAAGTCTTTGTTACCACTGCCAGTCTGCTCCAAGTCCACATTCAAAGCTTTGTGCTGTGCTGCTGTTTTCCCGTCCGCAGCAGAGCACCGCCCCCCTCCTCGCCGCCGATTGGTCTGAGGCTGCGCCGTGATTGGCCGGAGAGCACACCGAGTACTACTGGGCAGGGGCTTTCTTTGTTTACATGCTGGTACAGAAGAGCCCAATAACAACTGTTACCGTGGGCAACCAGATGGGCTCGCAGAGGGCTCAAAACAGGTATTTGAGGAACAAAGCGAACGTTTTTACCGGACGTGGATTGTAAAAATTACATCAAAATACTGCCAGTAAAAGTGGCATGTAAAACAGAATATATCAAGAAGTACAGTAAACAATGGAAAGAAAATGCTAAAGAATTCTGACCACCAAACAGTGTTCTGTTACATGGTCTCATCCGAATACTGTGTTCTGAATACTTACAATACTTTCGCTTCAAGTTGCATTATAGTGTAAGAAAACGTAACACAGGATTATGTTTGTTCAGTCAATCAAATTTAGCCATATGAATGATTGGTACACAGATTACACTATAACCAAACATGTAGCCATACTGCAAAGGAGTTTTTATCATGATAAATGCTAAAAGCGCCAAAGAAGCATTCAGAAAGAAATCTGACTGATGTTTCTGATTGAAACATACACCAAATCACTATCAGTAAGTAGTCAATGTGGAAATACAAAGTTACATTACATTATATTCAATAAGGTAACTACAGTTCAATCACCATGTGTTTTATAAAAGATACCATAAAAGGTACACAAAACAAGTTACAAAAGAGCCAACTCCAAGTAGCATTTCCCAAACATGCATTTCTATTTTGGTGTCCCACAACCATCATAGTCATGCGTCTTATTCTTGCGTTCACTCATTAGTTCTACTGGGACACAACATTTTACCCAGGACAAATCAAATTAGCTGTGGGGCCGTGTCAGTCTAGTGACGTTCCACACATTGTAACTGTAAAACGCTACACCGTCTGTATCAGTGTTAGTGGTCTGCATCCTCTTCTCATACTCCAATCAACTGCATATCCTTTTTTATGACCTCACCACTCGTCTACACACGTCCAAACCCTCTCAATTTGGCTTGTCTGACTTAAATTTGTCCCAAAACAGTTTCAAATTCATTTTGGAATATTTGATGGATTATCTTCAAAACAATAACCAGATCATACTTTGCCAACCCATCAGAGATGGACGCGTCCAGTTCAAGCGTTGCATACAAAGTGAATGGACAGCATTAAAGGGGCTCTAGCCTATTTTCTTCATGTCATAAAATGAAATAAGTTTTCAGTACAGATATATCGTAAAAGCAGCTTTTAGGGTGAAAATGAGACCCGTGTGTCCTGTCAGCATTTTATCATAAAGCGTTTTATTCTCAATGAAGAGGACATGCATTGTTAGCGCGCTTGTTGGGATTATCATACTGGAGGTTTATGTCCTTTTTCCTTCTCTTACAGAGGATATAATCAATATTCAGACCTTTCATAACTTCAAAATAATAGTGTCAACATCCCACATGGACTGTCCCACCGATGTAGGCTTACTTCATCTGCTTAAAAGGTGCGGTAGGTTTTAAAACCATACAATCCACACATGCTGCAAACATTAGCATGCTAACAGTGCATGTCCTGCTTCACAAAGAATAAAACTCTCTATAATTAAATGCAGACAGCACATTATGGATTGTATTTATATTTTCAAATGAAGAGCTGCCTTTACAATAAATCTGTACGGAACTAGTGTATTACATGGGGGGAAATATGGGGAGAGCCCCTTTAAACAAAGAAAAATGACATAGGCCTACTGTAATCTTGCATTTTAATCTGAAATCCTGTACTTTCATAGGCTGCTGTAACTTTCCATTGTGTGTGCATACTGTGGTCAATTCTTATATGCCATCTTACTAGATCATACATCTTGATCCAGGCTTACAAGGAGCTTAATTCAATTCCACAGTGCTCCCCATCTCGCTAGACGACCTGACAAACCCGCAAGAGGCAAAGCATTCTACATCAGGATGACATGCGGAACAAGCGCTGTACAGTAACAGAACCTTTACGGTGATGGAGCAAAACGGACACAAAAATCAATATCTTGTCTATGCGCACATTTCCGAGCTTAAGTGAATAATTCTTCAGAGAGGAGTAAAAGCATAAACACAGGCAACCACGCTCCAGTTCTTTATTGGAAACTCAAAACCAAAACAACACCATCATAACCATGCCGTAACCGTGGCGACAGAGACCGCAGGCCAATGTAAACACATCCTTTGTCCCCGTAATACCCGAATCCGCGGATTGCATCATCGCGTTGCAAGAGTTGAACCGCAAAAAAGGGGGAGAGGGAGGAAGGGTCCAAAACAACAACAACAAAGCATGCTAACAAACGCGCTAGCGAACAAAAGAAGATATTTACTGTTGGCCCATCTGTCACTGGCTGAATTATAAGTCAACAGGCCATGGTAGATATAGAGAAATCCTACCAAACAATGAGTAAAAGGCAATGGGGTGGTCGAGGATGAAAGAAATGCTTTTTATTAAATGATGCAGTCCTGTTTTGAATCTCCAATCAGGTCCTTAATAATAGTGGGTCTGTGCATACATCTCCTTTGGAATAAAGCCATAAAAAGCATCATAAAAGCCAATTTGGTTCTTCCCGTATTCCACTGCCAAAAATAGTCACCGCCAAAGAGAAGTGCCACAAATCATCTACTCTGAAACATTTGCAAAGCCCATAATATCAATAATAAAAGCTGCATTTTGACCATGACAGGCTAAAAAGGAACATTTTTAACTTTAAAAGGTTGTTGGTAATCAATAACCAGCTATTTATGCATGCGGTTTCTGGGTGGTTTTTTTGTGCATGTGCAGTAAACTAATTGTCAAAGAGACTCATTTGGACCAATGGCATGTGTGCTGTTGTGAGCACAAGACAAGATATTCAATATTATACTGAATATACTCAGATATGCTCAGATCGAGTCGGAGATGATTTATGGACAAAAAAACTGCATAGAAGATCTCGGGGCCATGTCAAAGGTAGAATTTGACATATCGGTGAAATTTCGAATCGTTTTTTTTAGGCTCAGAGGGGAGACGGTTTTGAAACGCGAATGAAGCCAAATGCTTCTCCAGGTATGTTCTAGATGAGAGAACAATGTTACAGCAAGGGTAAAAGCTCCAAAAAGTATATTTTGCATAATATGTAGTTTAGAATTAGACCGGTTAAAATAAAGAGGCAAGATTACAATTTCATTTTGATCACAGTTCATAATGCAATTTGTTTCTTTATACTTCAGGAGTAATTAAGCCCAGCTGCTTCACCTGCAAAATTGTACGTCACTGTGATTGGCTAAATCCATCCGTCACTCCATGTTGGGATGTGCAATTAATTCTGCCATCTCTTTGATCAGCTTGGACCTTTTTAATGCAGAGATCTACAGTCTGTGTCTACAAATCTGAGTCAGTAAAAGCATGTGGTTTGGAGCGGTGTTGAGAGTTTGGAGGAAGAATTGTTTGTTTTCAAAAGCAATGATAAGTTTGTAATGTTTATATGTACATTTTTATACCCATTCTCAGACCCTGTCCTGGTACCTTTAAACGGTGCCCAGCCCTAGCTGTGGTTGCACTCCAAAAGTGTTAAACTGTGAAAAGACACTTTCAAACTAAGACCAAATAAACATGTTCCAGCCTCGTTCACAGAGGAAGCATTGGGTCTGCAGGCGGTGCGCTCAGCCTTGTTGACATAGCTCATTACAGGGGAAACCGCTGGAGTAACGGAGGCTAAGTCTGGAGCTCTAACACAGCGCTGGGGAGAGAGGAGAGCCTGGATGAGTCTGCTGTGGTCTGAGGACTTCTGCTGAGTAATAAGATCCAGCATCAACACACACTGAGCTTAGACTCTCACAGTCTGCTCTAGAATAGGTCCAACTCCATATCAAACTACGGGCAGTTTATGATGTCACATGATCAGAACCTATGGCGTGATCTCACAAATGGCATGGCCGGACTAATTCTCCAGAAGTGAAATACAAATTTTAAAAAGACATCTTAAAACAGAAAATCCACAAATTGAGAACTTGAATAATTGTCGATGGGTCTGAGTTCTAAAAATGAATTAATCAAGTGAATAATGAATAAAAGTCACTTTTTGACAATCGTCAAATAAACTCGATTCACTCATAACAACTAGAGATATTCACCATAAATCAGCTCAAAATATCTTTTGATTGATTTCCACACATTTCCATGCAATTCCTAAAATCTCAATTTTCCAATTGAATAAAATTTTTTGTTAAGTTCTAAATCACAAAGCAGTTAACTGACTTTTAACCTATAATCAAAGGGAGTTGCACAATATGAAAAATGGGTAGAAAAGTATTTTAATATAGCTATTATGAAGAGTGTCTCAGAATGTGTCAAACAATTCAGATATTGTGACCAAGCTAAGGATCCTGACTAAATCTGGACTTTTGTAAACATTTAAAATGAAAAATAATTTGTCAAATGGTTTGTGTGATATGGGTTTTTGCAGGAAAATATTGTGAATACTCTGCGTGTCCGGTAATATTTGAGCAACTCTGGAGCCACTCCCTGTTTTTTGTTTCCTTATACATCAGTCCGCAAAAAACGCAACTTAAGAATAATCAAGAGGATTTGGTCACATTTAGTTAGGTCAAAGCCTTGGTAAAAGTCTGTGTTGAGTGTGTAAACCATTTGGCGTTTTAGTTTAGATTATAACTAAACATCTTCTTTCACACATTAGTTTTGAGGAGAGTAAATAAATAGTAAACATTAATATGGGAATAGGTTTCACCATTCATTTCATATGTGAAAGCATGTTTGATTTGACATTACGATGGTTAAAATCAGCCGAGTTTGAGCAACAAGATAGAGACTTTAGTGTGCATGAAGTCCATGGAGCAGCCCTTGGAACATGCACGAGGGCAGCTCCGGTCTGCTGGGGCTTCCTCCCATAGTATGAGACATGTCAATTACAGTAAGCACAGAGTGACCTCACATCTGTATAAAACCCTGTGTGTGAAGGAGTCTCAAATGGAGCCACAGCAGTGCAAGTATAACCTCTTTAGAAAATGTGATTAAACCTTTAAATCTTCTTTGGGGTTTGTTCATTCATAGATTAGACAAGTTTGAGTTTTTTGTCCTGTTTATCGGTTTAGACCAGAGGCAGGCGTTTCAGACCGCATACTTTTACCTCAAACACGTAGTTTGAAGTACCAGTCTTTTACTTGAGTAAGTGTTGGTTTTTCTTCTCACTGTGAGTAAATATATCAGTGACAAAAGCTTTATATTGACAATATCAAATGATTAGAACATTTGAGTTTCGTGCACCACACCTTCAGATGTGATTTTGTGTTTTATGTTTACCTTTTGAAAACACCAGATTTAATAGCATTCATTTTTATTTTTGGGAGCAAAGTTTTGTACTTTTATTTGAGATATATTATTTTGAAGTAAAATTACTCTTCAGTACAGTTCTTGGCTAGTCTACCCACTTCCAGTTTGGATCATGTTCGGTTCTATCATGTCAGCAGACTGTGCATGTTTCGAGTATAACAATATTAGTGGAATATTAAGGTTATTCAAGCCCCAAACCTGGCGTAGAAACTAATTCACGCTCTTTTTCATTTACTGTGGGCAATTCATAGTGGCCTTCTCAGCCAGCACAGGGGGGTTTAAGTTCAGTGGGAGGAATGTTGAGTTCTTTCATCAAAATACAGTATGCAAAGCAGACACTGTTTCCACTGTTAACACCCTGCAGCACTTTGGGTTGACTTTGACATTTGGGATGGTCCCACCTAGATCTTTTTCAGCTGAAGTCGATATCCGTTATCTGTCAGTGTTGTGGACTAGATTTTATGTTGAATTTTTACCTGTTGTTGTATTTTGCCTCATTCACATTTGTTTCCATGAACTTGGTCTTCTCCACCAGTGCCTCAGAAATGACTCAGTTTCAATTTTCTCCAGCTAGCTACAACACAGAAAATAACCCAGAAGTCTTTTGTGCTTTTTTTAAGTCCATACATCAACAACAGCATTTCTGTCGTCAAATTGGCTTCACTACAACTGCATGCGTATATTAGCAGGCCGGTCACGTTGCTACATGGTTGGTTTTTTTTCCATGGGTCATAGGTAAAAACAGGACATTTCTAATTCCACAAGCCTAGTATGCAGGACAATACAAAATTACTCAAATACATATGAATCCATCCATATACAACTTTGAGTGAACAAATGATGAAAAAACACTGTTGTGCCATGGTTTAAAGCTTGTTTTGCATAATATGTGTCCCCTTTAAGATAAATACAGGCTACCTCACAACTCAAAACAAGAAGATGACAACGCAAAGATACGAACATTTACGCTACAGTTCAAAAACAATGTCTTCTTAATGTTGTTATGATCAAAAATATCTTACTGCCCATGTCCATTGAAGAAAATGCGTACTACTTTCAAAACGGGAAACTCTAACCATATGTAATTCCCACATTCCTGGAGTACAGGCGCATTCCTTTGGCAGACAGCAGGATACGAACTTGACTCACAACAGCCAAGAAGTGACAGCATGCTCAAGACGGGAAATACAAGACACACACATGAGCAAAGAAAGAGAGTGAGTGGGAGAAAGAAGGAGAAGAGGAGGACGGGAGGACCACATCACAGAACACATGTAAGACATTTGACAAAGTCCCCAGTCCAAATGATTACCACATGCGCTCGGACTAGACCCCTCCCTGTTTCGTACGCACACTTCAAAACCACTTCTAACTCACCTCACGCACTTTGGATCGCAACATACTTTTCACCCGCCTGCCATTTACCCTCCCATATGGCAAGAGGAAGCCTTATATAATGTAAAACAACAAGTCAAATTGAAATGTATTGTTAAGGAATTATAAAATGGTTGAAAGGACAAGTTCTCAGAAGAAAACCCAAAGACCCCAGAAAGCCAACCATGAAGGATACGTATTGTGCCAAATGGACTTTTTGGAGCTTTTAATCATGTTGTATTTTTGTTGTATTAAGCTTCGTTTCATTCATCCTGTTTACGAGGTCACCTTCTCTGAGCGCTCACAAAGCACTTTGTTTGAACATTCCCCACATTGTTGAGTCACAGGTAAAAAATCTGATTTCTTCCGTGTTAAAATCCATAATAAACGTCAACAGACTAGTTCTGCAGTCAAATTGTGTTCACAATTAGTACATGGATCCATTATTAACATAGGGGTAACAAAGGTTTCATTTATTCATTTTTCCTCATTCATTCCCACTACTGACAATATTGGAAACAGAGCTTTTGCTTGTAAAGTGTCTTTTTAATAAGAAAAGCATGTTTAAAAGCCAATTGCATCTGCAAGAATGCATAATATAATATTCCCTTTTAACATAATATTCCCTTTTAACCATGTAATTCTGTCATTTTCTAATCAAAACAAAGTTGGAGTGGTGTTTTGGATCATTGACACATGCTTGAGAAATACTGCAGTTCAGATCAGGATCCACCTTGTGATTGGGGGTAGGCGATACTCACAAAAACAAACGTCTTATGTTTTTTTAGAGTATCCCGATAACGATATTCAGACCATATGTCAATCCGACAGAAATGTGTCTTTAAACACATTAGTCGAGGTTTAATTATCAGACAAGTGTGAAATGTCTGTCAAATTAATCACAAAATGAATCATCCAATGCCCCTATTTGAAAGTTTGCAACCTAAGATTTTTTTTATTTTTTTAAATCAGCTTTTCGTTGCATTTTTTCATAAAGGTTATACTTAATATTCAAACTTAGCAGATCTTCAAAAGAGGGCTGGTTCTGATCATTTCTAAGATTTAATTGCCAATACACTGAACAACTTTGACACTGTGTTTAGCCTCATTTGTACTGCTTGTTCTTTTCAGTGCGACAGCAGAGGCTTTTGCATCCTCTCCCAACCACTGTGCGTGTAATCAGAGCTAAATTACTATTTGCCTACGTTTAGCCTACTTGTAGACACTTGCTTAAACGTGAAATATCAATGCCTACGCTTTCCAAATGTCACACAAAAAGCCTCACTGTAACTGAAGCACTTCTGATACCAACAATACAACTACAGGCACATATCTCCTGCCTACTTTCCCCTCCTAAGTAACCACGCACTTGAAACATACAGTCATGTTGAAACTCTAGCAGGCATTTGGCACATTTCTGAGGCTTGCCTGGGCAAATGCTCGTGACAGTTGGCTCCTCAACGATGACAGCACCCCAGGGCTCAGAACTCTCACCCAACCCATGTGCTGGGACCACAAAAACTGGGCGACAAAGCTCCCAGCTACTCAGAATGACCCAATTGTTCTAAACACCACGTTGACCGAAACACAACTAAATGAAAATGCGACGTTAGATTGGAATATTGCTTTGTTTTGGGCTTTCAAACAAGTAAACTTCACCAAATCAACACAAAAGTCGCGCATTTATATCAAATTTAGATTAAAGCACCGCATTCTAATTCCACTTTCGACTTTCCAACAATAACGTCGCAATAATAGTAATAATATATCTGCTCCAAAATCTGACTAACTGTCCCATTGGCTACTACAGTCATGCGCTGCAACAAAAGGCAGGACAATGAACACAGAGTTTCAACCAGCGCTGCCTCGCTCGCTCTTTGCTTGTTATGCCTGTGTTTGGGGGTCTACGTTTCAGTTTTAAACGCGTAAACCAGCACTTTTCAAAGCAAACGGGCTCCAGCAAACCGTAACAACGTGCGGCTTTGTTAGTTCCTCCAACGGCTCGCCGGGGAGAAAAAAAGAAAAGAAAAACAGAACACGAGACAAGACGCACGCAGGCAGACGCAGACGCACACACCTACCTCTTCGTAAAGTGTCCAACTTCGTGAATTTTTAAAGCGAGCAAAGCGGTGGGGCCACGCATGGGTGTACAGTTGCTCCCCGGGTTCAGGCTGAGGTGGGACGGTGCGCAGGAGTGTTGACTTCGCGCAGCAGCGGGCTGGAGGAGGATACACTACACTGGTCGGGACCCATCGAAAATGTAAATGCTTGAGCGGGGAGGGGAGGGCAGCCGTGTGACGCCATCACAGGGGCCCCTCCCAGGCTTCACGGGAGAGGGGAGTCCTCGCGAGCAGGGCGGGGCGGGGCGTGGGGGGAGAGGATGCGTGTGCGCAACACAGGCAAAATCAGGGAATTACGCACGCAATGTTTTACGGTTTCCAGTGATATTTACAGTTATTGCTCCAGATGTTTATTTATTGTGATGTTTTGTTTTTTTTAACTTATGCTGACTCATTGAGGTTTGGAACACGTGACTAAAAATGACCGAAACGTGATGACCTGAGTGCGTAATTTGTGCGTAATACTGTCAGTGGACATTCCTGAAAACCGGTGCCATATTGCCATCAGAAATGTAGAAAACGTAATCATAATAAAACAAATTAACATACCCACATGAATAAAGAGCCCCTTTACCAAACAATATTTTTTCTAATCCTCTCCTCTGATAGTGAACAATCAAGAAAGGCCGAGCGGTTCTCCTTAGCATCTTCTCTTGTAAACCTGATGTGCGGGTCCACTGCATTGATGTGCTCTGAGAAAGCTTCCAGCTCTTGTTTCTTAACTGTCACAAAAGTGTCATCCACATAACGGTACCAAAGACTTGGAGCAATGCCTGAAAAGGAGGTCAGTGCCTTCTTCTCAAAGTGCTCCATGTACAAGTTGGCCACGATGGGAGAGACGGGCGAGCCCATGGCACAAAGCCGTGGATCTGTCTGTAAAAATGTCCCCGGAATTGAAAGTATGTGGTGTTAAGACAGATGTCTAGTAGTTTGCAGATGTGTTCAGGTGTCAGTTTGGTCCTTTCCTGTAAGGTGGTGTCTTCATACAGGTGAAAAGGGACACAACATCATATGAGGCCATCAGGTCATCTGGGTCCAATTGGAGATGTTTCACTTTGTCCACAAAAGTATGTGTGTTTTCCACATGATGTTCCGAGTTCCCCACCAATGGTGCCAAGATGGTTGTTAAATACTTAGCCACATTGTATGTGATGGAATCTGTGCTGCACACAATGGGTCTGAGTCGAAAGTCAGTGTACAATAGGATATCAATGGCCCATTATCAGGAGGTCCCACCCTGTGGGCAGGGTTTACACAGAGTAGGATATACTTGTTTCACAGATTGAGAATGACTCTTGGATGAGAGTCGAAACATTTTGTTTTTCTAAAACAGAGTCCAGATGATTTACAACTGAATCTTTTTCTACAATGGAACCCTCCTGGACGAATGAGGGATTACACCGACATGATTCAAGCTAACGTTTATTATCGAACAATATTCATTATGTAGATTTTATTGCATTTCAGTATTCACTTTCATTCACAGCCGCCTTGGGGCAGACTGACAGGAGCATGGCTGCCTGTTCCACACAATCACACACACCACACGGGTCAGCTGCAGGTCTGGTGATTGGGTTACAGCATGAGGACAGTCCAGGAACAGCCAGGATCAGACTGACCAGACAGGCAGGTCTGAAAAGGGACAGTCCCAGTCACTGTAACATATGGTTTACCTACTCACATGGGGTCCACAGATCAGCCCAGGACCACCCCTCTGCTGGGGGGCTTCAGTGGGCAGCAGGCTTTAATGTCACCTTCAATTGTCTGTGACTCTCGACATTTTCAGTTGCACCTCCTCCCAAATTCCACCCAAATATAACACGACAAACAAACAGACCTGAACCCACACAAGGCCAATCATTAAAGGGGACATATCATCAACTTGAATCAGCTTCATCATAAGTTTACACAAAGGTAGATTGAGCGCTCAGAAAATTCCTGTTTTCACCTACCCACACCTATCCCCGCCCACATTCCTGTACTTAGTTGTGATTATTCGAAACATTAAAAAATGTTACACAGCCTCAGAAATAAAATGTCACTATGAAGCTCTGCAACAGGAAGTCAATGGACCTGTCTCTTACTGAGCTGTTTCAGATCAATGCGGTCTACAATGAACATTATGGATTTTTTTTTTACCACTCTCTCACAGTCACTGGGCGGGTTAAGAGTCTTTTTGAACAACTAATGAGGCATACATCCCAAATCTGTCAGTTCAGTCGCAAGAACAGATATATCCATTTAGAAAAATTGTCAAATAAAGTTGTCCTTCTTTTGACACCATCTTCTACTTATATAATTAATAACAATATAGTTGACAGGATTGGAACAGAATCATATTTTCATTGCACTAAGCTAGATAGAAAAACACTGCGACAAGTAAATTGCAAGCCTTCAACTGTTTTTGGAATGCTACACAGTACTACGATTAAAGCACGTTTCCATGTGGTTCTTTTATATTACTGTTGCTATATACATGTAATATACCACCTCTATCCCTCCTCTAACCCACCAGTCCGTCAGCATTGTTAGGGGGGATTCTAAAGTAAGCCCCTCGTCCTTCAGACACACAGACCACATAAGATCCCGGCTTCTTATCGCTCTAGGTTTGATTGAATGTGTTCTGTTCTTGGACAGTGCTGGTTATCCTGACCATGATAAAGAGTAATCTGCTTATACCCTGGTCTGATGAGGGCACAGTGGATCTCCTTATGCCCGCGACCCCCCTCCATCCTTCTGCTCCTACCTCGCTGAAAGCCCCCCTTATCCCCTGTGCTCAGCGGACATGGGCCTGGCTTATTTGTGGGGGTATAACATAATCTTTCACTAGTCACGGTTTGTGTCAAGCTGTGGCAATGCTCTTCTGTTTTTATGGCAAAATATTTGATCATTGTAATGGGGAAAATCCTCAATAAAAAAGACCTGAAATTAGGAAGGAATCATTTGCCTGATTTGTTACATGTTGAGATTAATTTAACATGCTTTTAATTCACTTCCAGTACATATAACAGTTTAGTATTAGCACTTTGAGAGGTTAAAGAGGGGTTTATTCTTTCACATGAGTGCTGTAAAGCTGATTGGCTGTGTGCTGGCGGCCCGTTTCACTCCCCTTTTTCCATAAAAAAAAAGCAGTTCTAAAGCTGTAAATTCGCCTGGACATTTGTGCTCATGAATACTAGCCCTGTTTTAGTGTTTCCTCATCATTAGTTTACTTCAGAGTTGCATTTCAATTGATTCCTGCACGTGTAGTCCTGCATTGTGCTGTAACTGAGGCTCCAGGGCTCAGGAAATTATTGTTTTCATCTACCCCCTATCTCCGCCCACTTTATTTACTTAAGATTATCATTTAATGTTGGGGTAAAAATGTCACTATGTCATTTTGCAACAATAAAAACATGTCAAGAAGAGGCGGGGCTTATCAGTTCTGCAGTTTTGAACAGGAAGTCAATCGATCTGCTTCTAATACTTACTAATACTCAAGTTTATCGTTTATTATAATTACGAATTATAACAAATGTAATGTTATAGTTTAATACTTACTTAGTTCCGGGTTTAGTCCCAGTTTAGTCCCATGTTGATGTGGTGCGCAACTAACCAACTAACTAATCAAAACTATAAAATACTCAAATCAAATCAAAATGTAGGATTTTTCCCTCACATTACTTTTTGCATGATACTTTTTTGCATTTTCTACTTTCTTCACCACCCAAGCACATCCGAGCTACCCCCGTACCCACCCCTGACGCCTCTTACTGTAAATGAGCCCTAATCTGTTGAAGACGAGGGCGTGGTGGGGTCGAGCATCCCCCCTGAGTGCCATCATCATTTAGGACGGCCGTGACTCACATCTTAAAGGAATACTGCGCGAGTCGTTTTGATTGACAGCACAGGCTCCTCCCTTCTCCCAAAACAGGAAACACATGTGGACCGACTGATGCATGACAGCTGTTCTGAGCACTTTCACTCCAGTGCGTAACCAAACGAATACCGTCGCTGCCATGGCAACCAGTAAACTAATGTCTGCATGTGGTGTGGTTTGAGCTGCAGAATGGCAGAGGGAAGTATGTGTCACACTTCTGTAGATTCAGAGGAAGTTGCTTGATATGATTGTGAAACCGTAGTTTTTCTATCGTCAAGCATAAGTGACAGTGATTATGAGTGCGGTTTCACACGGCGAAGGCCTCTTCCTGTGCGCGTCTGGGGGTTTCCTTACGACACGTTGCTGCCTGGAAGTACACCCCCTCTCCGACCCCCTTCCATGACCCCTTTGACCCCCCCGCTCCCTTGATATGTTAAGTCTTCTTATTCTTTAGGTCAGATGTTTCCAGTCTGCGTCCATGATGTCGCACCCCAGAGTCCCCCCAGAGGTTCCCCACTTTAAACAGGATGTGGCCCAAATCTGGTCACAGCGAGGTCTTCCTGTGACGCCATCAGAGTGATAAAAGGAGCTGGAGGAGGTGAGGGGTCTCTTTAGTACGGGTGAGGAGAAAAAACAATACTAAGGTTTATCTTGTGTATGAAATTTTGTCTGGAACAAAGTTTCAGTCAGTTTTGGGTTGAGACGCCGTATTAGAAAAATCGACACATCATTTCAGTGCACTCTTTTGCAACTTGATTGGCTTTTAGAAGAGTGCTCGACCTTCTCACTAGTCGCTTTGTTTTTTTTCAAATGCTGTCAAAAGATTAATAGCTTTATGATAAAAGGACAAAACACAATATATAATATTACAAGAAATAATGGGAAAATGCTATCATTGATTAATTAAAAATAATAAAATAAGTTTATTTGAGCGTTTTTATTTGATTTACAGTTTTTATCTCATCCTGTGTCCTGAAAAGTGCATAAAAAAAGTGCATAAATAAATAAATACATGCTTATTATTAAAAGTCTCCCAAGGTTTGAACTAGTTTCAGATTTTGGCTGCTTGTTGAACTCACTATGCCACTATTCCACATTCATTAATTCATTCACTAAATCTCCCAACCTTATTTTATATTTGACTATTTTGGAATTGGGCTTGCACAAAATCCTGTCTGTTAGCCTTTTTCTCTACATTAGACTCCAGTAGATTACAGATTAGACATAATTGCGTGTGTATAAACACTACTCCATGTGTTTGACCCACTTCTGCACTGGGGTGGTCAGCAGGACTCATGTGCCACTGTAGAGCTGAGTGACTTTGAAAATTCTGTCTTCAAGTCCTTGTTATTTTGCTTGACTTTGAGCATTCTTTCCACATTATTCTTCCCCTCACTCCTCGCCTGACCCAGCGACCGTCTGGGAATCAAACCACAAACCACACGCTGTCCCAAATGCACTGAAGGAATAGTTCACACTCATCAGAATAAGTTTATGACAATTCTGGCTAATATAAATTGGATATTCTTATTTATTGGTATGCAGGAACTTTAATTTCTGTCACCGTCAGCCAATCACAGCCTGCTATTCTTGCTATTCTTGCTATTCTTGTTAGGGGTTCAGTAGTTTGTGGGTACTTTAGTCGTTTGGCTGTATTATCTGTATTAGCTGTAGTAGTTGTTGTAGCTGTAGTAGTTGTATTAGTAGTTGTAGTAGATGTAGCAGTTGTAGTCCCTGTAGTCTCTGTAGTAGTTGTAGTAGTTGTAGTTGCTGTAGTAGTTGTAGTAATTGTAGCAGTTGTAGTAGTAGTAGCTGTAGTAGTTGTATTAGTAGTTGTAGTAGATGTAGCTGTTGTAGTCCCTGTAGTCTCTGTAGTAGTTGTAGTAGTTGTAGTTGCTGTAGTAGTAGCTGTAGTAGTATTTGTAGGAGCTGCTGGAGTTGTAGTAGTTGTAGTAGCTGTAGTAGTTGTAGTAATTGTAGCAGTTGTAGTAGTAGTAGTAGTAGTAGTAGTAGTGGTAGCTGTAGTAATTGTAGTAGTTGCAGTAGATGTAGCAGTTGTAGTCCCTGTAGTCCCTGAAGTAGTTGTAGTAGTTGTAGTAGCTTTTGCAGTTGTAGTCCCTGTAGTACCTGTAGTAGTTGTAGTAGTTGCAGTTGCTGCTGGAGTTGTAGTAGCTGTAGTAGTTGTAGTCCCTGTAGTACCTGTAGTGGTTGTAGTAGCTGTAGTAGCTGCTGGAGTTGTAGTAATTGAGTGACTGCAATGGAATGTAGACACTTATTGTTCTAGGGTTTTTTATTATATTTTCCATTTTGTTCCTGTTCGCAATCCTTGTCTGATTTTCATAATTCAAGGTTCAGTTTTTAGATATTTCTCGTGGGATTCCTGCTTTTGCTTTCGGTATTTCTCGGTCTTGTCATTTTTTCGGGATTCGTCTTCAAACTTGGAATTTGTCCCTATCTCTTAGCGTGGCGGAATGTTGGTGATGTCGCAGATGTTGGTGCTTTGTGACATTATCGTTATGGCAACTGTACAGAATATGGCTGAACATTAGGATTGGTGCCACCTACAGGAATGCACAAACATTACTTTGACTTTTATTAGTGAAATTCTGCATTCCTTGATGTGCCCTTGATCCTAAAACTCCATTTTACAGCTATTGTGTACTATTGCTCACTATTGGCCAGCAGGGGCGCACATAAAAATCATTCTGCCGCAAACACACTTCATCTGATTGGGTTGAAATGTTAATCATTTGTACACCTCCCAACAGCGATTACAATAATGTGACAACCATTATGATTGGTGCTCTAGAGGAATGCATAAACATTACTTTGACTTTTATTAGTCACATTCTGCAGAGCATTCCTTGATGTGCCCTTGATCCTAAAAGTCCATAACACCTATGCCCCATTTTGTACAGTTTGACCTCTAGGGCCCTCCTCACCAAATAATACAAAACAGGCTTAAATACACACTAAACATTAGCACAAATGCACCAAAGTTGTCAGAGTGAACTAAATTCATTGAAATGTTAATCTCATGAATATAATTTTCTGACTGCTCAAATAAAGGCTGTACAGCGCCCCCACCCTCCCCCAAAGAAGAAGATTAAAGTTTAAAGAATAAAGTCTAAAGAATAAAGTCTAAAGAATAAAGTCTAAAGAATAAAGTCTAAAGAATAAAGACTAAAGAATAAAGTCACTCGAAATGGCTTCCTGCCATTGCACGGCGTCTAGTTGTAGTAGTTGTAGCAGTTGTAGTAGTAGAAATAATTGTAGTAGTGGCTGTAGTAGCTGTAGATTATGTAGTAGTTGTAGTAGTGGCTGTAGTAGTTGTAGTAGTAGCTGTAGTAGTTGTAGTAGTAGCGGTAGTAGTTATTGTAGTAGTAGCGGTAGTAGTTGTAGTAACCGTAGTAGTTGTAGTAACCGTAGTAGTTGTAGTAGTTGTAGTAGTGATAGACGTAAGAAGTAGTGAGAGCAGGACAGATATTGTGGCTGTTCGATTACAGAGGCACATGGATTATGTATTCACGCTGTAACCAGATGTTAGCTAGTTCAATCCTCAGATGGGTTGGCATCTGACATAAAATCCTACTTAAATCATACTATGTGCTTGGATAGAGTAGGCTGATAATTGCAATACAAATGAGTAATATCTTTTCCTCTTGGTGATTTGGCATCTGCTTGTCTCCATGGGGATGTTATTCCTTTGCTTGAATGTCCCACAGTACGGCATTACATTCATATTTAGCATTTATTCAAATACTAAGTTGTATGACACACTGTGGAACATTCTGTCAGTAAAGTGACTCATTTCATTCATAAGTGAATACATCTTTTACGTGAATTGGTGTCATTCATTCAAATCCTGTGGTTTCATTCAGGTGGTGGAGGTAACTGTACCATGCTCCCTGTATTTGCATATGTGAGCGTGTGTGTGCTTGTGTGTGTGTGTGTGTGTGTGTGAGTGTGAGTGCGTGTGTGTGGGTGTGTGCATGTGTGTGTGTGTGTGGGTGAGTGTGTCTGTGTGTGTGAGTGTGTGCGTGTTGGGTTGTGTGCGTGTGGTGTGTGGGTGTGTGTGGTGTGGGTGTGTGAGTGTGTGTGTGGTGTGTGTGCGTGCGTGTGTTGGGTGAGTGTGTGAGTGTGGGTGAGGTGTGTTGCTGTGTGCGTTTGTTGTGAGTGTGTGTGTGTGTGTGGGTTGTGTGTGTGTGGGTGAGTGTGGGTGACTGCGTGTGTGTGTGTGCGCGTGTGTGTGCGTGTGTGTGGGTGAGTGTGTGAGTGTGGGTGAGTGAATGCGTGTGTGTGTGTGTGCGTGTGTGTGTGAGTATGTGTGGGTGAGTGCGTGTGTGTGTGTGTGCGTGTGTGTGTGGGTGAGTGCGTGTGTGGGTGTGTGCGTGTGTGTGTGGGTGAGTGCGTGTGTGGGTGGGTGAGTGGCGTGTGTTGTGTGCGTGGGTGAGTGCGTGTGTGTGTGTGGGTGAGTGCATGTGGGTGTGTGTGCGTGTGTGTGTGTGTGGTGTGTGTGCGTGGTGAGTGCGTGTGTGTGTGTGGGTGAGTGCATGTGGGTGTGTGTGCGTGTGTGTGTGGGTGAGTGCGTGTGCGTGTGTGTGTGTGTGGGTGAGTGTGTGTGGTGTGGGTGAGTGCGTGAGTGTGTGTGTGTGGGTGAGTGGCGTGTGTGTGTGTGTGGGTGGGTGAGTGCGTGTGTGTGGGTGAGTGTGTTGTGTGTGTGGTGAGTGCGTGTGCGTGTGTGTGTGGTGGGTGAGTGTGTGTGTGTGTGGGTGAGTGCATGTGCGCATGTGTGTGTGTGTGGGTGAGTGCGTGTGCGTGTGTGTGTGTGTGGGTGAGTGTGTGTGTGTGTGGGTGAGTGCGTGCGTCTGTGTGTGTGTGTGTGTGTGTGTGTTGCTTGTGTCTGGTGTCTCTGCCTGTTGCTGAAGTTGTGAAGATTGATGAAGCTTTACTGAGACTCACCACAGAAAGCAAAATAAAAGACCATTGTGCGTTTTCTCTATCTAATTGTGAAACATTTTATTGATCGCAAACCCAGGATATAGAGCCTTGTTTTGTTGCTTTTTGTAGTCGAGAGGTGATTGGCTGTGAGGGGGCGGTCCACTCCGCCTCACTTCTGCGTGTGAAAAGGTAGTTCTAAAGATAGTATTCCTCCGCTTCTCTGGCAGGAAAAAGCAGTTCAAAAGTAGTAGCAGTAGATGTGCCCAGAATGTATGCATGTGAATTCTGACGACGTGCCCAAAGGTTTGTGAAAACTCGGAATTTGTGCGAGCCTTAAAAAAATGTAGGGCCCCACTGGGTTGCCATAGTCACAAATACAGCTTTTGATTCTCATCATGTCTGCGAAACGTTTTGAGCTGTGGTGATTTCGGGCCATACAAATAAAACGATTGTGAAATATAAAGAGTGAAAGTACTGTATTCCCAGCAGAGATGACGACATAACGTGACATCAGAAATGGTGTCGTAACATGTCCCACATCTGGAGCTGATCACAGTCAAACATCTGGATCTGTTTGTGTCCTGGCAAAGACCTGCTCTCGGCTCAGCCCTGGTCTGAAGTCAGTGCACTCATGTTGTTTATTCAGAGTGTTAGCAGTGTTAGCAGTGTTAGCGCTTCTCCCCAAACTCAAGAATGAATATTTTCATGCTGTTTGTTACAATTTTCACTTTTAAAGGTGTATTGTGTGTGAGCTTTTGAGCAAGCTGCTGACAAAAAGGAACGCAGACTCAGCTGAAAACACAATCCCAAAAAGCAGATAGAAAGAGAAAAAAATTATTTCTCACCAAACGATGAGATCTAGAAACTAGTGTGTTATCCAGTGGTTGTAACTTTTATGTTGAACAGACATAGTTAGCATAACAAATGTTAGCATCAGCAGTTTCCCGTTTATCGACACACGGCGCTCAAATTACTAGTAAGTATAAAATATGATATTTCTAGTACATAATGCATCTAGCATGATCCAAAGTCAATGCATTAGGCTACATAAAGAAATGCGGGGTATAGAGACTTAAATAAAATAAATGTAGAAAAGGCTGAGGATAAACAGAAGCAGTTTCCTTTTTACTCTAGCTTCAGCCACATCTTACAGCGACACAAACTTGGAATTAAAACGCTTGAATTGCTGAGATCAGCTTCATGAGTAAAAAGTATAATTATGGTACAATTTAGATTGTATTTATTACGAAAACATTTATGTTTGGGTGATGTCAGTGGCTCACGTAGCAGATCCTCTGGACCCAGAGCATGGAGACGGTGCGCGCCATAAAAGAAACGTTCATAGATGAACCGGTTTGGGGCAAGAGGGCCAGTCGAAACAAGACTTTTAGTTTGCAAAGGCCATGATCACTAGCCATTATGCCTCATTAGGTCAGACAGTCAACTTAATGCATTTTATCTTGGTGTTTTAGGAAACAGCCATATACATTGCACATTGCTCTTTATATAGGACAGAAATGGCTCCATCTGGCACTTACATACTGCACATTCCAATGCAAAATGTCTTGGAAATTTCAACCGCCGACATAGAAACCCTCTGTATTTACTGGTCTAAAAATGGTGACCGCTCTAAACTGGGTTTGAACCACTCAAGCTAAAATTATGCTGTTTCCATCCATTTCCGCACAAGCCAAGGCCTAGTCTGAACAGATCCTTTAGAGATCAAAATAAACCTCTTCTGTTATTGTCACATCAAAACATGAATCATTGTAAACAGAAGAAAAGCAGTGCCCGTCCTGAGCTGATTTGTTTGGAATAGGCTGAATAAGCAGGATTCTCCATGCTCAAAGTATGAAGGTCGTTCTAATTCCAATGGGCTGGGACAGTCAGTGTGCATGAAGAGGTATTTGGACTTTTATTCACCCACAATGCACCAGGAGGGGGGTCTAGAAGTGGGTCAAAGGACACACATTCTGCAATATTTGTATTGTTCTTGTACTTTAAACTTGCTCTTGAACTTTTACTTTGGCATCTCATGATTTCGAACTGAAAATAATGTATCTACTGAAAGCCCACTTTAATTTGAATAGGTCAGGCGTTCCCTTTAATTACCATGGGGAAATATACAAAAGCTAGCATGCCCCGACATGCTAATGTCAGAATGCAATTGTAATGAACATGATTTGAGGCAGATAAGTTCTGAACGAGTCTGGCTATGATTTATGGACTCTTTATTTCTACCTGTGATGTCACAAATCTGGGAAATTTGAAACAAGCTGTTTTAGTGAGGTTCAGAGAAGGGACAGACAAGCATGTAAACAGGATTAATGAAACAAGTCTGAATAAAACTAATTACAACTCCAGCTTTATGTTTTGACCCTTCACTCTTGTGCAATGGTGCAATGCTGTACTTTAAAATACAACCTAAAAACATGCAATAGGTCAAATCCTCCAGCTAAGGTCCTGACCAAGACTTGCTAGCTCAAGATCTAGAGCTGCACTCTGGGCCCCACTGCTCCTGACAGTTTGCAAGTGGCACTGAAGGATTGATGTAAAATAAACGTTTATGAGCTTTTAGCCTTGTCACAACAGTATTCCCTCATCATTAGTTTACTCAAAGATGTATTTTGATTGATTCCTGCATGTTTGAGTTAATCCTGTATTGTCCTGCAACTGAGGTTTGAGTGCTCAGAAAATTCCCGTTTTCCCCTACCCCCTATCCCCGCCTACTGCTCTGAATTTACGTGATTATTCAAAACACATGTAGGTTTCTGAAATGTCACACATCAACTTAAAAAAACAGAAAACATGTAAAGGGCATTCTGCGAGTCTGGTCACTCCTCCCTCCTTTGAGTTCATTGGTCATTTAGAACAAAATCAAACTTCTCTAATCTCAGATTAACAGTTTGTGCTTCACTCATTGATTCTGCAGAAATGATGTTTTTCAGTCCCTGTGATACCGACAGAACAAATCCACCTGTCAATCACACTCATTTGAACTCATGGAGAGTGACTAGATTGATATCAATCTGTATACAAATCTATAGAGATATCATTCCGCATTATCAGGGTTTATCAGTTCTGCAGTTTTGATCAGGAAGTCAATGTGCTGCTGTTACTAAGTTGTTTTAGATTAATATTACAGTTTATGAAGAAAATATAAAATTATGATTTACTTACACTGTAAGTAAATCATAATTTTATATTTTCTTTATAAACTGCTTTTTTCAGTTTTTCAGTATACACTATAACAAACTGTAACAGTATGTTATAGTGTATACTGAAAAACTGAAAAAAGCAATATGTCTTCTTTAAAGTCAACCACCTTAGAAATGAATGATAATAGATTAAAACAAAAACACCCCAAAAACACCCGGTTGACCCCAGACCCCAGAACCTGCTTGTCTAATGTCAGCACTGTGCCATAAACATAGTCATACTATAAGGGACATTTTATATTGAATGGTAAAATTATAATTATGCAAATGTTTTTTATATCAAGTGAACATTTTATTCATATCTTTCTTGTCACCACTTTCATTGACACTGCTCTTCTTTATTCCCTCACCTTTTCGATTTCGCATGTGCTATGACATCGCAGCAGGGGTATAAACAGTTCAGAGTTGTTTTCTTGACTCACATCGCCAACAGCGCCCAGCTCTTGCCCACTAACCTCTCCTATAGTGTCATTATGAGTGGACTAATCCTGCAGACTTGTGGATGCTTTCAGAGGATTAACATGTTTAACTACATCACTGCACCGCCGCTGGCACACTTACCCACAATCCATCTGTGAGAGCGTGTCAGCAACCCTCTCATCCTCAGCCCTCACAACTGCATAATTATCCAAGTGTTTACCAACCAGGGGACATCATATGGTCAGGACACATATGATGCAAAATTGACCTTTGAACCATGTAATATCATTGTTCTCTAGTCCAAAACAGAGCTGGAGTTGAATTTCGCCCCATTCACACTTTTTTGATGAATCCTGTTGATGAGCTTGTCTTCTCTGCTCCTTCTTTGAGCCTCATAAAAATATTTCCAAAATTTTTCACGTCAAATGTACAAATCCAGAGGTCTCTTTCTGTTTTCATTAAGTCCTTAAATTATCACCAGACTCGTTCTCAGCGTGCTTACATTAGCATGCCGGGTTTATTGTTTATTATTGTTTATTTCCCCATGGTAATTCCCTCTGCTGCCAATAGATGTCGTGTTAACACCAATCCTGATGAGGGAACGCCTGACTTTTCATGCATTATATAAACTTCTAAAATATGAGATACCAAAGTAAAGGTACTCAAGAGCCAATAACAGTACCAATAATACATCATGTTTCTCAAAAGACATGCAACTGCTTCTTATAAATCACTCCAATTCTTAGATCCCTCGCGGCCCCATCAGAAGCCTGGGGTCAGAGGTTAGAGGGGAGTGGATGGTGTTCATAAACAGTCAACAGAGGTGGTCGTACTCACTCACATTTACTAGAGTCACTTTTTAACGAAGAAATAAATTGTACTTCTCACACTTTTTGGAGCGCACACTTCTTCTTACTTGAGTAATATATTGTGCAGGGGCTCCTCTTCCCTGTGAGTAAAGCTACAAGTGACAAAAGCTTTATGTTGACAATATGAAATGATTTCATCAGTGGTGTTTCTTGTACCGCTTCTTCAGTTATGATTTAGTTTTTCTAATTTTTGTGTCCATCCATTCAAAATACAAGATTTTGTGCATTATTTAATGTTTTAGCCTACCAATAATGATAATTATGTTACTTTTACTTACTTTTTTCTCACTTGAGACCAATTTTGGAGACTCTACTCTGTCAATTGCAAACCAGATTAAAAATATGTTTTTAGTGATGATTTAAAATTACATACTAATTTTGTTGTACATTTGGTTATTGTTATTCTGTAGGCTTTTATATGTGCATGTTTCTCGATCCTGGCTCCAGATCCATGCCTGAATGCTGATTTGAGGTCTCCCACTGGTTGGAAGGACAAAAAGAGAGAAACCTTTGTAACAGACAGCTCATGTACACGGTTTGTACTATATGGCTGTATTATAAACAGGCTTTATTGTTGCTGTGTAAGCACTTTTATTGCACTATGGATATACATTGTAGGCTTAGACAGAACCACTCACGATAATTGCTTATGCATGATGTATATTGTATAATCAAGTTTATTGGAAATACACGTGTGCTATCAACAATATGTATCTGGCACAGAATCTGACACTATATTTTCCATTCAATCGCTTTAACATTACAGCCATGTAGAAAGTGTATTATTTCATTTTTACCAGACTACAAATAGATTAAGATATGGATAAATATCAACTATATGGGAAGGAGATCTCAGCTGTATATTAAGGCATGTTTCCACTGGTTCACTTTGTCGTGGATTGGGACAATCCAGAACTTTACGGCGTCCGAATCAGACCCTGCTTTGTGTTTCCAAAGTGGCCTGGCTCTCTTCGGCTTCCAAAACACAAAAGCTGAGGAAGAGCTACACACCAGAGCAAGATGATTGGACAAGAGAAAACACAGACTCAGGGGAAAACATGGCAGCAAATATCCACCTTATTCCGGAAGTTGCCATGGGCACGTCCACCTGATGTAATCCCCTTTCCGCTTGTGTTAGTTAACATAGAACTGTCCATCTCAATAGAAAATAAGTTCTACACAGACGCTAAACCGTTTTTCAGTCCGCCCAGAGAAACAGTGCAGTGTTGACCACATGAATATTGGACGTTTTACACAAATAAACCTACTTTATATCATATTTTAGGAGCAAGACTTTTCCCTCGTTCTCCACTTGAATGGAGCTCTCGCTCGACCACAAGTGTCAATACAACAGAAGTGCTGATCTGTAGCCAAAAGAGACAAAAGTGGGCGGAATAAGGTCAATAAACAGAAATAATCATTTCTCACCAAACACTGACTTGAGATAAACCATCGTATTTCCACTGATAACTTGTATGTTGAGCACATAGACTTAGCAAACAAAGATAGCACAAGAGTGGTTTCCTGTTTCTTGTTGCACAGCACTCAAGCCAAGATCAGAAATATTATATTTCCAGTGTTCAATGCGTCTGACATCAGGCAAACAAAAGCTGGACATTGTTGTGTTTACTCTAGCTTCAGCCACGTCTCACAGCAGTGGAAAAACTTAAATTGTTGCTACTTATATCTCACAGTTTTCATCTTAAGTTGTGTCATTTTTCTCTCCACTAGGGGCTCCTGTGAGCTATTAAAGTCTATACACCTTCACACGCGTTTCACTTTTCGAAAAACCTCACTGAAAAACATCGTTCACCCTTCTGCCTGTGTTACCAGCAGAGGTAATCCAAGTGTTCAAAGCAAAGTGAATGCAACTGTTCTGAAAAGTGTTTCCACAAGAACAAGGAACCTTTGACCATTGGACTATGGAGCTATACTGAGTTGGTAGACATGTCCTCCTGTCTGTCTGTAGGTCGGGGGGTAAGGCAATATTGTTCTTCCTAATTCATGTTTTGCCCCAGGTCCTGTTGTCCGGGTAACCTACAGCACATCAGCCCCTCCCACCTCCATAAACAGGCACACAAAACCCTTCCATTCCCTTTATGACTGTTTACAGAGACTTAACTCCATCCACCATTATGGGAAAGCCAAAATCTTTAACCATAACTGTGGACACTATGTAAGCCCTGGTGTTTTTTTACTTGGGGGAAGAAATAGCATGAACTTTTTCTATTCACATGACATATTTGTGATCACTGTAGCCTGTCTCTGTGGTTAGACAGTCGTACTGAAAATCAAAATGGTCGATACTTCAAGATGACAGAAGTTTTGAGTTTTGATCCTCATCCACTGCAGGCGAGTCTCTGACACTTAAAACCAGTGAAAACTTAACACAAATAACTTTTGCAGATATTTTACATGTACCGGTAATCTTCCTCATCCACAGTCGCTCTCCGCACAAACGCTGAAAGCTTTCAAGAGCAGGAACTTTGTGTCTGATCCTAAAATATAATGTATATTTTGTTAACATTAGCTCGGTGTGTAGACGTTAATTAGCAGCACAGAGCATTTCTAACTGCAGAGTACTACTACAAGTACTACCAACAAAGCTGTCGGATATTCAATTTTCACAGACTATAGGCCACAGCCAATCTCCAATGCAAATAAACTTGGCCTTCTGAAATTAAACTTTTGACAGACAGAAATAGTGTACAAAAGATATGCAGAAATAATAGAAGTTTTACAATCCAAACGCAGAGGTAAAGTGAATATGAGTGGGCATACACAGGAGCACAACGTGAGGAGACAACGCAAAGATGTTCCAAAGTCTCTCAAACGCACAAACAATCCCAATAGTTAGGTCAGGAACTTTCCAAGAGACGCAGGAGGAACGAGAGGAGGAAGTGACCCGTGTTTCCGTACCTGATAACTCTCCATCCTCCGACTCCCCGCAGTCTGACCGGTCCCACCACGTTTCCTGAAGGTCCGGATCCTGGAGGTCTGGGTCGTCCTGCAGGGGGGAGAGAGAGAGAGAGAGAGAGAGAGAAAGCGAGATGGAAAAAAGCCATGGTCAGTCATTTTAAGGTCGTCACAGAATAACAAGCACTTTAATCCAGTCCAGTGCCGACGTGCTGGAGTGTGTGATGCAGAGAAGCTCTGTAGGGCAAACAGGACAAACACAATCAGATTTATACCAGAGCTATGTATCGCTAACTCTTTTATTTGGAGCAGGGCTATTCAACATAATGGGGCCAAATCAGTCCCTCCTTCGTTAGACTTGGTTTGATTCTGGTCTAGTCCTAGTTTAATTCTGGTTCAGTACTGGATGGGCAAAGTAATGTTTGTAAAGCATTTTTCATGTTATTTCTGACAAAAATCTAATCAGTCAGTTGTTATTTTATTGTATTTACTTCTTAATTTTCTGAAACAGTGTGAGATATTTTGTGCGACCCAAAATGTTGTGTTGGGTGTTGTGCAACTCCGGCCCAGAGGCCTTGGCTGTCCAAAAAATCTGGCCCTTGGGAAAATAAAGTTGAATAGCTCTGGTTTAGAGTCTTATTTCTGTTCCCATTATTCACCTCATTCCAGGAGCTCGTCTTGGCGCCGCCATACGCCACGTAATCCTTCCGGTTGTCATAGTTAACATAGGGCGGCGACCTCCAGAGAAAATAAGTTCCAAACAGAATATAAAGCCGTTTTCGGGGCCGCCCAGGGAATCGGTGTGTAACAGGTTATTAGTTGTTGACTTGGTGGTCACGTGAACATTGGATATTTTACACAAATCAATTTACTTTAGAGCATGGGTCTCAGACACGCGGCCCGCGGGCCAACTGCGGCCCCCGGTACGATAATTTGCGGCCCCCATCTTAATATGAAAGATTAATATAAGTGCGGCCCTCCAGATTTACACTTGTTGTGTGAAACTTGTAAATGACAATTACGGTGAGGTATATGCCTCGAGGGCGGGACATCGGCCGGGCTGCCTCGCTCAGAGGAGAAGCCGTTGTGTCTGTTGGTTTGAGCTATGCGCATGCGTCTGAGTGGAGCCCATCAGTTCTTTGTTGTCCTCTCGAGTCGCAACGCGCATGCGTTTGTAGAGTGAAGACGGCAGCAGCGAAACACGTCTGTCTCCTCCAGGTAAGTTTCTGTGATTATTTCGGATTTCATTTTTATTTCTGGCGCGATATGATGCGAGAAATATACCCTCCTGATGAAATCCCGACGGCTAGTTTTCTGTTTTGGACTCATAAAACAACCCGTCTCTTACGTGAGGACGGCTTTTCCCCGCTTCCGCTCGGCCAGTTTCACGGGACTTCGCGTGAACTGCACCGAATGGAAATAGTTGGTTCTCTGGTCAAAGTTCCGCAGGGCTCCGCTTGCCTCACGTGAGGTTTTGAAGCCCTTAACATACTATAGAGGCGATTGTAATTTATCTTAATGATTGAAGCTGTATAGAATATTGGTTTATGTTACGCCGTGGTGAGGCATTTACCGTTTGCATGTCTTTTCATTTTTGGTGCACACGCAGCTTAAGTAATATAACTAAAGGCATGTCTGTAATAATGTGTTAACTGTATTCAAATGTGTTTAGGAAGAAAATCTCGTCAAGTCCAAACTGTGACCATATTTGGACGAGGAAAGTGGAAGTGGATGCGTCCAGCTCTGAGTGTCTGGAGGGGAAGCTATTGAAGACTTTCTCTTCCCAGCAGTGATATATTAATTACCCTTTGTATTATACCGTGATTCAATAAACTTCATTTACAAACAGTCTCCATTCCTTCACATTTTCAAATGGCAATGTGGTTTGTTGAGATTTAAAGGAGCTATCCATGATTTTGCAATGAGATGGGGTCACTCAAACTGGAAACTGTCTTGAAGGGTCAAATGTGGTGTGTGTTTTTTCTGATGCATTGCTATTTCCCAGATTTTACTCCAGAGTCAATTTAAAATGATATTTCAGAACTTTGGGAGAGGAAAACTGTCATAATACTGTGAAAAACAACTGAAAGGTTTTGAAAAAAATACTTTTGAAATGTCTATTATGACATAGATAAAAAGGACAAAACACTTCATTTTTCCTAGCAACAATGAAACAAATCAAGCATAGCTCCTTTTAACTGGGTGTCTGGTTATTACTGCGTAGCTGGTGATGTATAAACATAAATTGTTATGCTTTCTGCCTAATATAATTTCCCAAAATGAATTTGCATAATTGCCATTTTTAGTTGCTTATCTGTCCTTATCCTTACTCCTTATTTATTATTTTATTCATGGTTTCATGTCTTTAATTCATTATTTTGTGTTAAAAATAAAGATATTTGAACAGTGTAATGTTTTATCAGCGCTTTTCTTGTGTAAATCCTGATGCGGCCCAGCCTCACCCAGACTCTGCCCCCAGCGGCCCCCAGGTAAAATGAGTCTGAGACCCCCGCTTTAGAGCATGTTTTAACGGCCAGACTTTTCCCTCCTTCTCCATTTAAACCAATGGCGTTCCCGCTGGACCGGAAGCGCCATTACAACCGAAGTGTCGATCACATGGAAAAAGAGAGAAAGTATTCTCTCTGTGAGTATTCTTCTGTGTTTGTAATAGGGCTGGGAATCACAGGGTCCCGCGCGATTGGATGCCCTACACGATACACTGCTCACCATACCATAATATCCCGATTTTGCGATACATGCGATGATCGATATATTGCTCATGATATTCTACAATACATCTCTATTTTTAAAAATACAATACATTTTAACGTTTTTCATTGTTAAACCGCGACCTGCACAAACTTTTTGTAAACAAGTTTCCTGTCTTTAAACAAGCAACAACATTGTAGTGCGGTCACAAAATCATTCGGGAAATTATACCAAAAATGACTCGATATATCGATATAGTAGCCCACGATATCGATACTGTATCACCAAATGTATTATCACTATATATCCATATTTTGATATTTTGGCACACCCCTTCTAAACAACTGAGGCTCCAGGACTGTTTTCACCTAGCCCCTATCCCCGCCCACATCCCTGTACTTAGTTGTGAGTATTTGAAAAAGACACAGAGTGACACATGTAGAGTTCTAAAATGTCCCGTAGCCACTTTAAAAAAAATAAAAACACATAAATGACAATGCTGATTGCTGACTAAATGTCCCTATGAAGAGGCGGGGCTTATCAGTTGTGCAGTGTTGAACAGGAAGTTAATGGATCTTTTTCTATTAATGAGCGGTTTTAGATCAATATTGTGTTTTACACAAAATACAAAATGTACAAAATGCAAAATTATGATTTGCATATTTTAAAGTTAAATCCTTAATACCAGAGTGAAAAAAGAAGCATGATGATCACTTCTGTCCGCTCTCAAATTGTGCTCAAACTTCCATCATTATTTTTTACCATCTTGCTGCTACTTTTAATTTTGAAATGGAAAATGAATCAAAGTTAATTAAATCAACAATTGTGGAAAGCCCTGCGAGGCGACCGGCCTGACCTGCTAAGACCACACTCTGTCTTTACAAAGACACTTTGGTCTGGACGTTTCTCCCGTCTCCATTTCAAAAGGATTAACCAATCAGAGAAACGCACGCTCCGTTAGTGTCTAAACAAACATGGCTGCTTATGAGGGAAAAGCACATGAAAATAACATGAGAAACGGAGCAGAAGCGAAGCACTAAACTCCATAAATCTGAGGTAAATGAAGTTATATATTTGGTTCTGAATGTTATGAGAACATTTGAGAGGAGAAGTCTTCCGCATTTGAGAAACACAAGCTACAAATTAGCAGCTGTGTTTGGACCGTCCCAAGTTAGGAGAGGGTTTTTTGGTCTGATTCCAGACCCTTGTGCCTTTGAACAGAATGTACAAGGGACTGGCTGGTCAGCTAACAAGGCGACTGCTGTTGCTGCTGTTGTCATTCTGAGCTCTACAAATACTTGTACTCAAACTGAATTGAAAGAAAGCTGCGTCACACAACACTACAACTCTGCTTCTTTTAAGAGTTTACTATGACTGCTTAAATCCTCCTGTCGGGACAGAAAAGGACCAATCCACAGGTTTCAGAATGATGGGAATTTAGAACTGCTGCCAAACAATGTAAAACTGAATATTAACAATCTTTTTAAAACAGGAACCTGAAAGCTACATATTGTGGGGTCCGTGTTTGAGAGTAGAGCTGTATTAAACACACAAAAACTGGATTTTTCCAGGGATCCGATCACAGTTTGATGTTGCCCATGCTGCAAACACGATGCAAACATGTGCAAATGTACTGAAATCAGAAAAGCAGAATACCTCCTGAAATCTACTGTTTTTCCTCTTTGACAGCAGACGTCTGTGATTGGCCCACGCGGCTTTGTTCGACCTCACCTTGTATTTGCTGAATAACAGACTCCGACAATCTTTGACTAACCTGCTCTCTGCTCGTGCTACTTCTGTCTTTATCACAGGCATTCCATTCTCAGCTCTGGACATTCCCAGATAAAGCCTTTGATACGTTGGTCTATTGTACACATTTGTCATATAAACTTGGGTTTACAGATAATAACTGTACATGTAGTCCAGGTTCTGGCTGCACGAACCGCTTGATAAAAGTCTGTTTGCTTATTACCACACACACACGCACACACAGACACACACACACACAGACACACACGCACACACGCACACACACACACACACACACACACAGACACACACAGACACACACAGACACACACACGCACACACACAACACAGACACAGACACACACACACGCACACGCACACACACACACAGACACACAGACAACACACACACAGACACACACACGCACAACACACACGCACACACACAGACACACACACGCACACAAGACACACACACACACACACGCACACAGACACACACACACACACAGACACACACACACACACACACAGACACACAGACACACACACAGACACACACAGACACAGCACACACACACAGACACACACACACACACACACACACACAGACACACCACCCACACAAACACACACACACGCACACACACAGACACACACACACACAAACACACACACACACACACACACACAGACACACACACACACACACACACAGAGCACACAAACACACACACACACACAGGCACACACACGCACACACACACAGACACACACACACGCACGCCACACACAGACACACTGCACGTACACACACACAACGCATACACACACAGACACACACAGACACACACACGCGCACACACAGACACACGTGCACACACACGCACCCACACACGCGCACACACACACACACACACACACTCACACATGCGCACGCACACACACTCTCACACACACAGACACAGTCAAACATGCACAGTCACACGCACACATACTGAGTATTTCACAGTGGATATTCTTAACATTAGTGTTTTCAAATATGGCACTGCTGACAGATTAGCTCAACGTGTTATAGCTAATGCACATGACCAGGCGGTTGACCCCTCAAAGGTCAAATGGATTTACAACATTTATTACTGAATGAGTAGCTAAGCACCTCAGTCTTAACAATTGGGGACTATTTACCATAATGAACCTAATCTCTAATATTAATCATTTCTTTTGGGATATTTCTTAATAAAGGAATATACTGATAAATATAAATGTTCTAGAGATCAAAAGGCAAACAAGAAATTAAAGGCATACTTCTGATGAAATGTATAAAAAAAAGGCAATTGAGTAACTGTATTTGGTGGTATGGAAAACATTTATGTATTTGATCATTTCATTTAGCAAATGGACATTCCTCTTCTGTTTTATTCGTACAATTGTAAACGGGTTTTTAGCATGTTTTGGCCACTTTGGGAAGTTGTTAGAAATGCAAATTAGTTTTGCACTTCCAGGCCCCCGTAGATGGACCATGTAACGGCGTGCTGTACTGAAAGACATTTATGGCAGGTATTAAGTATTCTGTAACTTGTCCATTTTCAAAGTATAACAGTGGATTGTACGTCCAGAGTCACTTTTACAGTACAAGATCTCATGAGATCAAATGAAAAAGCATTTCTATGGCTTGGACAAAATAAAAGCGGTTAAGTGCTGGTCAGTTAAATCTAAAGAGAAGCTGTAGTTACTGTCTAAAAAGCAGTGCTACGACGACAGCAAAATATTAAATAAAAGTAACTATTAACTGGACTGCCCAATTTTTGTATTCATATATATATATATATATATATATAAACAATGCCAAATCTGGTATTGTCACATACTTTTATCACTCATTACTTAACTTCCTTTGCGATTTGAGAACAACTTTGAGAACATATTATTTGTCCAAACTAACAAACCTTATCCTGTCATACCTCTTGATAATTCCACCTCTCTCTTCCTATGTCCTCCTGTTACAGAACACTTGTATGTAGATAAGCTCATATAGTCATGTCTTTGTTGCCGTGTGTTACAGAGGGGTGGGCCTGTCTCGTCCAATCAGAGGCTCTGCTCGGGGCTGTGGGTCGTTGGCCCACTCCTCACAGTCCGAATGCAAACACAGCCAACAGGAGCAGCAGCTCTAATCAAAGGAACAGCAGTAATGAGAGCGATGGACAGTGATTGGTCAGAAGATTAGGAAACATGATTTGATTCTAAGATCCAACACAACAAGAACAAGAACAACAACACCACTTCACCGTGGTTACCAGCTGTTCAAATGGCCCCAGAACACAGGCCCTTTAAGTTTTAAATTCCTGAATGGGGGCAAAAGTGGAACATAATGTGATTTCAATAAAGAAAGTGGGATTAACCTCAGAATATCACAGAATATGACAAATCCAGGCTGGAAGTAAAAGCACTCTGAGCCTGGTTAGAAAATGTTATGTTTTACTGCATATAAACATCCAGAAATGTTGACACTATTTTCTTTTACTATATTTGAGTTTAATGACATCCTTCACCACAAATTATGTTTTTGTACAACACAATGTTGATGCTAAAAAGTCCAATTATCAGTCATCTGCAATTGAGAAGCAAAACTGACTGATTCTTCTGTTGTAAAGACATAATGTCAAGTTGATGAGCCACCAGCAGAGGGCACAAGGACGCCGTGCTGGGGCACTGAGGAGTCTGAAGTAGTGACGGGCGGACCAATAGTAAAATATTAGTACTGACTGAAGCATCAGAAAGAGGTGGCCAAGCAGGTGGCAAACCCTCCTAGAAAAGTTACCTTGTGTAGCTTTAAACTAAATTCCTCAGTCCCTCTGGCATGTTCCAAACTAACAACAATTTCAAAAAGTTATTAAATAATACAGAACCAAATGCACACAAGAGGCAAGCACAAAGCCTGGGGTCAAAGGACACAGACAACGTTAATGAAACAAGCATGAACGAAGCAAAATACAACTCCAGCTTTGTTTTTGTCGAGGACCAGTGTTTTACTCCTGTTTACGAGGTCTTCTCTGCAGATTTCTGAAGGCTAAAGTAAAGATGTGGAGGTCTTTCGTGCTGTTTTGAAGTCCATAAATCATCACCAGACTCGGTCTGAGCATTTCTGACTTACAACTGCGTGCCTACATTGCACGTCGGGGCAAGCTAGCTTTTGTTTTGTTCCCCATGGTAACAAATCCTGATAAGGGAACTCCTGACTGATACAAAAGTAATGTGTGCTTTCAGAAGATACATTATTTTAAAGATGCCAGAGCCAGTTTAAAAGACAAGAGCCACTGATGAAATTCAGCATCGTCTGAACATCTTCTACTTTTGCATGCTCGTTTATAAAGACAAAAAAGTTTAATAATGCATTATTATTTTCTTTTTAATGGTAAAAAAAAAGGACAAGAACAGGAAGTTTTAGATCAATATTGCAGTTAATAATCAAAAAATGTAAGATAATGATCTGCTCATCTTATTGTTCAAAATACATTTAAAATAAATAAAACTAAGTTAAAGTTAGATTGTTGCTCATGTTTCCACACATCACCGTCTCATGTCTCACTCTGTCTCATTGTCATTCTGCTGCAGTGTCTCATGATGATCAGCAGTATTGATCACACTGAGCCTGACGACACATTCCACACGGCTCCTCCTTTTCCAGGAACCACACGCACATGTCCAGAACACTTCCACACGCTCCAGGGCAAACATCTGGTCACTTTGGGGCATCAGTCAGCAGCAAGTCAAGATTTTTACAGCAAGATGTCTGTGTGTATAATAAACGCGCACAAAATGACTCATTTTTTTATGAACATTCAACAACATACAGTAGGCAATGTGTTGTGTGAGTGTGACTAATGACTTGCAGGAGGGCAGCAGCTCATGTACAGGGCGGAGCTGGGGTAGAACCACCAACCTCCATGTCATTCATCTAAACTACGCTATTTCTTCAGTGTGACAACACCAAAGATAGGTTTATTATAACGACTGTAACTAAAAAGAAGTACAATTATTTGATAAATGAATGCAACAAAATATTTCATTAAATTAAAATAATAAATAAAATAAAATAAAACAAAATGAATAAAAAATACAAATAAATACATACACAAATACTTTAAACAAATTTAAAAATATATACTATGTCACCTTATTCCATTTAATTAATTAATGTTGATACAAAGGGATTAATTAAAATGTTAAAACAATCTGATTCATTGATTTGTGTTGATCTAAAGCAAATAGAGCTAAAGATGAGATAAAGTGACCTAATAAATTGAAATAAGGTCAACTTCTCATGTTTTTGGAGTGCAAGCAATGCATGATTCTTTTTTTTTTATTCATTCATTGAGGCTACTTTGATACCGTATTCTGCAGTTTTGTTTGAGGATTTGATCTCTTTAGCAGTAAAAGTCACACCGGTCCAAACTGAAACCCACACTCTTATTTGGCCTGTCACTGAGAAGAGAAACCCCAGAGCTCCTTTCACTGACACTCAATCTGCTCCTGAACACAACACGAGAGCTTCAGGTACGTCAGGGAAACAGGCCTGGAACTGCACTACTGAGCCCATTACTGCAACTCAAGTTTACAACAGCAGAGTTCATTCACTGACAAGATGAGCCCCACGATACGGCGGCGTTGGAAATATTCATGCAACAGGGCCCTCTATTGGTCATGTTGGGTATTACAAGATGAGTCCACTTTATTGGCCTTTTGGAAATAAGTCCCCCCTCTGTTCTTTCTGTGAGTGGGCTTGCCTGTCTCATATTTATACAAGTTTACATGGAACGTGGTGTACGCACGGAGGAAACACATATGTCCACAAACCATGTCTCTGACCGTCTTCTGCCTTGACACCCAAATGGAAGAGTTTTTTGGACTGGACTGCGCGTTTCCATGCCAAGTTGTCTTTTATAGATGGCAAACGTAGAAAGTAGCGTAAGTAATATTTTGGCACGTACGCACACTTTACAAATAAAACCCCTGATCTGTAACTTGGCTTGTCTCCATAGAGAAGTATAATGACAAAGCAATAACATCTCCAGAGGCAAGTGAGGAAATGTACAGTGTAAGATTCCTGGTGATGGGCACATCCACGCAGATAGAAAGCCAAACTTTGGAAAATTCTCCATGAAGATGGATCAGTTTCAGTCCCTTTTTAGAATGAGAACATCTCCATGTAGACAAGAAGGTGGTGGACGCTCTGCCAGTTACAAGTCAGGACGCTGGAGATACAAAACCCCTCCAGGAAAGGGTGCATGTTTTTCACATTTTATTGACCTGTTTTTTGTTTCAATAAAATGCCTTTATTTCAATCGAATTAAAATAATACTGAAATATTACGTAGCGGGGCTTTAAAGTGGATAATTTTGTCAAAAATAAGTACAGCAAAATAATGTTGAGTTGAAGTAAAAAGCCTAATATTGGAAAGTAGAGAAACACATGATTGAAAAGTTAAAACACATTAGAGGCAGAAGTTATAGTTTGGCCACCTCCTTTGAGATGGCACGTATCTTCTTAATACGAAAGAAATATTATCTTTAAGACACGTTATAGCCTACTTATAAACACATGCAATTGTAACTGGTCTAATTATCTCAGTATCTTTTTACTGAATAAACAAACTTGAAATATCTAGTCATATGAAGCTAATGAAACTCTTTGTAGCTATGGAAGCTGTATAAATTGTTTTGAATAAGGGACCATTGCAAGTTTGGTCCAAAAAATCCATGGGTTTCAGTCACATGACTTATTTGTCGTCACCACCATTCTGAAGACAGAAGTTCTGGGTTTAGATCCTCATCTACATCGACGACTCACTGACAGCACTTAAAAACAGAGACAACTTGCCACAACAAACTTTTGTGGACATTTCCATCTGCTCTTCCCCCGGACACGCCCTCAAAGCTTTCAACAGCACGGACTTTGTGTCTGATCCTAAAATATAACGCCCAGACTGTTGGAAATCTGGCTGGTTGAAACTGTCTGCAAGTAGGCTAACGTTTATTAGCATAGCCACGCAATAATATGTAAACTACCATAGCCAGCTGCTAACAACCTGAAACAGCTCAGCCTCAGTCTGGAGTGGTTACTGTAAGTCCACTGGTCCCTCCTGACCACAGTCCTACATTTCTGGACAAACAGGGTCTTTGGGGATGTTACAGAAGAGGAGACACCACAGTGAGCATGCAGCTTTTGTCCTCAAGAGGGCAGTAGCACCAAGTGTGTGTCGTCACTTTGGACTCCTGAATACAGCACTCACGCCAGACATTCATCATTTGTGTTTCCTCACCTCTGTGTGTCGTATGATGGAGGGCCTGGGTATCTGTGGGAAGGGGCGCTCCACTTCGGGATAGTCCGACTCTTCCTCCTCTGAGTGCACGGACAGAGAGGCCGACTCCAAATGCACGTCCTCCTGCTCCGAAGTGATGTGGCTGCCATTTTGGATCCGCCCATTTCCGTTGTGGTCAGACACATGACTGACAGTTCTTGGTTCTTGGTTTTGGGGCTTATCTCCTGGGGCTAAGGCAGGTTTTGGTTGGGACACTATGGGCTCTTTTGGTTCGGCTGGTGTGGGATCACCGCTCGGACTTGGGAGAGAACTGTCCGGTTCTTGAGATGGTTCCACGTTGACCTCTGATGGGTCGTCGAAACAGCTTCCCAGAGAAGCGCAGGGTAGGCCATGCATGCTGGCAGAGTCGGAAACTCGCCGGGTCAAATCGGCTGCATACGCGGTTAAATATTGACCCTTTAAAATGGGATGTAATCAGAACTCTAAAAATGTAGTCATTATAACCCTAAGAATAAGCAACTATTTTCAATGTCTAGCGTAGAAATGTGAGTGATTTTGCTTTACGATCATGATAGTAGCCTTAAAATGGAGCTAAAAAGTGTCATTTGTGGTAAAAAATGTCATATATCCATTTAAAAAAAAACATTGCTGTGTTAATATTTCTTCAAGCATTTGTCCTGTAAAACATAAAAATCAGGATTTTGCTTTCATCACAAATGCTAACTGTCAAATCCTAATATGAAATAAACAAAGTTTATTGTAAATTGTAATTGTAAAATCCAATCATAAATGTGTTTAATGGATCTGAGTGCTTTTACTTTGCCAAAACCACATTGATTTGTCATACTCTGTGATATTATGAGGTTAATCCCAGTTTCTCCATTGAAATCACATTATGTTTCACGTTCCATTCCAGAATTTAAAATGTTTATGTTTAAAGAGTCTATTGATGAGCAATTCCAATTCCTCAGCAATGTGAAGTGGGTTTGAAATACGTCCCATTCAAAAAGGATTTCAGCATATCTAAACTTTCAAAGGCTCAAAAAAAAAAAAAAAAAAAAAAAAAAAAAAAAAAAAAAAAAGCAAAAAGCAAAACCGACTAAGATATTTACCCAAATGGAAGAGTGACAGGCAGTTTACTTTTAAACCATGTCAAAAAAATTGGGATTCCTCCAGTCATTAAACAAAACTAACAAAAAAGGTCAAAAGGGCTGTTCTCATCACGGTTGTGCGCTGGAAGAGAGAGTTCAGGCACAATTCCCTTCAAAAAGGTTTTACTTTCAATGGGTGAAAAGAAAAAATACATTAGGAGCCAGTTTGTTCCAAATGCAATCCACTTTGTACAAATATAAGCGCGTTTAGAATTCTTCCAATAAAAAAATTGTTAAATTGTACCTTCAGCTGGTCAATATTGAATTTTAGTTATATTTTCGCAGTCAATCAAGCAGTTAAAAGTGGGTTTGTAACCTTTTCTCGTTCAAAAATATTCACACCATAAGAGCGATACAGTTCTTCTGTAATTGGTCAACGCTTTTAACTCCAGCAGATAAATGAATTGGTTCTGGTTGTCCTCATTTTTGTCCATCCAGAACATCTCAGGTGTTGCCTCCTCTTGCATCCATTAGTTCTTAAAACTCCTAAAAAGTCCTTTACAACCATTCGATCATACTTCTCAGAATACTAGACATTTTAAAAACGAAACCTGTTGTCTCTGCAGGTGGAGGGTTGTTCCCGGGTCAGTCGTTCCTCTGCCTGAATGACATCTCCCTCTGCGTGCCCTCTGTGCCGCCGGTGTCCCCTTACTGGAGCTAGTCCTTGGCCCGTTGTGCGTTTGGGAGACAGTGCCATGCAGACGGCCGTGTTCTTAGTATCTCCGGTTACTATCTGATCCAGGGTCTGTTCCTGCTCCACCTGGGCCCAGTACGAGGTGTCGGGCTGGGCTGACCGTGGAGCAGAGCCTGGGGGCTGGTGGTGGAGGTGGTCATGGGGGAGAGCAGATGGGTGGATGTGAGGTCTGGTTACAGGTGGTATTGTTGGAGAAAGAGAAAGGACAAATAAAGAATAAGGGAGAAGAGAAAAAGTAGTAAAGAGAGATGTTATGCTTTTTCCAGTGCTTAATATTGAACTAAAATATACTGTAATTAGATTATCATTTTAGATTTTGTTCATTTTGCATTGATCTGAGATGGCTTGGTAATAGAAACAGGTTCACTGACTTCGCGTTCAAAACTGCAGATCTTCACAACAAGCAGCAGATTGTGAAAAGTGGTTACGTCATAGTTTGCAGCCCTGCACTGACTAAAGAGCAGATAAACTGTTTGGTCAGAGGTCACTGATGATTGTTAGGTTAGGTTAAACTTTATAGTCCCGGAATTTGTCTTGGGCTCACAATGCTGTAGGTTTGGAGATCCTTTTGAGTTCAATATTTCTAACAAGAACACACAGAGTTACACACAGTTGGACCTACAGGCAGTGGTAGCCTGACAATTTGAGATTTCATTCAAATTTGACTTTCCTACTAACAAAAATAAATGGAAAAGGCTTGATAATCGACTCTGATTTAGACTGCCAGCATAATAAAAGTATTACACAATGTAATTACCATTATAAATATTATTAGTTTATTTAAAATGACCAAAACTATCAATGTCTTTGTAATCCCTCATTCGTCCAGGAGTGTTCCATTGTAGAAAAAGATTGTCATCTGGACTCTGTTTTAGAAAAAACAAAACGTTTCGACTCTCATCCAAGAGTCATTCTCAATCAGAGAAACAAGTCTGAGAACTCAGGTTCCTGGCTTTTGAGTCCAGATGACTACAACTGAATCTTATTTTACAAAACTATCAATATTCAAAGTAGTATCTAGTTTGGATACTAGTTTTAGTACCTCCGTCTTGGCTTTTGTGGACATCATCATAACATATTGTATCTTGGACTCCATTCGTCATTCAGACTGAAAGTGCGCACTGAGCTACCAACTCAGGAGCGGGACTTTCTGAGTCGGGAACACGAGAAAGACCCCTTATTTAAAAAAACTGAACAATGTGGGCTCTGTAGTGGGCTCAGTAAAGCTTTATAAACTATTGGAGAAGTGTGTTTGGCCATTTGTTAAGTACTGCAATACTGATGTGATTGCAATATTTGAATACACAATAATTTACGTTATATTAAATGTACAGCAACAAAACCAAGACTAAATCAATGCTAAATTAGACTGAAAAAGGAAAATGTTATTGCGATATATTTAGTTTGGCACAGTATTGAATATAATACTTTATTACCCAGTCATAACTTAGTACCACAGAAAAATGACACAGGGAGTTTCACACGCCAATACTCAACACAATGTGATGTCTTAGCAGGATGTCCAGCATCAACACAGCATTAACACAGCATCAACACTGCATTAACACAGTATCAACACAGCATCAACACAGCATCAACACTGCATTAACACAGTATCAACACAGCATCAACACAGCATCAACACTGCATCAACACTGCATTAACACACTGCATCACACAGCATACATCCAACACCACTGCATCAAACACGCATAACAACACACACTGCATCAAACACAGTATCAACACAGCATCAACACAGCAAACCTCATCAACACTGCATTAAACACAGTATCAACACAGTCACATGCAAACACAGCATCACACTGCATCAACATTAACACAGCATCAACACAGCATCAACACAGCATCAACACAGCATCAACACTGCATCAACACTGCATTAACACAGTATCAACACAGCATTAACACAGCATCAACACACAGTATCAACACAGAATCAACACTGCATCAACACAACATCAACACAGCATCAATACAGCATTAACACAGCATCAACACAGCATCAACACAGCATCAACACAGCATCAACACAGCCCCCTGCTGGTGTATGACGGCAAGTGCTGAAAAATAAACGGGATGAAATTGAATCATATTTGAAATAATTCATAATTTATTGTAATAAACACCAGATGCTGATAATTAACATTCTACATCAGGGCAGCACATACACCTGTGCCACATGGGAATATTATTTGACTACAACAATGCAATGCAATCAAAAATGATGACAAATCGGGCTGATAAAAGAGGACGGAGCAAAACCATCATTCCGTAAAATAGCAATGAGTTTTAGCAACGTCACAGCAGCGTCAGAGCTTTAGCTGATTGAAAAAAGTCAAACTCGCCACTGCGTAGCCAAATGACACGCACAACATATAATCACACTTTATTTAAACTAAAAGATCATGACAATATGTGTTTTGTACCAGATATATATACGCAGGTTAAAACAAAATATGTGATATAATAATATACATAACGCTTGTATATTTGACTTTGACTTAAATGGCGTCCTGATTGCGCATCTGACGCTTTACGCTGAAACGCACAGGCGGACGCAGAGTTTACTATCGCAACAGCTTGAGTGCGCCTGCGCGTGGAGGAGCTCGGAGCGCTCCTGAGGATAATCGCAGGTGGCTCCGGGAACCACAATCTGCCGAGGAGGAGCGGTGTGCGCCCGGATTTAGTCGAACATCCGTCTCCAAAGATTGTGCGTAATAGTTTGGCTTTCCGCGGTCCAGAATGCGGTCCTTCGCCCTCCTCATCCTCCTCCGCTTCCTCCTGAAAGACGGGGCCAGCGGACAGCGCCAGTGCACGGAGGTACCGTAAGATGCTACGCTGGAACATCACGGAATTGTCTTATTTTAAACGTTTATAGCTCTTACGATCCGTGCGTAAAAGGGACCTGCGGTTTTCTCAGATTGAATCGTTCTTTGGCGCTGACAAAGATGAATAGAGTTGTGTGTTGTGGCTTATCAGTTATCAACAGCAAATATTTGGCCTGAAGGGAAGGGCCACGTCCAAAATATGTCCGAAGCAGGAATAAATCAAGACTAAATCAGGACAAATGGGGACTATAGTAGTATTCAACCAGGTCTAAGGCAGGAAGGAGCAAATCTGGAATGAATCTGGATTTCCCTAGAAAATAACTTGGACCCAAACTGGACCCAAATTGGACCCAAACTGGACCAGGGTTTATAACCATAAATAAGGTGCACGATGTAACTTTTGTGATGGGAGGTGACTTCCACCTTCATGTTTCCATGGAGATGTTATTGCCTGTTAATGTTCCCCAGTATTTTTCCATTTCCATGGGGAATAGGCCAAGTTACAGGTCAGATCTGTGGAGAAGGCGAGGCTACAGTGAGAATGCAGGTTTTTCAATTTAAAAAATAATAATTTTGCAACAAATCAAATGAAAATATGCAAGATGGATACGTTATTAAACAAGCAAGTGACTTGTCTCCACTGGTTCACTTTGGCTCAGGTTGGTACGGCCCAAAAGTGTCTCTGCCGTCCGAAGTGAACTCATTTAAGAGGTCCAAAGTGGACCACAAGAAGTAAAGCTTTCAACGCTGGAACCCTTTTAAGCGAGATCAGAGAACGGTGAAAAATGAAAACATTTAAATGGTAAAATGCTCTTGCCAAACATGGACTTGACCCTGTGATAAACCACTGTATTTCCAGTGACGCTAACTTTACATGTTGAGATGATAGAGAGCACAGCAGAGCTAGCACCTGTTAGCATCAGCTGTTTCCTGTGTCTCGATGGGCACTCTTAAGGCCCAATACATGCGTTAGGTTTGGGTGGGTTCATTTGCTCCTGTAGCAGAGCTCTGTCTCTGAACCCGGAGCCAGGCTCTGAGCATGGAGACGCACTCCACCATTACAAGATCCATTCTAAAGTTCTCTAAAGCGAAGCAGTCTGGGGCCCAGGGCCAGTCCAAATGTGGTTTTAGTGCAACTTTAACAAAGACTAAACCAGAAGTCGTACTTAACTTAAACCAGGTCTGAGCCAGAACTTCACCCAATATCTTTTGCTGTTTAGAAATGATATAAGGCTAAAAAGGGAAGGGTATGAAAAGAGTGGCTCATTTCCAGCAGTGTAGAGCCAGTTTGTGCTCTGCCCTGGAGTGTGTTGAACTTCACTCTTGAGAGCATTATCTGGTTCCTGCCCGGTCCAGTCTTTCCTTCCTCTGCTCAGGCTCAGTGCGACACTCCATCAGCCTCTCAGGCCAAGATAAGAGCTGGCACATTTCACACAGCGGTGGCACACTTAAAGGGAGCGTGGGTTTTGATTTGTTAGACCTTATTTGTAGAAGTAGTTCATCTCCAGCTTTTCAGAATTTTCACTTAGTCTAATGTTCAACCGATGGTGCTAAATATAAATAAATACTTTTTGTGACTCTTTAGTTTGATAAGCTGCTGGGTGACTATTGGTAATTTATCTGGTTCTTTTACTATTTTTATAATGTTTTTGTTAATGTGTTTCTTTGGACATGTGGCAGATCTGACCAGTAATGTAAAGTTCTTTTTGGTGTGACATAAAAGGAGCATGATTCAAGGGTCTCTATCCTCTTATGCTCAGTTGGGTGCAGGAGGAGCTCGGAGTAGAGCCGCTGCTCATTCCCATTGATATGTGTTGTATATTTGCCTGTTTTAAGTTGGAGGGTAAAATTGGGGTCGGATTAAAATAGTCTTAACTAAAAGACTTGGTTAGCTCTGAGGAGAAACAAGAAAAGAAAGTCAAAACATTTGGCGAGATAAAATAAGTTCTGAAGTGCAATGACTCAATCTTCTTCCTGGTTTACAGCCAATCATGAGTTGACCTTCTGCTGGCGGGCATTTGGTATTGATTTAGTCTTTAGTTTTGTGCCTGATTTACATTATGAGTTAGTTTAGTCCGGTCTGGTTGAGGGCTGTGCAGTTAATCAAAAATACATTTAATTACTTTCTGTTCAATATTATATGTTGGCTCTTTCTGCCCCATTTTTCTAATCTTTGTTTCATATATTTTTCATTGATGTACAAACAAATATAATCTCCATTTTACAGACGTGACCATATGTACACATTTTACACATTTTTACGCAGCCACAAATCGGCCTTAAATCTCCAGCAGAGGCAGATATCTGGTATGAGCTGAACAATTGAAGGAAAGACAACATAAAGCTTTATTTTAACTATTAAATACGACTCCACTGCTCCCTGAGGTAGCAGTAAAACATGGTTGTGAATGTCAATGTATTTTTAACTACCGTGGCACAGGGATATTTGTCAGGACAGAAAGACGAAAACAAATAAACAACTGGGATTTTCATTATTGTTTTTTTTTCTGAATTGAAATGAAAACTTTAAATTATGTGTTAACCAGGACTGAACCAGGACTGGACCAGGTCTAAAGTAGATGAAGAAAGATTGAACGCGGACTGGAATTGAACTCTTACAAAATTTCGATCTGAATTATAATAATGACAGTTCAAACGGTGTATAATGCATTGACAATGTTCAAATGTGATTTACTGTGAGTGGTTTGCAGCTCCTCCTGGTGAGTGGCCCCCTGCTGCCCCCCCCTTCCATGGTAACATCACCATGGCGACGGAATGTGCCACATCCAAGACTGCCTCAGGAGATGACACCAGTGGATGGACTAAACAAGTCATTCTGGGGCAGAGTGTTTTCAGTCACCTGCCTCATACATTCTGTGAAGTCATTTGAACTTTGCAGAGAAAATATAATTTATCATGTTTTGGATTCTATTTCATTCATTTATTTCAATTCAGGTTTCAATGTAAAAAGAGCAAAGAAAGACTAAAACTGGTCTGAAGCCGGTCTGAAGCCGGTCTGAAGCCGGTCTGAAGCCGGTCTGAAGCCGGTCTGAAGCCGGTCTGAAGCCGGTCTGAAGCCGGGCTGAAGCCGGGCTGAAGCCGGGCTGAAGCCGGGCTGAAGCCGGGCTGAAGCCGGGCTGAAGCCGGGCTGAAGCCGGGCTGAAGCCGGGCTGAAGCCGGCTACTTTCCAGGATGAAAAATACTTTTATTCATCGCCGAAAGGAAATTATCTTATCTACTAGGAAAAGAAAGCGGTATCAAATATGAAGACATTAAAATGAAATATTAGTATCACTGTAAGAATAAAATACTATTATCTGTCTTTATAACCTAAACCCCCAGTAAAAACACAATAGTTTACTTTACACTTAACTTTAAACAACATATTTTTATATTTACATGGACCCTGGTTTTGGACCAGAACTACCATCTATTTCTTTTGTGTTTCATCGCTCTTGATGGTGATTCCCAGCTGCTCATGTCAAACAGTCTCTTGTTTATTGACCCGTCTCTGTCTCTGATTGGCTGTGTGTTTATCTCCGCATCACCGTGACGACCTGCTGTTGTGTGTCTGCAGGCGGACTACTACTACGAGTATACAGAATGTGACAGTAAAGGGGTGCGCTGGAGAGTGGCCATCCCCCAGAGTCCGGGCTCCTGCTCTGGACTGCCCAGCCCTGTCCGCGGCACTGAGTGTAGTAAGTCTCACACAACACGGCAAATATGTTTCAGGAAGACACTTTACCATGGCAGATGACGCAGGGGCAGCGAGAAGGTCCTCGAATTCATTTCAGGATCAAATATTGTTCAGGGTTGTAAAATGAAAGACACAAAGTAAAGTAAATAACTAAATAACATAAACAGGACAAAATTGGACTTTGGACTGATATTTAAAGATACATATAATGCACACTTGAATGAGATTCTAACCTCTGTGGTACAACCACATTTCCTTGCCATTAGTTTACTCAAAGTTGTATTAGTATTGATTCATGCATGTTTAAGTAATCTCTCTCTTCCTGTTTTCACCTACCCCTATCTCCGCCCACATCCTTGTACTTAGTATGATCATTTGAAGACTGCGAGTGAGACATGTAGAGTTTTAAAATGTCACGTAGCCACTTTTCACAAATAAAAACGTGTACAGTGAGGAAATTAATTATTTGAACACCTGCCAATCAGCAAGAATTCTGGCTCTCAAAGACCTGTTAGTCTGCCTTTAAAAAGTTCACCTCTACTCCACTTATTAAGCAAAGTTAGTAGCACCTGTTTGCGCTCGTTAACTGCATAAAGACACCTGTCCACCCCACAATCAGTCAGACTCCAACTACTACCACAGGCAAGACCAACGAGCTGTCAAAAGACACCAGAAACAAAGTTGTAGACTTCCACAAGGCTGGAAAGAGCTACGGGGCTATTGGCAAGCAGCCTGGGGAAATGGCCCAAATGAGTTTGACACCCCCGTGCTAAGATGAGACCAAAATAGAAGTTTTTGGTGAAAATTCCACTTGCCGTGTTTGGAGGAAGAAGGATGAGGACCATCACAAGAACACCATCCCTTCTGTGGAGCATGGGGGTGGAAACATCATGCTTTGGAGTGGTTTTCTGCACAGGGGACAGGACAACTCCACTGTATTGGGGCCATGTATTGTGAGATTTTGGGCAACAACCTCCTTCCCTCAGTCAGAGCATTGAAGATGGGTCATGGCTGGGTCTTCCAACATGACAATGACCCGAAGCACACAGTCAGGATAACTAAGGAGTGGCTCAGTAAAGCCGAGTTCACACCGCTGCAGCAAAGCGTCCAGTTTACATTCAAAGTCTATGTGGACGCGCGTTTTGGCGCGACGGCGGCCAGAGCAGCCGACGCAGAAAAGTTGGAGAAAAGCTGAACTTTTTTGCGGCAGACGCGGCAGACGCGGCACAGCAACCAGTCAGAGATTACGTTCCAGTGACGTACCTACGCACTACCCAGAAGGCATGTGCTCTGGACGCCACGGCCGCGCGTCTGCTGCGGAGAGTTTATGTTTTGGCCGGGTGTTCAATTTAGGGGGCCAGCGCGAATTTGGATGCCGTGGTGTGAACGGGCCTTAAGAAGCATATCAAGGTTCTGGAGTGACCTAGCCAGTCTCCAGACCTAAATCCAATTGAAAATCTTTGGTGGGAGCTGAAACTCCGTGTTGCTCAGCGACAGTCCTGAAGACTGACAGATCTAGAGAATATCTGTGTGGAGGAGTGGGCTAAAATCCCAGCTGCAGTGTGTGCAAAGCTGGTCGAGAATTACAGGAAATGTTAGACCTCTGTAATTGGAAACAAAAGCTTCTGTACCAAATATTAACACTGATTTAGTGTTTAATAAATACTTAATCGCAGCAATAACATACAAATAAATTATCTAAAAGTCATACATTGTGATTTCCCGATAACTCTGCTCATATTAAAGAAATCACTTCTGTTTTTTGTTGAAAATTACAATCAAGTTCTGCGATTTCCAGGCAGTGCGTTGTGTTTCTCACTGAGCATCCCATGGCACTAAAATGTGGGTCAAATGCAGTATGAATTTTCCAATGGAGACGATAAACTCTACCTTTACCCAACACTGTGTAGAATAGACCAGACCTGTGTCTCATGGTGCTTGCAGTCATGCAGCACGGCAACTTTGACAGCCTTTGTTATTTTGACATTTAGACTTTTGCTTCTTCCTGTTGCAGCACACCGCAGGTCACACTGAAGAATGAGGAAGTTGTTTATGTGTTTCTAATCATACTTCCACAGAGAAGATGTCTCTGTTGGTGAGGCTGTGGTCATGTGAAAAATCAAAAAAATAGCATTAAATAAATCAAATTACAAGCAAAAATCCAAGACTGGACTGACATTAAAATTTACATTAATGAAATTGAGACAAGTACATTCAGACTAAATTTGAAAATAGACAAATTTATTAGACTTTGGATCAAATTGGACCATTATGTTGGACTACAGCCCCCCCTCATCATTACAGACTCCCCCATCACCACCGTGGGCTCCTTCCGCTTCCTTGGCACCACCATCACCCAGGACCTCAAGTGGAAGCCCACCATCGGCCCCCTCATCAAGAAGGCCCAGCAGAGGATGTACTTCCTGCGGCAGCTGAGGAAAGCCAATGATGATGGTGCAATTCAATTTATTTTTGTAACGCCCAAAATCACAACAGTAGTTGTCAGTAGTTGTAGTCGAGGGGCTACAGTGGAAAAAAACAAAATAAACAATGTTCATAGGGACTTGGAAATATCCCAGCCTCCTGTGTCCTTAGACAGATGTCCCAAGCTCCCCTGTCTTTGGACCCTCCTTCTTGGCCAGGAAAAACTACCAAACCTCTTTGGGAAAAAGTAGAAACCTGTAGGAGTTCCACAGTGAAGGAAATACCCGACTCCCTCGGACGGACAGGTGGACACGCCTCAATTTGCAGATAGACGGTGGAGCTAGACCCACTCAGGAGGAGAAACAATTCTTCGAGGCTGATGAAGAACCAATCATATGGAGTAGAGACCGTTTCTCCAGGCAGTTGAGGAGCATCTGGATGCAGTTCTACACTGCCATCATTGAGTCCATCCTCACCCCCTCCATCATCGTGTGGTACGCTGGAGCCACAGACGGGGACAAACGGAGACTACAGCGCATTGTGCGTTCTGCTGGGAAGGTGATCGGCTGCAGACTTCCATCTCTGCAGGACCTCTACGTCTCCAGGGCTCTGGGACGAGCAGGCCAGATCACAGCTGACCCTTCGCACCCTGGACACCTTTGAGCCACTCTCCTCAGGCAGGAGGCTAGAATAGTTTCTTTCCCTCTGCCGTTGGACTCATGAACACTTCTTAAACACCTGCCACTTTAACTACAATTTAATCAATCACTCACTGCACTGTCACTTTCTGCACTGCAACTGTAAATTTAACTGTACATTCTTGTGTACATAGTAAGTCTCTTTTTATGTTATACTATTGTAAATTTTAAATTGTTTCCTAATGCATGCCCTTTTGATTTCATATATGTTGTTTTTATTATTGCTCAGTGTTTTATGTTGCACCTTAATGCCAAAACAAGTTCCTATGTTTGTGAATTTTGTTCATTGACAATGGCAATAGGCAATAAACCTTTTTTCTGATTCTGATGTTAGGACTATTTAAATTGTTTGTATGCTGACTTGGAAAACCTGACTTGATCTTTTGCTGTCAGGTTTTAGACCTCATCACAGCACTGAGACTGCTCTTGTCAAGCGTGACAAATACATCCACCTGAACACTGACGGCGGCAAAGCCTTAATTCTGTGATCTGAGTGCTGCTTTTGACACTGTCGATCATGGGATCCTCTTACAGAGACTAGAGGCTCAGGTGGGCATCACTGGCACTGCCCTAAACTGGTTTAAAGTCCTATCTGGAAGACAGGAAGTACTTTGTTGAAATTGGTAACTGTGTCTCAGACCAGATGCCCCTGACCTGTGGGGTGCCCCAAGGGTCAATCCTGGGACCCCTTCTGTTCAACTCTTAAATGCACCCGTTAGGACACATTTTCGCTGTGTATCACTGACCTATCACAATTATGTAGACAGTCAGATCTATGTTTCACTGACGGCAGGTGAATATGGACCAGTGGATTCACTCTGTCACTGCATCCAACAGATCAGTGTGTGGATGCCAAAACATCTTTCTCAGCTGACTCAGACAAGGACGAATTCTTCGTCTTTGCCCACAGAAACAAAGAGAAAGTGTTAACACTCACCTCCAGAGTCTCGCTCTAAAACCTACACATCAAGTTAGAAATCTGGGGGTAATAATGGACTCAGATTTGAATTTTAACAGCCACGTCAGATCAATAACAATCAGCAGCTTTTTACAAATCTAAGAAACATTGCCAAAATCAAAAGTCTAGTGTCTAAACCAGTCTTGGAGAGACTTATCCATGCGTTTGTCTCAAGTAGATTAGACTACTGTAACGGCCTGCTCACTGGCCTCTCCAAACGAGCTGTTAAACGGCTGCAGTACATCCAGAACGCCGCTGCCTCGGGTCCTGACTAGAACAGGAAGTACGATCACATAGTCCTGTGCTCAGGTCTCTGCACTGGCTCCCTGTGGCTCAGAGAATAGACTTCAAAGCAGCTCTGCTTGTATACAAGTCTCTCCATGGCCTAGCACCAAAGTACATCCCGGACATGTTGGTGCCATATGAACCATCTCGGATTCTGAGGACCTCAGGGACCGGCCTCCTGCTGGTGCCCAGAGTCAGGACTAAACATGGGTAACCTGCATTTCAGTTTTATGCAGCCAAAATCTGGAACAGTCTTCCTAGGATGTGAGACAGGCCTCTACTTTGGCAATGTTCAAATCTAAACTGAAAACTGTGCATATGACTGAAATTATTTTTCTTTTCATTCTTCTCTTTTATGTCTTAAACTATTTGATGGATAGCCTTTTTTGGCACCTTTCTTCTTTAAAGATTTTAATGAATTTTTTTCCTGTTGTGTGAAGCACTTTGAATTGCCTTTGTGTACGAATTGTCTCTACAAATAAACTTGCCTTGCGTTGCTGTCTCTCTGTCTCGATCTGTGTTTCTATTGTGTCAATAGTTGTCATGTTAGAAAAAAACATGGAAGACATTTTCTCAACAACATATTAGTTATTGGTGCACTTTCTTGTGGCTTTAAAATCTTTTAAATTACAATCAATCTAGGGTGATAATAAATAATCCCACACATGCTAAAATTATGCATTTGTGAAAGCTGACTTGGATTAGATTTGTACTGGATATACACTGCAGAGACGTGCAGAATCAAGCAGTGAAAACTTTGGCATGGTGTTTATAGTCTCTGGTCAGTAAAAAGTGAGTTTATACTAGTGAATCCCACTCATTTTTGTGTGGACCATTTGCATAGTTACAAATTGTCTGTTACGGATGCTGCACAAAGGGCCGTGTCTGCAAACATAACAGAAATTTGGCTGTGCTGACCGTCCCGAACCTGGCGGATGTGTCAAGTATAAACCGAACTTGACCCAGAGCTGTCCTGCTCCTTTTCACTCTGCGGCTCCCACTATTTCAAGCTCTTGTTCTCACACTTTTGTTATATATTATTTTATCCTTTCACTCATTACACCAAGAGCGAGACCATTTGGACATAATATGGCTTTTTCAAATGAGCGAGGGATGAAATGATGAAAAGTTCAGTTATACAATAATAAAGTCTTGTCCGAGGTGTACTAAAGGTGCAGTAGAGGAGGATTGCTGTCGAATAAGAACATGCATCAGAATGGAGGGGTTGCAGTACTTGTGGTTTGGGTAACTCTCTGAGCAGCTTTAGCTGGAGCTGTTTCATACGTTTGTTCTCATACCGATCACTTGGTAATCATCATGAGACGAAACGGAGACTTTTCTTCATCTCCTGTTTTGTGCTTCACGGAGACGTGGCTCAGTGAGCCGGTCCCGGACGGTGCCGTGCAGCTGGAGGGCTTTGCGCTTCTTTGTGCAGACCGCCAGAGAGGTCTGTTTTTACACCAACAACGCCTGGTCATCGGATGTGACTGTGATCTCCAAACACTGCTCTCCTGAAATGGAATATCTCTTCATTAACTGCAAACCATTCTACTCACCACGTGAGTTCGCCTCATTCATTCTGGCTGTTGTTTACATCCCATCGAGCGCAAACATGAGCGTGGCACAGCGCGCGCTCGCGGACCAGATTCTGAGTGCGGAGCCGACCTTCTAAGACTCCTTATGTATTATCCTGGGTGATTTTAACAAGGGGAATCTCAGCTACAAACTACCAAAGTATAGTTTATTAATGTTCCGACCAGAGACCAGAGCATGTTGGATCACTGTTACACAACAGTCAGTAACACCTTCCGCGCCATGGCTCGTGCTGCTCTCGGCTTTTCAGATCACGCCATGGTTCACCTGATTCCCACATACGGACAGAGGCTGAAGTTCTCCAAACCTGCAGTGAGGACCTCTAAGAAGTGGACAAATGAGGCAGCGGAGGAGCCGCGTGCGTGTTTGGATATTACAGACGGGAGGTTTTCAGAGCTGCCACAGATAGTTTGGATGAGTACACGGACACTGTGACGTTATACATTCGATTCTGTGAAGACAGCATTATACCAACATAAACCAAAGTCACTTTCAACAATGACAAACCCTGGTTCACTCCAAAACTGAGGCAGTTAAGGCAGCAGAAGGAGGCAGCGCACAGGGCTGGAGACAGAGAGCACTACAAAGATGCAAATTGTGGATTTAGAAAAGAGGTTGCTCGAGCTCGAACACAGCACAATACGCATCTGAGACCAACCCCTTGTGGGGCAGGGCCCGGGCTTTACAATCTGAATCCGAGCCCCTGCTGCGACAAAATTCGAAAACTGGCTTTGAGGAATAACACTTCTACTCCGGTTTGATGTGGACACCTCACGGTGGCCATACTCCGCAACCAAACTTGTCCGCTCCCGTGGCACCCCCCACCACTCTTCAGTTCAAGAACAGGAATAAAAGCTTTGGAACCAACTCCCGAAAGGCTGCTGGACCAGAGCGGTTTCTCCCGCCACATTAAACACTGCGCAGAGAAGCTGACCCTGGGGGGTTTTTCACAGACATTTTTTAACCACCTCCCTGGGTCATGCCACTCCCAGCCTTCAATCAGTCCATCATTGTCCCTGTCACCAAGAAGCCCCGATCCACTGGACTTAATGACTAAGGCAAGTGCCAAAATGAAAAAGTCCTGTAAGTTAGAGCTAATTGAACGGTCGTGGTTGCCCCACATCAAGTCCTCACCTCTCCCGCTGACCTGCATATGAATGCAGTGCGTGCGGCTGGGGGAGAATGTCTCAGATCACTGCGACTATCAAGAACAAGGAGCCCACAGGCGCTGTATTTCCCTTATTTCTCCTGACACAAACTGCTCTCCACTCCGCATGAACCTATATTAGTCCAGGAATAATATTACCTCGCACCACTCATCAGGCTCAATTCGGACGGGGATGAGTCTGTCTACGGAGGGTGGTTGGCTCTGGTGCAGGACGTAAACCTGGAGTTCAAGCCCAGAAGACAAGTGAGCATGATCTCGGACTTTCAGCTCCAGCCTCCGCCATCCACCACCGTGACTCTTCGCCTTCCTCTGCACCACATCACCCAGGAGTCAATGGGAACCCACATCACTCCCATCAAAAAAGGCCAGCAGAGGATGTACTCTGCGGCAGCGAGTACAGGAAAGCCAAGCTGCCAGCGGAGATGAGGTGCAGTTTCACGCCATCTTGAGTCTCTGATTGAGTCCATCCTCACCTCCTCCATCACCGTGTGGTACGCTGGAGCCACAGCCAGGGACAAACTACAGCGCATTGTGAGTTCTACTGAGAAGGTGATCGGCTGCAGACTTCCATCTCTGCAGGACCTGTACGTCTCCAGGGCTCTGGGATGAGCAGGTCGGATCACAGCTGACCCTTCTCACCCTGGACCTGGTCTATTTGAACCACTCCCCCGCAGGAGTGGTTCCCCCCGCCACAGGAATAGTTCCTTTCCCTCTGCCGTTGGACTCATGAACACTTCTAAACAGCTGTCACTTTAACTACAACTATTCATCACTCACTGCACTGTCACTTTCTGCACTACAACTGTAAATTTAACTTAATTCTCGTTTACATAGTAATGCCTATTTTTATTTTATTTTATACTATAGTAATTTTAAATTGTTTCTTAATGCATGCCCTTTGGATTGAATATATGTTGTTTTTATTATTGCTCAGTGTTTTATGTTGCACTTTAATGCCGAGACAAGTTCCTATGTTTGTGAATTTTTTTCATTGACAATGGCAATAAACCCTTTCTGATTCTGATCACGCCTTTGCAGTGACGTGGAGCAAACATGCTGCAATGTCCAGTGCATTGGCCAAAACGATTTTAGTTGTCGCCCCTGATAAATGCTCAACTAATACATTTAATCACTTTATATAAATACAAGATTATTGTGATGAAGAAAATCTTGAGATAGCCATTTTTGTCAATATTGCCCGGCCCTAATGTTTGGATACTTGGGTGTGAACGCTAACTCCAGCAAGTCAAAGTCCTTTGTTGCACTATTGTGGAAAATATATATATATATTGATATTTATAATCCATTTTTGACCCTTGAGTTATGAAATGGATTGAGGTTTATTCTTTGTTGCAAGAGAGAGGACTGAGCCTAGCCAGCCCTGGCCACAGTCTGACCCCTCTGTGCTCTGAGGATTTAGTACAAAGCGTCAGACCAATCACAGCTGATTAACATTCACACTTGACGACAGTCCCAAATAAACAAAGGGTTTCCTGGGTGGAGACTGTGGGCCTGATTCACATATTGGTATGATCCCTCACTCGTCCAGGAGGGTTCTATTGTAGATTCAGATTCAGTAGTAGTCATCTGGACTCTGTTTTTAGAAAAACAAGACATTTCAACTTTCATCCAAAAGTCATTCTCAATCTGCGCATCAAGTCTGAGATATTTATTCTTCACTAAGTAGGCCCTGCCCACCGGGCAGAACCTCCTGATAAAGGGTGTTTACAGTTTCACTTAAGACCATTCTTCTGTCGCTCCCTCATCATTGCTAATCAGATTCTCAATGATGAGCTCTAATGCTGCGAAGCTTAAATATTGTCTTAAAGGACACATATTAGGCATTATTTGTATAGCTATTGTCCTTTTAAACCTGCTCTTGTGCTTTGATGTTAGCACACCATCTACTGGCGGTAGAGGGAATCAACATGAGGAAAAAGAAGGCTCGCTTGCCCCAACATGCAAGTGTACACAGTTGAAATTAACATGATTTGAGGCCAAAATGTTCAGAAGGATTCTGGTGAGGATTAATGGGCTTAAAAACGGCACAGGAGACCTCCAGGTGTTTGATGTTTTTGATGAGGGAACAATGTTCTAACAATTGAGCATTTAATGTAATGATTGAATGCTAAAAAAAAAAAAGTCTGTTTGGCAGAGTCTGTTCTATATACGCTGTTTTGACATTTGTCTAATTTTTATTTTTTCCCCCCCTAGAACACATTTTATTTATTAAACTAACTATATATGAGACTAAAACAAGTCCATTAATGACAGGAAGTTAAACAAAGTGGCAAGATGATGCACTACAGTTTATTATGTGTACACGTTTGTTGACCGTGTATAATCTTTAAGTTGCATGCCATTTTTCAGTTCGAATCTCTGTGTGTGCAGCGTTCTCGTGCCAGGCGGGGCAGTTCCTGGAGATGTCGGCTCAGGAGTGCACTCAGTGTGCAGCCGGGAGCTACTCTCTGGGCAGTGGGGTCCGTTTCGACCAGTGGGACAGTCTGCCCGCCGGCTTCAGCAGTGTGGCCTCCTCTGGGGACAGCAGCACACATGCTCCCGACAACCTCAGCTGCAACAGGTGCAACTTTAACACGTTTCACAACCACCACAGTGCTGAGCGAGTCCGACTGAGCCCACTCTGTGACCGCCCACATAAAGTCTGCCAAAATGGATAATATTTTAAAGTTTGAAGAAAGTTCTATAAACGGCTAAAACATTTTTGCAGAATTAGATTTTTAAGTTTTAAATGATTTTTTTGGACACAGTTACCACAAAGCTAGTTAGCCGCTGCCATGCCATGCAAACTCTTAATATTTTATATTTTTGAAAAAACCTTAGTCAGTCAAGCTAAAAAACGGCTACATAGAAGTAACTTAATGTTGTTTTGGCTTTTAAAAAAAAACTTTCATAGCGAGCAGTACAGCATTTGAAACGTATTATTATCCACATTATGCTAATGGTAAAATGCTTGGACTTGATTGCATTGTCATTTCTTAAATAATCTGAAAAAAAACAAAACAGGAAATATTATTTTAGAGTTTGTCTGTGTTGGGTATCTAACTTTCTCTTGTCTGTGCAGTTCTTCGTGGCTGCCTCAGGGGGCGTACCTGGAGTCCAACAGAGACGAGTGCACGGTGTCTCTGATTTACGCCGTGCACCTGAAGAAGCAGGGCTCGGTCAGCTTCGAGTACCAGTACCCCGACCACAACCTGCTCTTCCAGTTCTTTGTGAGTTTTGGCCTTTGCAAATTCAAGCAGCAAAGGTCAGGAAAATGTGTCCTTGTATTTGTATTCTTGTTTTTATTTATGTCTACTGAAAATTTTACCTAAAACCTACAATTTTAAACATGTGAAACACATCTGCAAAATCTCTGTGCCGTTGCTTCACTGTGGATGAAAAAAGAAGCAAGCTAAAAGAAAAAACAAAACACTATTAGGTTTAATGTTTTGTGAATCAGCCTTAAATATACGTTATATTGAATTCTAATTAACAATCTGTAATTCTCTTTATTTATTCAAGTTGAAAGCGATAACAAAAAAATTACACATTTAACACAGAAAATCACTGCATATTTGAATGAAACTTATTCAACCAATTAAATGCAGTTATTGTTGTATTGATTTTGTATTGATTTTCTTTAGTAATAACCGCAGGCGGTGGTGCTAGGGGTTCCTCGTCCCCTGGCTGGAGGAGAACAAACGTGCTGTTTGTGCTGTCGTCTGGTCCACAAGTACTGGATGTGTCTGTGTGTCGTAGATCCAGAATGACCAGTGTCAGGAGATGGACCAAACGGCCGACACCAAATGGATCAAGCTCACCGGCCACGGAGAATGGGCGTCTCACACGGTAAGGTCTGGGCGTCTCACACGGTAAGGTCTGGGCGTCTCACACGGTAAGGTCTGGGCGTCTCACACCGGTAAGTTTGGGCGTCTCACACGTAAGGTCTGAGGGTCTCACGCGTACGTAAGGTCTGAGCGTCTCACACGTACGTAAGGTCTGGGCGTCACACGGTACGGTAAGGTCTGGGCTCTCACACGGTACAGTAAGTGTCTGGGCGTCTCACACGGTACGGTAAGGTCTGGGCGTCTCCACACGGTAAGGTCTGGGCGTCTCACACGGTACGGTAAGGTCTGGGCGTCTCACACGGTACGGTAAGGTCTGGGCGTCTCACACGGTACGGTAAGGTCTGGGCGTCTCACACGATAAGGTCTGGGCATCTCACACGGTAAGTAGGTCTGGCGTCTCACGGCACGATAAGGTCTGGGCGTCTCACACGGTACGGTAAGTCTGAGCGTCTCACACGGTAAGGTCTGGGCATCTCACACGGTACGAAGGTTTCTGGGCGTCTCACACGGTACGGTAAGGTCTGGGCGTCTCACGGTACGATAAGGTCTGGGCGTCTCACACGGTACGGTAAGGTCTGAGCGTCTCACACGGTACGGTAAAGTCTGGGCGTCTCACACGGTACGGTCCGGGCGTCTCACACATTGGTTGAGGAGGGAGTGCCAGACATTGCTTGGCCTCAGAGCTTTGTCGTTTGTTAAAATAATAGTTTGTGCAAATTGAATATTAAAGATCTCAAACAAATGTTGGGCATGAAATGGGTAAAAATGGGTATGAGAACACAAACATCATAAAGAATCTTCTGGGCTGTGAATCCGTCAGCAGCAGGAGGAATAGGCTCAGGAAGTGTGCTTACAAGAACAGGCTGGCAGCGGCTCAAATGGTCAGCAGTTTTCCATTGACCAAAATGAGGAATATTTAAAGGGCTGTATCCAGTTTCTAATAAAGTAAAAGCAGCTCTTAAGGCGCGTTCACACCGCGGCGGCCAAATTCGCGCTGGCCACCCAAATTAAACGCCTGTACATTTTGAAGGCAGCCGCCCAAAAATAAAAACAAAAATAAAAACAAAAATTAAAATAAAAACAAAAATAAAAATAAAAATTGTGTCCTATGGCAGTTCAGGTTAAGAGAATGGCTTCGATGTATTTACTTTACAAAGTCCAAAAACGGAGGCGATCGGCTCGGCGGCTTGTCTGGGTCCCACAGATACTTCAGAGGTGAGCAGAGTTTAGTGAATATCATTATTTGCTCCAAGAGCTGCGTCTGGCTGATTTTTTTCTAGGTCCGGGGTTTGCTTTGGTCCTTCTTCCGGGTAGTGCGTAGGTACGTCACTGGAGCGTAATCTCTGATTGGTTGCTGCGCCGCGTCTGCCGCAAAAAAGTTCAGCTTCGTCCTACTTTTCTGCGGCGGCCCCTCAAACGCCCCCGTCGCGCTGTGTCCGCCGCTCAAAACGCAGGATTCGCAGGTCGCCGGTCCACATCGACTTTGAATGTGAACTGGCCGCTTTGCCGCCGCGGTCTGAACACGGCTTTAGGGTGAAAATGAGACCGCTGTGTGCCGTCTGGATCTAATTATAAAGCATTTTATTCCCCGTAAAGCAGGAAGTACACTGTTGGCATGCTAATGTCTGTCAGCTTTACTGTGATGGTGAAAGGCTCTGGCCTCTGAAAGTTGTGTAAAGTGCTTCTAAACTCATCGCGGTGAATAATTAGGGCATTAGGTAAGTTTGGACCACTGCAAACAGTTTAAAACGAGCTTGTTCAGTAGTAAAAATTGTATCATTGCGCGTATTTTCTACCATCTCTTGTCATTGGTCCATATTTTTATTACATTTTTTGTCTTGTAAGTTCTGTAACCAAATCAAAAACGATGCACCTGAACTCAATTTTGAGTGTAATGAATTCTAACTTCCTTCTTTCACATTGTCATTATGGGGTATTGTTTGTAGGCATTTTTGGGCAAATAATGCATTTAATCAATTTTGGAATAAATCTAACAAAATGTGGGAAAAGTGAATGCTTTCCGGATGTAGTATGAAAAGTAAATAGTACAGATACCTCCTTTCAGATGTAGTGAAGTAAAAAACAAAATCGTACTTTTCCTTTTGTACTTTTTTGTATAAAACTGTAATTTAGCCTTATTACATTGGTATGTTCAAAAACCTTTAGGTAAACCTGAAATCGGGCACCAACATCTTGTACTGGAGGACAGGCGGAGTGGTGATGGGCAGTAAAGTGGTCAAACCAGTGCTCCTGAAGAACATCCAAATAGAAGGTCTGTTTGGTACTGCTCCTGTCCATAACACGCTCACAGATGGAGCCTTCTCACCGTGTTCTTCCCTCAGGCGTGGCCTACACCTCGGAGTGCTTCCCCTGTAAACCAGGCACGTTCAGTCAGGTGCCAGGGTCCTCAGCGTGTGACGCCTGCCCTCGGGACACCTTCTCTGGGCACGGGGCCAGCTCCTGCACCCCCTGTAACACCACCACTCACTACGCAGGTAACTACTGTATATCCAGTAATTATGTCATCAGTGACGTCTGATTGGTCTATAACAAACACCACATTTTATTGTATCTGTCTTTATTTGATATTTTTGTCTCTTACTTATCTATTGCTGATAGCGTGTGGAAATTATTTGCAGTTTTGAAACTTGTTTAGTTGGAAAGCGAAGTGGGATAAATTAAAATAAAAGATAATATTACAATTGTAGTTTTGGAGGCATGCAAAATTAGAATACAGACTATTTTACTAACACAATTTAAAATTACACAAAAAACTGAAAAAAAATAAAAAGATATCGAGCATTCATTTTAGTCCATATTGCCCACTCCTAGTTGGAAATTGAGGAAGACATTTTGCTGCGACAAGAATATATAATTCAAGTTACTTGCATTACGAAACATTACGAAAATGCAAAGATGTCACAAATGGGTTTTGAAAAGCCAGAATGCTGCAGCTTGATGGCTGAATGGATAGCACATATGGCAGGCACCTTGTGCAGCCGGGCTCAGTGTTCGATTCTGGCTCTGACAATTTGCTGAATGTCTGTCCCTCTTTCATCCCTATTTCACACTACACTGTCCTGTCTAATTAAGCCTATGGCAAAAACCCTTTAGAAATATTAAAGAAAAGCCAGATGCAGCATAATATGTTCTCTTGAGGGAATTTAAAGCAGAACTTAGTTAGTCAGGGACCTTATTGTCCCTGTGATGGATAAATATGTGTTTTTGGGGCGTTTGGAGCGTCCGTCGCCCCCTGCTGTCTCTGGGTGGAAAATCGGCCTTGCAACATTTGCCGACACCGACAACTCTCCTGAGAAAGCCTGGCCCTTTTTTATATTATATTTGGCAACATTAAATGTTTTTGTATGTGATTCTTATTATCAGGAATCAGAAATCAGGATATATTTATTGTCGGTGAACAAAATTCACAACATAGGAATGTGATTTGATGACAGACATGAGAGACATGCATAAGACCATCAGCCACCAGGGCACCCAAATGACGGCGCCTGCTGGGGAACTTGAACTCTAGGAAAATAAAATACAGTTTCAGCCATAAGCATAACAATAATACACAATATACAACACATTATGAATACAGTACACGTGGTCACATGGTGGAATTTTTAAGTTGATGGGGGATGGGTCACAAACAAGAGAAGAAATGGATAGGATAAGTTATAGACGGTTAAGTGAAGGCCGTGTGTGTGTGTGTGTGTGTGTGTGTGTGTGGGCATAGGACAGGTAAAAATACTTTTGGTACATTTGGTTGATCAGTAATTTGACGGATCAAATAGTCATCATCATTTCTGGTCCTCTGTGCAGCGGTCCGTTTGTTTCATTGAGTTACTCCATCTTTCAGCAGTCCCACAATCTTCTGCACATCTGTAGTCCAGACTAAGATGTTTCGGTTCAGTTCTACGAGCTGTGCCATACCGTGCTCGAGTCTCTGTTTGAGTCTTTTCATCCTTTCACTCAATTCCACAAACTCCTTATTCTTGTTGTCCGACAGTAGCTGAGTGAATTTTTCTGTCTTCCCAATTTTCCGATAGACCAAGGTGACTCCAAGCCCAATTAGAAGGAACCCCGCTATCATAAATCCAAATACGAATGGTCCTCCACATCTTCCACAAGCAGGGGCTCGATGCATAGAGCTCTATGCATCGAGCATAGGGCTCTATTTAAGAGTCCCGTACGTACCCCGCCGCATCCGTACCGTCCGGACAGGTTGCTTCTCCCGGAGCAGCTTTTCTTGAGGAAAAAACTTTATCCAATGCACTCAGAGACTAATCCATCAGATTCATTTTTCCGGAGATCAGCAGGCGAGCAGGCGAACAGGGAGTTAGAGAGAAAAAAGTTGAGAAGACAAGGCAAAGTAGCAGGCAGAGCGGGAGCAGAGGGAAAACACGTCTGCACTCGAGGGACGGCTGAGCAAGAAAGACAAAACAATTTCAAATAAAAAGCTGTTGCATATATTTTCTTACAATGTATTTTCATAAGGGAACTGCAGGGGGAGCTCTATTGCCAGAGTTACTTCGTTCTGCTTTAACATATTTCTTGTTTATTTCTTAGTTGAGGGATCATCCATGTGCAAGATCAAACCTCCTTGTTCTAAAAAGGACTATTTCCAGCTCCACACAGCCTGTGATCACGATGGAAAGGTAAACGCCAAGTCTTCTTCTTTAACTGGAACCAGAGCCTAACTTCTACCTCCTCTGTGTCTCCTCCTCTGTATCCCCTCCTCTGTATCCCCTCCTCTGTGCCTCCTCTGTGCCTCCTCTGTGCCTCCTCTGTGCCTCCTCCTCAGACCCATGTGGTGTATAAGTGGATGGAACCTAAAATCTGCCTGGAGGATGTCTCTGGAGCTGTGAGTCTGCCACCTGGTGGTGAGCGTGAGCCTTGCCCCCCCTGTAACCCCGGTTTCTACAACAACGACACAGCCACCTGCTCCCCCTGCCCCCCAGGGACCTACTCAGATGGGATGAACCGTAAGATGCTGATTGCTACTCTTGGCTTAGCAGCAAAACTGGGACTAAAACTGGGACTAAAACTGGGACTAAAACTGGGACTAAAACTGGGACTAAAACTGGGACTAAGCCAGGTCTAAAACCCGGTCTCAATTAGGGCTGGGTAATACCTAGTACCTCACGAAACGATAAGAATCCCGAATCATGGATTTCCCTTAAAACCAGTGTTAAAAGTTTACTAGAATTTTGATAAAGTATCAGTATCAGATTACAACTGTCCTCTGATGAAGTCACATGTTCAGCCTCGATGCAGCTGTCAGCAGGTTCAGAAGTGTAGAAATCTGCAATTTCTAATGACTTCATGTTGCTTAAGTGTATCACGACGTATTGTCAAGAAGTCCGTACGATATATAACAATATCGATATATTGAGCACAGCCCTAGTCTCAAAATAGCCACATTTGGACAGGCCCTGGTCCCCCAGCCCGGTTCATTTTGGCAGCCGACGTCACCCAAACATAACAAATGTCTTAATAAATAAAATCTCAGTCTTACCTGAATTATACTTTTTCTCCATTAGGCTGATCTCAGCGATTCACAAAAAGACGTGTAGTAATTCTACAATAAAGTTTGTGGCGCCGAGACAAGGAAACAAGACACAACTTCTGGTTTATCGGCAGCTTTTTTCACATTTTTATCACTTCTTTGCGCCTCAACACTGTTTTTACGTCTCTTTATGTAGTGCATTGGTTTTGGATAATTTTGGATGCCTTGTGTGCCTTGGATTGAAAAACGGGAAACAACTGATGCTAACGTGAACTAGCTTTGTTTTGCTACGTCTAGCTTTGTTTTGCTACGTCTGTCGGCTGAATAAATAAAGTTATAATCACTGGATCCAAGCTTATCCTCCAATCGAGGTCTAAAGCCCAGTACGCACCACTCAGTGCTCCAACACCTGTCAAGGACGTACAGCAACCGCACTGCCTCTCGCTGGAACCAAAATCCAAACCAGCCCCAGCTCGTCAACCATGTGAACAGTATGTTCATCCAAGAGTATGTGTCTTGGGAGGGAAAAAAGTAAACGTAAAGAGCCTCCCTATTCCCCACTGTTCACCAATTACAAGAGCAAACACAGACTTTAGGACTTATCTTGTACCAAATACAAAGACGACATATCCAAGAATGCTCTACATGCTACCACGATGCAACAGAATAATGCGTTTACGTCTGTTAAGACTTGACTTGAGTTATTTGTGCTTTAAATACACATAACACGCCAGGAAACATATAACAAGAGGGAGAATGTTGCAATTCATTCAGGTTTGGTGGATGGAAACGTTTTTATGATAGACATCGATTAGACATTCTACTTCTGCGAGACAGAACCGGATCCTTCGAGTGACGCATACCAAAGACACTACCTTCCACTGTTTACTGGGTTTAGGCTGGAACTAAACCATGACTAAACATCCCTGACCAGGGGTAAACCTGGGGAATAGAACAGAATTCACTTATTTCTGGATTATTTTCCCCAGCGTGTAAGAAGTGTCCTGCCGGCACTGAGCCCACTCCGGGGTACGAGTTTAAATGGTGGAACGTTCTCCCTCCAAACATGAAGTCCACCTGTTTCAACGTGGGCAACTCCAAATGCGACCTGATGAATGGTGTGTATGGATATTATTGATGTGGTTTCTCTCTGAGCTCCACACTGACTGTACGTGTGTGTGTGTGTGTGTGTGTGTGTGTGTGTCAGGCTGGGAGGCGGCCGGGGAGTACGTCCAGAGTGGAGCTGGAGGTTCTGACAACGATTATCTCCTCCTCAACATCCGCATTCCAGGCTTCAAGTGAGTTCACTGCCCGTGTGCTGCTCTTCTCTCGGCGACGGATGCTTTATGAACTAAAATGTGCAGAAGAGGACTTATGCTGTCTTTCGCTCTGTTCTTGAGCTAATTTGCAAATATATGTAAAGTTTGAAGCAGGTCATTCAAACACAAAAAGTAGACTGTGAGCTGCTCTTCCAAATGGTGAGGACATCCACTCCTCATATTGGTCCCATACTATCAGCCTCCATATTTATTTTATTTGGGTGTTTTGTTTTGATGACCTTTTTAAGTTTGACAGCAGAACAGGAACGAGAACATACGATCACATGTCTCCTGCACCAGAACATACGATCGCATTGTCTCCTTGCACCAGAACATACGATCACATGTCTCCTGCACAGAACATAGGATCACATGTCTCTTGCGCACCAGAACATACGATCACATGTCTCCTGCGACCAGAACATACGATCACATGTTCCTGCACCAGAAATACGATCACATGTCTCCTGCACCAGAACATACGATCATTGTCTCCTGATCAGAGAATAGAATACGATAATGTCTCCTGCACCAGAACATACGATCACATGTCTCCTGCACCAGAGAGCATACGATCACATGTCTCTCTGCGCACCAGAGATACGATACATGTCATCCTGCACCAGAACTACGATCACATGTCTCCTGCACCGAGATACGATCACATGTCTCCTGCACCAGAAATACGATCAATGTCTCCTGCGCACCAGAACATACGATCACATGTCTCCGCGCAAGAACATACGACGTGTTCTGCAAGAATACGATCACATGTCTCCTGCACCAGAACAATACGATCACATGTCTCCTGCGCACCAGAACATACGATCACATGTCTCCTGCGCACCAGAACATACGATCACATGTCTCCTGCGCACAGAAATACGATTAAATGTCTCCTGGCACCAGAACATACGATCACATGTCTCCTGCGCACCAGAACATACGATCACATGTCTCCTGCGCACCAGAACATACGATCACATGTCTCCTGCGCACCAGAACATACGATCACATGTCTCCTGTGCTGGCCTCTCTGCACTGGCTCCTGTCAGCTTCAGGAGTCATTTGAAGATATTGTTTGAATGGGCTGGCTCCTCCCTGTCTCTCAGAGCTCTGAGCTTTGAGATCAGTAATTCTGTTGATCTTAGACCAAGTGGGGTCCACGCTTTTGCAGTTGCAGGTCCCAGACTCTGGAATAGTCTTCCTCTGGGCAAACAGCCCAATCTCTGAATATTTTTAAATCTTTGTTGACAACCTTGTGTTTATAGTGTTATTTTAGCTTATTTTGGCAGGTCTTGTATGTTTTATTGCCTTTGCACAGCACTCTGGGCCATTGTGGTGTTTTTAAATTTGCTTTATAAATAAACTTGACTTATTTTGTGGACATAGAACTATTTAAATGAATTTTCCCAACAAATAAGAGTCTACATTTACTTCTGAATTTGAAGGGTGTCTTTAAGACTGCACCCATGTCATCTGGGGACCTACACATTCTTACACTTCTTATGTCAATGTATTTATTTGCTGAAGCGTTAGGCTCTGACGGAGTCTTATTCAGGTCACAATATAATTGTAAAAACTATGTTTAACCATTTTAGAAGCAAAATGAAGTCCTGTTAAGTCTGCATATTAACATTATTTTGTATTTTATACACTGTTGCGCTGCGGCCTCTTGACCAGGTCGTTGTAAACGAGAATTGGTTCTCAATCGACCTACCTGGAAAAAGTTTAGTAAAAGCTATTGTCTATATCTATCTATACATTTATCTAAACGTGAAGTACTTTTTGTCACATGAAGTTTATTTTGTCATTCAGAAAGTTGGACTGTAAAGCTGCTCACAGACTTGTGAAATAGTAATGTGTTAGTCAGTTGGAATGAAAGAAAAGGAACGCTTTGCCTGTTGCTTGGTCATGGTCTCAGTAATCGTGAAGAACTTGTTAAATCGTATCGATCTTGATATTTTGACATCCCCATATTCTGATCGTTGATTCCCTCTTTGTCCTGCAGACTGCCCACGTCCATGTCGGGGCAGTCGGCCTCAGTGTACGGCCGCATCACATTTGAGTTTGAGACGCAGTGCACTGCCGACTGTGAGCTGTACTTCATGATGGTGAGGACATCAATATTATGTGTACAATGACTTAAAGCGCTTCACCCTCGTCCCGTACCATCGGTCTCAACCAAAAATGTATCATAAGATCATAGTGTGCAATGAAAAGTGAATAAGAAATAATAAAACACATTCAACTGCAGGTTTCTAAATGAATGTATTTCCTGGATTACTGACATAAATGTACAACCAAAAAAGAAAGAATATACATTTATAATTTGTACAATCTATGTCAATAAATCAGGGGGGAAAAAGAGGGTTCAGATTAAATTCAAAACATTTTACTCAGGAATGTTGGATAGCTTGTGTATTTGAATAAACTAGATATTTTGGGAAGAAAAATAAAGATTCAAATGATTCAAAGTTTTTACTATTAAACTAAATAAACTAAACTGAAATTCCAAAGCACAATCATCATCTCCTTATTACGTTATTTTCTCTTTGTTCAGGACGTAAACCGCAAGAGTACGACGGTGGTGGAGTCGTGGTCCAAAACCCAGCCCAGACACTCCTTCTCCCACGTTATGACCCAGAATGCCTCGGTCTCCTACACCTGGGCTTTTCAGAGGACCAACCAGCCATCTGAGGTGAGACCCGCCCCTTTTTGCCTTTTTGGTCACGCGATAAAGTCAAATCTGATTCGCTCTAGCACAGATATTTTGTAAAAGCAGCTCTTAAAGTTATAATAAGACCGCTGTGTGCTGTGTGCATCTAGTTCGACAAAGCAGGAAGTGCACTGTTAGCGCGCGTTAGTTTCAAATGTATCTACAGGGACAATAAAGATAAAATAAAATCTAATCTAGTTCTTATTTTAACAATAGTCTATGGCCTCTGAAAAGCACTTATAAACTCATCATGGTAAATTCTATTGATGCTCAGAATGCCGTAGGTAAGTGAGAAATAACTTTGGACCGCTGCGAATAGTTTAAAATTAATTAGTTGGGTTTTGTTTTGTTCCAGCACCTCTAGCTTGAGTAATTCTTTTGATGTAACAGTAGTCTTACTTCACTGAACGTTTTAGTTCCCCATTCTCATCGTGACTGAGCCACGATTTTGAAACGATAACAGTCCTGCATTGCTTATGAGGGTCCAAATTCCTCTTTTTCTACAAACATTTTAGTAAGAAATGTGTGTAGAAATCTACAGCACACAGCTGCACTTAGTTATTGTTAGTCATTGTTGTACAGTTGTACTGTTTGACATGCAGTTTTAGTCTGAAAACATGTCACAAGTGACAACAGGCCTGACATGCACAGTTTTTGAAATGTTGTGGTCCATCATGTTAAAACTCAGTTTAGTCCTGCTTAGGCAAGTTTAGGTTAGTTAAAGGACACATTGTCCATCATTTGTTTTGTTAGTGGCCTTTAAACATTGAAAAATCTTGAGTATATTTACTTAAACATCTAATGTTTTGGAATTTAATATAATGTTTCTACTGTTGTTGTTGTTGTTGTTGTGGTGTTACTTTTAATGGCGGTTGGCAGCCAACTGAAAAGGTGCATTTACTGCCATCTGCTGTAGTTGTACGTCTTTAAAGTATGTGTTTTACGCTGTAACGTTAAAAAAGGAGAGAGAGAAAGAGAGAGCCCAATGTTTCTACTGAAAGCACATACACTTGGCGTGTACTCATCAGGAGGTGTTGGAACTCCTGCTACTGGCAGCAGAAGGAATTACTATGGGGAAATAAACAAAAGTTAGCTTTCCCCGACATGCTAAGGTAAGCACGCAGCTGTGATGATTTGAGTCAGATCTGTGTGTTTTTGTGAGACTCAGAAGGAGACCTCGTAAACAGGATTAATGAAACAAGTGTGAATGAAGCCAAATGCTACTCCAGGTACGTGTGTGGTGAGGGAGCAATGTTAGAACAGGGTTAAAAGCTCAAAATGTGTCCTTTTAAGGCCTGGTTTAGACATGGTTTAGTCCTGATGTAGTCCTTATTTCCACATTGTTTACCTGTTTTGTTTGGAATAGACCCACTTTGGACCTTGTTATGTCCTTCTTTTCCCCCGGTTCAGTCCCGGCTTAACCCCTCCTAGTCTAGTTTACGTATGTACATCATTTTTCGTGGTTTCGTCCCATTTAAGACTGTTTAGTTTATTAGTCCTGCTTTAGTCCTGTTCAGTCACTGTTTTATTTGTATTGTTCCTCAGGTGCGTCGCTACGTGAACGACGTGGCCAGGATCTACTCCGTTACTGTGAGTAATGCCATGGATGGAGTGTCGTCCCGGTGCCGCGCCTGTGCCCTGAGCAGCCAGCCCTCCTCCGGCTCAGCCTGTGTGCCCTGTCCCCCCGGGCACTACATTCAGCCCGACACCAGCCAGTGCACAGAGTGTCCCCCCAACACCTACCTGGTCCCTCACGCTACCCCCGGACCGGACGCGTGCCAGCCCTGCGGACCGGCCAGCAAGAGCGACAAGGCAGGACACAACACAAACAGACCAGCAGAGGGCGATATTACACCAAATGTCTAACACCGTAGATGGAGTGAATGAGTTTGTGTCTTTAAATCAACCTGTTAACCACTCGACACCGGCCGAATGCAGAAGAGTCATGTGTTACTGCTGCTTTGAATTCTGACTTGTCCAGACGTAGCCACAGTAAAGTATTTGAAAGTTTAATATTCAGCCAGACAGACTTTTTTTTTTCTGTTAAGGCCATACACTTTCACCTGGGGCTGTGAAAAATGGGTAAATCTGTTCTGAGTTTGTTGTCCATTCTCTCTTCCTCGGCAGACAGCATAGAGTCTGTGCGGGACAGACCGAGCACGGGTCCGTTCAGATCTAATTTTGTGAAAAGGCCAGCGTCCTTTTAACAAGACTTTACTTATTTACTAATTGTAAAAAAAATTAAATTGTATGGATGCAAATAAAAACACTTGTATCTTATCTTATTAAACCACTTAACAAGTTACTAAAATAGACTATATAAATGGTAGGCTTATTATTAATAATAATAATAATATAATATTTTATATTATTATTATTATTATTATTATTATTATTATTATTATTATTATTATTATTATTATTATTATTATTATCATCTATGCACTAATCAACTTAAGTAGTACTTCTTCATGTAAATAATATTATATATATATATGCTCTCCTCAGGACCACAGCCTGTGCTCCAGTGACTGTCGCTTCACCCACAGCGAGGGGAACCTGACCCGGACGTACGAGCTGAGCGCCCTGGGGCCAGTGGGGGCCCTCATGAATGGCCCCAGCTTCACCTCCAAAGGAACCAAATACTACCACTTGTTTAACATCAGCCTGTGCGGGGGACAGGTGGGAGGCAGGACCGTGTCACATGTCACATGTCACATTTCTCTTCTCTATGTACTGCAGAAACAATAAAGCATTTTGTCTAGATTAGAATCTTTAAAATACACATTTGTTGTTTGTTGTTGGAAATAATCACAATGTGGATAAAAGATTTCCTTTATTTGCACTTTTTTATTTGACAAATGGACAACCTGCCATTCAATGCATTCCCTGAGAATGTCCTTAGACTTTTGATAAGCGCTGTAGTGATAATATTAATGTCAATAATAGAATCATGTGAGTTAAACCATGTCGTTTGAATCAAAAGTGTGTTTTTCTGGTCAGATGGCCGAGTGTAAAGACAACGTGACGGACCTGTCGCTCTACGAGTCTCAGGGGAACAAACCTGAAGGAAGCGCCTCTGTTCAAGCCTTCATCTGTCAATCAACCATCATCCCGGCTAGTGGGCGGGGCTTCCACACCTCCCTCTCCTCTCAGTCCATCACACTGGCCGACGCCTTCCTGGGTCAGTCGCCATATTATCCTCAGACTTTCCAGCACAGAACACTAAGGGTCAGATTCCCGTGCTTAAATAGAGGCAGAGCTGGTCAGATAAACGCTAAACGCTCATTTTAGCACGCTCAAACGGTCGGTGTAAACTTTTGCAGTGGACAGACTATTGTAGTTTACACATCCATGTGGCGTTGAGCATTTCAATGCTTGAATATGGCTCATTTATAAAGATAAAATCATGATGTGTTTGACGTTGGGCGGACTGTTTAAAACACGCTTTAGGTGCAACACTATGGCCTTGGTTCTCATCTGTTTTCTCCCGAACCTGATAGTGGAGACCGTGGGGTGTGCGCACAGTTTGGATGACAGAGGAGGAGACGTGACTCTTGTGTTCCTCTTGTCTCGGGCGTCTCTAATAGAGCAAGCGACTGTTGCCCCGTTATCGTGTAGGTTTTGCAGGTTTTCCGTTATGTCCTTCTGTCGCTGGGGCACCCTGTCGGGGCCCTTCAGAGCTCAGCTTGCTCAGGACTGTAGCTGGAGTTTTACCTATTGTGCCTGTTTTTGGGTTGATGTGTAGAAACATGCAAACCCTGGCCCGGTCCACCCTGGGAGACAAACCCGCGACCTGTGGTAGACACAAACCAGACATTATTTTCCTAGAGGTGAAGATTTAGATAAGAACATGGATTTTTTAATGGTGAACATCTTCTGTCAACGAGGAGGAAACGCAGTGTTTCTGCTCGAGTTTCTTGGACTGGTTTCTTGTTGGTTCAAACAGGTTTGTGTTTGTGACAGGAGCCACAGTCGAGAACACACTGGGCGATATTACAGCTCGACCCGACCTGTTTCCAGACGCCTCAAAGAAAGTCCCTGACATCAATTTCTACTACAAGTAAGAACTTTTTACTTCTAACTTCTCTGCTATTATGTATTGAGTCCAAATATTCTACAACAACTTTTCCATCCTCTGAAGGCATACATTCAAATCTGCACAGACTTGGAGAGATTGTAAATTTGACAATGTTCTAACGATATCCTTGTGTGTTTTTGTTTGTTTCTCTTGTGCTGCTGTTGCAGGTCTTCAGAGGCCACGTCCTCCTGTGCCGCGGGTCGGAGGGTGGTGGTTCAACTCCGCTGTAACCCTGACAAGACCACTACAGGAGAGATCTCTGTGCCCAGGTACTCTGCCGCTGACCTCTGGCTCCTTTAGTCCTGGGATAGTCCTGACATTGTTCTAGAGCACTCATGATTCAGTCTGGGTTTAGTCTTGGTTTTGAGTGGTACTAGTTTGGAGTTGGTTTAGTTCTGGAAAAGGCCTGACATTGTTCGACTTTAGACTTTAGACTTAATTTCAATTTCAACAACCCCCGGAATAATTTATACCTGACATTGCTTCAGTTTATACCTGGGTTCGTTCTGAAAGGCCATTTATATTACAGAACTACTATTGGGGATATATCAAAGAAACCAGGGCTGTCAATCATACTATTTCAGTCAATTTGTGCAAAAACCTTGTGGCACTTCATACATGCTTTTACCCTAAAAAACACACAATTAAAACCTCATAATTCGAATAAGGTTTTCACAAATTACTCAGCCAATGAAATATTTAGGAGCTAGAGGTGGGAAATGTATCAGACATTTGATAAAATCGCAATAGTTGTTTTGAATATGTGCAAAAGTAGAATATTGAGTATATTAAAATTGACCTCACAAATATGTTTAGTTTTTTTTTGGGTTATTTTTCAGCCAAGACATTTACAGTCACATTTGAGCAGGTTCTTGTTGCTTTGTTAAAATATTGTTTGAAAAGTGAAGTCTTGGTTTAGTTTGATTGAAGTTCTTGATGCAGACTGTGTTGACCCTGTTGTGTCCTGTGGTCCCTGTGGTCCCTACAGTCAGTGCCCTGCCGGGACGTGCGACGGCTGTACCTTCCACTTCTTATGGCAGAGCTCGTCGGCCTGCCCCGTCTGCTCTGCCCAGGACTACCACCAGATTGAGGGCGCCTGCAAACGAGGGCAACAGGTACCAGCTGTAAACTGTTCCTACGCCGTTATCTTACTCTCAAATACAAAAACTACACGGAAGAATTTAAAGATAATCAATAATAAAATTAAAACACATGTAGCACATGCAAAGTGTTAACTCGTGTGATTAACTGTCGAAAACTGGTCCATTTATCATGAATTGATGCGCATTAATCACGCAGTCTGTTTAGACCAAAGCGCTGTGTTTGATTACACAGGTTTAGGAACGTTCAGGATCAAGCTCGCTTGTGAACACTCAAACCAATCATTTGGGCCCAATAGTCCACCAAACCACAACAGAACACATCTGACAGAACACACGCCAGGCCAACTCGGCCACATCTGTCACCTTATGAGCCAGTTACACCCGCAAGCGGCAATGAAGGGCCTTGAACCCACTGAACCTGTTGTTTGGTCATGTACATTTAGTTAAAACATCTGATCACACAGATTTATTTGAAATCTAATAAAATTATAGCCAACAGGGCTGTTATATAGGCTAATTTACTTAGATTTGTGAAAGAATAAAACATTCTTTATGAAAATGTCAGAAAATACTTAATACTACAAATTAGAAAGTTTAGTTTAAAGAATGACATTAACCTAAGAGTGCTGTGCAAAGAATTCTATTCCCGTGCGATCAATCTCATACATTTTCTAATTGATTGAGAGCACCAGTGTGTAAACAAGTGTCAAAATATTATAAAATATTCCTGAATTAAGGGTATACAGCAGTGGTCCTGGAAATGAAAAGTAAGAGTTAAATAGTATTTGGACAAGCTACTTCTAAAGTATCAATAATTAGTAACTGTCTGGATCTAACATCTGATTTATAACTATTGAATGGAATTGGAAGGACAAGAACATAGACTATTGTAGACAATTAGAAAAAGAGACAAAAATGGGAAAGACTGCTTATTTGGAGGAGCTGTTAGTGGGAGTAAAAGTTTGGGTTCAGAAAACTCCTCAATTCTCTGTAATAAAGTACACAGTACAAATATACTCGTATGTTGTGAAACGTCATGGTTGTAACGTGTGTGTTGTGTCGGGCTGTGTGCAGGAGGTGCTGTTTGTGTGGAGGGAGCCCCGGGTGTGTGTGGGCGGCGCGGGGCTGCCTCAGAAGCAGACTCTCCCCTGTGAGAGCGTGGAGCTGTGGGTGCAGCTGGGCGGAGGGCTGGGCGCGCTCACGGCACTGCTCCTGGTCTCGCTCACATGCTACTTTTGGAAGAAGAACAAGAGGTGCGCCTGCGATCACTCTGGATTCTGGTGGAAGGATACGCTTCAGTCCCTTTATGAACTTTACGTGGGAGATTATGAGTTTGTGGTGCCTTTACTTCTGCCCCTGTGGTCTGATGAAGAGATGGCAGTTGATTAGATACGATTAGTCGGGTCTACAGCGGTGCAAGAGAGGGCATTGCAACCTCATTTAAAAGTGTGAGCACCCTCATTTCAGATGTGTTAAATAATGACACTTAATGGAAGAGTATCATCTTTGCACCCGTTTGAAACTCGGACGCACCCTCAGTAAGTTTGGTCTAGGGCCTGAGCTTAGATCAAATGTTTATTTCAGACTTACTTGTATTCAGCCCAAGGGGAAAGTCTTTTCATTACAGACATGCAGCATCTGAAATTAAATATCTGTATCAATACAATAAATCTGTCTTTGTGAGCTAAACCCCTGGTCAAAACGGAATACATTTACATTATACAGTACCCTCACTCCATAGTTACATGTGTACGGTTTTAGAAGTGAACGGACAATTGCACCAAGACTTTCCAAAGAGGATTTGACAGCACAGAGTGTCAAGGTTTGGTTTGACAGCAGAATGCTTTCCTCTGTGTCTCAGTGGAGCAGCGTAGCAGTAACAGCCTGTGCAACACTGTGGAGCCGGCGGGAGGGAAAGAAAATGTCCACAATATAAGATGATTATAAGCTCGTATAGAACAAAAGACCAACATGAATTCTTTAACAAGTGTTACGCACATATTTGGACTTATTACGATGCAAACAGAAACATTTTAATGACATATGCAAACTCTATGCTGTAGTTAAAATAGAAAATAATATTGGTTTAAAACATTTTCTATTGATGTGATTTGTAAATGTCCGACCGCTGTTCCTTATAAAGATATTGTACAAAGTAATGGCAGTTTGATTCTTCCTCTTTGTGTCTTTTATTACATGTTGACTGTTGATAATTGTTTCCAGATTGGAGTACAAGTATTCGCGGCTGGTGATGTCGGCTAACAAGGAGTGTGAGCTGCCTGGAGCCGACAGCTGTGCCATGATGGAGGGCGAGACGGAGGCGGAGCTGGAGGACGAGGTGATCTACTCCAAACCCTCGCTCATCGGGAAACTCAAGGCCCTGGCATCCAAGGTATCACAATGTCACAAATATACTCCAAAACTAAAGCACGGAACGCGCTACAGGCCCGATTTAGGCAAGGTATGCTTCTCCCTGATTTCTGGAATCTTTTTAAGCCGCTGCACTCTTCATTTGTGGGGTGTCAGTGCAACATATCATGAGCATAAAACATCTCTGCTGCAACGGCCAATAAATCCGAGCGTCAGGAGCAAACGCAAAAAGATTAACTACAGGTAAACTGCAGCTGTTTCATCCATGTCCGTTTATAGTATTTGGTCCGCATATGACACCCAGCCCACGATACATCGCTATTAATCCAGTTTTAGTGTTGTTTATATAGGTTTACAGGCTGAACCCCAAAGCAGTGTCATGAGACCGAAGCAGGTTTAAGGTGTATTTTACAATAGTAACGACACCAGGAGCAAGATGACATTGGGAGCTGGATGACACCAGGAGATGAGGAAAGGACCCGGAAAAACGAGGAGGAGCAGCTAAGTAGTTATCCAAAAACATGGTACAAGTGCAAAAGCTCAGGCAGCACTACCGAACGGGACGGAATTATCTGGCAGAGTGGTGGATAGTAGACCGGTCTGATATACTGCAGGTTGATGAATTGATGAAGTGCGGGCGTGTCTCGTCTGCAGCCTTGTGAGAAGCCAGCCGCGCCCCCTGCCACACACACACATGCGCTCTGAAACGAGGGGGAGAGGGAACACGCAAAACTAAACCATAACAGGCTAAACATAAAAAAGCGAGAAAAGACTAAAGTGGATCCTACAACCTCTTGCTTGCCTCTGACTCCGGATCTCTCTCCTCCCTCCTTCTCCTTGACTTCTCCGCTGTTCTCTCCAGGTTCGCCCAGCTACCGCCAATAGATCCCACTGCATATGCACCCACGGTGTCCCTCAAGGCTCGGTGCTTGAGCCCCTCCTTTTCATGTTTCATCCGCCAACGTGGACTCCAATTTCATTGCTACACCAACGTCAACTTTACTCTCCACCAATACCATCACTCCTCACCAACTGCCTCTGCCATAAAATCCTGGATGATCCCCCAACTTTCTTAAATTTAACGCCAATAAATTAAATATTCTTAAATTATTGGCTTGGCTTTATCTTCGACCACACCTTCTCCTTCAAACGCCACATCCATTACACCACTAAGACTGCTTTCTTCTCACCTCCTCACACTGCCATTATCCTCACGTGTGTCAGTGGATGGATCTGCTGCGTGAAGCTGCTGTATGACGACACAATACTTCCGGTGTCGTCTATCTCTAACTTTCTGTGCAAAATATTTTTTTGATCTACATTTTACGAAAATATAATTTTCAAATTTCGTATAAACTAGATGTGCAATACAATACATAACATGTTTAGCCACGTGTTAAGTGGTCCCACGTGGCCCCATTCAACCACAAACACATTTTTCCCAACTTCAGCTCCACCAATATGAACCGGCCATACCGCATAAACAAGTGCAAATGAACTGCATTAACATGCATTTTAATTAATAAAATGAAATAAACTGACCACGTGGCAAAAACAAAGTAAACATGGGCCGATTAATCGTAATCAACATTTCCGAGTCTCTCAACATTGATATTGATATCGGCCCCAAATGTCGAGCCCTAAAACTTATATATTAAAGGTGCACTATGTAACTTTTCTGGTGGGGGGTGTGCTGCCCGCTTTTCACAATGGACATGCTGTTGCTTTCCTGGAATGTTCCCCAGTATGACATGACAATCAAATTACAAGTGTCCCAATGATGTCACCTTATATATTTTGCCACTCTTGAACTAACTCAGCATTTTACTCACGTCAGAGTACTACAGTGTAGAAAATGTTACACCAGTACAAGTACAACACCTGTGTACAAGAACTAACTCCAGCTGACGTTTGTGTGCAGGGAAACAGGGACAGCTACGAAAACGTGCAGCTGAACTCTTCTCACTCCAAAGCTCTGGTGTGGAGCTAAAGGACCACAGAAGAACGCTCCTCCTGCGCCCGGAGAGCCCGACTCCTCAGCTCCGCCCTCTGGTGACGCGTGGGACCAATCACAAACCCCCTACCCACATTGCACCAGTACCAGGAGCAGAGCCCGGGTCCAAAATGGTGCCTTACAGACTGAACTATGGCCTGTGACTTTACATGGGCGTGCGAGACTGTCCTTACCTCTGATACGATGGCGCGCGAGGGGGGCAGTTGGGATCAGCTCAGGGTACCACATGGACATACTATTTATGTTTGTATTTATTTGATTCATGGTTAAACTTGGCAGGATTTGTCATAAGTTTATTAATAAGCATCGTTCACAATGCGTTTTCAGTCTTGTCATAGGTTATTGAGCTTTAATATAGAGATTTTCATGTTCACAAATTGAGAAAAGGATGTCATGTAATGGGCTGTGGTGTTGACTGTGCATCTATGTCAAATAAAAGATATTTATATAAGAAACTGTATAAAGATGAATTTTTATGGCATTTTCCTCTTGTTATGCATGATATTGAGGAAAATATTAATAAGGCCACATTTTATGCAAAAGTGACTTTTTGGACCTTTTCACCACGTTATAACATAGCTTCATTCACGCCTGCTTAATTAATCCTGTTTACGAGCTCCTCTCCCTCTGCACCTCAGAAATCACTCCATTCAAATTTACCCCAGATTTATGACGCCAAAGCTAGAGCTCCGGAGGTCTCCTGTTCTGCCCATAAATAATCACCCGACTCCATCAAATCCGTTCATCAGCAGCATGCCGGCCTACGTTGCTTAGATAGTCAGGTTTTTCCCATGGTATTTCCTACTGTTGCCAGTGGATGAGGGAGCACAGACTGATGCAAGATAATGTGTGTTTTCTATAAATGAGCATTATTTTAAGTTCTAACATGAGATGCCAAAACAAATGGAAAATATGTTTAAAGGACAACCACAATACAAACAATCCATAATATGTGTCCTTTAATAGGAACCACTATGATTAATTCAATTTCATTTTATTTTGTAATGCCCAAAATCACAACAGGAGTTTCCTCAAAGGGCCCACCAACAGGGGGCGTAGCAGTTCAAACCTCACCCAGTGCTGTGTCCCTGAGCAAGACGAGCTTTGTAACTGCAGCTGGACATAAACCAACACTTAAGTTAAAAAGCATCTGGCATAAAGAAAAAGGATGATCCTAATGTAAGAATAACTACAGCTTTGTCCTGTAGTAATACAAAAAGACCTAACTAGAATCTTCTGAGTATGAGTATTATGCACACAAGTGTAAATGTTAAATGGAAAAATGATCAAATAAGTTCAAATTTTGAAGGTGGCTTCAGTGTTCATACCCTTGGCACCAGCTCCTCATCTGATTATGTTCATGTTTATTGCACAGTCTTAAGGCTTTAAAACAGGACTGCAAAATGAAGAAAATATGACTCACCTTCATTTTAAGGTGCAGGTGAATGGGACAAAAATCTTAAATTTAAAGATATTAATTAGAAACTTCTCCTGTAGTTTAAATGGAAGAAAATATTCTATAACAAGGTTTTCATCATTTGAATCAGGAAGTTGTGTGCAGAAACGGCCGAAATGGCACCTATTTGGGACAGGTTTAAATATCTTTGGTTCATTTTGTTCACATATTACATTAAGAAAAAACCTTTTATAATTAAAACTTGAATAAATCAGGCTTGGAATTAGATATCAACAAATCCTTGTGTACGTTCTGTCAGAATCCTGTAAAGTCTAAGATTGTAAAGTGTGGGGTGTGTAGGAGCTACTTTAAGGGCTATGTCTGTGTGGGAGAAAGATACATTTGGAGAAAACGCCCTTTGATACGTACAATGTCTTGGAGAACTCTATGGATGAAGTGGATTCAATTATTATTATTATTTTTAAGTTAAATGTAGCTATCTTTATTTCATATATGTTTTTGTTGTTCAAAAATGCCTTGAAAAACATGAATTCTTATTATGAATGGGCTTGCCTCTCCACAGAGCTGACAATTGACAAATCAATAATATCTCCATAGGGACCAGATGGCAGAATCCCCACCAGAAATGTTACGTAGTGCATCTTTAAGAATGTTCGACTTGATTCTGATTTATTTTAAGAGCAATCACATTCTTTTCCTTGTAACAGCACCTATTTTTTATCTTATTATTTTAAGCTGATTATGACATGTTACATTGGCATGTTCTTCCTTTAATACTTTTTTTTTTTTTTTTTTTTTTACATCAGTCAGTAATCAAATATGAGTTTAAGAACATTTCATAATAGGCAGTATGTTATATGTCCAGCAGAGGACGCTATATGACTGGGAGAAACATTTGTGTAGTCACTAGTCAAAGGTGGCACGATTGTATTTAAGTCAAAAGTCTAGTATTCTAATCATAATTCATTTAAAAAGAGTGTATTAGGTGTGCATTAGTCATTAGTTAAAATCATAGATTTCTTCCCCACCTTTTTTATAAATTACATCAACACATTTGTTATTTCAGTTTCAAGTAACAATGTTCTTAAAATACGACTGAAAAGTTCTTAATTTGTTTCTACCTCAATAATTTAAGTCAGAAAAGCCAGTCAGAAATGTAAGTTTAAATAGTAACTCTAAGTTCAAACTTCTCAAATTCAAGATTCAAGTCCTTTGTACTGGTGTGCAGTCCTGTTCTAGAGTCCTGGGTCCAGGTCCACTCCCGGTCCAGTCCCGGTCCAGTCCCGGTCCAGTCCTGATCCAGTCCCGGTCCAGTCCCGGTCCAGTTCCGGTCCAGTCTTGGTCCAGTCCCGGTCTAGTCCTGATCCAGTCCCGGTCCAGTCCCGGTTCAGTCCTGGTCAACTACCGGTCCAGTCCTGGCTAAGGCCTGGTTCAAGCTCAGTTTAGGCCTGGTTATATCCAGATATGTAAAACAGTGTTTCTCAACCAGAGGTCCCCGGGCACTTACCAGGGGTACTTGGAATGGTTTCAGACTTTAAAAGACATTGAATATGAATAAAACGTGTGTTTGTATTCAAATGTCCTTCTAGTGTTTTGGACGAGGTTTATTCCGGAAATGACAGAATTTAAAAATGTCTTTTCTTCAAATTATGTTCTCTTTACAATCAGTTTGTGTTGAAGCCGTCGGGCCGAAGGTACGTGCATATACTGTAACATATACTGTGCATATACTGTGCATATACTGTGCATATACTGTGCATATACTGTGCATATACTGTGCATATACTGTACATATACTGTACATATACTGTGCATATACTGTACAGATACTGTGCATATACTGTGCATATACTGTGCATATACTGTACATATACTGTGCATATACTGTACATATACTGTACAGATACTGCGCATATACTGCGCATATACTGCGCATATACTGCACATATACTGTGCATATACTGTGCATATACTGTGCATATACTGTGCATATACTGTGCATATACTGTACATATACTGTACATATACTGTGCATATACTGTACATATACTGTGCATATGCTGTACATATACTGTGATATGCTGTGCATATACTGTACATATGCTGTGCATATCTGTGCATATGCTGTGCATATGCTGTGCATATGCTGTGCATATACTGCGCCATATACTGCGCATATACTGCGCATATACTGCGCATATACTGTACATATACTGTGCATATACTGTGCATATACTGTGCATATACTGCGCACATATATACTGCATATACTGTGCATATACTGTGCATATACTGCATATACTGTGCATATACTGCATATACTGTGCATATACTGTGCATATACTGTACATATACTGTGTTCTGACATACTGTGCATATACTGTGACATATACTGTGCATATACTGTGCATATACTGTGGATATATTTGTGCATATACTGCGCATATACTGCGCATATACTGTGCATATACTGTGCATATACTGTACATATACTGTACATATACTTAGTAGACGTGGGGTTCCATGCTCATGCTTTCAATCACAGCAACTCAAGTTCTGAAGAATAATCCATCCACCTCATTTAGGACAAAGCCTCCACAAAGTTTGTGAACCTTTTTATTTATTTTTTTATTTCAACTTGTGGCTTTTCCTTCCTTATCTACTATTGAAATAAAAATATGCTTAAACTCATACTCACCTTATCCTTTCTTCCTCCCCTGCATTTTTGAACATTTCTCCTTTTATCCTGGGTGAATTCTGTTCTTTTTTCGCAGCACTCAGCCAAGGCCGTATCGGAGCCTTTTGTATCAGTCGGAGCCACAGTCCACAGTCTCCAGCTTTTCATTAACCAGATTCTGCTACTGTTTTCTTCCCCTCTTCATCCTCCTTTCCCACCATCCCTCTCCAAACGCCCCCCTGCTCCTCCCCTCGACCAATCTGCTCCCTCGGCTTTGGCTTCCGACCCAATCAGAGTGCTTTGTTTCAAGTGTCCCAGGTCCTGTCTCATCCAGGACGAGCGCTTCAGAGGACAAGACTGCACTGCAAAGAGGAGACGGGTTAAAGGTGCCGGGAACAAGGGGCAAAGAGGAAAGGGGCTGTACCATTTAGTACATGATAATCTGTCTCCATGGAGTTATGCTTAGAATGTCACACAATATGGCATTAAACATAGGCTCTCTATCTCCATGGAGACAAAAATATTACAGTTTACAGTAATTACAGTCAAAATACTTTTATTTTTAGCAGTAAAAACACCTGTAACTGAATAAATGCAAGATAAATAGTTTAATGCTATACTGAGGAATATTCTAGGCAAAGCAATAACATCGCCATGGAGACAAGAAGCAGACAGCCAACCCCCCTAACAGAAAAGGGGCATAGATTTGACTTAAAAAATAAAAGAAAATATAATTAGAATCAAGACTCTCAAAGTGCTTTACAGTGCATTCCGCGCTCGGGAGCAGAGAGCTATTGTAGCCACAGCTGCCCTGTGGCAGACTGATGGAAGTGAACCACCAACATTCACTCACACACCAGATTCATACTAGAAAATGTGGGTGAAGTGTCTTGCCTAAGGACACAATGAAAGTTTGCTCTAGCGCCCCACTGTGGATCCTGGTGTTCCAGCGTCTCCCATCCAAGTACTAACCAGGCCCTGCCCTGCTTAGCTTCTAAGATGATAAGTAGGGTTGAAAACAGGTATGGCCTGGTCCTGATTACACTGAGTGATATCCAGTCATTTAGTGCACATTTTGCAGTGCCTCAGGGCGACACAGGGCTAAGCTGGACAGGACAACTGTGAGCTCCATTCTGGAGGTCTGGACTTGGACTGCGAGAGCAGAGTTAAGGTTAAGTGTTGTATTTGCACAGCGTTTAAACCTCGTGAAAAGTAGCACGATGGCTCTGTCCCAGTCTCCCAAGTCCGAGTCCTCCTGTGCCAATCTGAATGAGCACCAGCAACTGAGTCCTCATGGATTCTCTCCTCTGTGTTGGACAAACGCACATTCTGACAGATTCTGGCAGAGGTAGGGCCCGTTGTCCGTAGCAACAGGCCGTGCTGGGTGGATGTGAATGGGTAAAGCCGCGCGCTAACAAAGAAGGAGATGCTTGGAGAGGGTAAAAGTAGTCGTGTTGACAAAAAAGAGCTTTATGTAACCAGGCAGCAGCAGAGACGGGCTGCATTCTTCTGAGGTTGTCCCACCAAGAAGAGAGAGACACGACATGCTTCACACAGATTTATTACACGGTTTTATGTTGCACCACCTTGTCTGCATGTTGACGGATAAAGTGACACTCTTAAATGTAGAGATACCAATTTGAAAACTAGTTTACTTACATAAATCTAGGAGTAAAAACATTTATCATGAAATGTTTTCATGATTACATAAGGCATAATATGTGGAGAGATATGTGTCTTATTTAGTATTGAAGTAAAATTAAAGTTAGTATTTGTGTAAAATTGAAATTGGCCTCATTTTAAAGTAAAAATTCGAATAAATCAGGCTTTGAATTAGATTATTAACAAATCCTTCTGTTCGATCTTGTTAAGTCAAAGATTGTAAAGTTTGGTCTGTGCAGATGCTTCTTTATGGGCTGGTCTTTGTCTCCGTGGACAAGGATACATTTGGAGAAAACGGATGAAAAGATTCAGTGAAATAATAAAACATCTTCAGGTGCCGATTGGACAGTTTTGTTTCTCTTTCCATGTGAACGCTTCTGTGTCGAGATGATCAAACTGACGGAAAAGGTCTGGAAAGCAAAAGCTGCTCGTAAATGGGTACAGCAGGTCAAAGAACCGATTAGGTGAGAGGAGAGACGTTCAGGAGCGTCTCGTAATTTAGCATTATCTCTCAAACTTTGTAGCTATAATTGCTAATACAAGGGCGCTCATAGACATAACCACACTTTTGGCAAACATAAATAAGTGACACCTCATTTACTTTGAGGATTTTAGTATTATTTTCTCGCCACACTGCAAATAGAAACTCACTGAAGCTGTGGTTTGTACTCTTAACAAACGCACACGTTAGTCCGCGGAGGAGGGGCCGCAGTCATCCCTGCTGAGTCCAGGTCCAAATGCTTTCCCTGGTGCAGTTGAATGCCTCTCCTGGTGGGACCCTGTGGTGGGACCCTGTGGTGGGACCCTGTTACATGCAGCAGGAACACCACCACACACACACTTCTCCACATGTGTTCATGGGATCTTTGAGATTCAAATTTGGTCAAATTGGTTTACAAACTGAACACATGTACATAATAATAACTCACAGCTGTGGCAGACGTAACCGACACTCCAGAGAGTGGGCACGCACTCCTCTGAGGGTGCAAACGCTAAATGGTCCCATTCACACAGCACTTTTCTACTTCCAAAGCGCTTCTCAAAAAGCGCTTTACATCAAGGAACCACTCACACACACACACACACACACACACACACACGCACGCACACGCACATGCACACACCAGATGTACGCAGACACTGGGGTGAGGTGGGTTAAGTGCCTTGCCCAAGGACACAGCCGTTCTCCTGAGGCTGCTGTGGGTCGGTGGATCTGACCGCTCCACCAGGATGTTAATGCCTCTGACTCACCATTATTCTGTGGATGAACTGATCATGTGTTCGGATCGAGAGGCCTTTGAATGTGAGATTTGTACTGAATTTGACCCAGATGAGACTAAACTGATGCTGTTTGAGGACATCTTGATTCTTATTTATATATAACGATTAGTCAATTACTAAATTCCTTCAGAATGGCATTAAACGTATCTGTCTGGCATTGGTTCAATCACAGGTGTATTTGCTTTTTGAAATGTCTTCAGAAACCTTCTATGAGCGGATTCACCTCCCCACAGATCTGACCTGTAACTTGGCTTGTCCACAGGGACAGTTAAGTTTGATGCCATACTGTAATAACCTTTCCATGGAGACAAGCAGGTGGCGGTCATAAAAGTTACACAGTGCACCTTTAAATGTGTCGTTTGTAATGACAGCTACTGCGGTGCGTGCTCGCGCTGTGTTCAGTGTAACAACAAAGAAATTGTGTTCACTCATTTGTGTTTTCAAGAGCCTAGTCTTACTTAACAATCATATCCTTAATCTACACCATAATTACTACTTGGCTAATCTTAACCTAGACCCTAACCTGAACCTAAATTAGTCCATATCTTAACTTTAATCCATGTTGTGGATCAAATGTTCAGTGGGAATCTGATCCTTTTTTATGATTTGGTTTAATAAAAACATAGTACATAATAGTAGAAAATAGTTTGAAAAGGAGTGGATAGAAGTGTAACCTTATGTAGACACACCCCTTTCAGCCTTTCAGTACAGCACAGTACTTTGTGGCTCCATAAAGTCAATGAGTGTACAATTTTCAATCCCCACAATAAATACACAACCCCACACTTACACCCGGACCCAAACTTCCATAGTAATAACGTACGTACTACATGTTTTACTTTGTTACATAAACTCAGGCCAAGATAGTCCACAACACATGTGCATATTTACACTCATTACGCCAAACTGATTAATGCTTGAGCTTTTCACCAAAACATAGCTTCATTCACGCTTATGTTGTTCATCTACGAGGTCCTCTGGCTCAAACACTGATTTACTGGAGGTCAAAGGTCGAAATCTGGAGCTTTTAAGTCCGTAAACCATCGGCAGACTCACACTGCTTTCATTACAGCTGCGTGCCTGCATTAGCATGTCGGGAGGAAGCGCTTGTTGTGGAATGCCTGAGTGAGAGAAAGCAACTTCATCACGTGGAATACATTAGTTTAAGTTCTAAAACATGAGATGGCAGGAAAAGTAAAGGTTCTCAAGAGCATGTTTAAAGGCCAATAACGGTATAAAATATGCATAAATATGTGTCCTTTAATGTGACCCTACTAGTGTCTTTTGGAAATTTGAAAATGCAACATTCCTGAAAGCAAATGACAATAAATGAAGAGAAGACAGCCAGAACTCGTCTCAGTGAGAAATCATTTTATTAAAACTCTAAATTAGTGTCTGCTTCAGTAATAGACCACAGCTGAGAACATTGCAGGAGAGTTCAGTGACTTGGAGTTATGACACATTTGTATGGTAGATCTGCGTGTGTGCGTGTGTGCGCGTGTGTGCGTGTGTGCGTGCATGTGCGTCTGTGTGTGCGTCTGTGTGTGCGTGTGTGTGTGCCGGGGGTCAGGGATATGGAGGTGTGTTTATTGTTTTGAATTTAGTCTCATTTGGTGTATTTTTGTGATAGCGTTTGTCGTGTTTTCACGCCTAGCACTTGCTTTGTTGTGTGCCACGCTGACTCCGAGCCGTGGGCCGGGCTCCAAGTCCTCTCACGCACATGTGACACGACACCCAATGATAGCCTGCTTCATTTAAAGGTGCTAACATTGGCTTTCACCTATGAATCATTTGAATATTGAGTGGAACTCATTCGACCTGACATAGGTGCACATGGCTTTTGTAACAATTACTTGTCGCACCTATATTAGCGGTGGCATAGGTTCTGGAAGTAGCTACAGTCTTGCATAGGCTCACAGAAATCTCTTCACTTCCACTGATTCAGGCTCTGTTTAACGGCAAAGTTGATGCAGGAAAAAGTTACATTCATGCTGAATTTGATCTGGTTGTGAGAGAAACTGTTTACTGTGAAATTTTAGCTCCACATCGACTGTCCTACCGGCCGCCTTTTCTTTTCAGTTGTGTATTCTGGGCTACTCATCTGCATGATAAACATAAGTATGGTCATTAAAACACATATACATTTACCCAGTTCTTGACCATACAGAGCTAAACTGTATTGGACAAGCACCGATCGGTTAGTCTTTGAGTGTGGTCAGCACTTTCTAGCGGATTTCGCGTGTCATCAGCGTTGTTATACGGTATTTTTTCCAGGGTATAAGCTGTGTAATGCAGAGAAAAACTCTTGATTCCAGCGGAATTCAACGAGGGCAGATCACTTTCAGCTTCAATTGCTCAGAACACTACTACAATGATAGTTTAAAAAGAGTGGAAAATGCAGCGTATTGGACCTTAAGCAGGGCATTTCAGAAGAGGCAGAAGAGACTTAATGACATAGCGTGCACTTGAAGGGCGACTTGGCCGATAAATCGTTACCTCAAAACTATATTGATACTTTCTATCTGGCCTAATTGAGTATGTTCATCAAACTCCTACACTACACAGAAAGTCAATAAGCTGTCTTATCATGCTAAATGTCGTGAATATAGACTCTAGGCCTCACTGAGCACGCTGGGGGCAAGAAGATTGTGCAGCAAAACCAGCCTAGACTACATGATAGGTCATCTCGGTGCGTCTGCTGATTTGTAGTTTTATATATAACAAAGTTACCCGAAGAGCCAAATACGATGGTTAAATGAGTCCACTTATAGTCGACAAAACAATAAGATTTTGTACCGTATGCCATATGGTCTTTGAGCCTTCTTGCAGTGCTCAGTCTGTTTCAGTTAGAATCCTTTAGCACATAGCTGTCTTTGTCTGGGTGACTTCCCACTGGACTACAGTGTTTTGATGTGTACTATTACGATCAGGGTCGGCAACCTCTACAATCGACTTCTATATCTATTGACCCCCATTTCTAGACACGCGACTTTAACCGAAACATAGACATAGAAAATAACATCACCATATAAGTCACGTGGTTAGCGCGCAAACAGGGAGAGAGTCAACAGAGCACCACTCCTTGCTTGATTTTACAATAACCTAGTTATTATCGACAACGAGGGATGCACAAACTACATGGCAAGTGCTTCTCTTATTAGCTATAATATCCTACTGTATCAAAATAGGACATTCATAGACTGGAGGCTTTCAATCGCGCAACAAATATTTATTATGCTAGATCTACGCGGGCTTCATTTTATGAAGCTGATTGTTCTTTCCCTCTGTAATGTTGTACAAATGATGGGATTCAGTTCGAAGTAATTTCTCCCTAGCTATGACGTCACCCTATGAGAGTTTGCTATGCCTGTATCTAGATTGAGAAACACTCCACCACTAAGACTTTCTGAAATCATATATTATATACATTTCCGATAGCTGTTTAAAAATGAGTTGTAACCTCCTTATTACAATGGTTAACGACTATGTGGAAATTAATTTACTAATTTAATAGGATGGCTATCTATTGTGGAACTTCTCGATAGCCATGATTGAGTGAATATTACCTGCGATTATTATTATTATTTCTTTTGCTGGAATATTTTACACGGCTTAATTACAATTAAGATAATTCAAGATATATACAGTCAGTGCTATAACCATGCGTGTGGTTTAACGTTTTAATTTACATACGCGTTTATCACTATCTCCGGCTTAGTTTGCTAATAATCAAAAATTATCAAGTATCTTATAATCTAAGTGTGAGTATTGTTTGTGAGGATGCACAATAATACCAACTTCTTTCCTAGCAAATATTAGTCTTTAGATGTTTTTTGTAATAGCCCTCCCTCAACTTCTTGCCCTCAGAAGTTGGACACAGATTAATCATCATCAAATCCTGTGATCTCTGTTCTCATCCAGCGATCTTTTCGTTTCCAGTTTTGTTTTATCACAATGCCATCTGAGTACCCTGGCACTGCTCCGCGCCCTATAGTGTACGATCTCGTGCATCCGAGCAATGTAACAGCGTGTCAGTGGTCGAGCTTCATACTCAGAAACGTTACGATAGTGCCGCGTGTCTATAATATTGATGATATTGAACCTAATTCCGTTCTGTAGCATCGACTTATTGATTAAAAAAAAACAAAACAAAACTAATTAGACACATTTAAATGGTGAAAAATATTGACACAATGCATTATCTATTGGTCAACAGATTTAATTTTTTTTTAGTGTTCTTTACTTTTGGACTCACATTCGAGTCTTATAACTCACGACAAAATTGTATAGATATTTTACTCGATATTCTAAATTTTGGCTTTATTTGGTGTTGTATTTATATATCTATATATTAAGTGCAACTTATTTTATAAATTATATTATAATATCTGTGTGTGTCACCGATTCAAGACATGAAATATCCTTACTTTTAAGAGAAAAACCGTCTTGCACTAATCTCTTCTGTCGGAAAATTATCGCGTGGAATGTTTTTGTCCTCCTAAGAGAAGTGACAACCCACATATATGATTGGTAAAGACAACCACTACAATTACACAGTATCACCGCCTCTATTTTGTATCTGCGTAATATTCACACAAAATAATTTCTATTTTGTAGAGACTACCCTCCTAGAGAAACGCCTATAGTTACAGAAAGGCAGTAATAAAAGATCTCGGCATCTTGCAAGCCATTATACATTTTGTAGTTTGTCAATCTAAAATAATTTTTGACATTATAGTTAGCAGTTTCGTTCCCTCACGTCTTGTTTGTCCTGCTCACCCGGTAACTTCCTAGTGTTGATGTTCATCTAAATTTAATCACATACTTTAGGAAGTGAGATTAAAATGACTTTATCCTCTATATCCCCTATAAATATGGTGCGTATCTCTTTGTATGTATCTTTCTTTTTTAGGTTTATATTTGTTTTTTTGCAAACTGAATTATTTTCTATTAACAGCTATTTTACTATACATACGCCACAGATATTTCCTTAGGTATTCTATATATTCCGCTCAAGTTTATTGTCCCCACCTTGTCAGAGGCACTTTAACTAAAAAACTCGTCTTTAGTTCCTCTCAGGTGCCTTAAGTATGATTCAACTAAGACTTGCGTAATTGAAAATAACTAACGGCGCTCTCCCCCTACCATGCAGGCGCCGAAAATGATAATAGTACGCATCATAAAGAATATAAAGGTACTACAAATTGCATTACCTTCATGTAATCTCCAAGTTCTATGATATCACTGGTTTTACTGCTGCAATGATTATATCGCCATTTTATTGCCTGACATGGAATAATCTCATACATAATATAGATGCGTTGAGTGTTGTCCGTTTGTGTTCCTTTAGTCTCGCACACTTTGCTGATCCACGTTTTACTTTGGTATTTCTTTGGCGTCAACTCTTTGCGAGGGTTCTCTTTAGTGGAGTGGCTCATGTCTGAGGAGAACGCCAGCGCTGACCCACCCACAACTACCCCAACACCACTCGTACTTCAACCTCTCGTCTTGTGTTCACAAAAAGACGTAAAACGCACCGTGACTGTCACCGCGTTCTCTAGTGACATCCACACTTCTTCTTCAATAGCAACTTACATTCCTGCAGTCTCCTTTGGCTGATTCTCTAACTGTCGATGCATCAGTGACAAGATTCATGATTCCAAACAGGAACAAGCACCCTCCGCGTCCCAAACACTATTAAACCAAAACAACTTATTCCAAAAGACTATCGTTTCCTCGCTTTCCACACCTATGTCCAAGGTGCTGTATTCTTACACAAACAGTTTCGCTCTTTTTATATTTTTTGCTCTGTATCATTGATTTTCTGCTTCATTAAATATTTCTAGCAGTCTTCGAGCCTGAGAATTGGAGGCACACATTCTTAATGTCCATATTTCGTCTTAATAGGGAGCTATCACGCAACTCCAGCCCGATTTATAAGAGGAACCATGTTCCATCTAAGCTCCAGTCTGAGAGAGCGTTAAACATTGATTAGCGCTTACGCGAACCATCATATGCTTGTGTCCTTCACGACCATGCATATATTCGGTAACTATGAACAGAAAGCTCCCACTATTTTCTGTATGTCCCTCGGTTGAATATCTTCAGAAGATAACAAGAGATGATAGCGTTGCTGTCAAAACTGGTAACTCTCTTACGTAAAATACCATTACACTATGCAAAATTCTATACCCTGATAAATACACACTTGAATGGATTATTTATGTTACTGCGCGCATATGAGCACTGAGACGGCTTCAGTAGAACGGGTTATGAAAAGCGGTCATACACACTCATTAACATACTCATTAACGGGGACATAGTGAGCCAAATCAACTTTTTGCGTTGTTTGCAGCTCAAGAGGTTTTTTGGAGTAGTTGTTGTTTTGTTTTGCCGCATTCACTAATGTTTATTTATGTTTTAAAAGTAAAAACCTTCACTGGGCGTTTCCATTTTCTTCAATCGTACTATCACATCACGTCACTTCTTACTGTCATGAAACGTGTAGCGCACTAGAGTTACCGGGGTACAATTACACTTACAACTACACTTTAATTAACCTTAATTCATAAAGCATGAAAAAAACCTTAATTCATAATGAAGAAAGAGTTACTGATTATGAATTAAGTCTTGGTCCATGTTTTATTAAGGCTATTAAAAGTATTATTAACTAGTATAAAGTGTTGCCATGACATGTTTACTATACTATGCTATTAAAATGGAAAACAAAGCATAATAATGAAATAAAGATGTTATGAAGTTTCTCACCATGGCTTGAATAATATCGCTATGTACAGTAGACATGGTGAGCGTTTATGTTCCATAGCAGCGTTGTCAATGATGAGCGTGTGTTAAACCAGTCTGATTATTATGAGCTCTGAGGAGAGGGCGGAGGCACCTGCTGCTTTAGGAAACACATGTCTCTGCTGCGGCCGCTCAGATAAAGGGATTCCATGATTAATTAGAAAAAAAATGACATTTATACCAACAACATGATAAACAATAGAAGGGTCAGAACACGTGGATCTAAATATGTAAACAAATGTTTTAAGTCCAAGTATTTTTGTACATATTCACTCAGCTGCCCTTTTCAGTCCTTTGTCCCATTTTAAAAGGGCTACATTATGTGGTATTCACTTTTCAACTTTCCACCATGTAACATTTCATCATTGGAACCAAACCTGGTGTTGTGGTTCAATGACTGTATGGATGTTTGTGAGGGTTGGCAGATATTAATCAATACTAAAACAAGTATCAAAACAAGATCTATATCAGAACTGGCATAAAATCACATGGTGACAAAAGTACTCGGTAAAAAACATTGTATTGTCTAAAAAAAGAGAATCGAGTATTCTCTGGCACTGAGTGTCGGACACAGTTTCTGCACAAGCGCTTGCCCATTGAAGTGCCTAAATGAACCAAAACAAACTTGGTGGCGCCAACATATGTACCTCAGCCTATTTTTACAGAAATATGGCCAATTTAGTTTTTCAAAAATGAGCAGAGCTAAGCATTTTGTGCATTTGAGGAGGGAAAGATGTCTGTGCTTTTCTCTCACCTGCATTTGACAAAAGTTGAATTTCTGAGCTTGCTTTGTTCTGTTGTGACGCTTTGACCAATCAGAGTGAAGTATTTGTCAAACGTCCCGATCGCTTTCAGAGAGTGTCTTTCCTCTCAGTAGAACTCAATTCACAGTGCTACACATTCATCTGGCACTAGGTTACCACCTCCGGCCCAAAGCACTCTGGCCAAATGTGCACGATGTGATAAGTTCTGACCAATCAGTGCAATGGTGGGCTGGACACAAGAAGTTTGTTTTTACATTGTGCAGAATGTCCTCGCCCCCTTTCTACTGCCGAGCAACCAAGACTCGCGGCTAACGGTACGGCTAACGGTACGGCTAGCGGTGCGGCTAACGGTGCGCCTAACGGTATGGCTAATGGTGCGGCTAATGGAATGGCTAATGAATGGCTAATGCTACAGCTAACTCTAGCATAATGTAGCCCATTTAAATGACAATAGCTCCCAAGTTGTGCTATTTCAACCATCAGTAGTATAATACAAATATTCAGACACATTAGAAATGCAAACATCAGTTGTTATTACAATGAGAACTACAAAAGCATGAATAGAAAGGGAGTATTGCAGATGAGCAGGGTCCAAGCACATTTATGTACACCGCATCATAACAAAGCTATCAAAACAGGCTCCAAAAAATTCCTCCTAAAAACGTATTGTTATTATTTTTTTGTTCTTTTGTTTCTCTACTTACAACAATGTCAATTCTCTGTATTTACAACCCTAGAAAATAATTTAATTTTAGTTACACATTTCTACATCTGATACAATACAGTTCTAAGTCCACAGAGACATGTTGGTTGGTCTGTTTGTGCATGTTTGAAGCTCGACAGTGCCTCTGGGTTGGCACATTAAACAATTTTACATTTATTCTTCCCATAGAATTAGGAAAATGTATTAAGAGTTTAAAAGCAGGCTGAAGGCCAACAGCTGTTTTTTTTGTTTATATGTTTTTTCTTGACATTAGAATGTTTTTTAATTTTATTTTTTCAAACCACTCAAATTACTCAAATGCAGAAGTCATTTGAACTTCTTTTTTTTTTGCAGTGTATGGGCTGGCATGATAGGGCTAATTAATGAGTTGTTCCATATTTTTTTCAAATATAGCTTGTTATCCTCCATAAAACTTTGAATACACTTTGTATTTAACTTTATGGGGAAAACAAATGGAACGTTTACCCCCATATCTGAGCTCCATGTGTGTGCAATCGTGTACAGAGAGTCCGACGGAGGAGGATTTGGCGAGGGTGTGGCCTAACAGTCGAGGGGCGGGGCTGGGGCCGGTCACAGAGAGGAAGTGGTGGAGTCGACAATCTCTCTCCCGTTGCAGACCGCCGGGACGAAGTGCGCACTCACAGAAGCTGCAAACAAAAGCAAAAGTACTCGATTAGTATGGGATAACTGGATGGAAGCTTTAGTCCGCAAACAGTCAACACATCGAAACAGTGGAAGCTAAACTTTTTTTAAAGTTACAAGAGTGAGCTATAAAACAAACAACAACAAAAACACTTCTCTCACCACATTTTTCTTAACGCTTTTTCAACAAATGTGATCTAAAAACTGACACAGGTGCCTCCATGTTTGTTTTCCACGTTGCTCTTTTTTCCTCCATTTTGGTCAATTCTCCAACTGACATTGAGCACCCTTCGGTGGTTATTTAACAGAATAAAGGCTTATCATTATGAACCGTTGCAAGTACAGTATAAATACAGTGAAGATAACAAGGGTGTAATTTTTGGCTTCCACAATGGGGGGGTGAAGATCCATGCTCTGGCAAAAAGCCGACACATACAGTATATTTGTTTAATAATAGGCAAATCATTATTCATTTTATGTCTAATGGGTTAATTATGGGCTGATTAATGAAAGACTATCTGTTTCGTAAAGTGAATCATCCATCAAATAGTTCATTTAAAAATCTGTTCAGATACAGTGTGAACGTATCTTCAGCATAGAAGTTCCTCTGTGGCCAAAACCACGAGTGCTCACGAGTGTGAGACTGGGACAGGAGCGTAGAGCTGAGGCGTGAACTTCACCCCTGAAGAGGGATACGATGCTGAGTTTGAAACACGATTAGGGAGTTTAAAGGGACGAAGATGCGGACGGGAGCTGTAGGCCTCCAGAGAGAGGTGATGATCACTCCATGTTTGGAGTGCTCTTTCTCCGCTGTGAGGACTTTAAAAGGACATGGTTTGAATGGTGGTGGCCACAAGTGCGAGAGTCCGTGAGTACGTGGGAGTCCGAGGAAAAGCTGTTACATGAGACCTCAAAAACACTTCATGGGATGTTTCAATGCCTTATTGGCGCACAAACTGTAGCTCTGTGGTTTTGGTCACAGATAATGGTACAATGCGTAAAACACAAGTCATCCAGAGGGCTTGAGCTGGTCCCAGCCATCGACCACATTTCGGTCTAAGCCTCATAAAAGTCATTGTTAAGCGTGTAAACCTTTTGGTGTTTTAGTTTAGATAGAATAATTGGCGTATAAAACAGACAGCTAATGGGTAACTAACTTTAAGTTGAGATTTCTGCTTTGCACTATTTGGACGATTACACTTTTAATCAAAGTCACCAGTGACTGTTTTAATCATAACTCCCTGCCTTCAGGTGTTGCCACGTGTACCAAAAAAGAATGCCAAAACCATCACCATAGCCACATTTAAAGAAACCGATAGCGGGGCAGACGTTATAGACCACAGTTGTTTACTGCTGATTGGGAATTGTTTTTGTAGGTGGTGTGTAATTATCAATGCAAAAAGTGTATTTGACTCAAATAAGGTTGATAGTTTAGTTTATTACAGTGGCTTAGTAGGCGATAAGCGTTCGCCATCTATTCAATTTAACATTTGTTAGTTTGGCCTTCACTTTCCTTCATTCTGCACAGTAAACATGCTCTGCTCACTCAGAGGTAAACTCCTTTCATATCTAAATGTTTTTAATTATGTGTGCGTTCACCTCTCTCTCTCTCGAACACACACATACACACACACACTGCATTGCCATGGATACTCGCACCGAGGGGAAAAGGGGCGGGGCTGAGCGAAGCTGCCTTTTTTCTCTCCGAAGAGACGAGACGCAAACTGTGATCACAACACGCACGAAGCACATGCTCTTGAAACGTAGTAAAGGCTCGTCAAAAAGATGATTGACGACCGTAGATTGTTCACGTGACTCTTCCCAAAAATATATGCGAGGCAGAGCTGTGTCTCAAAATAAACAACATGAAGGCTCCTCCAAGACGCAACTCGCGGCTCTAATGAAGTGATAAAGGCTCGCTATCGGCGTTGTTTTAGTAGTTTAGTTTAGTTTAGTCTGAAACTGTGGTTAAAGTCAGGCCAGAGCTTTAATTCATCAAATTCATTCGAGTTATGGCCCAGCCGTACTTAAAGTAGTGTATATAGTCATGTGTTTTGCAGGATTTGGAAGGCTCCCGATGGCCCCGCCCTCTCAGTGCAGACAGTCAGCTGGAGGCCTCTGTCCAACTAGCTCATGATTGAAAGTGTCAGTCATACAGTAATGATAACTGCGGAGGAGGAGGAGGAGGATAGGAAGAGGAGGAAGAGGAATACAGGGCCACATTTAGAGTGTGGCAGGCGCGTGGCCCTGGGTTAGAATAATACAAGAAAGAGTCACATTTTGACATTCTCTGCTGTCAAAATGAAGGGTTCAGCGTACAGAAGGGGGAAAGAAAAGAGAGCTGAAGATTGGAGCAAATAAATTGTAGCTCTAATTAGGACTGAAAAAAAACCCTTATTTAAATAAATGCAAAAAAGGGTTATTGAAATGTGAACAAAATGAGTAATTGAATAATCGTTCAACTGTTTGTTTATTCGAGTGCGCTTCTGCATCTGAACCCCTACAGCAATTCATCATCACGGTTTTCAAGTCATTCTAAACATACTTTGCATAATGTTGTTATTGAAAGTGCACAGCGGTACCCACCATGCGAGGCGTAGGTGGTGGCTGCCCCGCTCACACTGAAGCGGTTGAGGTTGAGTCTGTGGCTGGCCACGTTCTTCTGAGGCTGGAACAGGATGATGTGGACCTTAGGAGCGAACATGCAGCCCAGCACCACGAAGCCGCTCAGGCTGACGGAGATGCACATGGTCGTCGTCTGCACCTGCAGATGGGACAGGGGCACGCAGAGATCACAGCTAGCAGGAATGTAACTAAATCTGGTATAAGGAATTGGCGTCATTGCAATATTCAAGTGGACATGTTCTACTTTATTTTAACCTTGAAGGGCCTAAACATGCTTTTTGGCATTTGCATTTTATTTTTCATAACATCTGTAGAGCTCCAAGAGATGACATCACGCAATTGGTTGAGTTTATGTGACATCACCTACAAACTCCTCTAACGGACACTTCAAAAGCACTTCAAAATTCAAATCACCCAAAAGCTGTAAAAACAGATTCTTCCTTTGTAAAGTACAACATGTAATCCAAAACCCCTGGCTAGCACGGTTTCATTTATTTGAAATTAATGTTATATATAATTTGATGTAATACCACATATCGCCAACATGTTCTTGTTGGCGAAAATGACTGTAACATTGTATAAACTTGTCCTTCATGTTACTCTTCTGTATCACAGAAAAACAACATTCTAGGATCACATTAGTTTAAATCTGAGAATCTGAAATACAGCTCAGTTTTCTGAGGTAGAATGTGTTGACCTGGTTTATGTTTTATATATTTGTAAAACTGCCATTAAGTTCAGTGTCTTCTCTGTCAGCACAAATAAGCAAAAGTGAAAACCTTTTTCGCCATAGACAGAGGTGGGACCAAGTCCATGTTTTGCAAGTCTCAAGAAGTCTCAAGTCTTTGGCAAGACAATGGCTCAAAAGACCAAGTCAAGGGAATGGTTCTTTTTACAAGTCGACTGTAAAATGGCTTTAAAAACATTTAATAAAATAAATATATTTTTGAGGAGAAGCATCAAGTCGTCTCAAATCAGAGCATTCCAAGTCCAAGTCAAGTCCCAAGTATCGGCCCATTTGATCAATTCAAGCCTCAAGTCATTAAAATAGTGACTCAAGTCACAACTCAAGTCCACACTTCTGACCATAGTGGTAGAAAGTGTGCCATCATTCCAATCCAAAAATGTGATCGCTGTGAGTTGAAAGGACTGTAAAACATGAGATTAATATGGCGGGTGTGTGGAGCCAACCCCAAACAAATAATGAGAAGGTTCAGTGCTTATTAATGTCTAGTTTGGTCTTTCAAAACAGTAAATCTCCCATACAGTTATAGACCCCTGCCCTCCATCTGAGATGATGACATCAACACATTCTTGAATGTGAAATTGTGCACCTTCACTGGCAGACACCACCAAAGTCCATCCTAGACATTTACAGCGTCTATACTGTAATTAAAATCTTTATTGCAGTTTCAGAGGTGATTATTGTCTGGGAGGTACAAAGTGAATTCTGTGATGTTTTATGGATGTTATACCATAATTAAAAGTCAATTTTGCATATGTCCTGTTTAAATTGAGACAAAAGATTGAGTTTATTGTTGTATTATGATTCAAATACATTCAGTCTCGGTCATGAACCCGTGAAACGCTCCGAGCTGAGCAGCAGACAGTGTGATTAAGTCTGGGACAGTGATGGATATGCTTTATGCTAATCCAGAGCAGTCATTTAAAACACAAGACGATGTTTTATGATAATCTAAGACACAATATAATCTTAAATAAAGCGATATATAAAGATGACATTAAAAGGTCTCGTCCATGTGGTGAACTAGGAGGCTGAAGATGTAGAACAACAGGGGATGTTGGGTGTGAAACGCAGTCAGCTTTATTAAACCAGACATGTAGTGCTTTTTCATAGTATCAAGTATAAGTAGATCATCATTTTACATTTTGTTCATTGTAAACCGCAATATTGATCCAGAACAACTTAGTAACAGAAACATCCATTGACTTCCTGTTCAACACTGCAGAACTGATAAGCCCCGCCTCTTCATTGTGACAGTTCACTGTAATTTTCGTTTCATTTCCATGGATATCCGGCATGAAGGAAGAAGCACATTTTGCGGCCTTATCCATCCCATAATGCACTGCGCAGAGCTCGTAAGTTGAGTTAAAGTCTGGCTCGTAAACTGCAGCTAAAACGGTGACATACTTTTGTATTTGGCCAGATTGCCAGCAAACACAAATTATTAATTTTTACTTTTAGGAGAGAAGATGCTCACGGATGAATTAATAAAGTTACGAGGACCAAACTACCATGTTTTCATACATTTAACATTTGGCTGGTGTAGGTTGGGGGAAAAATAACATTTTACATTTGTTAATATTTAAAAGCACAGTTTTTCTGTTTAATTGTATATATACTTATAAAACACGTAATTCAAGCCTACAACTAATGCTTTTAATGTTCAAGGTTAAGGAATAAATAATACTGACTGGACAAAGTTGCGTTAGGTGCTGTATGTTTAAATAAATCCCAATGTTTTGTTGTAACAGACGACCACCTAAACGGCGTCATGAGATCAGAATCAGAAAAAGTCTTATTGTCAGTGAATGCGTTCTAGGATTACAGTACAGAAGGAATTCAACTTGGGCGACGCGGTGGAACAGAAAACAACAAATAGTGTTAGTAAAATATAATATAATACGCACCATAATCCTTTTAGTTAGAGGATACATTTGAGTGTGTGAGGGGAAACTGAACAGACCAAGATGGAGTCTGTTAGAGCACATTTGTTTGAAAGGCTTTTTCTGTTGTTACTTAGGGTTTATAGCAGTGGCGTGCGATCAGGGCAATCAAGGCAATCAGTGATTGGCCAATACAATCTAAAACTACCGTGTGTCACAACTATGTATGAATTGTTCTAAAAAATATCCAAATAAGCCTGTTTTCCGCTCACTTCTGCTGCTGAAGCTTGGCTGAAGTCACGGTGTCTTTTACTGGCCACTACAGGCCGCTGGGTATTACTGCGCGGGAGGCATCGTTCTGATTTTGCTACAGCGGCTCAGTCTATGGCCGAGTTCAGAGGCCCGTTCATGCTCCGCTCTCTAGCATGAGCTTTTAGAGCCGTAGCAGACAGTAGCTTCTCTTAGAGGTCTGCACATGCGCTCTGAGGACCACACAGCCTCAAACCATGGATCTATGCTCAAACCACGCTAAACAAACCTGTGTGGGAATCAAGGATGTTTGCAGGTTGTGCCTAACTGAGCATGTGCGAGGAGAAGTGATGCAACAGCAGCACAAAGTTTCAACAAACTGACTTAAAACTATCTTTTAGAGAAAAGTCTTTGTTTGTAGCGAAGGATTTGTTCACGTTTCTAATGATTAGACGTTAGAAATATAAGTCATTTAACAACATAGAATACTAATTTGCCTGTGAAGTGATCTAATGTAATTCATTTAGCAATTTGACAAAGTATGGGAGTTTAGCTCAGTAGGATAGGCGTTCACCCCTATCAGTGGGAGCCCTGAGTTCAAAGCCCACCCTCCCATGATATTTTTCAGGTCTGCTTGCCCATCCATAAAAGTCACCCCACGCTACTGGTTTATGGTGAGATTATTTGATGAGTATTTGACCTTTCATGTAATTCCCTTGTCATTAGGAAATCCTATTCGGAAATGACGACAGTATATTTCATTACTTTTGTTGAGCTGAACATAATGGTTTGTTTTAGACATTAGACATTAGACATTTGGGGGGGATAAACTTTCATTTCTAAGGGCTCAAGTTCCAAATATTTTATCCTCAGTGCGTGTTCTTTTTAATACATCCATTTTGCTAAGTGTTCTGTTTATGGCGTTTGCATTAGCATTAGCATTAGCATTAGCAACGAGTCTCGGTTGCTGGGCGACGGAGTGAGCAGTATCTGTCCTTCGAAGGATACACAGCTTCAGAGTCTTCATTTTCAAATGATCTCAAACTAAGTACATGGATGTGGGTGGGGATAGGGGATAGGTGAAAACAGGAATTTTCTGAGCAGGAATCAATCAAAATACAAATTTGAGTAAAATAATGATGAGGAAACACTATTGTAACAAGAGTAAAAGCTCATTAAAGTTGACATTGCATTTTATGTCCCCTTTAAGAGGTTCATTTTTTTCATTCATATATATTTTTTGCACCCATCACCCTTATCACTGAAAAAACACCCAACCCACTGCACCTGTGCATTATTATTGCAGCAATTTTAATAGAGTATATCCAAGCAAGACTACATGCTAATGTGAGCTAATGTAGCCCTTACGTAACAAACTAGGAAACCGCTGAACAGTTATTTCCACAGACTTGTTTACTCCACAGTGGCCCAGAGCACTGTCTTTACCTCTGGATCAATACAAGACTTCATCAACAGAAATCACCGAGGACACACTGCCAGCCTCCTCCTGTCAGAATCACTGAACAGGTTGTTGTTTCTTATCTTCTGTCATTATTGAGCCAAATACATCGACTTTTTAAACCCTTAATCCAACAATTTTGGAGATAATAAGCAGCTCTAGAACTTCATTATATAATATTGTCTGGATGATAAATTACCCTTCTGAGATTAAGAACCCCCAACACAGTGTCCATAAAACTGTTACTATACCAACAAGCTAGCTTCAAAGAGGTTCATTTGGTCTGCAGTGCATTCTCCCTCAGAGGGGTCATGTGATGTCATGTGATGTCCTGGCGGCTGGTGTACACAAGTGTTATTTACACACCATTCTGATTGGCAAGAGAACTGCGCCATCTGCAGTGCGACTTTCCAGGACAGTATCCCAGGTCCCAAAAGAGAGAGAAGTCTGACTTTTGGCATTTGACCCGTTAGTTCTATTTATAGAACGATGGGCTGTATCTAATGTAACAAAAGCAATGCATGGTTTAAAAGTCAAATGTGACACGTTTTATACACACAAACACATATTTGATAGATATTGATATTATTAATATTAAGAATAGTGAGTTAATAAATAAATAAATCAATCAGTAGAAGATGTTAGTGGCTTAGAATGAGCAATTTGAACAAAACAACTACACAATCTGTATCAGATCGTCTTTAATTTTGATAGTTTATTGTGATAATAACCAAAGTTGAGGGCAATCCAAAACTGTAATATAGATATTTATTTTTTGTGTGCTTTTTTAATTATTATTGTTAGAACATACACAACACACACACACACACACACAAACTCCAGAGAGAATGAGCTGGACCAGGTCGAACATAAGGCTAGTAAAGGAGTAAAAGTAGGAAATGGACGAGTGGCATCAGAAAAAAAAAGAAAAAAAAAGAACTTGAATTTGAACAGAGCTACTGTTTGTACTCGACCAAGATCCTGGCTCAAGATCTGGAGAAGGTTCCCCTGGTTGCCCACTGCGGTGGCGTTTTGGATGAATTGATTGAATAGTGATGTTTTTATATAATCTTAAGCAGTCTGTCCAGACTGTCTGTTCACCCCCAACAACTGCTCACTGGAAATTTACTTGGAACTGTATAAAGTGTAAAATAAAAGAAATTGTGTGAAAGTATCCAGTCAATCATCAGTCCACATGTACTCAGTTGCTTCTGTGTAATAGGTTAGTTAGATATTTGCTATGGTGTCTTCCAAGTGACACTGTGTTCTTTGGATTTGTCTGTCACTTCTAAAATCATTTTTCAGTGAAGAAGAATCTGGCAGATCTTCCTAAAAAGGTATTAAAAATCTGTACATGATAAAGTGTTATGAATGAGGACCAGCGTTGAAACACCAAAATAATATTCATGAAAGTAAAAGTAGTTTGTTCAACTAGACCTGCTTAATCAGGCCAATAACGCCTTTAACATTTTTCATTTTGTCCCTAAATAAATATTGCACCAGCCTATAAAGCACTCCTGTCTGCATTATTTTGGTTATATATGGTGATGGACAGGAGCGCCATGGCAACACTCACAGGAGGGGCTTGACTCTGCCATCCTGACCTGTGGACCTGAACGCCCCCTTTTCTTATTTCCTGTGAACGTTGGTTAATCTGCTTTTCTACAACCACGTACTTTTTGAAGGACTAACGGAGTAAAGGTCTATGGCATGTTCTTCACCTGTCTCCTCCTGCTCTTAGGACATGATCCTCTTCTCCCGCCTCTTTTTCCTACTGCACATCTTGTCTGTGGCACTGTCCATGACTATACCAAGGTGAAAGCAGCACGAACACGGCTTTTATATGTGACTCTAGCTCGCGGTAAAACTTTGCAACATTCCCCTGCACGCCAAGCGAGTTGTGTGTAAATCAAAAGCCAAATGTAACTCAGACAGGTCGACGGGTGCCCACTGCTGTAGAGGATGTTAACACTTGGAGGCACAGATTAGCCTCATAACTACAGTAATAAAAGTATAATACCATTTACTGTACTCGGTTTACTCAACTAAATGTAGCAGAGTACAAGAAACTCATTACTCACACCTGCCTCTAGTATTCGTTGACTTTAAAGAACATTTTTCCCATCAGATCAAATAGTCTGTTTTGCTTCTTCAGGTAACCACGGCAGCAGCAGCCTTGTGCATTCCCCATCAGTAATCATCGCGGGCGCCTGCCTCTCTGCTCGGCTCTGCTCTGCCTGCTGGAGTTTGTTTACCTCACTCATCTTAAAGTCAGATTCCAAGGCCGCTGCGGTGAGCTGTTTGAGGGGGGTCGACGCATCAGCACTCCTCCGCTATGCCCTTTGATTATGGCTGTTTGCTGCCGGGTGTGTGTGTGTGTGTGTGTGTGTGTGTGGGGGGCATGGGACAAGGGTGTGCGCTTTCCCCTTCACTCTTCTGCTAAACCTGGACATGTGTCAGCACTCTGAGCAGGCCTGTCATCTCCGCTGTGCAGCATTTAGAGATGCTTACACACAAAAAGTTTCAACATTTAAGAGTGACAAATTTGACTTGGGAAGTCTTGTAAGCAGGGGCAGTGTTGGGGAAACGGAATTAAAATGTGATCGTACATCGGCATGGCACTGCAGCGATGGGGAAAATCTTATTATGCTGTGTTGCTTAACATGTGTGAATGCAACTAAAACAGCTAATGAAATCCATTTTGTAGAAGCATATTACATAATATGTAACGCTTTATTGTAACTACACCTTTATTGGCCGTAATAAAACGTCAACAAACACTTGATTCAGGATGCAATTAGTCTCGCCGTCTGCTCCCTTTCTACACTTCAATGCAGCTGCACCACAACAGCCTTCTCATCCTCTCCATCTTCTCATCTTCACCACCAGCAGTATCTAAGATCCAGGGGACGATATTTTCCCTACTCTCTCCCTAATGCCGTGTTCTTAGCAAACCAATCATTTCTCATCAGGACACACCCCACAACCTCTCGTTCATTTGATGTATTGCCGTATCACTAATTTAAAATGAACTTGTGATGCAAGAACTATGCCGCATTTCAAAAGTAGCCAAATCAGTTGCAAATGTATTCAGACATTTGGGGAAATCAATAAAGTGAATCCATGAGGCGAATGCGTAACTGCGGTTTAGACTCTAACCAGCATCTATCGCCCAAACCGACCCACCTCGACAAGTCAGCTAGTTATTTTTATTCATTTTTTAGTCTTAGTCTTATCAGCAGAAACAGCAGTGATAGGAGTGATTTATAACAGTAGTTGTAGCTCTTATGTGTCCTCTTTCTTTCTCTATACACTTGTAAGACTCATGTTTGTTACGCTACAGAATGGGCCACATTTTTCATTGATTGATCTGCCAGGAGAAGAGCCAGGCAAGAGCAATAGTTAAACACTTAACCTACTTTGGTCTTGGTTTGGCCCAGTTTGGTCCAGATGTAGACGGGGTTTGGTCCTGTTCCATCTCTGCATCAGCTTCCAATTTGTATTGTTTGAGTTGATTTTAAAGGAACTGTACCTGATTTTTACCAAATGTGAAAAACAAAAATAGTTCCTTTTAAGTCTGCGGCAGTCCAAAGTTATTGCCCACTTACCTACGAAGAAAATATTCGTTCCAAATGCCACACTGAGCAGTAACTGATGAGCTCAGACCACGTAACTGTATTTGTGATGTGATCCATCTAATGCATTCAGAGCCTCCAAACGTTCAAAGTCCTGGGCAGAGTTTACCATAAGGGTGAAGCTAGCAAAAATGGAGTATGCAAATTTCCACAATTTTAGCGGGAAATAATGATTGATTTGACTGGTTTTATTGTTTTAGGACTAGAAAGATAAAATTGATCACTTATTATAGACTACCTTTTGTTGTTTTTAATAGTTTTTTTTTTTTTTAATCTGTGCAACACTTGTTCTAAATAAGTGGATTTGGATTTGGTTTAGTCCTGGTTTGGTCTTGTCCAGGCTTGTTTTCCATCAGATGAGGATTGAACCGGTGACCCAGAGGTTAGCCCCTGAATTCTATAACCCTCTTGTGTATTAGCATTTAGTATCTTTAATGCAGACAGGCCTACTTACCCTGTAGTCGCTGGAGGTGACGTAGAAGATGGGCAGGAAGGCCAGCCAGATGATGCAGGTAGTGTACATGGTGAAGCCGATGAACTTGGCCTCATTAAAGTTCTCCGGGCATTTCCTGGTTTTGAAGGCATACCTGAAGAGAAGAGGAATCTTAGACAAAGCAGAACTTGGCAACTTTATCTGCTGTTCCTTTGGCGTGCTGCTGCAACGCTTACTGTAATTTCCCCCATTACGCAACAAATAAAGGTTCTCTTATCAAATGTATACATATATATGCATTTCTTTTCTTTTCTTAAATTACTATTCATATTTGTCTTTTTATCATTATTTATTTTGCAATATATGGTTTGTTATTACTGAACCCTTTTTTCCTTTTCTTTTATTTAATTTATTTTAAATTTATTTTTAAAAATACATTTTCACATTTTCTTTCTTTCTTTTTTATTTAATTTACGTCAATCTATTGTGTTCTCGCTCTCTTTTTCCCTTTTTCAAAACTATCAAAAACAAAACAAAACTGAAAATCAGAGAACATCAAATGATAGAATGTGAATACAGCCTATTGGAGGTAGAACAAAATCCACACTGCATGTTGAGTCATTGGCAACCCAAGTTCAGTTCTGACTGTAGAACCTTTTCTAGACCAGTATGTGTGCAGGCTGCGTCCCCTCTCTTTAAAAGCCTAAAACTGTTTGATGTTTGGTGTTCTGTGTCTAACTGACCAGGTGCAGAGGACGACCAGCAGCACATCGTAGACCAGGCTCAGCAGCATACTGGAGTCTCTCACGTTACACTTGAGGATCACAGTCTGCCTCTTCTCAGGCAGAGTGAACCTGCGCGTGCCCGGGACCTCCAGCAGCAGCCACACGGACACCAGGAGAAGCTGCACCGAGATCAGGCTCAGGCAGATGAACACCTGAGGAGAGAGAGAAGAGCAGGCCTGGGGTCAGCATCCACCGCCTGGGCCTTATCACAAGATCCATCTGCCCCAGGCAAAGTGGAGATATTTGTGCATGTTAAATTTCACAATTTACCCTGAAAATGATTAAATGAAATTATGTATCTATTATTATCTATAATTATTATCTACACATTAAGGTTAACATGTCATCACAAGTGCAGTACGTAACCACAACAGTCACAACATTTTCATTTCATTCAAGCTTTTAGTGGACACAAATATGTGCTCTAATTTTCCATTCTCGGCTACGATTAAATAAGTAAAAACGTTTGGCGATTTTCAACATATATATGCAATTTAAGTTCTAAATAGGCTGAATAAACTGGCCTCTACTTTATTTAAATGGTATGTGACTTAATTCTGGGGCCTTACATACAGTTTGGGGACCACTGGCCTCCACCTCTGCATGCCACAACACTCACTGACCAAACAATGCAACATAACTGCCCCTGCACACTCCAGCTCCAGCAGGCTCTGCTCTAATCAACACAGACTGTCCAAACCACACCTCTGTGGGACAAACACAGCAGGAGGAGGGTCTGGATGTATTGGTCAGGACAAAGGGCACTTCTGAGCCTGTGTAATTATACTGATAATTAAATAACCTCCTTTTCCCTAAATGTAAGTGAATAGGAGCCATATTACTCAGGCTTTAGCACAGTCCTCTGAATCTGAGCTCACACTGTTAGCCTGGCAGAAAATATGTTTTTAAAATTATTCTCATTTGACGTTTGCACGTTTCACGTGTCCTGTGTTTCCAAACTGTTGTGTGTTGCCTCACGATAGCAAAGACTCACTCATCTCTGTGTCCACTGAGTTCATGTCTGTGTCCAGCACTTGGATCGATTCAAATATCTGGACAGGGTTCTTCTATCTTAAACCTGTCGTGAAAAAATCCTCCACAGTCCAGAAAGCATTTTCCCCACAGAGGGCAATGTAAAAACAAACTGCTCGTGTTCATCTGACAGGGATCTACAGCTTAAACAAAGGTCGCCTTTAGCAACGATTTGACCAACTTTGAGCTCATGAACTTTTTCTCAGTTGAAAAAGTTCTTAAAAATAGCTTTTTAATATTGAGTTTTGGCTCGCTCTGCTCACACACAGGACACACACACAGGACACACACACGGGACACACACACAGGACACGCACACACACAGGACACACACACAGAGCACACACACAGAGCACACACACAGGACACACACACGGGACACACACACAGGACACGCACACACACACACACACACAGGACACACACAAGACACACACACAGGACACACACACACACACACACAGGAACACACTGGACACACACACAGAGCACACACACAGGACACACACAGGACAACACGCAGGACACACACACAGGGCAAACACACAGTGACACACACACAGAGGACACACACACACACACACACAGGGCACACACACAGTCACAACACACACCACACACACACACAGACACACACACAGGACAGACACACACAATAAACTGAAAGATTAAACAGGTCCCAAACTGGAACTAGTGCCGAAATAGAGAGAGAAAGAAGAGAGAGAGAGAGAGAGAGAGATAGAAAGAGAGAAAGAGAAAGAGAGCGAGAGAGAGAAAGAGAGAGAGAGAGAGAGAAAGAGAGAAGAGAGAGAGAGAGAGAGAGAGAGAAAGAGAGAAGCGAGAGAAGAGAGAGAGAGAGAGAAAGAAGAGAGAGAGAGAGTGAGAGAGAGAGAGAGAGAGAAAGGAGAGAGAGAGAGAGAAAGAGAGAGAGAGAGTGAGAGAGAGAGAAGAGAGAGAGAGAGAGAGAGAGAGAGAAGAGAGAAGGAGAGAGAGAGAGAGAGAGAGAGAAAGAGAGAGAGGGGAGAGAGAGAGAGAGAGAGAGAGAGAGAGAGAGAGAGAGAGAGAGAGAGGAGAAGAGGAGAGAGAAGAGAGAGAGAGGAGAGATGAGAATTTACACACTAAAATTCTCGCAGGTTCTTGATAGGGCTCCTCACTGAGAGGAGGGGCTAATGAAGCGTGGCCTGGCTGGTCCGCCCATCTTTGACCGTTGAAGATGCGTGAGATGCGGTTGGTTTTTGGTGAGCAGGGCGGAGTAGCAGACGGCGAAGGATGTACCCAGACCAGACGTCGCAGGGCACAGACGGCGGGCGACGGTTTGGCCAGGAACAGGAAGGTGAGGCCGTACGACATGAAAGACCCCCGACAGCAGGATGTAAACAGCTCACGGCCTGACGCTTTCACCAGGGGCGTGTCGTTGTGCCGAGCGAACACCCAGACCACCAGCCGCGTGCACATGAAGCTGGGGAGGCAGACAATTTTTTCATAAAATATAGATACATGCAGGTTTGGATACCAAATTACTGCTGTACTCCCGGAGGGTTTCTAAACTGCATGTAACATCGTAATTCTTTTTTTACTGTAGATATTTTACTCTATTTCACGCCGGCCACCCCGTCTCACTGTCTCAGGCCACCGGCCCACCCGTGCTCAGCCGGCCCACCCCGTGCTCATCCAGCACCCCGTGCTCACTCCGGCCCACCCCGTGCTCACTCCGGCCCACCCTGTGCTCACTCCGGCCCACCCCTTGCTCACTCCGGCCCACCCCGTGCTCCCTCCGGCCCGTGCTCACCCCACACATGCGATGGTGATGGGTCCTATGGCCCAGGCGTCCTCCCACATGATGTAGTCCTCAGGCAGGTCGTAACAGGCGCTCAGGTCGTCCGTGGGCCACTGTCCCGGGGCGCAGGGCGTACAGGTGAACTCGTCCGACAAGTACTCATGAGCCTCACACGCCGTGCAGATCCAGCAGCAGTACTCCCCTGCATGGACACGCACAAGACAGGCGAGAACACGAGGGAGAGGGCCTCATCAGAATGGCCGAGTCCAATTTAAAAGGATTTTTCAAAATGCACGTCTTGATTCAGATCTCAAAGACACAATAACACAACATATTCATATAACGATATCCATGGGTGATGGTCTTTCAGCGTAGGGGTGCGCCAAAATATTGAAATTTCGATATATTGTGATACTAAACTTGGTGATACAATATCGATATCGTGGGCTGCTGTATCGATATATCACCACAAGTCCTTTTTGGTAAAATGTCCTGAATTATTTTGTGAATTTATTTGTATTATTAAAATGGGTGTATTTCATTTCAAGTTTGTGCAAGTCGTGGTTTAACAAAGAATGAACCAAAAAAATGTTTTATTGGGTTCTTTAAAAAATAGAGATTGTAAAATATCATGAGAAATATATCGATTATCGCAAATATCGCAAAATCATGATATTATCGTATCGTGAGCCGTGTATCGTGTATCACGCCCAATGGTGAGGGACCCTGTGATTCCCAGCACTACAACACTGATGCAGTGAGCGGCTTCTCATTTCTGAAACAACCATGTGGAGAGACAAATCCCGTGGTCATGGAAAAGATGTCAGTGTGTTTGAAAAAGGTCAAATCATTGGCATCGAGCAGCGAAACCATCTCAGGAGAAGAAGAAACTAATACTACAGATCTGAACCCCGGTGAGAGTGTTTGGGACGAGCTGGAGAAGGCTTTGTGCAGCGGTCACTCTGATCTTGATAAAAACGTAACGTGACATTGGATCGACATTGCAAAAGCTTACTGAAACAATGCCCCCGCAAATGTGTGCTGTAATCAAAGCTAAAGGCGGTCCTACGAAATTATTTTTACTTATCTTTGGACAGGCGTATAATAGTAAGAACATTATTTTGTCATTCAGAAAGTTGGATTTCATAAACTGTGCTGGGTACTTACTTACCAAAAGTCTGGTTATGTACAGTATGTGATTGCTGTTTTTATTAGCAATTATAGCCACAAACAACATTTTTTTTACCAATGTTACATTCCCAGCCGTCCGTAAACGTCTCACAGCCCACGCTCGCCTGGATTATTTCTGATTTTTGCCAAACTGGAAGGAGAAAATATGCGATTCTTCACACCAGGCCTGCCATTGCCTGAAACCTGCTGATTTACATTGGTCGCTTGCTGTTGCCAGAAAATAATGGGAAATCAATGAGATACTTCTGTCCTCATTTTCTAGTGTGAAATATAATACATTAGATCAAGAGAACAGAATAGGATGCAATAGAATAATAATTGAATTCAGCGTTTATAAAGAAATTCATCATTTTCTTTTCTCATTGTCGCTGGTTGACGTCTACTTTCCGCCTGTTTTTTTAGATCTTCTTTTATTTGTCACATGAATGATCTTTAAATCACAGTGATTGTTTCAAAAAGATGTCTAAAATGGAATATTTTGCATTAAATTTATGCACGTGTTTACATTTTTCTGCCCATATTTATTATGTCGGATTTGTGCTTACAATATTGTACGCTTCTTTTTCATTGATTTGAGCAGTCTCTTCAGGATGTTTGATAATGATGAAACCCAGATTATATTCTATTACTAGCCACAGTAATATGGCTTTATGCTAATAATGTGCTTTAGAGTCATTTATTCACTCCACACTCAAGTAATACGTTTAACAACATATTTTAATATATTTCTGTTGGACTGACATTGCTATTGCTATCGAGCATTGTTTGTTCATCTCGCCCTGCCCTACTCTAGACTCATACAATCACTTGTATGTCCCATAACAACTGCTGGACAGTCTTCTTTCCTTCTCGTCGTTTATCACACATAACAGCCAAACAAAACTGAGCATTCATGAAGAGCTGAAACAAACTCCAGTCTCGTACCTGCCTGCATCTTCTTCATCTCGTTCCTGGCGCACGGGTCGCTGCACTGGGAGGTGGGCACTGCTTCTCGGGGCCACTGGATGAGGTGGCTGCTCAGGCTGAGGCTCTCCACCCACTCCCCCACAGGCACGTAGCTGTAGCGCTCCCCCAGCCGCTGGTAGCTGAAGATGTTGTAGCGCCCCATGCCGTCGCCCTGGGAGTCAAACTTCACCACGGTCTCGCTCCCCGGAGGAGAGAAGGGGGCTGGGGGAAGAGCAGATAAAGCAGAGGAAAGATAAGAACCAGTGGACAAACAGTCTATTGATGGATGTATTGATGACTTTTGGGGAAGGACGCCGGGGTGAAAGACATGGGCAGACTACGGAGGCTTTAACGTTTTAAATGGGGTTGTAAACATACAACAACATTGTTAATATGATTAATGTTGGAACACTAATGTAATACTAATGTAAGTTGTAACTTTGTATTATCAGTAAATACAGTCAGACACTGTTCAAAGAGCATTACTTTAATAAGGTTTAGGTTACTCATAAATATCCTACTAGATACAGCAAAAAAGCAAGGCATAAAGCAAGACACTTGTAGTAAGATTCAAGTCGAAACATATAATTTCTTATTATTTTGTAAAATGTGATGCAGTTCAGAAGAAAACCGTTTCCACCAACAGCTGACTGCAGAGGAGGATGTAGTGTGTTAACTCTGTAGCAGCTTCAGCAGTCCTCACAGCGGAATACTGAGGTTCTACTCTTGTCTTTTTATCAACTTAGATGTGTTTCAAACTAAATGGCCCCAATTGGAATAAAGGAAGCCTTACGGGTCTCTGCCGTTGTGTTGTGGAATTGTGTATGTCGATGGTTTCGCTTGGAAATAAAGATAAAAGGACATAGGACAAGTTTGTAACGTATAAAACCACGTAGGCTGCATATTGGCTCTTTCAGTCATCAATAGGGTTAGTGTTTAATATTTATGATCAGCGCACACAAGGAGCACAGCAGCTTTAAAATCGCGTAAGTAAAAAAAAAAAGGCAAACTAATTTAAACACATGAACCCCGCAGAAACACGTGAGGCGGCAGTGCACGTCACCACGCAACGGACTAAACCAATGTGTCACAACTGAAGGGGTGGATCGGTTCTCTTTAGACTGTCAGACTTATTTAATAAGAGTGAGTGGTGTGAGTGAATAGTAATCATATACATTCTGATCGTTTTTAACAATAGTTCACAATATCTAACACTCCATTTAAGGTTATGCGAGGGGAGGGTGGGACACACAGCAAGGGGGGGATTTCCGCCTATGTGAAGGACACAATTCTGCGTTGTTTTTTTAATTGTTGTTGTCCTTTTAATGCTCGGGTTGCTTTGCATTGGTATCTCATGTTTTAGAACTTAAATTAATGTATGTATTGAAAAGCACACCTGACTTTCTCCCAGTCAGGTGTTCCTTAATCCATCTACTGGCAGCAGAGGGAATTACCACAGGACAAAACAAAACCAAAAGCTAGCTTGTCCTTGACACGCTACTATAAGTACAAAGATACAATGGGGACTCCAGTATGCGGTATATATGACAAAACAATCTAGGAAATTTGAAACTGAGTGATTTGTAAGGCTCAGAGAAGGAGCGGATAAGACGAGCTCCTAAACAGAATGAATGAAACAAACATGACCACAACATGACCGCTACCTGCTTTTCTCTATGACCATGTTATTTCTTAGCCTGGAATGTTCCACAGTATGGCATTGAAAGTACTGTATATATAATGTATTTATTCGGCTCCAAATTTGTATTTTGTTGTTTACATTTATTAATGGACGGGGAGTCCTGGCCCCTGGGGGAGGAGCCTATTGTACATGTTTTTAGTGGTAGAGGAAACCGGAGCACCCGGAGGAAACCTGCTCAGACACGAGGAGAACATGCAAACTCCACACAGAAAGGCCCCACGCCGCCTGGGAGTCGATCCAAGGACCTTCTTGCTGCTGAACATACATTATATCAGGACTATTCAATTACATTTTCCCGAGGGCCAGATTTTTCAGGGCCAAGGGCCAAGGCCTCTGGGCCAGAGGTGCACAACACACCACCACTGCAACAACATCCCCAACACCTTTTCAATAACTGATGAGTTTGAGTTTTGTGAGGAAATAACATACAAAATGCTTTACCAGCATTGCCCATCCAGGACTGAACCAGAATTAAACTAGGACTAGACTAGAACCAACCAGGTCTGAACCAGGACTAACCCAGAATCAAACCAGGTCTAAAGCTAAATCAAACAATGATCAAACCATTATTTTTTAATACCTGGATGATGGGTCGTGGGCCGGATTAAATCACTTGGAGAGCCTGATTTACATTCATTATACATTAATACTAAATGTTTAACTGGCTGCTCGCTTAGCCAAACTAACACATTTGGAACAGTAAAGTGAGTGCACTGAAACTTACTTTGGAAAAAAATTATACATTTGTCCAGGCTTCGTTGTTTATAGTGTTTAAACAACCCAAAATAAAAGTAAACTCGCTGGCTTTGTCTGTCATCTTGAAACAACACTCGTTGCTGTGGCTGAAGTTGCTCCTGACGGCTCTTTATGAGGCGCCTTAAGACTATAAAAGTCTCTTCGCTCTTCTCCTCTCTAAGTCGTCTTCTGACACGTGCACTTCCGTCTCGGTTAGGTGTGTTCACGCCCATGCTCTGCTGCTCCAGGTCGACTTATAATCATGTTTTCAAGACACTAATGGTCCAGTTATTTTAGTTCACGTGACATCCCAACATTCTAGGACCGGGCTATTCAACATAAGGCCCGGGGGCCAAATCAAGGCCCTCCGAGCTATTTAATCCGGCCCACGACCCATCTTCCAGTTATTGAAAAATCCTGTTTACTGGTTTAATTCTGGGTGAGTCCTGGTTCAGACCTGTTTGGTACTAGTCTAGTCCTAGTTTAATTCTAGTTCAGAACTGGAAGGGCAATTTTGTTATTTCTCACAAAAATCTAATCTATCAGTAGTCATTTTTTTATTATGGTATTATTTTATTGAAACCATGTTGGGGATATTTTGTGCAACCCAAAATGTTGTTACATTGGCATGTTGTGCACCGCCGGCCTAGAGGCCCTCGGGAAAATAAAGTTCAATAGCTCTGTTCTAGGACCTCAAAACAAAAACTGGTCTTCTGTGTCAGAACAAATAAACAAACATTTATATTTTCACATTAGTCTCAGGAAATGGTGCCAATATTCAACTCCAAAGATGTGATTATCAGTTGGAAGGGCTTGTTAGCGCATCTCCTATAGTGTTACGTACTGTAGGCCCTTTCCCCCCCACCCGTGATTAGGACATCATCAAATTCAACAACGTGAACACAACCTATTGACTCGTCTTCAGGCTGTGGAGCGCGTCGCGGCCCACCACTGTCTTGTTTCCTGTCTTGGTCTTCATCATGTCTAGCTCCCTGCTGTTTATTTTATGGGTTGGTCTATGGAAAATGTGTAATTGTACATGGACTCCTGAGAACTGTGCAATTATGTGGACTAATTATGTCGACTCTGCAATTATGTTGATCCAACTAATGCTTTAAAGACGAACAATTATTACCAACAAGTAATAGGTCAGCCATTTAATACGTTTACCTTATTATGAAATATGCCTCCTCCTGATTGTAACGAGCCCGTGTGCCTTCACTGTGGTTCCGGACCCATCACTCAGGGAGGCATTGTTAGTTTAATTTAATTTTAATGCCAGAAATACTAATGCTAATCGACCTCAAGTAGAACATTCCAGGCGACAAGCAAGGGGCAGATCCTCCACCCGAAAAGTTACTAAGAGGTGGTTACATCAAGTTACAGGTCAGATCTGTGGCTGTTTTTCAAGGAATAGACAGTGTATTCCCAATAAAAGCAAGACCGATACGTTTAATGCTGTACCTTAAACCGTCAATGAAAACACCTTTAGGGAAAAGTTACAGAATGCACCTTTAAATTACACCCATACATCAGCCTGTTGGCAACATGTTGACGATAAAGGCTTCTAAATGGTTCACTTGTTGCCAGCAGAGGGCGCAGACACCTAATCCAAGTGCAGCGTTGGAAAGTACAAAAGTAATATTCAATACCTAATTCAGTACGCAAATTAAGTACATTTTTACATTGGATACTTTCTACTTCCCTAAATTTTTCAACTGTAAAAGTAAAAAGTACTCTTCTTTGCTGTTTCTGATATAGATCTTTAAAAAAAAAAATGGGTAGTTTGATTTAACGTTCCAACTTTGAGCAAACAAGAATAGACAAATAAGAACAAAAATTAGGAACTATTTCTTATCCAGATCACTACTTTTGATGCTGTAATACTTCTCAAAATCGGTCTGAAGTACATGTTTAAAAGGGTACTTCTACACTTTAACTTAAATAAAAATCTATATGCAAAATATAATAAAATGTGCCTACAATAAACAATAATATGCCTCTAACTGTATGTAGTGAAGCCATTCGTATTGTGTTCATACCAGGAAACTCATGTCTATTTGCACTATCACTATAAATACCTGACTCTCCTGGAAACCTCAGTCCAACAATGCTCTTCATGCTTCCCTGGGGTCAGGTCTGAACCAAAACGCTGCACTAAATTCCATCGTGTCCATGTTTACGAGCAAAGCCATGATTAGGAAATGCGCCTGTAAAGCCATCTGGGCGTGAAGGCGGCGGCGCAGTGGCTCCCCGGACGGCCCTGTTCCTGCCCACACGCTGATGCATTTAGCCTGCAGCGCTCGTCTGTGCTGCTGCAGCGGCTAAAGCGCCTGGCATACATGTTGTTATGAAGGGATTAGCATGCACCCGGAGGACAAGGGAGCAGAGGAGGTCACAAATTGGCAAGGTGTTAGGCTCTGTATGTATTATGCTTTAGGTGTTTTTGAGCATGTTTGCGTTGGTGTTTCAGGTTTTGTGAGGTCTAAACGTGAATGAATTAGGGATGTAGACAACGAAAGACATACTTGGTCGACTAAAGACATGCCCATAGACTAACAGTGGGCCGATCAAAAGCTCTCTGACTATTACAGGACTCAAATCATGCCTTATTTGAATTGTTATTGTCCTTTAAACATGCTCTTTAGAACCTGAACGAGTGTGGCAATCATTTATGGATTTAAAACAGCACAGACGCTTGACCTTTGATGTCACAAAATTGGAAAATTGAGAACCAAGTGCTTTCTAAGGCACAGCTGGAGAGGACTAAATAAACAGGATTCGTGAACCTAGTGTGAGTTAAGCTAAATGCTATGTTTTTGGTTAGAGAACAATGTTACGGTAATGACTCAAAGTAGTACATGTTGCATTATATTTGACCTTTCAGCTTCTCTGACAATCTGCACTTACAACAAGACTACAACTGCACAGGAGCTCTTACAAAACCCTTATTTTAACCAAAAACCTATGAAAAAGACAAATTAAACTCTATTAAAACAATTAGTTGACTGATACCAGTAACACGCAGTGACTTTCATGGGTGGGTAAGCAGCCTTGGGTGATCATAATTATTTAGTTGATTGCCTTTGTCATTAAAAAACACTGAACTTCAATTCCGTAGTTTGTCTTTACACGTGAAGAACATTGAGCTACACTCACATGATTTATGCTTCTGCTGAATGGATGTAATACAGTCACTTCATTGCCAAATCCAGATCCTCCATTACACACAAACTAACTATGTGATTAAAAGAACATCAAATCATTAGAGACGTGAACAGTGTCTTAGCTACAACAAACAAAAGATTGTTTTTTAAGTCAGTTTGTTGAAACTTGGCGTGGCTGTTGCTTCACTTCTCCTCGCACATGCTCAGTTAGGCACAACCTGCAAACATCCTTGATTCCCACACAGGTTTATTCAGCGTGGTTTGAGCATAGATCCATGGTTTGAGGCTGTGTGGTCCTCAGAGCGCATGTGCAGAGCTCTAAAAGAAGCTGCTGTCCGCTCTGGTTCTAAAAGCTCATGTTAGAGAGCGGATCTTGGAAGGGCAGCACTCAGCCCATTCAAAACGACTTTAAGTGTGTAGCTCGGATGCAAAATAGCTGCAGTCTGCTCAGTGGCCAGCAGGAGGACTAGAGGACACCGTGACTTCCAGACAAGCTTCAAGAGGCCGAAGTGAAGGGAAAACGGGCTTATTTGGATATAGTTTGGAACAATTTAAGTCCAGTTTTGACACACTGTGGTTTTAGATTTTATAGGTCAATCATTGATTTCCTAGCTTGTAATGAGCGCACGTCACAGACTGAAACAAATTTTGGTCGACTAAGATAACATCAACTGATTAATTTACCAAACAACTAAAGGCTTATCCCTCTAGTATGAATAATACATAAATTCCTCTTAGACCAAGTGCAGTCACTGTCACTTTAAACTATAGTATCTGCGCCCTCTGCTGGCTGCAGTGATAAGTGAATAAAGTTTTTACAAATTAAATATTAAACGTATAACAATACGTTAAACCCTGTATATGCTATATAGGATGATACTGCTCGGTTTGAGAGGATATCACAACATACTATAGGCCAATAATATTGAATATAGATGAGGGGCAACTGAAATCTTTCCTTGAAAGAGTTGTAGTTAAACAGCTTTGTCGCCATCTACAGGACAATAACTTATTCGAAGTTGTCCAGTCAGGGTTCAGATCCCACCACAGCGCTGAAACTGCACTAGTTAAAGTCACAAATGATTTGTTATTAGCTGCTGACGGTGGACTGGTCTCAATCCTGGTTCTATTGGACCTCAGTGCAGCGTTCGACACAATCGACCACAACATTCTACTGCAGAGGTTAGAATCTGATGTAGGTGTCAGAGGGACAGCCCTCAGCTGGTTTAAATCCTACCTATCGGATAGGTACCAGTTTTTAATGTAAACCAGAGCTCCTCACCCTGTTCTAAAGTAACCTACGGTGTGCCACAGGGTTCAGTTCTCGGTCCAATTCTGTTTACTCTTATATGCTGCCGTTAGGTAACATCATCAGAAACATAGCATTAACTTCCACTGCTATGCAGATGACACACAGCTGTATTTAACAATGAAACCTGATCAGACCGATCAAGCAGACAGACTTGGTGCTTGTGTAAGGATATAAAACCTGGATGACACTTAATTATCTGCTTCTTAACCCTGAAAAAACCGAGGTCACGTACCAGGCCCTAATCATCTACGAGATGCTTTATCTGAGCAGATAGTCACACTGGACAACGTCAGTGTAGCCTCCAGCTCCACTGTAAGAAACCTTGGAGTCTTATTTGACCAAGAGCTCTCATTCAAAGCACACATAAATCAAGCCTGTAAAACAGCCTATTTCCATCTGCGTAATATAGCCAAAAGCAGAAAAATCTTGCCTAAAAGCGATGCTGAAAACTTGTCCATGAGTTTGTAACATCTAGATTAGACTACTGTAACTCCCTGCTCGCAGCGTGCCTAAAAGCGCCATAAAAAGCTTTCAACTGGTTCAAAATGCAGCAGCAAGATTACTAACAGGAACTAAAAGAAGAGAGCACATTACGCCGGTGCTCGAGTCTCTTCACTGGCTCCCTGTGGAGTTTAGAATCAAATTCAAAATCCTCCTCCTGACTTACAAAGCCATAAATGACCTGGTCCCATCCTACCTCAAAGAGGCTATAGTACCTTATCATCCAAACAGAGCACTTCGCTCTCAAAATGCTGGACTTCTGGTGGTCCCAAGAGTCTCTAAAAGCACAGTAGGAGGTAGAGCATTTAGCTACCAAGCTCCTGTGTTGTGGAATCGCTTCCTGTCCATGTTAAAGAGGCCGACACAGTCTCTTCAATTTAAGACCAGGCTTAAAACGTTCCTCTTTGAAATCGCTTATGGTCAGGCCAGTTAGGAACAGAAATAAAAACCTATAGTCCCAGCTATGCTGCCCTAGGAGCAACTATGCTGGGGGAAGTATGGCAGCTTGAGCACTATCCTCTGCTTCTTACTACTTTTCTATCAAACAATATTTAATATTTAATTTCACTGGCAATTTGTTCATCGCTTTTCTTCTTTTTCTCCACTTCCCCGACGGGAGTGGAGCAGGCACATCGAGGACCTGTGGATCCAGATGCTCCTCAGCTGCCTGGAGAAACGGTCTGCCTGGAGAAACGGTCTCTACTCCATATGAACGGTCTTCATCGGCCTCGAAGAATTGGTTCTCCTCCTGAGTGGGTCTAGCTCCACTGTCTATCTGCAAATTGAGGCGCGTCCGCCTGTCCGTCCGAGGGAGTCGGATCTCTCCTTCACTGTGGAACTCCTACAGGTTTCTACTTTTTCCCAAAGAGGTTTGGTAGTTTTTCCTGGCCGAGAAGGAGGGTCTAAGGACAGGGGGGCTTGGGACATCTGTCTAAGGATGGGACATTACCAAGTCCTTATGAACACTGTTTATTTTGTTTTCCACTGTAGCCCCTCGAGGCAACTACTGTTGTGATTTTGGGCGTTACAAAAATAAATTGAATTGAATTGAAATAAGTATTGTTCAAATGCAGGTTTGTTGTAACATATGATATCAATGATCAGGTGATCAGGTTATAGATAGGGTAAATGAATGTGAAAGCAAAATTATGGGTTTCTGTGGGGTGGTTTTTTTACATTACTTTAAGTTACACTATGTAAAATTACCATGTAAATCTACTCAAAACGTGTTCATTTTCAATATGTGTGCATAAAACCAAAAATCGCTGTAGTTATGAAAAAAACGAGACAAACGGTGAGTGCATCGGTGGGTCTAAAAGACTGATCCACAGGAGCTTCACGCAGTTGGTAGGTTTTGATGTGTAAATAAACATAAACTGACAAAAATCAATTGAAACTGAACATGGTTGAAGTACGCAACAACATGCTTGTGCTGAACGTCCCAAATCCGCGTGGTGCTGAGACTTGATGATTCTGACAAAGTGCACATCAGTGGTGCTCTGCTGCGTCCGTCCTTTAGCTCTCAGTCTGCTGACACATGCTGCAGGACAGACAGCACGCGGCCATGTCCGACCAGATGACACGCCTGCTTTTATACCGCACGGCCAGGACTGGACAACACAATGGAGAGTTCACTTCTATCACTCCTAGCCACAGGCACATTTACTTGAGTAGAGTACAATTCCTGCTGATGGTAAATATATTGTAGGAACCATTCTTGTCCAGTTATTTATGTCACAAAAAGTGGGAGATGTATTCAAAAACCCTAACCCTACACGCGCACACACACACACGCTCTGAAGTTTCTAGACTGTTGTCCCCTGTTTGTCTAATGTCTGTATTGTTGTCTGTCTTTTGCTGTTTTTGTTCTCGTTGTCCTCATTATTGTTACTGTTTTGTATTTGTAAATAAAAAAAAAGAAAAAAGAAAAAAAGAAAGGCCCAGAGTCATCTTCCAAACAGGGGTCTAAAGCGATATTTCTGCCCCTTTGTGGTTAAATGTATGGTTCATTCAAAAGTTTAGAATTGAACCTCAACCAAGATGTTTACAGGCACGTTAAAATGTTGTCTGAATAGCATGATCAAAAAAGGAAAAACAATATTAAGATGTTAATTTGTGTCAATAATTTCCATCCCAGTATATGTCAGTGGTGTGTTTTATATTTGGGCAGTAGGTGACGCATATGGGTGAAGGGGGAGTTCGCATTCTTAACAAGGTTCTAACGGTCAATGATCAGCTTGGGTCTTTGTAATGCACACAGCCAATCCTCTGTCAGGAAAAGTATGTGGTCTGGAGCTAATTTTAGAAGAAGTAACAATTATGAAATATAAAACACTTTATTGTTACAAAGTGCTGCTTTTACGCTACACTGCATGAAAATGAATCACAGTCATTTCACTGTGTGGCTGCATTAGCATGTTGTAGGAAAGATAGCAGTTGTTTATTTCACTTATGTTATTCCCTCTGCAGCAAGTAAATGGAGCTAAAAGTCAATTCCTGGCGTGGGAATTGGCAGAGTATATTCCAAAGTAAAGCCATGTTTAAAGGTCAATAAGAAAATAAATAATGCATCATAGTTTACAAAACGGAGCGATTAGCTTCCTGTTCATGTTTAGGTGGATAGGGTAAATGATGGCCTATGCTAGCACTGTCAGTAAAGAAAAGACCTGTGATGGCAAATTGTATGTCAGATCTCTCTTGTTGGAGGTAGATGAGGGCGTCTGCTGCATTAGTTTGACTCGAGGATGTGACAAGGTTGCCCCCTGACTCCATGCTTTTTCCTCACCCTCAAACAAATCCTCCCACAATCATCCAGGCCCCACATGCTGAGTGGAGAATGGGTTTATGAAATCCATAAATCACAGCGACAGCACTCTCTTCCATCTTCCTCCTCTCTTGACCCATCACCGGAAATTCAAACTGTCAAAACCGCTCTGTACTCTTGCACTAAATGGTTAGGTTGCCAGCCAAATTAAAATGATTTTAATAAGGCGATGTTGTTACTATCTGGTGATGAAAGATAAGATATAAATCCATTTAGGAGTAGGTTGGCAGATAATAGAGTTGGCAATAACTCAAGAGCAATCTCTTAATAAACGTCCAAACTCATAATAACTGTACTATTTAAAGCTTGATGGGTTTCAGTCGCAGACCTCAAAGAAAAGGTACTATTGAACATAATAGTTTATCGTGGCTTTTTATCATTTTGAACACTTTTGCATTACTCCTGAAGATCTTGGAAACGTTTGTTATTGCTCTTATGTTTGTATAATGTTTTAAAATCTTGTTAAGATTTGCAAAACATCACACTGTAGTCGGTGTAATACACTACCTGTCCAAAACTTGGATTTAACGAAACAAATACAGTAGGTCCTCTCCTCCTACTGGAGAACTGCTGAGGGTGATGATCTTTCAGCTGCAACACGGTATTTAAACCCAACTGATGCAGCGAGTGGCTTCTCATTTCTGAAACAACCATGTGGAAAGACGAATCCCGTGGTCATGGAAACTATATCAGTGTGTTTGAGAAGGGTCAAATAATTGGCATCACGCAGGGAGAAAACATCTAAGAAGAAGAAACTAATATACTACAGATCTGAACCCCAGTGAGAGTGTTTGGGACGAGCTGGAGAAGGCTTTGCACAGTGTCACTCTCTCCATCATCAACACAAGATCAACTGGTGAACAATAATGCAACATCTTTAATATGGCAGAAGCTTATTGAAACTATACCAAATATTACAGCGTGTGCCCCTTTTTTCTCTGGTGCCTTTTTTTTCCACACACACAACATTCAAACACAGGCAAGGTGGGTGAAGTGACTTGCCCAAGGACACAACCACAGAACAGCTGACCTTTGGGTTGATGGGAAAATGTTGTAACCACTAAGCAACATCAACATGACGCTAACAGATAAATACCACTTAGTCAAGGCATTAAAACAGACTTTTGGGTTTCAGTTGTGGAGAGTGGACCACCTCACTGGGCAGCGTTACATAAACATGTGGGAATGAAGCAATACAACTCCTCTAGCTATATTTTTGAGGTGCAACAAACATTACACCATGAAAAAGCCATTCCTCTTGGCCTTCAGAAGGTGGGCTATATGAGGGGATTGTATACTTTTTTGAATCTCTTGTTAGGGAAATTCATTCCCTGCATTTGACCCCATCCTTTAACCAGTGCTGGAGCAACCTGAGGAGCAGTGAGCTGCTGCTGTGCAGCGTTCAGGGACCCGTCTCCAGATCTTGAGCTCTGGTTGCACAGGTTGCCAGGTCTGTGGTTTTTCTGTACATTGGGGCTTCTTTGAAAAAGTTGCCATAAGGGAAAATCCTGCTCTGCGGGTTGCTGTTTTCTTAGTCTGACTTTAAAACATGCGGCCCAAAAAGATTTACATATTACATCATTATATTTTTACATATAATAACATGTCCAAAGCCGGCTGCTGCCTTAACTCAGATGAGGAGTGCGCTGCAGTAAGGCGGCGCAGCCCGCTCAAGACAAACAGAAGCTGTGTAGACGCTATCGTGTGTGTGTGTGTGTGTGTGTGTGTCTGTGTGGGTGTGTGTGCATGCATGTGCGTGTAGAGAATAACTGTTGGAGAACTGCATTATACTTTCATAGTAAGAGTGGTAAAAAGGGCAAGGACAAACGTGCCTGTAATAAAGCAGATTTTAAACACAGCATGGTTTGTGTATAATTGAACAGAGATTAGGACGAAGAGAACAGACGCAATGTAACAAAAAAGAGAAATATTTTGTAGGAAGAGAAATATTATCTGAATACCTTGATACAATCAGTATCAACAATATAAAATAATTATTTAAGGAATTCATTTTGTTCAAAAATAAGGATTTGGTCTTTTTTTTTAAAAGCTAATCCGGTTGTTCGTTTTTTTCTTGGTGAGAAAGGTGAAGGTGACTACAAAGTGGCTTATGACGAGAGTTGGAGGCGCTTGGAGGAGCTGACGGAAGCACCAGAACAGCTCCAGGGAGGGAGAGCTGTGAGGGCCCGAGCACAGCCCCCACGCCCTGGTCACAAGTGTCACCTGCTGCTAACTCACAACACGCACTGACAAATGGGTGCACGCCTCGGAGCGCCGAGCATCCATCCACCACATGTTTGAGGTGACAAGTTCAATTCAGCTTTATTTGGCGCTCACGGTAAAAAGTAGCATTTCGCAGCACTTCAACAGAGATTTTAAAGCGACAAAAAAAAAAAGATTTCAGCTTTCTGTTGTAAGCAACATTTTGAGGACTTTTTCCATTCAAAAGCTATAATATTTTGATATATTGTTAATTGCTATGGCAACGGTCAAAATGTCTTATCATTCTGAATGCATAAATGTTTTTCCTCATCCAAAATGTACCTGGAGTTGTATTTTTATTTCATTAATCCTGTTTATAAGGTCCTCTTTCTTTGAATCTCACAAAACACTCATATTTCATTTTACTCCGGATTGTAACATCAAAGGTAGAGATCCGGAAGTGTCTTTGGGGTTTTTAAGTCGATAAATCATCACCAGACTCGTTCTGAGCATTTCTGCCTCAAATCTGTGTCTGTTCATTGCTGTTTGTTTCAAGCCATTTAAAAGCAGGTGAACAATTTTGCTCCCACGATAACGCGATATCGCCAACTTCGTTACATCCCTCGTGTTCACCATCACAACATTAGTAGCGGGCAAGTAATAATCACAAAATGAAATATAAAATTAATAGTAGAATTTTATACTGGCACAAATTTCAGGAAATATGAAATAATTACTGCTATTTGTAAATATTGTATTTCCAAACAATCCAAAACACATTTCACACTAATTTCAAAAAATAAAGCTTTCTAAATCAATCAGTTATGTGCACTTACCAGATGTCATGTTTATGACATCTGAAATACAAATTCTGCCCAACTCATTAGTAGTAGATGTAGGCATAACTCCTTTCTGCCCAACTCTACTCAAAGCATGAATATTGATGACGTTTTCCCTGTTCTAATAAATATTGCCAATTTGGTTTTTGCCAAGAATGGCAGTAGATTTTCAGGATGGCACGAGTATTGGTTTGGAATGAGTGAATTGTCAAGATGCACTCGCCAACTTCTCAGATAATAAACTTAAACCACACATTCATTTTAGTGATGAGTGCTGCTAAATAAAATCAAATTTAAATTGAAATAGAATTAAACGTTTTTCGTTTAGCGGAGCTGCAAAGTGGAAAAAGCACAACATTATTCCAGAATAATTAAAGGCATGGTGAAGTCATTTTTCATTTCCAGGCTGAGGATTTAATTATGTTCTTCTCAGCCGTGTTGGACCATAGTGAAGCCCAGGAGGATTGTGGGTATTAGCGAGAGAGCGGTGGCACAGTTACTTGGAGGAGTGGACAGGAGGAAGTCATCTGAACGTACAAAGGCTCTATGTGATTTGATCCATGTTGATGTCAATCTTCTCGTGTTCATGCGGTCCTCAGGTGGTCAGGTTTCCAAGATGAAAAGTTGCGCAGTTCAAATGAGTTGGCATATCTGGGTTTTATCTTGGAAAGTCCGGAGTTGGCTGTCACTGATAATAACATTACGGGTACTAATATGAGTTTATCAGCCCGCAGAAGCTCGCAGTTGTTTATTCGAAGTTATGGTCCCTTTTAAGCCGTCTATAATTGTTGAATAATAAAAAGCGATACGTTCCAAAATGGTATACTTTGACACACAAACACTGTGATTGCTCTAAGGGGGTTTATATTACAATCACAACAGCACTGCATCGCCTCCTCTGATTGGTCAGAGCTCAGAGAATATGTTTATGCAAAGAACAAATCACAAAATGATCTAATATGCTACTTCATTTTGACTTCAATACAATTTGGCAGCAGAACTTGAGTAAATTATTCAGCACTTAAATATACTTTTATAGATGTTCAGTGTACTCGTTCCACTATTGAATATAGCCTAATCTATATAATACAGTACCATTAATATTACTATACTGAGGTGTTTGTTATTCTCATTTGTTATTCTCAGGATTATTCCAACAACTCTGAATTTCTATTGCCACTGTATCTATTTCTAGAAATTGCCCAAAATATTTCTGTGGGGGAGTAGTGTTCGGTGGAAAGTTCAAAAATCCAACCAATGTTTTCAATGAATATTTTTGCCAGATTTGATAAGAATTCACCAGATCTTGACTTGGGGGTTTGTCATAGACTTACATCAGCCTCCATCACAATCTATTTTTAGCCATCACCAAAGTAGCAACAGTGGGGGAAGCCGTGTGTCAGCCTGTTCTGACACCTGACAGATTTTACAGGAGGATTTTAGGACCATTTAAGCATCAAATACATAACATACTTTATAGATGATATGATATGTAACAAAAATGCTGATGTCTTAAGGTTTAAGTTAACTATTTATTCAATATTAATAGGTTATAATACTATTATATATAGTGCTTTTCAACAAAACCCAAAGATGCTGCACTTTGAGCAGGAAAACAAACATACTAAAAATAAAAAGCAAACAGAATGTAAGTGCTGCTCAGTTGTGAAAGTAGGAGCTATATCTAACACGACAAAGGCGGTGAACGTTTTCTACAAGGAAAAAGCTCCAAACCTGTAACTTTTTCACTCACATAACGGTAGAGGTGCACGGGGAGTCTAAAGTGCCACTCCTTTTTGTACGGTTGGGTTTAATAATCACAGTCAACCTCAGATTAGTGCTCTGCAGTTTCACTGCACCTATTTTTTATCTGACATTTTAACATTAAAGATGCACTGATGTAGATTTCATGGTGGAGGGTCTGACATCTGCTTGTCTCCATGGATATGACATTGTTTTTTGATATGGCTTTAAACGTACTGGCAACAACATGTTTATGTAAGTGTGCAGTTATAGTGAACACGATCTGATGGCAGAAATGCTCAGAACGAGTCTGGTTATGATTTATAAACTCCAGGAAATTTAAAACCGAGTGTTTTCTGAGGCTCAGCGAAGGAGCAGAGCAGATGGGCTTGTAAACAGGATTAATGAAAGAAGTGTAAATGAAGCTAAGTACAACTCCAGGTATGTTTTTGATGATTTAACAATGTTAGAACGTGGTTAAAAGCTCTAAAAAGTTAATAATGTGTCCTTTAACTGCCAACATGTTCCCCTCGTTTCTTAGAAAAGCATCTCTCCATCCCCTGACACACATTCTTTGGCTTAACACCTCGTCTTGACAGTCTGTTGCTCGGCGTTGCATGCTCAGGAGTGCGCTCTTATCTCTCTAGCTCTCCTCATCCCTCTCTTGTTGCCATGGTAATGCCGAAGCCTCCCGTGAGCGCTCCCTTCCGATCTCCCGGCCCCGATCCTGGGCACCCTTCCGTCCTCACAGGTTCTTTTAATTCTGGTATCTCTGTTAAGTTAATGAGGTACTTGGGAACCGCGCTGGATGTGCTTGTTTCTCCTCGTCGCCGTGGCACCCAGACACCCTCGGCCCACGCCTTTCTCCGAGCCATCATTCAACTCGCTCAGCCCCCCCCCTCCCCGCCCGCACGCTAGCCTTCTGTTCGAACAGTGTTGATAGATGCGATATTCTACCGTCTATCTCTCTCTCTTTCTTTTTGTCTATTGCGTTCTCTCATCTCCCTTTGTCTTTCTCTATATTTTTCTCTCATCTTCTCTTCCTCTTTATCTCTCATTCTCCCTCTCTGTTCCCTCTCCCGCTCTTTGTCTCTCCCGCTCTCTTCTTCTGTCTGTCTCCTCTATCCTCTCTCTCAATCTCACTCCTCTCTCAGCCTTCCTTTTTTGTAAAATTTTCGTTCCCTTTACTTTCTCCCTCTTTCTCTCCCCGTGTCTCTCACTCGCTCTCTTTGCCTTCTTTTTTTAAATCTCCTTTTCTTTCTTCCACTTCTTTTTTCCAACTGTCCCTCTACTCATTCTCACCCCGGTCTCTTACCAATACCTTCCCTTCTCTCTATCTCCCTTTTGTAATAATCTTGCTCCCCATCTCTCCTCTCTCTCACTTTCCTTCTCTCTTCCTTTCTTTTCCTCTACATCGCTCTTTTATCTTCTTTTTCCATTTCCCCTTCTACTCCCTCTTCTTCCCTCACTCTCCTCTCTTTCTCTCCCTCACGCTGAGCTCTCTTCCTCTCTCTCCCTCACTCTCTCACCTCCCTGCTTTTCTTTCTTTCTCCCTCTTTGCCTTCTCTGTGTCCTCTCTCTTTTATTCTCTTCTCAGCCTTTGCCTCACTCTCGCTCTCCCATCTCCTTCCCTTCCACCTTCTCTCCCTCTTCCTCCTCTTTCTCCTTCTCTGTCCTCTATCTCTCTCTTTCCCTTCCCCTGTCTTCCTTTTATCTCTCTTCTCTTTCTAACTTCTTTCTTTTTCAGTCCCTTTCCCCTCCCTCTCTATCGCACTTTTGTAATGCTCTGTCTCTCCATCGCTCCTCCCGCTCCCCTTTCTCCCCTCTCTTTCTCCTCAGCCTTTGTCTCCCTCTTCCTCTCCTGTCTGTGCCTTCCACCTTCTCTTTCTCTCCCTCCTTCTCCCTCTCCCTCCTCTGATTCGTTCTCTCTCCATCTCGAGTCCCGCACTACTTTTCTTTCTCCCCTCTCCCTGGCTTCCTTCTTTTATCTGTTTTCTTTCTGCCCTCTTTCTTTTTCTCCCCTCCCTTTTGCTTCTTTCTCTCTATATCTTCTCTCTCTTTTTGACTCTTTGTTTCCTTTCATTCTTTCCATTCTCCCTATCAACTCTCCTTTCTCTGCCCTTTTCTTTTTCTATCTCTCCCTCCTAAAGCTTCCCAGCTCACATTAGTCTCACTCTGTATCCCTGCCTCTTCATCTGCCTCTTTATCTCCCTCTGTCTCCATTCCCTCCATCTTTTCCCCCTCATTCTTGCTTACTCTTCATCTCTCCCCCCTTTTTCCACTTCCACTTTATCGCTTTCTGTCTCACCTATCTTTTTTCCCTCTTTATCTCTCTCCGCTCTTTCTTTTTATTCTCTTCTCTCTCTTCTCTCCCTTTTGTCTTTTATTTCCCTCCTGTTTGCCCTTCTATTACCTTATTTTTCTCTTCCATTCTTTCATCTCTCCATCCAGTTTCCGCTTTGTCTTTACCTCCTCCCTCGCTCTCTCTCTCTTGCCTGTGCACTAACGCAGAGGCGGCAGTGCCTTGAGGGCCGTATCGAGCTAACTGCGATGTTTAGATGCTAGAGAGCAACCTTCACTCTTTTCACTCATTCTCCCTCCCCTTCCTCCTCCTCCTCCTCACTCTCTCTTTCCCTCTTTCCATTTAAAAAAAAAGAAAAATCGCTCCATATCACAGCGTTTCCTTCACCATGCAGCTTCTGTCCGTCCGAGAGCGTTCCAAAACCAGCCCACTCAGACTTCACAAGGTTGCTCTCTTGCTGTTCGTCGCCCAGTTCTTCTCTATTGATCGTCTACAAAGCCTTTTCCGGTTGTCTACCTATCGTTCTAAGCTTTATCGCCGCTTCATTCTTCCGCCCCGTCACTCGCCCCTTCCCCAGCAGCTTATCTTGCCACAGAATGCATCTTATGCGCGTTATCTTGGCGTCCCATCCCGCTGTGGGACGTTCCTGAAGCCCCTTTTGGTCCCTGCAGGCCAGGGGTCCACAGGGAGGGTAAATATAGATCAATCTGCATACGCTCCACAAAGGGTGCAAACGGCTTTGGATGGGCGCAGATGTGGAAGGTTGGCGTTCCTCTCAAGGGTTGAGGAAGGGTGACCGTGAAGGACAAAACACTTCTGAGGTATTACGTAAGGTAAAGTGCAGTTCTTTCGGACAAATTAGTGTTTTCGACTTGTAATTCTCATCAAAAACATCAAGGCAGAGCAAGGGCTGCAAAGTTTAATCGACTAATCCTGACAGTTGATAAGTGAAGTAATCTTAAGGTATTGTCATAATCATATTTGTTATCTGGACGGTACAGACTCTGAAAACCATACACAAAGACATTTTATAATTTTCATCGATAATACATTTATTCATTCATAAATATTCTCTGTTTAGAAGAGTAATGCATATATATAGGGTAGGATACATTTCCAAATTCACAAGTTTCAGTTCAGTCCAGGTCCTGTATATCGATCCTGAATGAGGTATCCAAAAGTATCAGTATCATTTTATTTTTGCTTGTTTATATTGATGTTTTTATGCTTATTAGTCATCTATCATTTAAAACAAAACTCCTCTCACCTCAGACTAAGAATTATAATTCATATTACTCATACAGCACTTTTCTAGACACTCAAAGATGCTTCACATTGCATCAATTCATGGTGGTGGTAAGCTTGTAGCCACAGGTGCCCTAGGGCGGAAGCGAGGCAGCCAATCTGCTCCGTCTGCCCCTCCGACAACCACCAGCCATCCACACACACACACACACACACACACAACCTGATCCATACTAGGTAATGTGGGGGGAAGTGTCTTGCCTAAGGACACAACAATATTTTCTCTAGCGCCCCACTGTGGCACCTGGTGTTCCAGTGGTCTCCCATCCAAGTACTAACCAGGCCCTGAGATCTGACAGGATTGTGCACTGGCAAGCAAGTATGGCCCTCTTTCTGTCTGCTGTGTTGTTTTATTACTGACCAACCTTGTCCCTGATTGGCTAATCCACCATCTGAACTTGCGGTGATGAAAACGGTATGAAAATACAGCGAGATATCATTCTGGACTTTCCTCTGCATGTAGGACCCAGATTAAAACAAGAACAAATTAGAAAGGTAATCACATGCAAGTAAATACAGCAGGTAGAGATAGGGGGTAGGTGAAAACAGACATTTTCTGAACCCTCAAGCCTTAGTTGTAATGTAGGATTAAACATGCATGAATCAAACACCATTATAACATGGGTAAAAGCTCATAAACGTCTGCTTTATATTATACGCTCCCTTTAATGCCAAATATATGTCCTTTTAGGAGCACCTAAAGTAAAGCAGCACAGGAGAAGTCTTGTGCCCCCTGTAATTAACAGGCAGCAGCTTCCCTCTGTCAGTCTGTACACACTATATATATCCTGGTGAGTCTAAACATTGGCCACAAGAAGTAGCTTCAGGTCCTGCAGCGCGTGGGAGCCAGGAGTCCACGGTGCTCCCTGATGCCTCAAACTGACTTGCAGCTTTCCACCACCATAAGAACATTTTACATTTATGCTATATTTTTGCTGTCACTGCTTTTTATGACTACTGCTTCCTCATACATTTGGGCTTATAAAATACATTATCAACTAAATAAAGGTTGTTGACTGAAGGCTTCTAGATAGAGACAATTTATGAATATAGTGTAATAGTGATGGAAATCAGACGTTTTACATTTTGATTTAATAATGCCATTGTCTTTGTTATAAAATGTCTTATCGTATGTGTTTTAGTTATAACAATTATTCTTTTTTTAATAGTCGACTAGTCATGATTAGTTGATGGATGGTTGCAGCCCTACGTTAGCTCTCACAACCAGCGCTTTTTTCATAACAGGATTCGCCATTAGTAAACTCATAAAAAAACATAATCATTGCCTCTCATGCATTTATATAATTTGGACATGTTGCATATTTTGGCAAACGCAGCCTCCATCTGTTAGAAAATCTGTGAAGTTTGAGTTTCTTCATTGAACGTTACTGTATGTGATGACACCCTGCTTAATGAATAAAATAGATCATAGTAACATATACACACTGGCAATTGGGAAACTCAGACAAAATGGATTCACAAATAAATAAAAGATATAGAATTTGGACTGGATTTGGAATTTTGGTTGGCGTAGTCAGTTCTGCTTTTGTCAGATCTTTTTTTTGTTGCCGATTAGGGTTAGCCAAAATTATTTCCTAATTGAACCAAACCACAACCTGAGCAGCTCCAGCCCTTTTTAAAATACAAAAACATTATTTTAAAATCCGTACAAAAAAACATAGTATATACAGTCTTCAGAGGAAGCACTTGAAATCGTCATAGCAAATGTTAAGTCCTGGAGGGGAGAGGTTTGAGCTGGTGGATCCAGTGTTTCCTCCTAAAGTACAACCTACAGACTGCCATCTTTTAACATGTTCAATCCCAATGTATTTTAATGCTGAAATGGAATGCAACAAATTGTTCTGCCAGAAATGTGTTGAATTCAATCATTTCATTTCTGGCAGCCAGAGGATAGTTCAAGTTTTTACATCTGACTGTTCTTCGAAATTCTGTGTATTCAGTTCCCCTCCACAAAGGCTTTTCCACAAGGGCAAAACTAAGATAAATAACAGATTTACTACGGTAAGATATTATCAATAGTGCATCCGCGCCTGTATCTGCACCTCGAGAAAGATTTTTTATGGTGTGCATTTCTCTTTCTCCTGTGGATTCAGTTTGAGACTGCAACATTGACCTACGTATGGGGGAGAAATGGGGCACAACATAAGGTAATTCACAATAACTGCCTATTGAAAGTAAAAGCACAAAATGGCCGTGAGTTGCCATTTGACAATGTGATGACGAAGTGTAAATTGAACCAAGAAAATCACTTGGAAGCCCGCTGCCGTTCTGGAAGTACATTTCCTATTCATTTACTCATAGAGCTTGTGAAAAATCTGTCTTTCCCCAGTACATAAATATAGTATAAGCAGCTTATACTGGGGGTCAAAATGAGACCGCTGTGTGCTGTCTGCGTCTGATTGCGTCTTTTCCATCAAACAGGAAGTGTGCTGTTAGCATGCTAATGTTTGTTAGCTTTACCGTGATGGAAAAACTCACTCTGGGCTCTGAAAGTTGTGAAAAGTGCTTATGAACTCATTGTAATGAATAATTAGGATGCTTAAAATGACGTGGGTAAGTGCATGTGGACCGCTGCAAACAGTTTACAATGAACAAGTTCTGATTTTCACAATTTAAGACCTTTAAACAAGCTGATAAGCCCTGTGCAAGCTTTTAAACTTTTAATATATTTTTTTCTTCCAGAAAAGCTATTGGAAAAATTTGAACTTGATTTACCATAAACCATAAACATACATCCTGCCGTTTCTGCTGCAACTCTCTTCCACGTTATCTCCGCCGCAGCAGCAGAAACATCCACCTCCCCAGTCTCTCCGTCCTCTCCTCTTCACCACAAATGTATCATCCTCTCCTTTCATCACATCACTGTAATCTCTACTTGCGGGGGGTCCATTCAATAAAAAATATTCACTTAATCTAACTCGCTGTTGATTCAAATTTGTTAAATTGTACAAATATTGTACAATTTAACAAAATTGTACAATATTTGAACATACTTGTTTAGCATCTAATTTAGAAAGAATGTCCACACAAATAATCAAGAAAATTGATTATTTTTCATTTGCGCGGCTCACGGCGGTTGTCACATATGCTCTTTGACAAATATACATTTCCAACGCACGAGCCCCCATCTGCTGCAAAGTCTGTAAGGTGCAGCGATTATGACACTACTCCTACCTACAACCCCGGTTCTAAAAATAAACCAGTGTAAGATTTGTATGTATTTTCCTCCATTATAAAAAATCTAAAATGCACCAAATTCTCCTGCAAAGCTTTGTTCTATTGAATGTATGTTTATAAGAATGGAATGAGAGAATCGAGCCGTCAACCTTCACGTTCTTCATTTTTTAGGACTACTCAGTCACCTTTTTGTCAATAACACAAAACTAACTTGGTTTACAACATGATGCACAAAATTAGACACATCCATTAAACGTAGAAGCAGGATATTATGAAATAATGAATTAAACTCACAACGTCATATTCTATTTGAACTGTATGCGTTTGTGTTGAGGGAATAGTCATCTTTAAAGCAGACAATCTTTAAAGCAAGGTCTGCTCGTCTCCATGGAGATGCTATTGCTTTACCAGGGATGTTACCTGGCCCAAAGGCCTAAAACGTATCTATCTCCATGGTGACAAGCATGTGACACCACAAGGACAAGCTACAAGTCAGATCTGTGGAGACCCCTGCTCACAGAATGAATGCTTTTTTTGCAATTTTATTTGTTGTTATTATTATTATTGTTCTTATTATTGTTCTTATTATTATTATTATTATTATTATTTTATTTTAACAATAAAAAAAAAAAAACACCTTTAAATGAATTGATGAAAGATATAAAATGTAATGCCATACTGCGGAACATTTATATAATGTAGTAAGCCACATTTCAGCTGGCCCTGATGGCCCAGACTGGTTCGGCCTAGGTGCACTTTGGGACAGCAACTGACATCACTGAAACATAACAAACGTTTTCTTGATAAGTGAAGTCTAAATTGCACCTGAATTATACTTTGGCTCAGTCACCTCAGAGAAGTATGAAGTTGAGTTTCTCAGGCCAGTCAATATGAAGGGAACCAGTGGAAACAAGCCAATACTGTAGAACATTCCAGGCAAATCAAAGACCTCTCCATGGAGACAAGCAGGTGGTGGACCCTCAACCAGAAATGTTACAGCGTTCATCTTTAAAAGAGAACTAAGTACCTTATTAGACATCTTTGTAAGTCCCTGTGATGGTTAAATATGTATTTTCAGGGCATTGGAAGTGCCCATCGTCGCCCCCTGCTGCCTCTGGAAAACCAGCCTTGGAACCTTTGACAAAATCAACCCAAAGACAACTCTAAGCTAAGAAACCCTGGCTCTTTAAAACAAATATGATTTGGCAAATGATTTTGCATGTGACTATACTGTCTTATTTCAAATTAAAAATAGAAGGAAAAGAAAACACTTTGGGGTCTGTTCTCTGACAGTGTATTGTCACAAGGGAGCTGTAGGGGGAGCTCTGTAGCTAAAGTTACTCAGTTCTGCTTTAACTACACTGAATCAATCTCCTTATTTACTCTAAAACACTCTAAAGTTAGAAAACCACACCTATGAGACGAACCACTATGCCATTTGTGCAAGACAGCAACAGTTAGAAACACAGTCACCATTTTACCCGTAAAAACTTCATTCCTCCAAAGTGACAATGTGTTTGTGCTTTTTTTCAAATCTCTTTCCAAGTTTTTGAGGCGAGCACATGAATACACCCTCTGTGTAAATAAGCCCGTTTCACACCTCTCCCTCTCTTCTCCATAAAAAGCACCTTAAACCTTCCTTTATAGCGCTCCCTCCGTCTGCTCCTGCTGTCACCCACCGCTCATCATTCCTGCAACTCCACTCAACTCCAACATTCTCACCCCCTCTTCCGTCTCCTCTCTCCCAGAGTGCTTTTGCGTCTTTGATTTGTCGCTGAAATTAAGGTGAATTTTTCAAAGGCATCGCTTCATTCTACCTTTACCTCCAACTTTACCTGTCCCGTTCTTATCTGTCAACCCCCAATCCCATCCCAAAACTGTGCCGTTTTGATGCTTGCGGTCACGCTCTTTTGGGTATAAGCCCTTTTTCCAAACCTGTGTCAGTCCCCAAGATGCTGCAAGTTTATTTATAACTCTTTCCCTTTTATACGCCATCTGTCAGTCAAGGCTATCCAACGTCTCCTTCACTCTTTTCCTCCTTTCGGTCTCCAGGCACCGACAGGCAAGCGGAGCAGGCTATTATAACACACACAATCTCATTAGTGCAAAGAGGGAAACGAAACATGGCTGCCCGGATTATTCGCTACAGCAGCTTGTTCCTCAAAAGCAACTTGTCAATAATTACGCTTGGGTAATGGGTGTCAATGGAAGCAGGATGACGATATAGTGTAGCAATTAAAGCGGATTTCCGTGTGTTGAGAGGTTGGAGGCTTTAGAGGACAAAAGACGTGTGGTGTTCATGACAGGACTATTAACAAGCTCCAACTCTCGACTGACTGTTATTCTCCAGACTGGATTCTCAGGAGTGTCTTTTCAGCCACCCATCTCCAAGGGCCTATCCAGGTTTTGTTCAAAGGAAACATGAAGAAACAATTCTCAAAACATGGACAGTGTGAAATGCAAATGAGAATGTGATGCAACCGCTGGTAAATCCCATAAGACAAATATACATATATCTCTGTCAATATTAACATTTCTATGTGTCTTAATCTGAATACAGTAGTCTATGGTGTATATAAATAAATCAAATGCCTAAACTTGTCTCAAAAGTGCACTATGTAACTTTTTCTGGTGGGGGTCTGCCAAGGGCTTGTCTCTATTGATGGGCTTTAGTCACTTAACTTTTTTGTTGTCACCGCCCTGTTGGGGACGTCACTGTTTGTTGTTGCCCATCTCTACTGTTAGAAAGTCATGAAACAAGCTACAAAAACAGCACCTCTCACTGAAAATGAAGACCAAAGATTTCGGTTTTGATCTTATCTGCAGGCGAGTCGCTGACACCACTTAAAAGCTTGTCATAACTAACTTTTGCGTCATTTGCTTTGAAGCTTCCCTGTCTACAGCCGCTCTCCATACGGACCAGCGCTCAGAGCATTCAAGAGCACTTTGTGTCTGATCCAAAAATATAGCACCTGGACAGCAGGAAATCAGGCTAATGTTAGGTCTACAATTAGCCTAATAACAATTCTGTCATAGTCAGCGTTATTCTCAAACTGTGGATCTATCCTGAGAACTTGGATATTTATCCCACTCTGAGCTGAGTAAGCCCTGCCCACCGGGCGGAACCTCCTGATAATGGCCTGTCCTGTTTATCTAATTGTTTGCACAGTTCAAAGTTTCCTGTTAAACTAATCTTTTTTGTGATCCTAACAACCCTGTAATGGGTCATAGAAATCCTATCGTGAGCTGGCTGCAGCTCCCCATCACTGATGAGTACATGATTAGCATCTGAATGGCCAGCGTTAATGCCACCACATGTCTTCAAAATTCAGTGTATATGACCAGTAAACTGAACCTTAAACCTCTATTTCTCTTTAAAGAGGGATTTAACAAAAATGGCCTTTTTAACTCTTCTTTCAAACCATCTCTTCTTTTGCTCAGAATCTTCACCTCACTGCCTTCAAAAGAGTGGTTTGTGGCTTTAGGATGAAGATGCACAGCACTCTGTAATCCTGAATTAGCGTGCGTTCTGTGCTGATAAAGCCTCATGTTCAGTGGCTGTTTAGTCTCACCTATGTACCTCTCTTTACAACTTTCCTCACCACATTGGATAGAATATAGGTTTTTTATGTGTTTGTTGTTCCTGTGTTTGTTTGTTATTTTTGACCAGAGAGTTTGGAGCCAATCGAAAATTATTGAAGGCAAAATCAATTCAATTAACCCAACGGCAAAAAAACCAAACAAATGGGAAAGCAAGAGTACCGTATTTTGCGGACTATTAGCCGCTACTTTTGTCAGATGTTTTGAGCCATGCGGCTTATTTAGAGGCTGCGGCTTTTCTGTGGTTTTTTTCTTTCACCGCTAGGGGCGAACTAACCGGAATTGAATAAAACTACAGAAAAGTTAAGCAAAGAAGCAGATGTTGCTTTTTTATTCAGCTAGCAAATAGAACACGGACGACAAATTACCAACTATAAATTATTTTCAATTCTTGCCGCATCATTATGGAACCCAAACAAAGAAGTTCGTACGAAGCAAGTTTTAAGCTGAAGGCCATCGATCTTGCTAGGAAACCGCGCGGCTGCACGCAAGCTTAACATCAATGAATGTAGGGTGAGACGCTGGAGGGGAGAGCACGCTGGGGGGGGACAGCGGGACGAGCTCATGCGATGCGCCAAAAGTCAAGGAAAGAGTTCTGCGGCCTATACAAAAGGTGCGGCCTATGTATTGTTTTATTATCGTTTTTTTTTAAATAGAGCAAATGCGGCTTATATAGGGGAGCGGCTAAAAGTCTGGAAAATACGGTATTTATGTTTTGTCTGATGAAGAGTGGGAGAATCTATGTATTTTCAAGTGGAGTACTGCAGGGAATTCTTTTGGAAAAGTGTGACACGTTTTTTCGGAACACCATGTCTAAGTAACTTTTGGAGCTCTGGTCATGTTCTTTTTGTTTTTGTATTGGTTTATTTTGAAAAACCTGAACAAAAAAGAGAAAAAAAGAAAAAGAAAACACTTTTATAAGTGTTTAATATATTAAGTGTTGCCCGGTTTAAAATAAATTAATAACGAATTTTGTGCTGTCTAAAAATCCTTTGTAGACAGCACTGATGCAAGTCTGTAAAGCCTGAATATTTAGGGGCCACTTTAGACCACCACAGTCCAGCGTCCAAGCACACTCTGGGGACATGAGCAGGGGGACCTGATGGAAACTTATTTTATTGTATGTACCGGGAGTAATTCAATTTAAATAATTTATAAATTAATACTGGTAATGTATACCAATTAAAATTAACAGGAAAATAGTTATAGCATTGTTCAGTTTTAAAGTTGCAATAGCATTGGCTTATATAAATTGATCTTAAAGCATTTGGGCGTGAGTATCAATAAAAAGGGCCAAGTTTAATACCACAGGCCATGCCAAGCATTAATAGGACAATCAAAAAAACATTCCTATTTTAGACCAAATCCCCGCATTTACATTTGTATTAATATACACCAATATTAAGTTAGTAAGCTTATCCTATTGAAAAAAAGGCTTGTTGTTGTTGCTAAATCGGCGGATAGGTGTGGTCGTGGTCACGTAGGGGGCCAGTCCTGGGCCGATTTTTTCTCCCACTCCAGCCCTGTTGCCAGACAAGTAAACAAAAATACTTTTATCTGTTGCCCAGCTATAAACCATGCAATGCCAAGGTGTCCAAAAGTAGCCAAAAATAATCAACAGTTGAATTATGTAAATACACTAGAGGAAAATGCACTACAGATTTTCATGACCACACAACCCTGTTTTTCTTAAAATGAGAGGATTAAGTGAAATTCCAAATCTGATAATGTACGAAGCCAGACATAATCAGCTCCCAATAAATATCCAAAAGATGTTCAGCGAACGAAAGTCTGTCTCGACTCAAGCCACAGAGGGACAAACAATCATTTTTCAAAGGCGTATTCAGAACAGGGAGTGATGAATGAAGGGGAGACAGCGACCTTCCCCTTTGGATTTGGGCAGGTGTGGATATGTGTCATTACCCACGTCGGGACGCCAACAGAACAACAGACACTACTCTGTCTACTCTGCTACTCTGAGACGTTTAGCCCAATCCTATTACTGCAAATTCTATACTGTGATATGTATTTTGTAACTGATTTACTATAGACTGGAAGATGAGTTTGAGACAACTTTCCTCAATAAGATTTGAGCAAAACAGAGGTTATTTTCTGTAATTTCACACATTTTAGATGGTCACCTATAGGGATGGGAATTGAGAACAGGTTCTACTTGAAAGCCACTTAAATTAGTGATCCATGGCAATTGTATGCTTCCTCCCTTATTGATGCCTCTTTGGGCTGCAGTAGCTTTGAATGGCGTATTAGCCCCGTCCCAAGGGTGTCGACAATGCCATTGATATTGATAAGCTCTTATTTCCATCTAGTCACTTATTCGTTTCAAAAGCCGAATACACAGAACACAAATGGGTATTTGACATTTGGAGGTGTAACGTCTATTTTCTGTCCTGCAATGGCCTGTGTAGGCAAATTAAGAATATTTTACAAAAATAATAATAAGAATTAGTTCTACAGCAAGCGTAAGTACGGTTTTTCACAAGCATTACGTTCCTTTGGGTGTAACTCACCCATTTAAAATGTGTTGCAGTGTGACGCCACAGTACATTCACAAAAAAATTGCCATGTTGAAAGATAATGAATAACTTATACATTTATAGTGTGAGTTAAAAATGTAAAAGCCCCATCCAAAAGTTTACTGTTTTAGAAGAAAAAAAATTCTTGGGGAAAAAGTTATCAGACACAGAATAGTTGGATTCTTCAAACGTAAGAATATACTGTAATATTTCTTTTGACCTGTAGCTTAAACCCTGAAGCCCAGAGCTTGTCCTGGAGCATAAATGACAGATGAGCTCCTTCTGTTTTTTGTGTAACTGTCTTTTTAAATGTGTGATTTTCATGTCATGCTGCCGGATACACTTACAGCATATAATAAGCAGAGGAATAAGCATATAAATAATGTTTATCGTTATACCTACAATTTTATTAGCATCTGTCTGACACAAGAAAACTGATAGTTTCAAGTTAGAAATACATCCGGACCAGAACCTCCCGCCACAAGAACAGTTTCTTTCCCTCTGCCGTTGGACTACGGGACACTTTAACCACAATTTAATCAATGACTCACTGCACTGTCACTTTCTGCACTACAACTTTAAATTAAACTGTACATTCTTGTGTACATAGTAGGTCTATTTTTATCTTATACTATAGTACATTTTAATTGTTGCTGCTTGCTTTTATTATTGCTCAGTGTTTTATGTTGCACCTTAACGCAGAAAGTTCCTATGTTTGTGAATTTTGTTCATTGACAATGGCAATAAACCTTTTCCTGATTCTGATTTTAAAACTATGTCTTATGTATAGACTTTTTTTGTACTGTTGAGTTAAATTTTGTAGCAAGATAAATATTATTTAGAAAGTAATTTAAAGTGATAATAAATTGATGTCACTTCAAGTACCCATAAAACGTCTAGATAAGTTGATAATTTATTATATATTTCTCACATTTTAAACATTGCTGAGAAAAAATTGTACTTACTTCTTGTGTCAAACTAACATGAAAACTGCCTTTATTCAAGTAAATGCATTATTTAAGCAAAAAGTCGAGTTGGCCACTGTCCAGGGTGTACCCCGCCTAAGGCCCAAAGGCACTGGGATAGGCTCCAGTCACCCGCGACCCCTAATGGGAACAAGCGGTAGAAAATGAATGAATGAATGAATAAGCAAAAAGTCATTAATTAAGTAAAAAGTGCATTATTTAAGTAAAAAGTCATTATTCAGGTAAAAAGTGCATTATTTCATAAAAAGTCAGTTCTATATTGTAACATCAATGCTAGTTGTGGTTGGGAATACATTATAGACAAGCTTATTGCAGGACTAACCATGGATCTATTCAAATATCTGGATAAGGTATTTCTATCTTAAACCTGTCGTGAGTTAGACTAGTGGCCAGTTCATTGGAACTGCAGCAAAAAAAATCCTCTTCTGCGCAGACAGCATTTTCCACAGAGAGCACAATATAAAAACAAACTGCTCGTGTTCGGCTGACAGGGACCTACAGCTTTCATAAAGGTCGGAGCTTGTCGGAGCCTATTTTCCGACCACCCCTCCACTCTGCAGCTGCACAGCCATCGGGTGTAGCTAGCCGCTAAAGGCTAAACTGCCATTTTCCTGCTAGCATGGCGCGAACATTCTGAACGACAACCACTCTCTCTTACATTCACACAAGTTTTATAGAGCCATTACAGATCATTTCTTCGAGAAAAGCATCCATAGTCCCTCTTACCTGGGAAGGTAACGTTGAGGATGAACTCGCGGTAGAGTCGTCGTCCGTCCAGTGCCTTCATTGCGTCGCACAGGTGGGTGGAGTTAGTGCACAAGCTCCGCTGCATTTGATGGAGCGCATGGGCCATTGCGTACACCGCGTTCACAACAAACATGATTTTTGACTCTGGCTCAAAAGTGCTCTTGTCTATGATTAGATCTTTCCCACATGGAGCCAAGTGCTTCTCCCCCGCTAAAGAACACTGGAACCTCTGCTCCCAGAACTCCTTAAACCAGGGATTTCTATGATTCCGATGGGGGTTCAGACTGAGGAAGTAGTGGTTGAAATCCGGCACGTGATTGGCAGCTAGCTCGAGTGTTATGGCCCCCTCCGCAGTGATCTCGTTGCCCTTGACAATGCTCTCTTGCGCCCCCCAGCCGTCGCTTGCCACCCAGATGAAGGAGGTGTTGAGGCGGGCGGCGGCGGCGAGGAGTTCCCTGGCGTCGTCACTGCGCAGGAAGAGCACAGCCACACGGGCATTGGGCTTCTGTAGCAGCTGACGAATCACGGCCTCGTACGACTTCTTAGCGTTAGTGCGCCCCACCTGGACACAAGCAGGTTAAAGGAGGTTATACATGACCTGGAAATACCTTTTAACTTCAAGTCCAAGTTTGCGCCCTCATCAACACCTCCCATGTTGCTTGTGATGTGCTCTTTTTTATTTTAAACAACACATATTAGGCATTCCTTTTGTCCGTTAAACTTGCTCTTGAGTACCTCTATTTTGGCATCTGGTTTTAGAACTTCAAATAACTACTGAGAGCACGAATTACTTTATATCTGTGGGGTGTTCCCTCATCAATAATTGTGTTAGAGCTCTATTTGTATCATCTCCTGGCGGCACAGATTACATATATGAGATAAACCTATCTCGCCCCAACATGCTAATGCAGGTGCGCAATTGTAATGAACGTTAATTGGTGAGAAAAATGGTCTGGCGGGATTCATGGACTGGGAAATCTGGGAATTTGAAATGATTTCTGGCTCGGACTTACTAGGTTAAAAGGATTCATCAAACAAGCGTGAATGAAGCTAAATACAAATACAAATACACAGTAAATAAAGGCTTAATTGATGATTTGATGCAAACTTAACTTTCACAAGGGCCGGGTGCTGCTTGTGTTGTGAAGTCCCATCCGTTAATGAGGAACATTACATGCAGTGGCACCGGAGGACTTAAGTTTGGACAGCACATTTTCCAGGCTTCATCTTTGTTCAGTGGGCTTAGAAGTAATAAAGCTGTGTTTTTTTTCTAAAAGCACTAAAACAAAGTAAGCTATCAATTGAAGCAGATGTTGAAATGCCATTTTTTTTATAAGACCTTGATAGTCCTTGTTTAGTCCTGCTTTAGAGCTTGTTTAAACTAGTCCTGTTTAAGAAGTGGTCTGATGTCATTCTAATTTAAACTGCATTACTTTAGTCTTAGTCTTGTTCTGGTAGATAAGGTTTCTTTAGTTTTGGTTTATACCCAGATCTGCAATAATCTGCTCTTAGTCCTGTTTTTAGTCATGTGACCGAGCGATATTCTTATGATATTTTTATTTTTCACTGTCGATTTCTGTAGTTGAATTGCACCATGTTGTGTTGTTTGTATGTGTATTAAAAAGATAAAACCTAAAATTGTGTTGCAGTTTTGTGATCCACACACAGACCATAGCCCTCTGAAAAATCTGGGCCCCTGGAAAATACAGTATAATGCTTTAATATTAAGGCCATAGGTACTAACATTCCAGACAATGGCATCTCTATGGGGACAAGCAAGATGCACAAAAGTGACATGATGCATCTTTAAAATCAAATGTTTTTATTATTTTTTTGTGTAAATGCTTTTGATAGTGTGAATAAAAATATAAACAAATTCTTCACATAAAAGTATAAAATAATCAGCAAAATTCAAACTTTTGAAGTTTAAAGAAAGTTTTTGTCAGTCCTCTCATCTCCACCACAGCGTGTGAAACCTCTTTATCCCGGCCTCTTCTGCACCACCACCACCCGTGTCTCACTCTAGAGCACGCTGGTGATATTTCCCATACTTTTCTCGCTTTATTGCGTTGCTAATGTCTACCTGTCGGGGTCTAAGCTCTATAATTCATCTTTTTCATAAACTCCAAGCTCTCACATTCATCAGTGTCACTTTAAGTCGCCTCTGGTCGAAGTGACAGGAACATTGTTGTTTTTGAGCACAGCTGATTAACATTAGCAAGACAAGCTTGACTACACAGCCTGGATGATGAACGCATTTGGCATTATTCAATTTACAATTCAATTCAGTGTTTCATACTTGTTTATTTTGTGCAATTTGGATACCGCACTCTTTGACAAATCAGATGAAAAATGTGTTCGATTTCAGGCGATCCTTGCTCTTTTCGGAGAGATTGCTCATTCCGTTGCTCCTCGCTGATAACGCCGCTGTAATATAAAGCACATTTGTGTCGGCTAAGATGGCGGGACTAAACTCCGCGCGCGCACACATTTAGCATGCTTATTTCGATGGCTATGCCGCTCACAGCCATACATCAACATCTCCCCGCGCTCCGCTTTCAATTTGCTATATCTCGCTTTGAGCAATGTAACTTTAAATCCACCCAGATCGGGACAAAGATACGTGCGTTTATCGGATTATGCGTTTGCTTTCACGCCTCACCTTTTCGTACTTTCTTTTTTGTTATTGCTTTATTAATTGTGGCATTGAGCAAACATTCAGAGGGCAAGGAAGACAATACATTAAAAAAAGGAAGGGGTGTATGTGTGGTATGAGAGTGTATCCTGTGTATTGTTTTAGAAATACATTTTTATCATAATGACAACGATATTAATTAAAACATCTAAGAAAATCATAACAGCAAGAGCAATCTTTGGTATAAAGATCCCATTATGCAAAACTTTTAAAAACATACCAGGAGCGGTTTTGTTTCATTTGCAAGTTTGAGTAACGCTAAATGCCCTGAGTCTCCAGAATGTTTTCTTCTGCTTTTTCAAAGTCCGTACACCATCCCTAGACTCATTTTGATCATTTCACCGCTCTAAATACTCTAATTACAAAGCATATCCTGCAAGTTTGAGCAAGCAACAAATGTTTATAGCCTCATTTGAGCCTCAAATGCCTATAAAAACAGGAATGGATCAATGTACACAAAACATTATTTTCTCAATGATAGTAGAGACTTGGACATTTCTTTTGGTGTACAACATGTCGTAAACCTGCTGCACAAAGTTTTCTGTGGAGATTGTTGAAATTTAGCGAAAACTCAGGCTAGTGTCTTGTGCGAACAGGGCTGGCAGAGAAAGAGTTAAAAAGGCTTTGAAACAACTGTGGGGCACTTTAACAAGGATGTTTACCTACAAATTATTGACAAAATGAGAGACATGAGAGGCACGAGGCTGTGTGAGAAGAGGAAACGTGATTGTTTGAGCAGTTGATTCATGACTTTAGAGAGACGAGGACAGGGCCATTTTCCATACATATTCATTAATAAATATAAGGAGTAGTCAATATATTGTCTCTTCTCAAACTGTACTTCATCAGTAATCACACAGCAGAAGCCTGACCTTTTCTGACGTAGCGATGCAGATGTTCCTCATGCGTGCCTCGTGCTCAAACGCCTCGATACCGGTCTCTCCGTAGTCGCCCTCGGAGGCCACCGTCGACACATAGGTCCAGTTGAAGAAGCGCAGGATCTCGGCCATGGCTTTGGCCTGGTAGAAGTCCGGTGGGACGGTGCGGGCAAAGTAGTCATAGCGGGTTTTGTCGCTGAGTTTGGCGCTGGTGGAGGCATAGCTTATCTGAGGAATCTGAAAGAGCCTGAGGAGATTGGCAACCTGCAAAAGAAAGTCAAGAGAATTTTAGGTGTGATAAAGGTTTAAGGGAATATGTTTTGCCATTCCATCAGTTATTTTGGGTTTATGTTTTTATTTTTAGGTTTTCACACTTTGTTAGTCCAGTTTACTGGTTCGGTTGGGAACTAAAAGTAGAAGTTAAAAGGTTGTTGCAGTTTCATTTGGTGCGTTCAGTCATGTTCAGACCAGGATTGTTTTGGTGACACAAGCACATGCACAACACTGGGAAATACGTTTCATTCATTGCAGCAAACTTTAACAAATATTTATGATCCACAAGAGGAACTACTTGAATGCAGTAGTTCCAAAAAGGCAGTCCTTTAGAATAACTGTAAGGAATGTGGCTTTGTTGGTCATTTGATTGCTTGAGGCGCATCAAGGTAATACATGACTGTATTGGCCACTAGCTCTAGATACTAGAATAAATCCATGTTAATATTGGGAGCACTGATTAGCCTGTAAACTGCTGTTTTTGTGAGTCCCAGAAACTATGATATACTTTGATTACATTCATTTCCTCTTCACTAAATGTCTAGTGATGCATTTCTCCCATTATGATCGTCACACTGGGGTTTATTTTGGTCATGTTCAGCGTGCTAATGAAGCGTTTTGGATCAAAAAGTGCAAGTTAGGCTGAATCGTTAGCATTCACCACAAGCAAACTGCACTGGAGTCCACTTGTATAGTACGGTTCTTCAGTCCAGTCCGCTTTCACACCAGCCCAAATGAACCAGAGTTGCTAGTGTTCTGAACTCGACTCGACTCCAAATAGTGTAGGTGTTAGCCCCTTAGGTTGATGGGGTACACCAGACCAACCGCCTAGACATGTGCAGAACATTCAAACTCAACAGAACAGCATCAAACCCAGAATCTTCTCATTCTGGGAAGACATAGCTGACAAACAACTACTAACAAACTATCAAACCATATTTCATTCTCTCAAAACTAATACAGCATATTTGACAAGAGAAAGAGAATTGTTGTGTGCAATGTATTGGAGGCTTCACAACCAATTATATTTTTAATTTAGATAGAATTCCTGAATGCACGGGCAGCATGGCATAAATACTACAAAGCAATTTCGTAAGTGCAGGCGCAGACTTTATAGTACTGGACAAACAGAATTGCTCCTGTGGATGTATTAACACAGAGCTATTAACTGAATGATAAGCTTGCAATTTTATAAAGCTAGTGCACAACATAACTGGCAATTTTGCCTGCCACTGTTCGGTTTTGCTGATGTTTGCATGGGGCAGCAATTGTGACAGTGTGTACAAAATTGAAGAAAGGCAGAATCTATAGTTACGTCTGAACATAGAGAAGGATATTGACACGGCTGTAAAGCTTGTAATGGGTTTAGTGTGCATGCGCCCCTAAACACAATCTGATATAGGGCCCCCACTTCAGGCAATATAAATGGTTACGACTTCATGTGCAAGGGGTCTGGGGGTCCGCCTCCATACAATTTAGAAGAGATTATTTGAAATGTTCTTTAATTTATTTGGTTTTAGATCTGTTTTTTAAAGATCCAGTGTGTCTGGTTATAATAGGTACCTAAATTACATTATTTTGCAGTTGCACTGGCACTTACAACATACAACTGTAATGAGTTCATCAAATCAACACAGATAATGCAAATTAAGTCTGTTCTAGGACTCTTATTGGATCCTTGCCCACAGTTTGAGAACCACCGCTTTGTAACTTTGCACTTAAATTTAACAGAGAAGAGCTTTGACATAGCTTATTTTAGAGATACCCCAGAGCTGCCAGGGACACTGCCCTTTGGATTGAATATATGTTGTTTTTATTATTGATCAGTGTTTTATGTTGCACCTTAATGCCGAGACAAGTTCCTATGTTTGTGAATTTTGTTCATTGACAATGGCAATAAACTCTTTCTGATTCTGTTGTGTTTTATGGCTGATTCACACCAGAAAGACCTTTGCTTTCACACCAGTTTTGATTGACATGCTGGAATTGATCAAAATACAACTTTGAGTAAACTAATGATGAGGAAACACTGTTGATACAAGTTTAAAAGCTTATTAAAGATGATTTAGCATAATATATCCACATTTTTAAACACATTGCTATTGAATTGACATAAAATCAACTGCACATCGATATTGTCTTGTTATAAGTAGCTAGCTAGACCCATCATGTACTTATTTTGACCTTGAGGATCTTGATAAGGAATACCTCGCTGAAATCTTACTTAAAACGAGCAACACTATAAAAGTCTGTAAACAGAGAAACGGCACTATCTGCATAATCGGCAGTAGGAACACAAAAGCTCTGGTTGAATAAAAGCCTGACTCATGCATTAGTTATGGTCACGTTGAAGTCTATATAATATTCCCTTTAGTGCTGATTGCGCCCGTTCCAGTGCGCTCATTACCATTTGAGTCACATATGCCAACACTAGCATTAGCTGCATGCACCGCGCGGGTACTCCTGGCTGTAAACACAGCGCTACTCTACGGACTCTAATCCTGTTACTCCGCGTCGTTCCACCTTTTCCGAGGTCTCATTCGCAACCCAATGATGACTTGTTTTGACAACATGTTGCAGTCTTGGAGGAATAGCGTAGCAAATTGGCTAAACTGGGGCACACAGAGGTTGTACCAATTTGGGCAGGTGAGTTAAAAGTTGAGAAAGGTCGATGTGAAGTGCGCGGTGCTGCTAGTTGTCATGGAATTATTGTTAGCTTAGTGTGCAGTGCTGATAGCTGTCGAAGAGAATTGTTAGCTAACATGAGAGGTGGTTTAGTGTTGATGGTATTGAAACTATCTCTATCTATCTTGAGTTTGGTTAAGTATCTGTCAAGCCACAAGTCTGTTTTGCAGGTTCAATAGGCTATAAATAATTCACGCGCTACGAAACTATTAAAAACCTTATCATTTTTTGTCATATTTGTTGCATAAAACAATGTGATGAAATTGACTTTAAAAAATAGGTATTTAAAGTGCACTGTGGTGTCTTTTTTGGTGAGGATTTGGTTATAACTTTTCTATCCTATCTCCATGGAGACAAACAGATGGCACCATTGACTTTTCAATTAGCAGTCTGATGCTCATGCTATCGATCACTTAGGCTAGTCTTGGAAGATTTGAAGGACTCTTGGAGCAAGTAAGTCAAATTGAAAGTTTCTTCACATACAAATGAAAAGTGAAACCAATCCTCATACATGTTTATTTCATACTATTTATCTAATTTATCTGCTATCCTCACCAGTAACATGTAAAAGAGGATGTTTAGTGTCACTAGATTCTTACCAGAAGTTACAGGGCAGGTCTATGACGAGGTACCTCCCGTTACGTTAAAGTGATAGTACAAACTACCAGACCCTCTGTGCGGCAGAGAGAACATAACTTGAGAGTAACACAATTCCTCATGTCCAAAAATCAAATGCTTAACGTAAATGAGGTGTCACTTATCTATGTTTGTGTGGTTATATGCATGATCACCATTTGTACTGATGACTAGACGTCTTTGAACGTCTCTCAGCCCCCGCTCACATATATATAAATATATTCTTTGACCTGCTGTCGACTGGAACAAGAGTGGTCTGACCGGTTTGGGGCAATGACGTTTGGAGTTTGGTTGTTTTTCACACAAGCTCACTGTGCATGTAAATGTGGGGATCGAGGTGACAATGTGATCCTCTTTCAGAAAAGTTATTTGGACCATGTTTGGACTGGTTCACTTTGGAGTGAATTGGGCCAATCTGAAAGTGTCTCCACTGTCTTAAGTAGTCTATTTAACTGAGGTGATTGAACAAGATAAAATGCAGACTCAGGTGAAAACAAAATGGTAAAATGCAGATATAATTAGATACGATGTACACTGTATATCCTTGCACCCTTCTGAACTCCTGAGTCAACTTTTATCACACAGCCCATATAGATTTATATGGCTTGACTAAAATGTCATTATGGCTTCTCAATGAGCTTGGATTGTGCTTAGTGCTCCACCGCCAGCCTCCCAAAGTATGCAAAGAGCTGAATGTGCCTCAATAAAAAATGTAGAGAAATGGAAAAAAAAAATAAAAAAATACTGCAGAGGAGGGGAGGGCTGTGTGCGTTTAGTGCTTGGAATGCAAGTCACACGCGCGCCCGAGAACGCAGCATCGGCTATGTAAATGCCTCCGGGGCTGTGGAATTCAGTTGTGCATGGTTAAACATAAAATAATTCCCTATTACTTCATTTAGTAGGAACAGACGGATGGGCCAAGCAGTGAGGGTTGGGATACTGCTAAGAATTTAGCAGCTTTGGGTCATTGGAACGCGGATCACATTCCAGGTCTTGTAAACACACCTCAGGAAGTGCAGGTGGAAACAACAAGAGGGCAACAAGAGTAGCACTGTAATTATGTTGTGATAAGGCAAAAAAACATAAAAAACTCAAAACCTAGAGAATAAATTTGACAACGTGCATGGGTTGAACTGCGTTCAGGCTGCTTTTAAAATAGGAGGGAATTTATTTACCATTATTTGAAATTGTGGTTGGAATCATCACAAACACTGCAAATATATAAGTAGCATTATGTCCTCTGCTGATTACTAGTCCACATATCTCATATCCATGAGGGGAATGTACACTCATAAATATATAAAAGCAGCATACCCTGTAGTTTAGACCTCTACAAACATGTTCTGAAATGCATGAGATTCTTCTGTTAGTTTTCAGATTAAAATTTTCTCTCAAATATTAATGCCCCTATATTTTTTCGACAGTAGGTGTCTAAAAATGATGTAAATCTTACATATGAAAGATTGCCTAATCTATATTTATCAATAGGACAGTGTTTTTTTTTTATAGGGTTCACACCAGTTAACGGATTAACTGTTATTAAATACTGAACAGAGTAAAACACTTTTTGCCTGTTTAACTGGAGCATTTTCATTTGCGTGTGCTTCTAATACACTATTACACCACCAGAGAGCGTGCAAGTGCCCCTATGCAATGCCATACAACATAAAATGTCTCTCCAGATGGCGCCATAAGGACAACCATCTGCAAACAACAGAGATGAGATACTAAGGTCCCCCAAACGGACACCCTCCAACACATGCCTGCGCCTAGAAATTCTGTCCGTAAAAATCAATGAACAGAACCAGTGACAAAGGGCAGCCCTGACAGAGTCCAACATGCACTGGGAACAGGTCTTACTTACTGCCGGCAATGCTAACATAACTCCGGTCATACAGGGACCAGACAGACCTGACAAAAGGGCCCCGGACCCCATACTCCTGGAGCACCCCCCAAAGGACCTGGAGAAGGCTTTCGACCGTGTCCCTCGTATCACGAGATCCACAGTTTACATGTGGACTGGTTGGGCAAACTCCCATGAACCTTCGTGTGCCCGATGGAGAGTGTTGAGCTGGGATAAAAACCACTCTGCTCCTCTTGAATCCCAGGTTCGGCCATCGGTCAGATTCTCCTCTCCAGTACCTGCAATAGACCTTACCGGGGAGGCTGAGGAGTGTGATCCCTCTGTAGTTGGAACACAGCCTCCAGCAATTGTCCCTCTAATTCTTCATGTGTCTGAGCAAACACACAAACTCCCTGAGCGGCCCCTTGGACCACTGTGAGCAACATCAGACGTGTGCAGAGTGGTCGCACTAGTATCACATCCGTCCAAGTAACATGCTTTGTTAAAAGCTGTTAGAGTACTTTTAATTAAGTGCTTTAATCCACATTCAATGAAAAAGACAAAAACCTTGTTCATGACCTGTATAGCAGGGGCAGACTGGGTGAAAAAAGTTGCCCAGGAGTTTAAGTAATATTTTATACTGCCTCATCTCACTTAAGGAGCCTAATGTTCTGTGGGCCTATAGCTAACTTTCTGTTAGAAAAGCACTGCTTTAAACCAACTTTAACTTACACAATGCAGAGTGCAGCTTTAAATAGGCCTAGTATTTGAGGGCTTTGGTCCAATCCAGACGGTTGCAGATCATATTATTGCAATGAGACAGTCCGTGAATGGAGAGGAAAGTGCAACTTCTTGAACAGAGGGACGTGAGGTCCTGGTCTGCCAGTCCAGAGGCACCGTCTACGAGCACCATGCAATGTTGCAGAGACGTGTCAGTCAAGACAGTCCTACAACATCTAGATACTTAAGGTACTCTGGAAGGACCTCATCCTCGACCGAAGCCCTGCCACCGAGTTTGCAGGTGGCTAGCTACAGTTTGTCCATAACTCACCACCTGGTGGTGAGTTGGATCCGCTGGCAGAGGTGGAAGTCAGACAGTCTTGGCAGGCCCAAGCACATCATGAGGATCTGTTGAGAACATCTTGTGGAGCACTCTGTCAGCAGGTTCTTCAACTCACACCTCCGGGAGAGCTTCTTCCAGATCCCAGGTGAGGCTGGGGACATTGAGTCCGAGTTGACCATGTTCTCCACCTCCATTGTCAATGCAGCTGCTCGGAACTAGGCACAATGTCTCCGGTGCCTGTTGCGGAGGCAATCGCCAAACCATGCTATCATTGGGATGTTTATTCAGAAACAAGAAACTGGTTCATGTTATATTATTTACTGTAATATACAGTATCTTCAAAAGCACTATATTGTGATGATTAGTATTGCAATTCACATACAGGATATTGTATCAAATCATGAGGTTTCATTCTGATCCCCAGCGCAAGTTTCAAAAGTCAATAAAAAACTTAAAGGTGCATTCTGTAACTCTCATTCTGGTGGAGGATCTGTGCACCTGCTTGTCTCTACGAAGATGTACTTGTTTTGCCTGGAATATTCCACAGTTTGGCATTAAAAATATATACTTAACATTTAATAATTTACACCTTACACTTAAAACCTGCATTCTTACTGAGTGGAGTCGCCTCTCCACAGATCTGACTTGTAACTTGGCCTGGTGGTATCGCTTGTCTAAGTTTAATGCCATATTGTGAACGAGAACTTAACAAGCAAAGCAAAAACATCTCTGTGGAGACAAGCTAGCAGAAAAGTTACATAGCACACCTTTAAAGTCTGTCAGAAAAAGAAGTCGGCCGTGATGAGGAGATTTGTGAACAACAGAAAAGTGCTTGGAATGGGAGCGGCAGAGGCAGTTGGAGATTAGGGATTTAAGGAGTGATAGGAGGCAGCTTTTGTGCAGCCACAGCAGGGGAAGGCAGAAGGAGGGTTTATGCTAAACTATGCAAATGCATTGGCACGGCGACAAGAGCGACATGAGCTGGGAAACACATGGGAACGCACCAGCAACCAGTAGTACGGGAGAGAAAAGAGTCCGAACCTAAACAAATCTGGTTCAGATTCAGGTGTGGGCCAAGGGGCGGACAACGTGGGAAATGAAAGCATGTCATGGAGGAGCACTCAATTGCAAATTTACATAGGGGCTGTTACAAGAGGAAGGTTCGCGGAGAAAATCCTGTCCAAAACGTACACATATAAAGTTACACTGTGGTCAGTTTTGCCAAATAACAAGATTGTCACCGGTTTAAATCATAAACATCTAAAGTCCATCACCGAGGATTCGGCAGGGGATTTGGACTTCCCACAAAAACGTGTTGCTATTGCTTCTGATCCTGTTGATGAGAAGTAGAGGACAGGTTTGTCGTCTTGCTATGAGTGTTAGGAGGGTCTTAAACTGGCTTAGCTAAGCCACTGTGTCAAAGATCTGACATGGCAGCAGAGTTTAAAGTGTGACGGAGAGGGTTCAATTCCTAGGTCATTCCTATGGTTGGTTGGATGATTGTATCAAGGGTCTGGATAAACATCGGGCTAATGGGACTGGCTTGAAAGAGTCAACTGTCAACTATGGTTAAACAGTGTTGTGAAATCTTTGACCTCTGGGACCTAGTTTGAAATAAAAAAAAATGTTATACACCTGAGCTCTGATCTGTGTGGACAGGGCCTTAGTCACTTAGCTCTAAACTAATCAATGCTTGGCGGCAGGTGCTGATGTTTTGGTAGTGAGGATTCAGATCAGAGAACACTTTCAGATACCCCAACTGTTGTTTTTTAAATCGGTAAATGGATGCGCATCCTGGTCACATCTGCAGTCTGTTTGTCCATGGCAGTAGGATTTCTCCTTCACTGGTTCTCCTCAAGGTTTCTATTTTTCCCACAGTTTTTTCATTTTTTTTGTGTGTTGAGAAGGAGGATCTAAGGCCAGATTATGCTGTGACTGTTGGCTAATCTGCTTCTCTATTAATGACCAGTGACCGTTTCATCCTCCTGATTTTCTAACCTTCAGTTGGTAAAGTCCTGCTTGTTGTTTTAGGATCTAGCCACCTCAACATCCTTTACTTTATGTACAATGTTTTTGTAGGCAAAGAATAAATTAACATTGCAAATAAAAAATTATCATTTGGTTTAAACACGTTTCTGGGATACAGAGGTAATGCTTAATATTGAATATAAGCTCTATACACCCTTTAACCCAGTTAGTTCTCTTGTCTCATCTGATCCACATTGCCATTTTAGTGTCTAAGTGTTGGTCTATCAGAGTGAGTTATACCTGTATGGACACACTGCTGAAGGAGCCTCCGATGACCCCAGCGATGGCCAGAGGGCTGTCATCTTGCAGCGCGTACGAGCCGTCAGGACAAATGAACTCTGTGTCGTCCACTTTGGTCAGAGACGCTCGCACAAACTCCAGGGCCTGGCAGAAATACAAAACAATAAGAATTCTATGTTAATATTTTTAAACACACTATTAGATTGGTATTTCTAACTTCTAAAGATGAGTTCAAATGGAAAATGTGTCATTTTACAGTCATTTTAAAAACCTTAAGATATCAGATGGATATCAGATATCAACAATGAGAACTACCACCTTTTCAAGTGGCAAATTAGCAGCATGGCTATGGTCGATTGTGATCCTAACACATGGATGCTTTGTACTGAAAGGACTGTAAATGATGGAAGTAGTCCAGCGAAGGTGAATGGACTCAAAAAGCTATCATTAGACAAATTAAGGACACAAGCAATTCAGTTCAGAAGGTGTCACTCTCAACAAATGTAACTGAAACTATAATACTTCATCTTTTCAATTGCAAAACTTTTCTTATTTAAAACTTTATTAAAAGTTGATAGTGCTTGCCATTTCTCCTTTAAGTATCAGCTGATACTTTAGGCAAACGTTAGCAAAACTAATTTCTAAAGTTTGCAGCATTTATTTTCATGTGAAAATGATGAAATTGTCCAATCTGCACCAAAAAAAAGTTATTTAATTATATTTTTATTTTTATTTTACTATATTTCTTACTGTTGTTGTGGAAATGTTTATTGGAACTACAGCTTCAGTGTAACTGTCCAACAATTCTCACAGGTGTGCACAAACTTGTGTCTATTAAATCTCAGGAGATCAACATCCATGTATCCACCAGCCCTGATAATGCTCGCTAATAGGTGAAACATGTTCACATTTTCTGTAATTTTTTTTTTCCAGATTTATAGGTCCCAAATATATGCCATTTTCGACATTTAAAACAATAGTTCTATATGAAAACATTACATAAGGATAAAACTTGAACATTCGTCACTCAACCACTCCCTCTTAAGCTTTTCTATACAAATACATTTTCAGCTACAGCGCTTTCCTACTCCATCTCCACCGCAGCAGCACAATCATCAGCCTCCTAAGCCTCTTGTTTTAGACCCTGAGAGGTATTTTCCCTAACACATTGTTCATCTTCTCACCCTCTCCCCTCACCACAGTGCTGTCTCTTCCTGTCGTGGTTTTACTGCCCAAGTTGAACGATTCAGTAAACGTTTGAATGCACCTCACTCCTTTTACATGTGGGCAAAAAGTCAGCTTTGTTTTTGCCTGCAGATTGAACCTCGCCAAGTGCTTCTATCGTGGTGCCATATGCTCTTTATTGTCTGTTTATTCTCAGTCATCTGTTGAAAGCACTTGGGATGCAAAAGGCTTCAGAAATGAGCATACACATATAGGTTTGGAAACTGCAACTCAAATTCCACGCTGCATAAAAGAAACGTCTAGCATTGGACACATGCATAATTGTCTTTATTGAGCTTTTAACCACGTTATAATGTTATTCTGTCATCAAAAACACACCCGGAACTGTATTTAGCTTCATTCACGCGTGCTTCATTAATCATGTTTACAAGGTTGTCTCTCTCAGAGCCTCTGAAGACACTCATTTTCACATTTGCCAGATTTGTGACATCAAAAGTAGAAATTCAGATGCCTCCTGCACAGTCTTTAAGTCCATAAATAATCGCCAGACTAATTTTGAGCCTTTGTGCCTCAAATCACGTTCACTACAACAGTGTGCTTACATTAGCATGTAGAGGCAAAGCTAGCTTTTGTTTTTCCACATGCTGTAGCTAGAGTGCTCATACCAATCCTGATGAGGGGACGCCTCACTGGTATTAATCTGTACTTTTCAATACATATATTATATATATATATATATATTAAGGGCCTCCAGACCATGTTTAAAGACCAATAACAAATACAATACAAATACAGATAATTTAGAATATCTGTTATTAAAAACTTAAATTCAGAATATGAACCAAAATTTTAATAATTTTGACATGTACCCAGGGTGAAAAAAAGTTAGGGACTCCACTTCTGACTTGTTTCATAATATGGCTTCTCATTTGATCTCGACCAATGAAGTGAGAACAATGCATTTGAAACTGACAGACTCCAAAGTAAAAACCACTCAAATTATAATTACTGTATTGAATTTTTGTTTGTGCAGGAGCTTAGAGAACTTCTCCAGGTTTACAACACAGTCATAAATAAATAATCGTAGTCATGCATGTAAAGTGTGTGATATAAGACTCAAGGCACCATCTGTAAATAGCTTAACAGTAATAAAAATATGAATCTCTTTGTACAGATGACGGTCCCTGAGGGGAATATTGTCTTTTGTGTGCGCCTCATTTCCCTCACAGCAAAACGACACCAGGATCTCTACTTTAGCTGAAAACTCAATATTCTTTTTACTTCAGGAAAAGTACAGATAAAGTGGCAAAAAATGACCACAGTAAAAGATTTTTATAAAAATGTTGAGTCAAATGTAGATTATTATACTTATAAAGAATTGTTCTGGTTTTTAGTCATCTGAACGGTCTTCTTAATTTTCCAAGACATTTTATCTATACTCTTGTTTGCTCAAACCTTCAGGCAACACGTAAAATAACTCCTCAACTCAGCTATTTCAACAGGGCCCCAAATGTATGAGGAAAAGTACTTCTTGCGTATTGTGTTGTAGAAAGTATAGCTACCTGCTCTCAAATGTAGTGAAGTAAAAGTAAACATTTATCATCGTAAAGTAATTATAATTGTTCAGTACTTTTACTTTTGTACGTGGCAAGTTCTCAGACAAGACACAAAAGTATTAAAAATAGATACATGTATGTTGTTATATGTCCCTATGATAAATCACACATTTGTGCTGCAGTTCATTCCTCTCTACCTCCACCCATATCACACTTGCTATGCGTACCTGCTCCAGAGCGTAGGTGTCCCGGGAGCATGTGTCCAGGATGTGCACCCCCAGAGACACCCCCGGCAGCAGCGTCCTGTCCTGGTTGATCCGGTCGATGGCGAACAGCATCGCCTCCAGCCTCTGAATGCCCCGGGCTTCGTTCACGCGCCCACACTCCTCTATCCCGGCCCCTTTCTCGTGCACCGGGAACAGCCCCCCCAGCACCAGGTCGCCCTCGATCCGCACCTCGCGCTTGGACTGACCGGGCTCCCCACTGCCTCCGCCGCCGCCTCCGCCCACCGACAGAAGGACGGTGCGGAAGGTGGAGAAAAAGAAGAGGAGCAGGGCCGGCACCATGATGGGGTCCGGCTGGGTCAGGCGGGGGGGCAGCGGTGGTTATGGGTTTGTCGTGGGATGGTGGTGGTGGTGGGTAGTGCGTGGGCCCATGAAGCGGTCAGAGAGAGCAGGGAAGGAGCACACATGGGAGCACACAGCATCTGGGCATCAGTCCTGTGAAGGCAGCGGGACAAAGCGTTATAATGGAGATGCTAGTTTCGAATAGTTCACTTGTGGAGCGCTTTAGCTAAGGACGAGCTACAAGGAAGCTACACATGCAGCAGGATGAGAAAATGCAGACTTGGGTGAAAAAAGTCAGTAAAAATGATCACCAAATGCTGACTTGATCTTGTGATAAACTGCTGTATTTACATTGATGCTAATTTATATGCAGAGCCCACATGTTTAGCAAAACAAAGCTAGCACACGTTAGCATCAGCTGTTTGATTGAAAATATTATACATCCAGTGCATAATGCATCTTATATCATTCAAACACAATGCATTATATAAAGAGACCCAATGAAGAAGCGCAGCAAAGTGAAATAAATGTAGAAAACGTTGAGGATAAAATGGTAGTAGTTTCCTGTTTCGTCTAGCTTTAGCCTCATCTCACAGAGGCACAAACCCAATTAGCCTACTAAACTTCTTTTTTGTGAATTGCTGAGATCGGCCTTATGACTGAAAAATAGGCTATAATTCATTATATTTGATTTATTAAGAAAATGGTAGTTCTGTTTGGGTGACATCAGTTGACCCTCTCTATACCCAGAGCCAGAACCCGAGCAGAAGACACACTCTGCAATTAAAGCTCTAAACCACTCCTACACAAACTAGTCCCGGGAATAAGGGCCAGTCGAAACAAGACTTGAGCTATGTGATGGTACAGACCACAAAGATCTGTAGTTCAAACTCCACTATTTTAACACACTGCCGTTGTGCCCTTCAGCAAAAGCAATGTGCAAGACTATGACTGTTTGATTAGTGGCAGTTGTAAGTTGTAAGTTGTATGAGTCGACTGATTTACAAAACTACTTTTGTGGCAAACAACAACATTGTAGTGCTGCCACAACAATCAATACAGCAGGTCACAATGGTTTTGTATCAGAAAGTGACTTCAATTCAATTCAGTATATTTTTGTAACACCTCACATCGCTGCTGCATGGAGTAGTTGTGTCTGTCGAGTATGGATGTGATGTGTGACGTGTGAAAGGAGAAGCTGCTGGTGCAGATTTGCCGGAATTAGTCAGTAAATCAATTAGTGATGGCCAACTGTGGTTAGGACTGCCAGCTCACAGTAAGACGGTTCAGCTTTTACTCCTCTCTCTTGATGCCTATGGCTGTTACTATGCATAGTCCCAGATCAAGTCTTCACCTGCGCACTATCCAATCCCCATGTGCGGCTGTGTAATGCATTCACCCCACTCACTGTATTTACACTCACACTTTCTGCACGGCTCCACATTTGAAACTTTTGTGCACAGTTAACAAGCGCTCAAAGAGGTTTCTGCTCCACGGGCTGAGCGGGGCGTGACTAACAAGAAAGTGCCTTTGTTTCGGGTTTTTTGATCCAGTTCTGCTCCTTCCATCAGCTGCGTTCTCGCTCTCTCTTTCCACTCGTAAAACATGTGTGCATAAGCCAGCTTAGACATCCCCCTCATCCCCAGCCCAAAACCCGCTCCTCTAATCTCATCTCCGATCCGACGTCCTCGCATTTACCACGACTTACAAATCTGCCACGTGTTATCTGATGTATCAATCTCCCTCGGTGCGTAATTACAGAGCACAGTTAAATTGCTTTTTCTTTATTTTATTATTCATGAAAGAAGCTAAATTACAGCGTCGGGGACAAGCACGGCTGATCCTGCTTATCACGGACCACTCCATGAAGCGGTGTAGTGACACTTCCATCCTCTCGTCGCAGCCGGTGTTTAATAATAATATGTCAGCAGAGTGAGGATGCGCTGCCACTACTCACAGGCAATTAGTGCAGCGGCGCCCCAGTGGCTCTAGAGGGAGCTCTGATATGGACGATCACCTCACGCCAATCTGCAGGGAGATGTGCTTGTTTACATGAGACGTGCGGAATGGATTTTTGTGTGTGTGATAATTATGCCCTAATTTTTCATTAGCAAATAAAAATACTTTGAGTTGTGTTTGTTTATTTTCACATATATATTTAAAGATGCTCTGTGTAACTTCTAGTGTTTTTGGAAAGTTCCATAGTATGACATTAATGCGTGACACTTCAGGTGATTAGGAGAATTACTTACATATAGAGCTATCAATTTGACTTTTCTTTGTAGTTTGCTCACATAAACGTAAGAACATTCATTTTTAATCATGTAATGTTTTCATAGAGAAATGCACACATTTGGGAATTATTCATCAGAAACATTTATTGAGCCAGATTTGAATTTGCTTTTGACATATTAAATACAAAAAAATCTACAGAGGGTGATAAAGATTGGCGTAAAAAATCTAATTTGCCTCTTTTTTTAGACTTAAAACTAGATCAGGCTTGAAATTAGATAAACAAATCCGCCAAGCTCTTGATAAATCCAAGATAATAAAGTTTGGTGTGTGGAGGTGCGACTTCAAAGGCTGATCTTTGTCTCTAGCGGGGAAAAAAACGCATTTGGAGAAAACGGCCTTTGCAGTTACAATGTCCCATATAAATCTATGGACGCCAGTGGAGTCTATGAAATAATAAAACATCTTCAGATGCAGCTTGGACAATGCTTTTGTTTCTACATTGTTCCACATTGTTGTGGCTAAAAATCCCCTGAAGAGCATGCACTCCATCTGTAAGATAACAAGTGGCGGACAATCCACCAGAAAAGTTGCGTTGCATTTATGAGTGACTCTGTTGAGATGAAAACAAACCTGCTCTGTCATCGGCCCTCATATTCTGTTAGGTGGTCATGGTAACAGCAGCAGACTCTATGTCATGTTATGTCAAATCGAAGCATTTCATTAAATTATACAGTCAAACAAGTGAGTGGCATAGTGGCTCGGTGGCTCACACTCACACCACACAACAAGAAGGTCCCAGGTTTGATCCCAGGATCTGTTGGAGGCTTTTCTCTGCGTACTCCAGTTTTCACCATTAACCTAAAGCAGCGTTTCCCAACCTGAGGGGAAGGAGAGTCAGGCAGATCAACTTTTATCATTTTATTTTATTAACCTTTATTTAAGCAGGTAAAAACCTACTGAGAGCTAAATCTCTTTTTCAAGGGTGACTTTGATGAGGCGAGCGTGCAAGCAACGGCAACTCCTCCCTTTAGCAGCACTAATCTAGTATAGAAGTATAAAGTCTGGCCTTTCAGACAGTGCCATCAGATAGAAAATGACTTGTGGATGGCAGTCGAAACACCTTGATTTAAAAGAGGGTGTGCAGGGGTCTCATTTATAAAGCTTAATGTTTTTACTTAAGTGTATGTACGTTCAGACAAAAGCAAAATCAGCTTTGTCTGACCGACAAAGTTCGAAGTTTTTTGACCAGAACGCTCACTTTTTAAAGGTTACAAACGTAGTGTGGAAAGTCATGTATGTAAAATGTCTGTGCATACACAGGCTTTATAAATGTCTCATATGGTCTCATTTATAAAGCTTGCATACGTACAAAAGAGGTCCAAAAGTGATGTTCCACGGTTGAGTTTGGGTTTACAGCAAGACAACTTGATGCTTGTGTCTGCAAACTCTGCACCAGCGAGCCGAGGCAGAAGATGATCTCAGAGAGGAGAGAAGGAGCCAGTCTGAGGAAGTTTGCGTTTAGTGAACAATGCATTTGTATCCCTTTACTTTATATTTGGAAGAAGTATAAAATAGTAGCCCTATTCTTAATTTAGTTCCAACTGCTTGTGTGGGGAATCAAAAGAGTCATTTGTATTAATGTTTTTCCATTTTGTAACTGTGTGTGCGCATGTACACAGGATGCACGAGGTGCTGGCTCATTTTGTTTTAGTTAAGAAGAAGATCTAAAGCGAGCCGTTAAAAAGGCTGCGGTCATACTCACAGACCTCTGCCTGTCCTCACGTCACATACACGGCAGCACTGTCCCCCTCCTCACACACCACACACCCCCTAGTGTCTCGTCCTGACATGCTCAGAACAGCGCACACATCACGCATGTGAACAAAAATAACTATGGTTTCGAGAGCATTAAATAGCTCAGTGCAGGTAAATAGGCTAAAAGTCATATTATTTGTCCACCTCTTTACTCAAAGTCTTATGTTCAAATGCTTGATGACAATATGTTTGCCAGAGAAATACTGTAGGGTTTACGTTTTCACTAAAGAATCACACGTCTGTGCCTCTGCTGTCTCTCCCTCCCCCCATTCATCCCTTTCTCTCTGTGTGTTTAGGTCAGTTTCATTCATAACTCACTTTTGCATTTTCCTTACATGGTGAAATGGAGGAGTGGAGGAGGCGTGAGACGGGATCATCATGTATGATCCGTGGGGAGGAACTGATCATGGAGTGTGTACCGAGGGTTTTATGAATCGGAATATTTTTCTACTGTGTAGTTCGGGTTATGTCCCTATGCACACTTTTAGTCAGATTTATGTAATGTTTTATAAATGAGACTCAGATGACTAACTTTGAAACGTTTCTACTTTTGCACTCGCTAGGTCGAATGAGAGATTATACTTTGCTATTTGTTTTCATCTTTTTAAAGAAAGTGAGATTGGCAAGTATTTGAAGTATTTATAGTACATCTTACATGCTTAAGTATTGTGTACTTAAAATACCGTTTTAATAATTTACATTTTGTAAAGATGGACCTCTGATTTACATGAGGCTGTTCTTAATCCAGTAAAACTCCAGGAGGAGCTGAGTGGTTTTGTTGTGGCCGACACTTTACAGCTTTGTAAAAGTTAAGCTTCAGTCTTGAGAGAAAACTCTGATGGAGTGGTCCCATCCTGAACGTCTGCCACCTGCGCTTGTTTCCAACAGCCTCATCAAAAACCATCAGCATTTTACCAGTCTCTTTTTGTATATATTTTTACTCAATTCATGTAGTTTTATATGACAGATGTAGATGTCCCAATAGATGCAGAATAGTATAAATAAATACAAAGATCTGGTTGCTTTAAAAAACAAAACAAATACACATATTCAATCAAAAACATATTGGCATAGACTAAGTATATATTTTCTACTTATATAGATAACTTAGTAGTGAAATTTTCATAGTAAAAAATAAACAATGAACAATGCTAAAAACAAATCTCATAAAAACTACTAAAAGTGGGATAATTCATGCTATTTGAAATGAGAATTTTGCTGTGTACAACTAACAAAACCATTTAAAAAAGTCTCACTATATCTGATTGATGAAGTGTTGTGTTATTCTCTGTTTTGAGCATATTAATATTTCGCAATAGCTCTTTGCTCTGCCTGTCTCTTCTGTCTCATGAAGTATTAAAGCAGAGTATTTGTGCGACTGTTTGTGTGTTTGTTTGTGTGTGTGTGTGTGTGTGTGTGTATGTGCGTATGTGTGTGAGAGAGTGTGTCTGTCTGTGTGTGAGAGTGCATGTGTGCTGCAGGTACAGGCCCCAGGAGAGAGCAGCAGCAGGGTGACATTCTGACTCCCAAACTCAATCAGGACCAAGGAGAGCGCCTGCCAACAAACCCAAACTTTTTGTTGGATTTTGACCTCGGTTATTTGTTTTGTTTCAATATAAAACATCTTCAAGGACATATTATGCAAGACTGATGATATGATAAATCCTGTTTAGTTAGTCCTCTTTCCCTGAGCCTCAGAAAACACTCGATTCCAAATTTCCCAGTTTGGTTACAACATAGGTAGAGCTCCTGGATCTTTTGCACTATGTCACTAAGTCCAAATCATCACTCGAGCATCACTCTGAGCATTTCTGCCACCAAACTGCCAGTAGATGGACCTCTAACTCAACTCCTGACGTGGGAAACACCTGCTTCAGAGAATATCATGTGTTGTTCTTCAAGACACATTGTTTTAAGTTCTAAAACATGAGATGTCAAAGCAAAGGTACAAGAGCATATTTAAAGGACAATAATAATACAGATAATGTTTGTCCTTTAAAATCTTGACTTTAATTGTTTTTAAGTCCCATGCCATGCTTCCTTTGTGCGGTAAAAATACAGGAGAGCAGTTCAAAGTCACAGCACCACAGATTCAAATTTTAATTATCCCAAAAAGTAGCGGAGTGTATCTTCCTGCAGCCATATCATTATCAGAGCGGTGCACACAGCGGAGAGTCTATTACAACCTTCAGACAGTGACCCATGTGCCTTCTGTGAACTCACACACAAAGGTTTAGCCTCTGGCACATGGCTCTACAAAGTCCAAACGCTGACTTACATTTTACAGCTCCATTCTATCCTCCAAAACCATGCCAAATAATACTTTGGAAAGTGCTCTCTCTTGGAACACTAAAAATAAATGTCTGTTCATTATATGCTCCTGGAAAGTGCCCAGAGCTCGCCTTGCGTCTCCAGAGAAGCCACGGCCACATAACACTTTGTCTTTTATAATGACAAAAATGTTGCCAAGACAGTGTTACCAACAGTCAAGCGTGACTCCAATCTGATGAGTGATGGTAAATATCTCATAGCTTTATTCTGAATGTTCTAAGAGTACTCAAAAAGAGTCAATTAGATCATTTGCACTTCACTTGCAGCAGTGGGGAGTTTGAAGCAGTCATTTTAAAAAGTATCATTTCTATAGTTCAAGCTTCTTCACAATTAATATTTACTGTGAGGCATACAGCGGCATTTTTTCATATCTTTATGAACAATATTGATTCCGAAACTCGTCTAACCTTATAGATGACTCCAAACAGTCTCTCCAAACGTATGTATTGCTTTAACTAGTGATTTGATATTAGTACAGCTGTCACTCTAATGTAAACTGTTGTCACGTCCCTCTAGGCTGGTGTAAGAATGAAAATCGTAATTATGAATGTTAAACTCATAATTATGTTTTTAAAGTAAACATTTTGACTTTAAAACACAGAAGTATGACTTTTTAAACCCAAAATAATGTCATTCAAACACAAAATGTTGACTTTTAAACTCAAAATGTATTTTTTATTCACTGGCGGAAATGGGCTTCCATAGTTTTGCCATGCACCGTCCCCACCAAATAAACTATAGTAACAGTTCTTTCTCCTGTGACCTGACATGAGAGAATATAACTGAGCCTTAAATATATGTTAGTGTTCTCCATACCATTAGGACAGGGCGAGTACTGATACTATACTGAAACTACTGACTCAGGACTATAACTACAACATTGACTGGACTGGATTGACTGGTGTCTTGCAGCTTGGTCGGTATGGAGACGTGACAGACAAGCTCTCATATTGCGTCTGTTTCAGTTCAGGCCACGCGTTCTACTCCAGAACCAAACGGAACGCGCTTTGAATGTTTTTTTTTTACACAACACGCCGGTCTTAAACGGGCGGTGCTGGTGTGACAGAGGAGGAAAGGCGCACGTTAATGCTCTGCGCATCCAAATACTCACCAGTATTGTCATAACGATAAAGTCAGACTGTTCAGAGGCGTGTTCCATGTTACGCTGGGGAAAGAGTCGTTTTCATGGCGATATTTGTAGCTCAGGCAAGAAGAAAAATCACATTAAGGCATTAAGTTACTCACATAAAAACCGTAATGCACAGGATTGCTATAAAAATTACTGAAGAAGAGTGCAGTCTTCCTCACACTGTTATTCTGTTTCATTTTTTATTGTTTTTTGAACTAGTAGGATTAAACTTGTGTGGGAAGCTAAGCTAAGTCGAACAGCAGAACAAACGGAGAAATCAAACGTATTATTATTATTATTATTATTATTATTAATAATAATAAATATAGAAACTAATTAACCACAGTGATTTTCATCAGCGACAACCTCAAAACGCAGAGGAAAGCTCACTCAAACTGCGCCTCGATTTACAAGAGCACAAAAACAAGCTCTTTACGTGACCCAGGGTGGTAAAGACAGCTCCTCTCTGCCCTTTTTTCTCCTTTCCGCTCTCTCTCTCTGCTACTCTCTCTCTCTCTCTGCCTCCCTCGCTCTCTCTCCCGCTCTCCTCCTCCCCCCCTCTCTCTATCTCCATCTTTCTCTCTCTCCTCTCCTAACAGCGCGAGCTGTGCTGGGTGACACGTCTCCAGCTGAGAGCAGTCGTGTAGGGTCGATGGACCGTGGAACAGCTCTCCAACCTGGCAACCCCTGTGCCTGGGAGACCGTGCCCATGAGCGTGCATGAGAGCTTGCATGAGAGCGTGCATGTGAGTGCGCACGTGAGAGTGTGCATTTTGGTGTTCATGTGCGCATGCATGTGAGCTCTGTTTATGTGAACCACGTGTTCAGAAAAAGCGTCTGCAGAGCCCTCAGCACAGGCAGAGAAACAGCATTCACTCAACCACTGTATTTCTGTAGAGATCACAAAAGTTGAACAACTGTTCTGACTATTTTGTATTACTCAAACTCTGAAAACTTGACTCGGGCACTTTAAAAAATAAAGATAAATAAAGATAAATGGTCACATTTCTACCTTCAATGCACTCAAATTACTTAACATCAAGAAACCACCCATTCACACACACACACACACACACACACACACACACACACAGTCACACACACACACACACACACACACACACACACCACACACATTCACACACCAGTGTGTGCAGACGAGGCAGGTTAAGTGTCTTGCACAAGGACACAATGCTATTCACATTTTCAGACTGTCCTCACACCTAAACCACCATATTTGGTTGTTTTTTTAGATCTCAAAATACGCCAAATGGGTTAGTCTTGTGTGCCAAAACAGTGCCCCTGCAGGTCTTGTCTTAATTACACTCAAGTCAACAGCGATGTGAAAAACAAAACTTACCACCAGGGCCGGCTCAGGCCTTCAGGGGGCCCAAAGCAAAATGTTCCTTGAGGGCCCTCACCACAGCATCAGAACTGGTTTTATTGCCATTGTGAGTGAACAATTCACAAACTAGGAACTTGCTTCGACCCAAGTTTAGTTAGTTTATCATCAAATGATAAACGCGAGCTCAAATATTGATGACTCAAATTCCACAACGCAACTTGGTATTCCGCTGACATCATCTCTACTCCCGGTATAAATAACACACCACACATAGATGTTATTCCAAATGTATTTGTGGAGGTGTTAAAGGTCTAGAGCCACATTAGCGCTTTAAATTATTCAACAAGAGGGTCTGGGGGACCTCCTGTATTCTGGTGCATTTCACTGTGGTCCAGGCAGCTAAAGTAAGATTCAAATGTTGAGGTTGTAATGCTTCATCACATCATAAAATGATGATGTGATGAAACTGTGCCAAGAGAAAGTAACCAAAGCCAATTATTAATACAGTAGTATACTGAATTACTCTATACAGTATTGGCAATGAAAAATAGTTAGGGTCAAATTGTGTTCATAACAAAGTAAATGCAGCTAAAACATCAGACTATTTGCTGAATACTAAATTAAATACCATAATGAACTATGTACCACCGTGTATTTGTTAATACTAATAACTTTGTTGTTATTATAGTGACATTGGTTTTAGTATTCCAATACTATTCTAGTATTCCAGAACCCAACACAGCTCTGGACTTTTTCTCATTATCTCGTCAACGTGACAAAGCCTGGGCAGGAGCCACGGCAACCAAATCAGCAGCAGATTGGTAGCAGTTTTGTCATAAGCGCAATAAATATGTCTCTACTGTTCGTAAAGCCAAAACGTCTTACTATGTCAATACTTTCACAGAATCTCAGGGCAAATCTGCAAAATTTTGGAAAACCGTTAAATCCTTATCGCAAAATTCTACTCCCTCTTTACCAAATGAAATTATTAAAGATTCAATGAGCTTGAGGACAAAAAACAGATATTTGTGATGCGTTTAATCAGCACTTTGCTGAATCTGGAAATATCTTTGATGCTGCTGCTCCATCTGTTGCTGCTACCCAAATACATGAAAATAGACCTGATGATCAAGTATTTTCCCTTAAGCCCTTTACACACCGTGCACCGTGCGGTACGCTGGAGCCACAGCCAGGGACAAACAGAGACTACAGCGCATTGTGCGTTCTGCTGAGAAGGTGATCGGTTGCAGACTTCCATCTCTGCAGGACCTGTACGTCTCCAGGGCTCTGGGACGAGCAGGCCGGATCACAGCTGACCCTTCTCACCCTGGACATGGACAATATGAACCACTCCCCTCAGGCAGGAGGCCACTCCCCTCAGGCAGGAGGATATATTTTTTTTGCTTTATTATTGTTCATTGTTCTATTTGCACCAAATCACCAATGCAAGTTCCGAGCTTGTGAATTTTGTTCAATGACCAAGGCAATCAACCTTTTCTGATTCTGTAACGTAACACAAGGAAGTAATAACTGACCAAACATCAGCATGTATAACTACAAATATGACAGTGCTATGATTGTAAACAAACTAGTTCAAATGTACACAAAACAAGTTCAATTAAATAAAACAAACTGCATAAGCATTGGCATTAACAAGTAACACTGATAAAACTACACAGTGCGAAAATGTTAATTCCCACAGAGAAAGAACAGAACGAGAAGTGAAGATGTACACCTACCCGGGCGCGAGCATGAAAAGACGGCATTTCTGCCATTTTTATATTATAATATATATTATTGAATTATAGCATACGGAATTGTAATGGGCCTAGTTATTTTTCACAATTTACCCATTTATTATATTTGATAACAAATTGAAATACTTTATTGCTCTATTAAAAGAATATAAAACTGACATGAGATGTTTGTTTTGGTCAGAACATCACACACTGGACTCTGACTTTCCTCTGAAACAATGCGATTGGCTGATGGCCGTTACATGCAAAAACCTTTACGTTCCTCTTGTCAGTCAGCGCTGCGCTTATTTCTTATGAAGTCAGAATAAAACAGACCTCAAGAGTCACGACTGATCTGCTGTTAAGGCTTTCTCACGCCGCACTGCGATATGACGCACGGTGATGCGCGGGCATCGGGTCGGGCTCCTGTGTGTGGAGTGAGGAAGAGAGAGCATGGAGGCCCTCTTATTGCCATCAACTATTGATGATTCACATGTCACAACATGATACAGCTGCTATCATCTGCACTAAATCTGTATCAGCCACATCAGTGAAGCACAAAGGCTGAAAACATCAATAGCCACTGCAAATAAGCTATTCGTGATGATCAACCAGGGGGTCTGGGGGTCCTCCCCTAGACTTCTCTACAAAAATCAGTCATGTTTCTGGCTTTTTGGGGCATTTTTACAGGTGTAAAATGATGGCCTTTATTAGTCTTACCTTAGTTTTTTTAACTAAACCTCAGGTCCACGACGAATAAAATGGCCTTGTTTATTTAAACTATGGACCCATTGTCCATATTTAGCAAAATAGTCATATTTTAACTAAAATATCATACATCTGTGCAGACTTTAAAGGAGCCCTTTGAACAGAGTAAAGAAAGGACAAATACTGTTCAGTTGCACTATGCACATGTTCTGGTGGGGTCCACTACCTGCTTGTCTCTATGGAGACGTTATTGCTTTACAGAGAATGTTCTACAATCATTTATCCAGCATTTATTCAATTACAGACATTTTCATAGCTCTAAAATATCCTGACAAATCCGTATTCAAATTCTGAGCCTCTCCACAGATCTGACCTGTAACCTGGCCTGGAGCGCTACTGCTTTTCTCCATAGTGATATCATCTGCAATATGGAACATTCTAGGCTCTATGGAGACCAGCACCTCCTTCAGAAAAGTGAGATAGTACACCTTTAAAATCAGCACCTTCCACGATAACTGCTGATGCTTCAATCAGTTCCAGCTGAATGTTTCTGTCATAACTTTGAAAAACAATATTCATTCATTTCATTGATCACAATCTAAAGCTTGTCTTCTTCTCCTGCTCTTCTGCCGCTGTTCGTTCCTCCTTTCTCTTAAACCTACACTAAAGTTCTGACATGTGAACATAGACCTGATTTACTCATATTTCAGACAGTAAAATGAGAAGTAAACAATCTGGAAAGTCCTTGGACCACCGTTATCAATTGCTAATTAAACTTGCAACAAATGAATCCTCTGTATTTAACATCATTAACAAACACTTTAGTTTACTAATAAAACAGATCTTTAAATGTTACCAAAAGTGTTTATTATGTCACCAATGAAAACAGCTCTTAGAGCCCCAACAAGGAACCTTTTCAAACATTTGTATAGCATGACATCTCTAAACCACTGACCAAAGTTCTAACCTAAGGCTCGCTGTACTTTTCCCATGTGTTAATTATCTCCAGTTGAATCTGCGACATGTTTGAGCGTGACAGGAACAGGCTGCTGTCGGGAAGGGGAGGCCTCAGCGATGTTGGCGTGTCACTAAACGTCAGCAGCACTTCTGCACATGGAGCTCAGGACACAGGAGCAGACATTTACAGCAGGAGCAGATACAGGCTCTGACAGCTCTGTGGTCTGAGAGGGGCGAGAGATCGACGTGGCATAAGAAAGGGAGCTACAGTGCAAATGCTATGTCATCAGAATGTTCAAAACCCAGAATGGAGGCGACTGGAGGCTAAATGTCTTTTTGTGAACTGATGAGATTTGCCTCATGAAAAAAAAAAGTATGAGTCCAATATGATTTAAGTTTTATTTACAAAGTAAATATTGGTTATTTCTGGGTGACATCAGTTTCTCCTATTGCAGAGCTCTGCCTCTGGACCCAGAGTCAGGCCCTGACCATTATCAGTGACATCACACCATTCGTCATGTCTGGGCCTATCCACATGAAACAAAAACTGCCACAAAGTTTCTTCAATATAAATAAACAAAAGTAAAATATTTTTTTCACATTAGCCTCCGAGAGTGGTCTTATTATTTACCTCCAAAGGCGGTGGTTGTCAGTTGGAGAGACTTTATATATATATTATATTATTTATGTATATATATATATATATATATATATATAATATATATATATTAGTCATTATGTTCTTGAAGCCAATCCTGAGACCAAATATACTATAGACAGGTTCAAATGTTTGTGGATTTACATTTTTAAATATTTTCTTTCAAAAACAAGCACATCTCCCATAGAGTTTACATAGACCATTTGCACACACATCTGAAATTGATGACATCATCAAATTTCTAACAACAGGAACGCAAATCCTCTATCCATGGGTTTTCACGTCACGTGACTTATTTGTTGTCACTTGCGTAATGCTTGAAGACGTCACGACCATGCCGTTGCCTCTACTCTACTGGGTGGCACAGATATATCGGCCAGTAATTCGGTATCGGCGATATTAATGTGATATTGCAGTAAATATCGTCTTCGAGTCGCGAAAACACGATATCAGCTATCAGCTCTATAGATTCTGGGTACTGGAAAGAGTTAACTCTTCCTTTAGAAATAGGAATATAACAACAGCTCAAAAGCAAACTCCGGGCTGAGGGGCCAGGCCAAGCTGAGAACATTGTCGAGAGTTTAAAGGCGTGAAGGGGACGCAGTCACTGCCTCTATCCCAGGTCTGACTTGAAACTCATCTTACTTAAACACTTACTAAACCTCCATGTGGCTGAAAGTCACATTTGAATAACTGGTTCTCTATCGTTGATGCTCCCAAAACCTGGTTTGGCAGAAAACAAAGATAAAGTAGTTAATATTTAGTTATTTTATTGTTATGACTGTACGATTAGTGCATCACAATGTATACACAATGTGTGAAAAGAAGCCTGGAAGGTCGACATCTCATTGAATTATTTTTTTTTTCTCTTTGTTTTGTGCAGCGTGAAACATTTCAAGCCCTACTTTTACTTCTCGACCACTCTACTTCACAGCCGGTCCGTGTTTGTGTATTTTTGTATGTGTTGTATGTGTTTGTGGTGAGGCTGTCCCAGTAGCTGACATCTTAAAGGGTGCTGGGGTTTTAACCATGAAATATCACTCAGTGCATTTTAGACTGATGATCTCATAGAATAGGACAACAGGCAGGAGACAATCAACAGCTCTGCACACGTCTCGCCTCATTCTTGAGAAGATCCATGCATTCATAAAAAACAGGAGGAAATATATACAAACACATGCTTGGCTATTTCAGAATATAAGTAATGTTGAGAGAACTTGAGTAATAAATCAGGCATAGAAAAAAGATATCAACAGTCCATGTCCATGATTGTAAATTTGTTGTCTGTGTACGGGCGACTTTAAGGGCTGATATTTATTGTCTTGTGGAAGACAAATGCATTTGGAGAAACAGGTCGTATCCATATACATTTATGGATGTGGAATTCTGTGGACATAATAAAACACCTTTTATAGAGGATTTCCAGGATACAAAAGATCCAAACTGAAACGAGCAGCTTCAGGGCCCAACTGATCAATATTTTGTAGAGCGGCATTTCTCTGCAATCACAGCTGACAGTCTTTGGGTTTGTCTCTACCAGCTTTGTGCACACTCTATCACATATTTTGCCATTCTTCTTTGCACAAACTGCTCATGCTCAGTCAGTTTGATGAGAGATGTTTGTGAACAGCAGTTTTCAGATCTTGCCACAGATTCTCAATTGGATTTAGGTCTGAACTTTGACTGAGCGGTCCAAATGCATATTATTATATTATCATTATTATCATTAATTATCATTATGATCATTATTATCATTATTATCATTTATTTATTATCATTGATCATTATTTATTTATTTGTATTTGTTGGATTGTGTCAAATATTATATATAATATATATATATATATATATATATATTATATATAGTTATATATATTTTAAATCATTCTATTGTAGCTCTGGCTTTAGTTGTTGTCCTGCTTGAAGGTGAACCTCGGCCCCAGTCCGTGGTCAACGGAGCACTCGGGCAGTGACCCCCAAACTGGAGGAGTGGCTATAGTAGATCCCTGGATCCCAGTCCAGAAAAAGGGCAATCAGAACAGCAAAGATACTGAAGAACCCTTAAGCTCCCTGGAGGACCAAGTTTCAAAATGGGATGAAACCAAGGAATAGAGGGTGAAAAGGGAATTCTATAAATAAATAAACTTTTTGGTATAAAATATAATAACTACTTTGATAGACACTTTTGATTAGACCAAATAAAGCAATGAACAAAGATGTATGTCATGTTTAACAATATGTTTAGAATGATTCGTAACTACCTAATTAGGATTTAGGGGTTAGAAGTTGGTGTTTAATTAATTATTGTATTTATTATTGTAATTAAAGTTCATGAACTCTGTTCATACTTTATTGGCTATGTAAAGTGTAGTTTATTGTAACGGGTAACCAAGAATCTGCAATTCAAACTGATTCAATTTGCAAAAAATGTAAAGCAACATAAAAATATCAATGATATGATTTTTAATAATAAAGCAACAGGATTATTAATAATTAAAAAAGAAACATACACAAATACATTAATTATACATTTGGTTCAGGAGCAAGGAGCCTGATGAATTAATATTTAAACTATATCCAAACACAATGAAATTCTCAGTATTTGTTTGGATTGTGCCATATTAAATATCGCAGTATAAAGTCAATCACATTCTTTGGAGTGGAAATTGGACCACTTTCTGAGGCTATTGTGAAAAAAATAATATTAACTTTTGTATTTCTGTTAAGATGAAAATAAGATAAGATCATCTTTTCTCTGTCCCACAATGGGATAATTGCAGTGTTGACAACAAGACGTACAAAACGCCACGTTTAATATAAAAGACTAACTAGAAAAAGAAACTCTCTATAATCTTAATAAATAATAACACTCTTATTTACAGCTGTCATATGGACAAGAAAATATTGCGACCAGGAGGATGTTGACATCTCCCGATACCACATGGTATTTGCCAGAGGAGTATAACAGTATTGCCAGGAGTATAACAGTATTCACAGGGTATAACAGTATTGCAGGAGTATAACAGTATTGCACAGGAGTATAACAGTATTGCCAGGGGTTAATAACAGTTTGCACATGATTATGAAAGCTAAATGCCACCAGCAGCTAACAAGTGTTTGTTGTAAGTCTGACAGCAGCAGAAGGAAAGACCTGTTAAACCTCTCCTTCACACAGCGAGGGGAATCAGTCTGTCACTGAAGCTGCTCTCCAGAGCGGACAGAGTGTCTGCAGGCGGGCGACACTCATGGTCCCTGCATAGACGTGAGTTTAGCCAGGACCCTTCTGTCCCCACCTCCTTGCACCGAGTCCAGAGCACAGCCAGGACGGAGCTGGACTTCTTGATGACTTTGTCCAGCTTCTTCTCCTCTCTCTCTCTGTGATGCTGCTGCTCAAGCTAGACCACACCGTACAGGAGGGCTGATGCCACTACAGAGTTGTAGAAGGTCTCTCAAGAGTGGCCTGTCACTCCAAAAGGACCGGAGTCTCCTCAGAGGTAGAGCCGACTCTGGCTCTTCCTGTACAGTGCGTCTGTGTTATGAGTCCACTGGGCTGAAGCTGTTGAGCTTGGCGCGCCAGTGTCTTTGGGCACTGGTACCACGCAGGAAGTCTTCAAGACCTTGTGGTACACCCTTCAGCTTCAGGCTCATGTTGAAGACATGCTCCATAACTCCCACAGTTCATCTGCGCAGGATTTTTAAGGCCCTGGAGCTGATGCCATCTGGTCCTTGCTGTCCTTGCTGTGTTTAATCTCTTCAGCTCTCTCCTCACCTGTGCTGCCGTGACAGCAAGTGGTGGCTGTGCGGGGGGGACTGTGTGTTGGGGGGATGGGTGAGTCCAGGTGGAAGTGGTGAGCTGAAAGGGCCGAAGCAGAGGTGTGCAGAGGTGTGGCCATTGTACAGCTGTGGAGGTGGAGCATGCAGCTGTGAAGGGGGAGAGGTGGGTGAATGATCAAGTTCAGGAAGTGAGAGTTAGTTCATTTGCCCACTGTAAGTCCCTCCGGCTGAACAGGTGGGACTATTGAGCCTGAGATGGTTTTTAGGGCTTCTCCACACTCCCGAGATGTTCTGCTGCTGCGTTGCTCCTCCATTTTCCTCTTGTACTGGCTTCCGCCTGCCTGATCTTCCTCCATCAGCTTCTTCTGCCACAGTTTTCAGCTCCTCTTGTATCCTGACTTGAACTTTCTGCCAATTTTATTTCACGCGGATACGCCCCAAGTAACTACAGAGATACAATATGAACCATAAACCAGGTCAACGTAAATATACAATCTGAGTTGAATTCTTGACCTGTGTTCCCAGCTCCAGTTTGAAACTAATAACTATTTCTGTTTAATTCCAAAAGATCTAAGTATGTTATCGTAGTAAGCGAGTTAATCCCCAAAGAGGAACACATAATAGGACCTTGTAAAATACTGTTACAACTTCGAGCCATAACAAGTATCCTTAAAGGAATCCATATCATTTCAGTGAGCCTGGACCTTATTAACTACCCTAAATTGCATCCAAAAACTACTCTTTCAGCTTTGTCTCACATTTCAAGTAGAATCAATTCCCTTTCCGTCAGAGTGCTAGGATACTCGGTGCTGGGGTTCACTGGTGCAGAAAGGCCCTGGTTCTGTGTGGTTCCTGTAATTGATTATCGGCAGTTTAGGGACTGCAGGTTCAAAGGTTAAGGATGGATCAGGCTGGAACCAGGAAAATCATGATTCATCTGCTCCTTTTGCATCGATTATTTATAGAAACAATGGAATCTCATTCATTCATTCATTTTCTACCGCTTGTCCCGTTAGGGTCGCGGGTGACTGGAGCCCCAGTGCCTTTGGGCCTTTACAGTGAATCTCGTTTGTAGGAATGGGACTGACGGACGACTTGACTTATTTGTTTGACAATGCTAAAGGATATTATTATCATATGATATATATATATATATATATATATATATACACACACACATATATCTCAATATTGCAGTTTAAAGTGAAAAAAAAAGTTACATTATAATTATGCTAATTACGCCCACAGGCTGTTTATTATGTGTGTTATGAAGCTGATAATTTTACAATGAACAAATAATTATGTGTTATTAATACCCAATTATATAATTTTTTGTATACATTTTATTTAAGTATAGGCCTACGAGTTTTGCACAGGACACAGTGAAGGCACATCAGTGGACTTTACACGAGCCCACGTCCCCAGCCCTCAACTCTCACATGTGAAATTGATTGTTTTGGGATGAACAACATGAATTTTTGTAATGCAAAGGGACAGGAAGTGCATACAGCGCAATACCAATGAGGAGGTAACACATTTTTAGACATTTTATGCTTGATCCATAAATGCAGTCACTTTAACATGATGCTGCACGTAAACGGAAATGGTCTTGCCCAAGGACAAAACAGCAGGATAAGCTGTCAGTAGTGAGGATCAAACACATACTAGACATACAGTGAGGAAAGTAAGGATTTGAACATCCTTCTTTCTCTCTCTTAGAAATTACGGTCTGAAATTTTCTTTATAGGTGCATTTCCACTGTGAGAGACAGAATCTAAAAAAACCCCAATATCCGGAAATCACACTGTGCGATTTTGAAATAATTTGTTTGTATGTTATCGCTACAAATACGTATTTGAACACCTGCCAATCAGCAAGAATTCTGGCTCTCAAAGACCTGTTAGTCTGCCTTTAAAAAGTCCACCTCTGCTCCACTTATTAATCTAAATTAGTAGCACCTGTTTGAGCTTGTTAGCTGCATTAAGAGGCCTGTCCACCCCACAATCAGTCAGACTCCAACTACTACCATGGACAAGACCAAAGAGCTGTCAAAAGACACCAGAGACAGAATTGTAGACCTCAACAAGGCTGGAAAGGGCTACGGGCAATTGGCAAGCATCCTGGGGAAAAAAGATAAACTGTTGAGCAATTGTAAGAACATGGAAGAGGCTAAAGATGACTGCCAATCTCCCCCCGGACTGGGGCTCCATGCAAGATTTTGCCTCGTGGGGTTCAATGAGGATAAGAAAGGTGAGGAATCAGCCCAGAACTACGGGAGGAGCTGGTCAATGACCTGAAGAGAGCTAGGACCACAATTTCAAAGGTAATACACTACGGCGTCATGGTTTAAAATCATGCATCACATAGAAGGTCCCCCTGCTTAAGTCCAGGCCCATCTGAAGTTTGCCAGTGACCATCTGGATGATCCAGAGGTGTCATGGGAGAAAGTCATGTGGTAAGAAGAGACCAAAATAGAACATTTTGGTAGAAATTTCACTTGCCGTGTTTGGAAGAAGAAGGATGAGAGGACCATCCCAAGAACACCATCCCTACTGTGAAGCCTGGGGGTGGAAACATCATGCTTTGGGGGTGCTTTTCTGCACGGGGGACAGGATGACTGCACTGTATTAAGGAGAGAATGACATCACGAGATTACGTATTACGTGATTTTGGGTAACTTCCCTCAGTCAGTGCATTAAAGATGGGTCATCCAACATGACAATGAACTGAAGCACACAGCCAGGATAACCAAGGAGTGGCTCCGTAAGAAGCTTATCAAGGTTCTGGAGTGGCCTAGCCAGTCTCCAAACCTAAATCCTATAAAAAATCTTTGGAGGGAGCTGAAACTCCGTGTTGCTCAGCAACAGCCCCGAAGATCTAGAGAAGATCTGTGTGGAGAAGTGGGCCAAAATCCCTGCTACAGTGTGTGCAAACCTTGTCAAGAACTACAGGAAATGTTTGACCTCTGTAATTGTAAACAAAGGCTTCTGTACCAAATATTAATATTGATTTTCTCAGATGTTAAAATATTTATTTTCAGCAATAAAACACACATAAATTATTTAAATACAATGTGGTTTCCGGATTTTTTTTTTACCTACAATGAAAATGTCAGACCCCTCCATAATTTCTAAGTGGGAGAACTTGCAAAATCACAGGGTTGAGTGCAGTTCTTATAGTGTGGACATTCGGACTCAGCCTACACCTGTCACTCAGTCTTCATTTTATCAAATAATCACAACTAAATTCAGGGTTGTGGGCAGGGATGAGGCAGGTGAAAACAGATATTTTCGAGTCTCAGTTGTGGGATAATACAAAATAAAACATGTAGGAGTCAACCAAAATACAACTTTTTATTCTGTTGTTTTATTCTGTTGTTTTATTTTGTTGTTTTATTCTGCTGTTTTATTCTCTTGTACAGTGTCCTTGGGTGCTCTAAAAGGCGCTTTTAAATAAAATGTATTATTATTATTATTATTATTATTATTATTAAGAAAGTGGGGCCAAATGTCTCTATCTGAGCTACTTCCCATTCACAACATCTTCCACACTGCATTGAAATACATCTGTCACACTGCATTGAAATACAGCTGGAATAAAGTCCTTGGCACATGAACTTGTCAGTATTCCACACAGGACGTAGCGTGTCTCCTGTCTTCCCATCCTGTTGTCCCACAAATCACTTGACACGGCCTGATTTGAGATGGCGCTTCAGCTTAAAAAGGCGCACGGCTCAGAGTGTGAGCGCATCCATCTGATCAGGATTTCACCAGCGTGGAGGCAGGCGGGCTGTCAGGGCGAGAATTAGCCCTTTGTGCATGCTATCTATCAACTCCACTTTCATGCACCCGGCCTGGAGCCACGAAGCAGCAGCGCGTTGAGGCTCGTGCAGTGCGGTGGGGCTCGTGCTGTGCGGTGAGGCTCGTGCTGCGCGGTGAGGCTCGTGCTGCGCATCACGGCTCATGTCGAGGCCTGATTCATTCAGTCAGGTTTATGAGCATTACAATAAGTTGCGCCCACATGGCATCACATTAACATTTAACACTAGAACTCCCAAGGCTGTCATTTTGACGGTTTTCAGAATCGTATGTGAAATCACTCTGGTTACGTTGCTCTTTCAGATTCATGGGCAAAAAGAAGCCGGTAAAATCTCACTGGCACGAGAGCATTGTAAATGTTCAAGGTATTTATGGTGAACTTTATTATATAGTTATGGTATTTTAGGCTGTCAAGATCAATACACTAAGCGCTAAGTGCTTCAGCTGCCCCGGTAACATCGCCGGGACGAGAGCGACATATTCTTGGCAACGGCGACAATATTCAAGGTATTTACGAATCCTGTGTTATTATAGTATTTGGCTGGCTTTTTTTAGGGATGTGGGTCCAGATCAATGAATGAATATGCGTATATTCTCTGTGACAGTGGCTTCGCTTTCGCAAACATCACTCCTCCTCTTCCTCCTCCTTCTCCTTCCTCCGCTGATGCTCGTCAACTTCGGCACTCTGAATAATGATCATTTTCATTAAAGAGGTTAATAGACCAATTTTTAGCATGTGAGAAGAATCATTCTTTTGATTACGTCCTCGCCAGAGCGCAACCATCACATTGACTGCTTTGGCGTTTTAGTAGTTCTAAAATCTTGGTAGTCCTAGAGTTAAACTGTATGTGTTTTTAAAACTGAATTTTGTTGAAAGCAGAACTAAGTAACTTTAGCAATAGAGCTCCCCCTGCAGCTCCACTGTCAGTGAACAAACAAAAATTTTAAATAACATAATATAAAGGCTTTAACGTTGCGTTGCCAAGCATACAAAAAGAGGCAAGGCAAGGCAAGGCAAGTTTATTTGTAGAGCACAATTCGTACACAAGGCAATTCAAAGTGCTTCACACAACAGGAAAAAATGCATTAAAATCACAAAGACATGGCAGAAATCAGAAATCAAATTCTTATTTTAAGAACATAAAGAGAAGAGTGCAAAGAAAAGCATTTCAGTCATATGCACAGCTAAAAACAGTTTTTAGTTTAGATTTGAACATTGCCAGAGTAGCGGCCTGTCTCACATCCTCTGGAAGACTGTTCCAGATTTTAGCTGCATAAAACTGAAACGCACATTCCCCATGTTTAGTCCTGACTCTGGGCACCAGCAGGAGGCCGGTCCCTGAGGTCTCAGAGTCGAGATGGTTCATATGGCACTAACATGTCCGAGATGTACTTTGGTGCTAGGCCATGGAGAGACTTGTATACAAGCAGAGCTGCTTTGAAGTCTATTTCTGAGCCACAGGGAGCCAGTGCAGAGACCTGAGCACAGGACTATGTGATCGTATTTCCTGGTTCTAGTCAGGACCCGAGCAGCGGCGTTCTGGATGTACTGCAGCTGTTTTACAGCTCGTTTGGAGAGGCCATGAGCAGGCCGTTACAGTAGTCTAATCTACTAGAGACAAACGCATGGATAAGTCTCTCCAGGTCTGGTTTTAGACATATACTTTTGATTTTGGCAATGTTTTTTAGATGGTAAAAAGCTCTGAATGTATTGATCTGACGTGGCTGTTAAAATTCAAGTCTGAAGGTCCATTATTACCCCCAGATTTCTAACTTGAATTGTGTAAGTTTTAGAGCGGACTCTGGAGGTGACAGTTAACAGATTTGTTTTGTTTTCGTGGGCCAAAGACGATGATTTCAGTCTTGTCTGAGTTCAGCTGGAGAAAGTTGTTTTGCATCCACACACTGATCTGTTGGATGCAGTGACAGAGTGAATCCACTGGTCCATATTCACCTGCGTCAGTGAAACATAGATCAAGGTTTTCCCTTAATATTTGTCTTCGGGTCAAAAGTATTCATGTCTTAGGTTTCTCCCCTAGAGACAGCAGGGGGTACTGACGGAAAACTTAAATGCCCAAAAATAAATATTTAACCATCACAACTTACAAAGACATTTCATAAAGTATGTTAGTACTTAGTTTCTCTTTTAAATAAAAATCCAGATGTTTGGAAGCTGTTTATTGAATGATGAGTTGTTTACATAGTTCCTAATGTAATGATTTGTTGAACTCTTGTTACATCATGTGTTTTTGAATGTTCTCGACACCATTGCCCCTATGAGTTAAAAATAAGCAGAAGGTGCCATGGAGAAATGATGATTCGGTCAGGGCACAAAGAAAGGGAGTGCGCTGGGCTGAACGAAAATGGAGCAAGTCCCAAAAGCTCACCAGGTTTCAAAAAGAGATTTACAGAAGAGATTGTACACCTCATTTTTATGTAGAACTAAGGAAGGATTATTTTTCTGAAATAATTGGAGGCTGTAGTAGAACAGAACTCACTTCCACATCCAAGTGTAATGAGTTTGCATTATTCTTAATGACAAAGTTCATTGCATTAAAAATGCTACAAATTCTACAATGCAAAAAATAACCTTAACACCTACACACTTAGAACTGACTCACTTTGCACCTGTAACTGACAAATGTCCAGGAGATCATCACCAAGCCTGAGTTCATCTACATGCTGCCTTGATATGTTACCCACCAGATTTCAAAGTCTGTGCTGAACAGTTTGTTAGCACCACTCACTCACATAGTTAACATCTCTCGTTCAAATGGAACATTCCAATGTCTTTGAAAACTGCGGTCAGAAAGCCTCTCCTGAAGAAGAGCAGTCTTGATGCTCTCAGTATGATAATTACCGGTCCATCACTAATCTTGCCATTTTGGGGCAAAGTCCTTGAAAAGGTTGTTTACCAACAGCCACTGATTTCCTCTTAATTAACAACTCATTTGATGTTTTTGTTCTCTTGTCAAGGTGACAAATGACCAGCTGAAGACTGACGCGGGCAAAGCCTCAGTCTTAATTCTGTTAGATCTGAGTGCTTTGCTTTGACACTGTCGATCATGGGATCTTTTACAGAGACTAGAGGACTGGGTGGGCATCACTGGCACTGCGTAAACAGGTTAAAATCCTATCTGGAAGACAGGAAGTACTTTGTCGAATTGGTAAACTGGTGTCTCAAACAGAGGCCCTGACTGTGGAGGTGCCCAAGGGTCAATCCTGGGACCCTTTCTGTTCAACCTCTACATGCTGCCGTTAGGTCAGTTGATACGCAGCAAGAATGTGTCCTAATCACAATTATGCAGACGACATTCAGATCTATGTTTCACTGACGGCAGGTGAATATGGACCAGTGGATTCACTCTGTCACGCATCAACAGAAATCAGAGTGTGTGGATGCACCAACAACTTTCTCCAGCTGAACTAGACAAGACGAAATCATCGTCTTTGGCCACAGAAACAAAGAGAAAGTGTTAACTGTCACCTCCAATAGTCTCGCTCTAAAACCTACACATACAAGTTAGAAAATTCTGGGGGTAATAATGGACTCAGACTTGAATTTTACAGCCACGTCAGATTCAATAACAGCAGCCTTTTTACATCTAAAAAAACAATAGCCAAAATAAAAGTCTAGTGTCTAATCAGACTGGAGAACTTATCCACATGCGTTGGGGTCCTCTAGTAGATATAGACTAAACTGTAGGACCTGGTCTCAATGGCTCTAAAACCGAGCTGTAAAACAGCTTGCAGTAGCATCCGAACGCTGCTGCTCGGGTCCTGACTAGAACCAGGAAGTACGATCACATTAGTCCTGTGCTCAGGTCTCTGCACTGGCTCCCTGTGGCTCAGAGAATAGACTTCAAAGCAGCTCTTCTTATATATAAGTCTCTCCATGGCCTAGCACCAAAGTACATCTCGGACATGTTAGTGCCGTATGAACCATCTCGGACTCTGAGGACCTCAGGGACCGGCCTCCTGCTGGTACCCAGAGTCAGGACTAAACTTGGCGAATCTGCGTTTCATTTTTATGCATCTAAAATCTGGAACAGTCTCCCTGAGGATGTGAGACAGGCCTCTACTCCGGCAATGTTCAAATCTAAGCTAAAAACGGTTTTGTTTCGCTGTGCATATGACTGAAATGATTTTCTTCTTTTTATGTCTTAAACAATTTGACGGATAGCCTGAAAATGGCACCTTTTAATTTCTTTAAATTAAGGTTTTGTGATTTCTGTCTTGTCTTTGTGATTTTTATGCATTTTTTCCCTGTTGTGTGAAGCACTTTGAATTGCATTGTATACGAATTGTGCTCTACAAATAAACTTGCTTTGCCTTGCCTTGCCTTGCCTTATGTTGCGGTTTAGTACTTTGACCAAAACATCTGCTCTTTTGCTGTTTGTATTTTCTTTACTGTTATTATTATTATTATTATTATTATTATTATTATTATTATTATTATTATTATTATAGTGTATTTATATAGCGCTTCTCCGCCTTCTTGACACAAGGGTGATGTGTCTTGCCTAAGGACATAACAGCATTTCCTCTAGGGCCCCACTGTGGTACCGGGTGTTCCAGAGATCTCCCATCGAAGTACTGACCAGGCCTTTTCCAGCATAGCTTCCAAGAGCTGACGAGTTTGGGCATTCAATAACATCAGCAGCTTTTTACCATCTAAAAAACATTGCCAAAATCAGAAGTATCGAGTCTAAACCAGACTTGGAGAGACTTGTTTCCAGTAGATTAGACTACTGTAACGGCTTGCTCACTGGCCTCTCCAAACTGTAAATCAGCTGCAGTATATCCAGAATGCTGCTGCTCGGGTCGGTCTAGATCCAGGAAGTATGTACATTAGCCCTGTGCTCAGGTCTCTGCACTGGCTTCAGGCTCAGAGGATAGACTTTAAAGTAGCTCTGCTTGTGTGCAAGTCTCTCCATGGCCTAGCACCAAAGTACATCTCGGACATGTGAGTGCCATATGAACCATCTCGGACTCTGAGGACCTCAGGGACTCCTGCTGGTGCCAGAGACAGGACTAAACATGGACCGGCCTCCTGCTGGTGCCAGAGTCAGGACTAAACATGGACTGCCCTCCTGCTGGTGCCCAGAGTCAGGACTAAACATGGACCGGCCTCCTGCTGGTGCCCAGAGTCAGGAGTAAACATGGGGAATCTGCGTTTCTGTTATATGCAACTAAAATCTGGAATAGTCTTCCTGAAGATGTGACAGGTCTCTACTTTGGTAATGTCTCTGGCAAATCTAAGCTAAAAACAGTTTTGTTTAGCTGTGCATATGACTGAAAAGATTCTATTTGCACTCTTCTCTTTTAAATCTTAAACTCTTTTGTGATATCTGTCATGTCTTTGTGATTTTAATGCATTTGTCCTGTTGTGTGAAGCACTTTGAATTGCCTTGTGTACGATTTGTGCTCTACAAATAAACTTGCCTTGCCATTGCAACTTGCAAGTATGGCCACATTCATACAAACATAATTATCATTCCTGTTGAATGTTTGCTTCTATTTCTTATTTACTATATGTATTTATTTGCTGAGATCTCCAGGGGTAAATGTTTTATGATAGATGATAAGGTGAAATGCTTTCTATGGCCCTGCAGCTCAGTTAGAAACTAGTGTGTACTGTATTCTCTTTCGACTGTTGTGATGTGACCTGAAGCGGCCGACAGACAGGTGGAGCTAATGAGGCCTGCTGACTCCTCTGCAGCACTGACGTCTAACAGAACAGACATCAGGATGAGCTTGGACAAAGACAGATGTCTTTTTAAAGCAGAGGCTCCGGCTGAGTTAAGTCAGACTCAGTCAAGTGTGCAAAGCAATTACTGCAGTGTTTCAGCAGTAATTATTGGATTTTTATTAGAGTCAGCGTTTAACTCCACTGCGACTGGTCCAGCACTAAGTTTCCTCTCTGCAGTGGCACGCATGCTCTTCACTATTCTATTCATCTGGACTATAGAAACAGGTTATTCTATGGTTCGTTTGGAAAAATGTTTTAACACTCCTGGACAATCAGTTCTCCTCATGATGTAGACAGTTCATTGGACTGGAACTAGGATCGTAGTACTCTGAGAATACTTCATGTTTTATTTTTTCAATAAAATAATCACACTAAAGAAAGTGTCAACTCAATGCTTTGCAGGTTCCATTCAGAAACAGGTGAAAAGAGGGGCTTCTTTCTTCCTTTCCTTGTTCTTGTTTTTTATTTATAATATTATGTTTACAAGAAAATGTATACTTTTACTTTTGCTTACTCACATATTTGAAAAAATAAAATGTATTCTTAGTCATACATTTCACTGTCACAATACAATACAATCTGAATCTGTTGAATTAGTGCAATCCCTCATTCTTCCAAGAGTGTTCCATTGTAGAAAAAGAAGTGTAGTCATACGGACACTTTCATCCAAAGCCAATCTCAAACTGGATCAAAACGCTTATTTTTTGCTGTCACGCTATTGGTAACACTAACCAGCATTTCATTGTTCACGTTCGATAAAAATGCTTTGTAAAATGGTGCAGATTTAGATTAACAATTAGATACCAGCGAGGGTAAGGTTACAAGAAACTGGCAAACTTTTGGCACTGTCCATGGCCCTTACTGTAAGAGTTAAGTCACTGTTTGCCTCTTATGAGCCATGACAGGACTAATATACTTTCTCACCTACGTGCCGTGCTTTGACCCTTCTCCTCCAAACGTGCCAAAATCCAATCCTTGCTACGTCTGGGTGCAGATTGTTTGCACTCACGCTAGACAAAAATGCCACACGTTGGGGGCTATCGGTGCTTGGGCACAGTCCAGTTGGGCTAGTGTGAGTGCACCCCAAGAGCTGGTTTTTCAATATATCAGCACTGTAGAAGAAGACGTCAGTGGACAGTGAAAGCACTGATAAATCGTGTTCTCTATATGTTTAGCTTCAAAATGCTGTGTTTTATTACAATCAGACTCATATTCACAGAGAAGTCTAATGAGGAAGTGAAACTAGACGCTGCTGAATGCAAAGACACTCGCGGAGCGTGGACATGCGATATACAGCGGACACAGACAGTAGGGACAATAAGGATGAAATTAGATGTGTTTTCTTTTTGTTAAGCTTCAAAATGCTGTGTGTTTTATTACAATCCAACTGATATTCATAGAGAAATGTGTTTAATTAGACCCGCGGTGTCCTGCAAGACCCCCGGTTCAAAAGACAACAGGCGCATCACTACCGCGTTGATTTATGTTTGAATAAATCATGTTACAATGTGGGCACCTGCGGCTTATTGACCGGGGCAAAATCTTTTTTCTTTGTATATATCGTTGGAGGCGCTTTTATTCAGGAGCGCTGTATTGCCCGAAAAGTACGGTACATACAGTACATACATACATGATGTATTAAATGCCTTTAAACTAAGTTGGAAGCAGTAGAGACTGCATCAATAATGTGCAATTGTTTTTAATGCTGTTTGTTTGTACGTTGTAACTGTATAAACTTTTAATCTCAACAAGACTCTCCTGGTTACCTTACCTGTCGGACTTTAAGCCACTATAAGTGACGAAGGAGTCAGTGGTTTGATTGTAGCTCAAGCAGTGCACATTGTTGTGTCTTTAGGTAAGACACTTCACCCACCTTGCCCAGAATGAATATGGTGTGTGAGTAAGTGATTGGTGGTCGGCGTTGCAAATGGTTTCAGACAAAGCTGTTTTTAAACTTTAGTAAAACAAGTATTACAAGGCTAGAATAAATGAAAGTGTGCAGGTGGAAGCAGGTTCCCTCCCAGCCATGAGCCAAAGGAGCTGTCAACGTGCTATGGTGCTGAACTGGCTTCGCAATACTTCCCGCCACTGATGCAACCCAGTAAAAAAACATTAGCATTCAAATGTAGGGCTGGACCAGGGCTGAAGCCTGATGGATGAGGGGGAGCAGAGGTGCTACAGACACTGTTCAGGGAGAGGCCTGTCTAGAACAACATTACAACAGACTTTTATCACTTAAAAAAAAGAAAGTGTTAGCACAAGGCCAATATTATGCTGCTAACAAAGCTGCTGCATCTGTTGTCACATTAAATGATCCGTCATTCAATTTAAGGCGAGACACTGCCGCTGAACAGAGCAAAATGTAGCAAAAGTTGTTTACCATGTAATATTTTCATTTACAGTGAGAAAAATAAGTATTTGAACACCCTGCGATTTTGCAAGTTCTCCCACTTAGAAATTATGTCGGGGTCTGACATTTCCATCGTAGGTGCATTTCCACTATGAGAGACACAGAAATCACATTGATTTTTAAATAATACATTTTTATGTTATTGCTGCAATTTTAATATTTGGTACAGAAGCCAAGGTCAAATGTTTCCAAATGTTACCAGGTTTGCGCACACTGCAGCAGAGATTTTGGCCCACTCCTCCACACAGATTTTCTCTAGATCTGTCAGGTTTCAGGACTGTCGCTGAGCAACACGGAGTTTCAGCTCCCGCCAAAGATTTTCTATTGGATTTATGTCTAGAGACTGTCTAGGCCACTCCAGAACATTGATATGCTTCTTACAGAGCCACTCATTGGTTTGTCCTGGCTGTGTGCTTTGGGTCATTGTCAGGTTGGAAGACCCAGCCACGACCCATCTTTAAGGCTCTGACTGAGGGAAGGAGGTTGTTTCCCAAAAGCTCACAATACATGGCTCCAGTCATTCTCTCCTTAACACAGTGCAGTCGTCCTGTCCCCTGTGCAGAAAAGCAGCCCCAAAGCATGATGTTTCCATCCCTATGCTTCACAGTAGGGATGTTCTTGGGATGGACCTCATCCTTCTTCTTCCTCCAAACACAATGAGTGGAGTTTATACCAAAAAGTTCTTTTTTGGTGTCATTTAACCACATGACTTAATCTCATGACTCTTCTGGATCATCCAGATGGTCATTGGCAAACTTCAGATGGGCCTGGACGTGTGCTGGCTTAAGCAGGGGAAGCTTCTGTGTGATGCATGATTTTAAACCATGACGGCGTACTGTATTACCTTTGAAACTGTGCTCCCTGCTCTCTTCAGGTCATTGATCAGCTCCTCCTGTAGTTCTAGGCTGATTCCTTGCCTTTCTTATCATCATTGAGACCCCACGAGGTGAGATCTTGCATGGAGCCCCAGTCCGAGGGAGATTGACAGTCATCTTTAGCCTCTTCCATTTTCTAACAATTGGTCCGGATTTTTATTTTTTTAGATTCTGTCTCCCACAGTGGAAATGCACCTACGATAAAAAATTCAGACCCTTCCATAATTTCTAAGTGGGAGAGCTTATCGCAGGGTGTTCATATACTTATTTTCCTCACTGTATAAATACACTGTTTTATCTGTACACATTTACACATAACATTTCAATTCCACATATTTGGGAAATTTAAATCTGAAAAAAATATGGAGCCTGTCAGACCTGTTTCCAGTGCGTGTTGGACTCCGCCAGGGCTGCCCTTTGTCACCGGTTCTCTTCATTGTTTTTATGGACAGAATTTTTAGGCGTAGTCAGGGGTCGGAGGTTGTCCAGTTCGGGGAGCACAGGATCTCGTCTCTGCTGTTTGCAGATGATGTTGTCCTGATGGCTCCATCAAACCTGGACCTGCAACATGCACTGGGACGGTTTGCAGCTGAGTGTGAAGCAGCTGGGATGAGAATCAGCACCTCCAAATCTGAGGCCATGGTTCCTTCCATACGGAAAAAGGTGGCTTGCCCCTCTCCAGGTGGGTGGAGAGTCCTTGCCCAAGTGGAGGAGATCAAGTATCTCGGGGTCTTGTTCACGAGTGAGGGAGGATGGAGCGTGAGATTGACAGGCATGGGACTGTTGTGGTGAAGAAGGAGCTGAGTCGAAAGACAAAGCTCTCAATTTACGGTTCATTCTACGTTCCTCCCTCACCTATGGTCATGAGCTTTGGTAGTGACCGAAAGGACAAGATCGCGGATACAAGAGGTCGAAATGAGTTTCCTCCGCAGGGTGGCTGGGCGCTTCTTAGAGATAGGGTGAGGAGCTCAGTCACATGGAGGAGCTCGGATTAGAGCCGCTGCTTCCTCCCACGTCGAGAGGTGCCAGTTTAGGTGGCTCGGGCATCTGTTCCGGATGCCTCCTGGGCACCTCCCTAGGGAGGTGTTTCGGGCATGTCCATCCAGGAGAGGGCCCGGGAAGACCCAGGACACGCTGGAGGGACTATGTCTCTCGACTAGCCTGGGAACGCGTCGGGATCCCCCGGAGGAGTTGGAGGAAGTGTCTGGGGATAAGGAAGTCTGGGAGTCCTGCGTAGACTGCTGAAGAAGATGGATGGATGGATGGAAAATATGGAGCCAGGTTTATTTTTTCTCCCATCATTTTGTTGACATATTAGACAAAAAAAATAATTTAAAAAATAAAATCATGTGGACATTTTTTTCTGAACTTTCTGAAAAAATGCTGAGAGAGCAAAAAAGAAAGCCTTTTACTTTAAGCAGTAAACACTGATTTATAATGAGCAGAAAAGGTGTTTGGACTTTGAAGAGCTTTTGTAGCTTCAGCAGAACATGTCTCTTCTGATGTGAGCTCCTTGTTGACTGCAGGAGTACAGGACAGGTACTCCTCTATACTTAGGCCCTGGGTTTGCTCCGTATGATTTATTAAAGAGACGCACTGTCACAAGCTGTACTTCCCACTGCCCTCCTCTCTTCCTCCTGATCTGCATCTCCTCTTCACCTGCACCTCTTGCGCCATTTGGCTCCTCTGCTGCTCCTGCACCTCCTCCTTCAGCTCTTGTTGCTCTTTCTGCTCCTTTTGCACACTTTGGTTCTTCTTCTCTGCCCTTGCTGGTACTTCTATTTCTTGTGCTCCTCTTTTTTCAGCCCCTTTGCTTCTTCTGCTTCTCCTTCTCCTCCTCCTGGTACTTGTGCTTCTCCTGACAATTTTGCTCCTTCATTACTCCTTACTCTTTTTCCCCTTCTGCCACACCTCCAGCCCTTCCTGTCATGCTGCTAATGTTGTTTTCTTCATTGTTCCTTCATCGTCACCACTGCTCGCCTACACATTCTTCTCCTCTATCTTCAGCCCTTCTCACTTTTGTTCTCCTCCAGCTCCTTCTGCATTTATGCTCTCCCTCTCTCCTTTTTCTTCTGTATCGGTTCCTCTTTAATCCTTCTTCTGCTCCTTCTCTTAGCTCCGTCTGCTATGTCTGCTCCTCCTGCTCTCCTCGCTTCTGCATACACTCTTCTACTCCTTTCCTGCTTCTCCTCCTTTCAGCCCTTCCTGCTGCTTCTACGGCTCATCTTCCACATTTACCCCCACCTGTCTAGAGTTGTGAGGGTACTGCAGGGGAGAGCGCTCAAGTAAATGAGGGAAAACTCACATTTTCTAATGGGTCAGAGCTCTATAAAGCTGAAAAAATGTGGCCCATATTTCATATTGTTGTTAATTGGGCTTATTTCCGTGTGGGTCCCTTTGTGGGACATCTACAACAATAGTGGCAAGGCAAGGCAAGGCAAGTTTATTTGTAGAGCACAATTCGTACACAAGGCAATTCAAAGTGCTTCACACAACAGGAAAAAATGCATTAAAATCACAAAGACATGGCAGAAATCACAATCTTAGTTCAAGACATAAAAGAGAAGAGTGCAAAGAAAAGCATTTCAGTCATATGCACAGCCAAACAAAACAGTTTTTAGTTTAGATTTGAACATTGCCAGAGTAGCGGCCTGTCTCACATCCTCAGGAAGACTGTTCCAGATTTTAGCTGCATAAAACTGAAACGCAGATTCCCCATGTTTAGTCCTGACTCTGGGCACCAGCAGGAGGCCGGTCCCTGAGGTCCTCAGAGTCCGAGATGGTTCATATGGCACTAACATGTCCGAGATGTACTTTGGTGCTAGGCCATGGAGAGACTTGTATACAAGCAGAGCTGCTTTGAAGTCTATTCTCTGAGCCACAGGGAGCCAGTGCAGAGACCTGAGCACAGGACTAATGTGATCGTACTTCCTGGTTCTAGTCAGGACCCGAGCAGCAGCGTTCTGGATGTACTGCAGCTGTTTTACAGCTCGTTTGGAGAGGCCAGTGAGCAGGCCGTTACAGTAGTCTAATCTACTAGAGACAAACGCATGGATAAGTCTCTCCAGGTCTGGTTTAGACACTATACTTTTGATTTTGGCAATGTTTTTTAGATGGTAAAAAGCTGCTGATGTGATTGATCTGACGTGGCTGTTAAAATTCAAATCTGAGTCCATTATTACCCCAGATTTCTAACTTGATGTGTAGGTTTTAGAGCGAGACTCTGGAGGTGACTGTTAACACTTTCTCTTTGTTTCTGTGGGCCAAAGACGATGATTTCAGTCTTGTCTGAGTTCAGCTGGAGAAAGTTGTTTTGCATCCACACTGACTGATCTGTTGGATGCAGTGACAGAGTGAATCCACTGGTCCATATTCACCTGCCGTCAGTGAAACATAGATCTGAGTGTCGTCTGCGTAATTGTGATAGGACACATTCTCGCTGCGTATCAACTGACCTAACGGCAGCATGTAGAGGTTGAACAGAAGGGGTCCCAGGATTGACCCTTGGGGCACCCACAGGTCAGGGGCATCTGGTCTGAGACACAGTTACCAATTTCGATAAAGAATTCCTGTCTTCCAGATAGGACTTTAACCAGTTTAGAGCAGTGCCAGTGATGCCCACCCAGTCCTCTAGTCTCTGTAAGAGGATCCCATGATCGACAGTGTCAAAAGCAGCACTCAGATCTAACAGAATTAAGACTGAGGCTTTGCCCGCGTCAGTGTTCAGGTGGATGTCATTTGTCACCTTGACAAGAGCAGTCTCAGTGCTGTGATGAGGTCTAAAACCTGACTGGAAAACATCAAATGAGTTGTTTATTAAGAGGAAATCAGTGAGCTGTTGGTAAACAACCTTTTCAAGGACTTTGCCCCAAAATGGCAGATTAGAGATGGGCCGGTAATTACTCAGTACTGCGGCATCAAGACTGCTCTTCTTTAGGAGAGGCTTTATGACCGCAGTTTTCAAAGACATTGGGAATGTTCCAGATTGAAGCGACATGTTAACTATTTGAGTGAGAGTGGTGCTAACAAACTGTTCAGCACAGACTTTAGAAATCTGGTGGGTAACACATCGAGGCAGCATGTAGATGAACTCAGGCTGGTGATGATCTCCTGGACAGTTTTGTCAGTTACAGGTGCAAAGTGAGTCAGCTCTAAGTGTGTAGGTGGTTTGAGGGTTATTTTTTGCATTGTAGAATTGATAGCATTTTTAATGCCCTGAACTTTGTCATTAAAGAATAATGCAAACTCATTACACTTGGATGTGGAAATGAGTTCTAACGGCAGCTGAGCTGGAGGGTTTGTTAATCTGTTTACTGTGGCAAACAGGACACGCGAGTTGTTACTGCAGCTTCCAATTATTTCAGAAAAAAATATCCTTCCCTAGTTCTACATAAAATGAGGTTGTACATGTACAACTTCTCTCTGTAAATCTCTTTCTGAACCTGGAGCTTCGACTTGCGCCATTTTCGTTCGGCCCGACGGCACTCCCTTTTCTGTGCCCTGACCGAATCATCATTTCTCCATGGCGCCTTCTGCTTATTTTTAACAATTTTAGCCTTCATAGGGGCAATGGTGTCGAGAACATTCAAAACACTAGATGTAACAGAGTTCAACAAATCATTTACATTAGAACATGAGACATTTTCAAAGTTTATCATTTCCATAAACAGTTTTCCCCGTGCTGTCATTTATGTGTCTCCTCCGGACAATTGCAGGACCAGCTGGTGGTTTGGGAAAAACAGACAGGTCAAAGAAGACACAGAAATGATCAGACAGAGCAACATCGACCACATTGACGTTTGAAATATTAACCCCTTTTGTAATTAGAAGATCTAGAGTGTGCCCTCTGCTGTGGGTGGGGCCACTCACGCGCTGAGTAAGACCGAAAGTTTCAAGGACAGCATGAAGCTCTTTAGCGTTTCTGTCACAAATATTATCAACATGAACATTGAAATCACCTGTTATAACCAAACCATCAAAGTCTGTGCATACGACTGAAAGCATCTCAGTAAAATCATCAATAAAACTTTTGCAGTGCTGAGGAGGCTTGTATAAAACAATGAAGAGAATGGATGGAGACTGTTTTAGCTCAATTTTAAAGGCTACATACTCAAATGTTGAAAACACCCCAAAGGACAACCTGTGGGTAACTATTTCATCTCTAACAAAAGCACACACACCTCCTCCCTTTTTGTTTTCTCGTGTTTCAGATTCAAACATAAAGTTGGGTGGAGCAGACTCTATTAGAACTAAATTTCCTGTGTTTTTGTCAAGCCATGTTTCAGTTAAAAACATAAAATCAAGATTATAAGAAGAAATAAAAATTATTAATTAAGAATGATTTGTTACATAAGGATCTGACATTTAGCACAGCAAGTTTCAGACTAGTTTCAGTGAGACTGGGCGTTATCTTTTTACAGGGAATATGAATCAAATTTCTCAGATTGGGCAGTCTGACTCGCATTTTGTTTTCCCATCTGTGTGATGTTACTACAGAAATAGCACTAGGGAGGCTGTTTTTACACAGGGCCCCGGGTTGGTTTGATTTTTAATATGACTATAAGTCCCGGCAACGCTGAGACCCAGTGCATCCTAGCTATGGAGATACCAGGTGAAAGGCGAGGGGGATAGGTGGGGGGACTTTTGTTGGTGTAGTGGGAGCCGGTGAGCGTTTGGGACCAGGTGAAAGGCGGGTGGGTTTTGGTGGGGTGATTTTTGTCTGTGTAGCAACAGTCAGGGGAGAGTTCATCATCGTTGATATCAGAACTCTTGCTAAATTAGGCGTGAGTGGAGCCATCTTAATGCCTGATTTGATCAGATGTTCAAGATGGCTGGGAAGACCCCTGGGTGAGAGTGGAGATGGAAAGGAGAGTGAGGAATCTGTAGTGGGAGTAGATGTTGCAGGGGGATCCAGGGCTGCTCTGAGGGCAGGGGCGATGGCGGGGATACTGCCAGCCCGCCACAGATGGGTCCAAGGCCTTTGATGAGGACCGTGCAGGAAAGAACTGAAATGACTCCTGCGCTAGCCGTGGTGAAGATTGTTGTGGTGCTGCTGCAGATGAGTCCTTTGCTGGAGGTAGTGGAGGTGATCGTGGAGCAGTTGGAGTTGAATTCTTTGCTGCAGGTGGTGGAGCGGCTGCTAATAAATCCTTTGGTGGAGGCAGTGGTTGCGGTGCTGCTGATGCTGAAACTTTGGCTCGGTCTCTGGTTGATGGAGCAGGAATTTTTCTCTCATTCCTCTCTTCTCTAACTATAGTGTGTCTGCCACACCGCTACTCGATAAATACTTACCTTCCAGATTATTCATATGTTTTTGTTATTACTAGTTTTTATTATTACAGTGCAAAATGACAAAGTCCATTTTAAACTGCTCTGGTAAAACCACATGACCAGACGATGAATGACATGTGAACAGCTCAACTTTGGAGGAAAAATATGAACAATTACTTTCTTTATGTTTTTGACAGGAAATACTGCAGTAGTGTCAGGGGAAAATGCTTAAATACTAGAATTTGTGAATGTACTGTTTTCCTAATCCCGATGTGTTGTATACATGTTTTTATTTGTATTTTTTGTAGAATATATTTGTTTCTGGAAATTCTCAATCAGTCAGCTCCTTTACCTTTCCATTTAAAGATGTTCTGTGTAGCATTTCAGGGACTGAGCATGACTGCTTGTCCCCCTGGATTTAAGTAAAGTTATACCAAGATGGAATATTCGACGTTCTACATTTTTTGGCTCGCAAGCTACTTTTAGATTGAGAAATGCCCAAAGATACCTTTAAATGTATAAAACGGTGTAGTCCCTCATTCGTCCAGGAGTGTTCCTTGGTCATCTAGACACTGTTTTAAAAAAGCAAAACGTTTCAACTCTCATCCAAGAGTCATTCTCAGTCTGTGGATCTAGTCTGAGGGCTCGGATATTAATGTATACTATCATGTATTATAATTGTTTCATTATTATTATTATTATTATTATTATTATTATTATTATTATTATTATTATTATTATTATTATTATTATATATTATAGTGAACACTACTAAAAATGCTAATAGAAATTTAAGCTTATCATCACCTCACTTGAAGCTCTTCTAACTATAATATCAGTTATTGGCGATAACCATGGTAACGCTCAGGGGAGGGGCTTGAGCCTGTGAGAAAATCAATTTTCCTTTTTGCTCATGACAACAACAAACTGCTTTGGGAAGGACAAAAACAGCACGAACAGGTAGGACTACGCTATGCCCCAATCTGTCTCCTCTCAGCCCTCTTTTCCTCTCTCTCCTCCCCTCTCTCTCGCTCCTTTTCTCCTCTCTCTCCTCGTTGTTCTCCACTCCTCTCCCTCTTTTTCTCTTTCCTCTCACACTCTTTCCCCCCTCCTTCGAGTGCATGAGTTCCAGGCTCCGCTGTGGCATCCCGCATCTAAACTTACGGAGAAGCTGTCAATAATGTAGCTTGCGGTTCACTCGTGCTAGTGTGGACCTCCGTGTGGTCATGCAGTACATTCATCCACAGTCACTTGTACACCAGACAGGAAACTTCATGTAAACCAATGGGGCTTTGGGGCCGACTCCCACTGCCTCTGAGGTCGACTGGTCGATTGTGATCGATGGGTTGGTGACCACTGTTCAAGGCAAAGCAACAGCCTCTCCAGGGAGACTGCCACCTTTCCAAGTTTGAGTCTGGATGAAGAAGCAAACCCACTCCAAATAAAGATGTATGTTTTTCAGGGATTATTTGTGCTGTTTTGTTATCTTAGTTCAGGATCTCAATATCTTTTGCCTTAATTTTCAGTGTTGAATATCTTTTGTCATAATTATCATAATTATCATCTCCATACATATTAAAGTCATATTTACACTGTATTCAGAGGCTGTGGTTCCTGTAAGTGAAAGGCGGTTAGTTTTGTATTTTATAGTTGGAATGTTAAGGGCTTTATTTGACGCAAAATGTTGAGAAAGGCTTGACGTACCCTATCAGTAGCGTGTTGTGACGTTTATGGATGGGCAAGCAGACTTGGGGTGTTCATCAATATTTGTGGATAACATTTGCGCGCAAAAACTAGTCTCAAGCCCCAGTCTCAGCATGAAGGATGACCGCATATCCTTAGGCGTTAAACTACTTTACCTGTTTTAACTGCTGGGTGGCTGAATTCCCAGCCATCTTGAATGTCTAATCAAATCAGGCATTACGATGGCTCCACTCACGCCCAATATAATAAGATCAAGAGTTCTAACGATGATGAACTCTCGCCTGACTGCTGCTATACAGACAAAAACCGCCCCACCTAAACCCCCCCGCGTTTCACCTGGTCCCAAACTCTCACCGGCTCCCGCTACACCAACAAAAGCCCCCCCCACCTATCCCCCTCTCCTTTCACCTGGTATCTCCCATAGCAAGGAAGCACTCTGTCTCAGCTTTATCAGGATTTATAGTCATAATAAAAATCAAACCAACCCGGGGCCCTGTGTAAAAACAGCCTCCCCTAGTGCTATCTCTGTAGTCAAAACACACAGATGGGAAAACAAAATGTGAGTCAAGCTGCCCAATCTGAGAAATTTGTTTCATATTCCCTGTAAAAAGATAACGCCCAGTCTCACTGAAACTAGTCTGAAACTTGCTGTGCTAAATGTCAGATCCTTATGTAACAAATCAATCTTAATTAATAATTTTATTTCTTCTTATAATCTTGATTTTATGTCTGTTTTTAACGAAACATTGAATTGACAAAAACACAGGAAATGAGTTCTAATAGAATCTGCTCCACCCCAACTTTATGTTTGAATCTGAAAACACGAGAAAACAAAAAGGGAGGAGGTGTGTGTGCTTTTGTTAGAGATAAATAAGTTACTCACGAGGTTGTCCTTTGGGGTGTTTCAACATTTGAGTACGTAGCCTTTAAAATGAGCTAAAACAGTCTCCATCCATTCTCTTCATTGTTTTATCAAGCCTCCTCAGCACTGCAAAAGTTTTATTGATGATTTTACTGAGATGCTTTCAGTTTTGCACAGACTTTGATGGTTTGGTATAACAGGTTATTTCAATGTTCATGTTGATAATATCTGTGACAGAAAACGCTAAAGAGCTTCATGCTGTCCTTGAAACTTTTGGTCTTACTTAGCACGTGAGTGGCCCACCCACAGCAGAGGGCACACTCAGATCTTCTAATTACTAAGGGGGTTAATGTTTCAAAGACCATGTGGTCGATGCTGCTCTGTCTGATCATTTCTGTGTCTTTCTTAGACCAGTCTGTTTTTCCAAACCACCGGCTGGTCCTGCAATTTCTTGGAGGTGACACATAAATGACAGCACAGGAAAACTGTTTATGGAAATGATAAACTCTGTTACATCTATTGTTTTGAATGTTCTCCACACCATTGCCCCTATGAAGCTAAAATTGTTAAAAATAAGCAGAAGGCGCCATGGAGAAATGAGATTCGGTCAGGGCACAGAAAAGGGAGTGCTCCGGGCGAGCGAAATGGCGCAAGTCAAAGCTCCAGGTTCAGAAAGAGATTTACAGAGAGAAGTTGTACATGTCAACCTCATCTTTATGTAGAACTAGGGAAGGATATTTTTCTGAAATAATGGAAGCTGTGTAAAACTCGCGTGTCCTGTTTGCCACAGTAAACAGATGAACAAACCCTCCAGCTCAGCTGCCGTTAGAACTCATTTCCACATCCAAGTGTAATGAGTTTGCATTATTCTTTAATGACAAAGTTCAGGCATTAAAAACATGCTATAAATTCTACAATGCAAAAATAACCCTCAAACCACTACACACTTAGAGCTGACTCACTTTGCACCTGTAACTGACAAAACTTGTCCAGGAGATCATCACCAGTCTGAGTTCATCTACATGCTGCCTTGATATGTTACCCACCAGATTTCTAAAGTCTGTGCTGAACAGTTTGTTAGCACCACTCACTCAAATAGTTAACATGTCGCTTCAATGTGGAACATTCCCAATGTCTTTGAAGAGCAGTCTTGTGCCGCAGTACTGAGTAATTACCGGCCCATCTCTAATCTGCCATTTTGGGGCAAAGTCCTTGAAAAAGGTTGTTTACCAACAGCTCACTGATTTCCTCTTAATAACAACTAATTTGATGTTTTCCAGTCAGGCTTTAGACCTCATCACATCATTGAGACTGCTCTTGTCAAGGTGACAAATGCATCCACCTGAACACTGATCGGCAAAGCTTCAGCCTTAATTCTGTTAGATCTGAGTGCTCCTTTTGACACTGTCGATCATGGGATCCTCTTACAGAGACCAGAGGACTGGGTGGACATCACTGGCACTGCCCTAAACTGGTTAGAGTACTATCTGGAAGACCGGAAGTACTTGCCCTAGACCCCATGCCCCTGACCTGTGGGGTGCCCCAAAGGTCAATCCTGGACCCCTTCTGTTCAACCTCTACATGCTGCCGTTAAGTCAGTTGATACGCAGTGAAAATATATCCTATCACAATTATGCAGACGACACTCAGATCTATGTTTCACTGACGGCAGGTGAATATGGACCAGTGGATTCACTCTGTCACTGCATCCAACAGATCAGTGTGTGATGCAAAACAACTTCTCCAGCTGAACTCAGACAAGACTAAAATCATCGCTTTGGCCCACAGAAACAAAGAGAAAGTGTTAACTGTCACCTCCAGAGTCTCGCTCTGAAACCTACAAATCAACTTAGAAATCTGGGGTAATAATGGACTCAGACTTGAATTTTAACAGCCACATGAAATCAATAACATCAGCAGCTTTTTACCATCTAAAAACTTGCCAAAATCAAAAGTATAGTGTCTAAACCAGACCTGGAGAGACTTATCCATGCGTTTGTCTCTAGTAGATTAGACTACTGTAACGGCCTGCTCACTGGCCTCTCAAACGAGCTGTAAAACAGCTGCAGTACATCCTGACTAGAACCAGGAAGTATGATCACATCACATGTACATCTCGGACATGTTGTGCCATATGAACATCTCGGACTCTGAGGACCTCAGGGACCGGCCTCCTGCTGGTGCCAGAGTCAGGAATAAACATGGGGAATGTGCGTTTCAGTTTTATGGAGCTAAAATCTGGAACAGTCTTCCTGAGGATGTGAGACAGGCCGCTGCTCTGGCAATGTTCAAATCTAAAACAAAAACTGTTTTGTTTGGCTGTGCATATGACTGAAATGCTTTTCTTTGCACTCTTCTCTTGTATGTCTTGAACTAAGATTTTGTGATTTCTGCCATGTCTTTTGATTTTAATGCATTTTTCTCCTGTTGCTGTGAGCACTTTGAATTGCCTTGTGTACGAATTGTGCGCTACAAATAATCTTGCCTTGCCTTGCCTTGCCTACTGTAACGGCCTGCTCACTGGCCTCTCCAACGGGCTGTTGTACATCCAGCACGCTGCTGCTCGGGTCCTGACAAGAAACAGGAAGTATGATCACATTAGTCCTGTGCTCAGGTCTCTGCACTGGCTCCTGTGGCTCAGGAATAGACTTCAAAGCAGCTCTGCTTGTATACAAGTCTCTCCATGGCCTAGCACCAAAGTACATCTCGACATGTTAGTGCGTATGAACCATGTCTGACTCTGAGGACCTCAGGGACCGGCCTCCTGCTGGTGCCAAGAGTCAGGACTAAACATGGGGAATCTGCGTTTCAGTTTTATGCAGCTAAAAAACTTGAACAGTCTTCCTGAGGATCAGACAGGCCGCTACTCTGGCAATGTTCAAATCTAAACTAAAATCTGTTTTGTTTGGCTGTGCATATGACTGAAATGCTTTTCTTTGCACTCTTCTCTTTTATGTCTTGAACTATTCGATGGAGAGCCTGATAATTGCACCATTAAATTTCTTCAAATTAAGCTTTTTTTTATTTCTGCCATGTCCCTGTGATTTTAATGCATTTTTTTCCTGTTGTGTGAAGCACTTTGAATTGCATTGTGTACGAATTGTGCTCTACAAATAAACTTGCCTTGCCTTGCCAATAGTCTCACTTTGTAACGCAAACTACTGCATGTATTTCTAACTAACGTCTAATCATTAGAAATATGAATGGAGCCTAAGCTACAAACAAAGTCTTGTCTCTAAAAGATCGTTTTTACGTCAGTTTGTTGAAACTTGGCGCTGCTGTTGCTTCACTTCTCCTCGCACATGCTCAGTTAGGAAAAAACCTGTCTTGATTCCCACCCAGGTTTCTTCAGCCTTGCCTGCGCATAGATCCATGGGTTTGAGGCTGTGTGGTCTTCATAGCGCATGACCTCTAAAAGAAGCTGCTGTCTGCTATGGCTCTAAAAGCTCCGGTTAGAAAGCGGAGAATGAACAGGCCTCTGAACACGACCACAGAATGAAAAAGAGTGTGAGAAGAAGAACCAAACTTCCCGCAGTACTGCTCAGTGGCCTGTAAAGGGCACTAAAAGACACTGTCACTTCTGTCAAGCTTGAGCAGCAGTGAGGGGAAAACTGGTTTATTTTAATATATTTAGGAACAATTTAAATGTAGTTGTAATGCAGTAATTTTAGATTTTATTGGTCAATCACTGCTTGCCTTGATTGCTCTGACTGCACACCACTGAAATCTATAATAATGTGGCTGATTATGGCAGGAAAGACATCTGGCATAAAGATCTACTGACAGTGCATACAATATAGAAAGTGGTAGCAGCAAGTAAATTATTAGCAAATTTTGATGCATTACTATTCTGATTTCTCATTGTATATAATAACAAGAACTTACTGTGAAGTCATATTAGTTACATTTTGTATATTGAAACCGATTTGGAAAAGGAATGTTACACTTGAATAAGGAAAAGATAACAAACTTTTATAAAGTGCAAAAGGAGGGAAACTGAATTTAAATTATCAAACTAATTTCTAGCTTGCTTGGCGAAAAATAAGATATTTTATTATAGATGCAGACAGTGCACAGCAGTCTGATTTTGTTACAAACTGTTGCTCTTATAGACTAAAGTTTAATTACCAGAAAACATTGGATACAATGGCCAAGTTATTTATGTTTTCATTTGGTATTTTGAATCTGGTTATCAATCAGAAATAAACCTCTGCTTTCTCTTCTGTCTGATTTGACTAAAGCCCAGCACCTGCACCAATCATGAATCAGAGCAAGTTTGGCCTCTGCAGCTCAGTGAGAGTGGAATTTTGGAGTTGAACATGAGCCATGACCTGTTCATAAACTGAGAAGGACAAACACTTGTGTGTGTATATCTGCAGGTTACTAATGGACTATAGTAGTAGATCGTCATTTTACATTTTGTTCCTTGTAAACCGCAATATAAATGGCTTAGTAATAGAAACATGTCCATTGACTCTTCATAATGACATTTCACTTTAACAAGCAGCAGATTGTCTTTTACATGATTTTATTTGTGAAATGTGGCTAAGTGACATTCATATGTTTCACTCAGAGTTTTAATTTATCAAATAATCACAACAAATTACAGGGATGTGGGCAGGGTTAGGGGGGAAGGGAAAACAGGTATTCTCTGAGCACTGGAGCCCCAGTTGTAGGACCATACAGGATTAACTCAAACATTTAGGAATCAATCAAATGCAACTCTGAGTAAACTAATGACGAGGAAACATAGCTGTTATAAGGTTAAATGCTAATTCATGTTCATTAAGCAGAATATGTCTCCTTTAAGGCTCTGGAGACACAGGTTCAGCTGTGATTGTGGTTCCTTTTTTAAAACAGTGGAAGTGCAGGCTACATACGTCTTAATTGTGGCAGTAAAATATGTGTGCATCCTAAGATACTTTCACGTTTCAATTTCGCCTCTACACCCCAAATGTATTATAATGTATATGTATTATGTACAGTATCAGGCGTTTGGGGAGGCAGGACAGAGCGGGGGTTAAGTCTCAAGTCTCCAGAGCCTCAGACCCTCGGGAGGTGAAGCTACAGCGCTCAGGTCATGTTCACATGTCCCATATGTGAAGAACAGCAGCTGAGCCCAGCCTCACTCACCTACATCTGCACCTCCGCAGCGTCAGAACTACAGACGAGCCAGAGCAATGTGTTCAGCCAAGGTAAGGTGATGGCATGTTTACACAGATGAATATCGAGGTATTTTTTAAAAATGATCTTGATAAGGTACGACACAGAAATGTGATCAAATGTGGTTGTAGATGTGGATGAGGTTTGAGAATCACTCGAAATATAAAAGGGCATAAATAAGCATGTTCTGGACGCAAGGAAAACCAGAACCTATGCATACGAAGGGAGATCATGCAAAAACATGATACAATTTTGTAATCTGTGAACGTGTAAAAAAGAGTGAAGCAGTTCAAATAAATAGCTGCAGATATTTGAGTGCTGACATTATAAGGATAAGTCTGAAGAAGAAGAATGGACAGTAAAAGTTAAGAGGAGCACTTTTCCCTGCATTTTGAATGCCTCCCTCAGAGTTCACCGGTGCCGGAGCGATGCTGGAGCGGTGTTGCAGCGGTGCAGGAGCGGTGCTGGAACGGTGCTGGAGCGGTGCTGGAGCGGTGTTGGAGCGGTGCTGGGGCAGTGTTGGAGCGGTGCTGGGGCGGTGCGGAGCGGGTCTGGGCGGGTGCTGGGATGCGGTGCTGGAACGGTGGTTGGAGCGGTTGTGTGGAGCGGTGCTGGGGCGGTGCTGGAACAGTGCTGGAGGGTGTTGGAGCGGTGTTTGAGCGGTGTTGGAGCGGTGTTGGAGCGGCGGTGGAGCTCAATTTGACAGTTTAAAATGAAAAAAATATATACTCATGAGCTACGCAAGTTATAGTTTATTACTAAAGAGCGGTGTTGCAGCGGTGCCGGAGCGGTGCTTGAGCAGTGTTGCAGCGGTGTTGCAGCGTGTTGCAGCGGTGTTGCAGCGGTGTGCAGCGGTGCTGGGAGCGGTGTTGCAGCGGTGCAGGAGCTGTGCTGCAACGATGCTGGATGCGGTGCTGGAGCGGTGTGGTGCGGTGCTGGAGCGGGGCTGGAGGCAGTCCTGGAGCAGTGCTGGAGCGGTGTTGGAGAGGTGTTGGTGCGGTTTTTGGAGCGGTTTTTGGAGCGGTGTTTGGTGCTGAGCGGTGCTGCAGCGGTGCTGGAGGGTGCTGGAGCGGTGATGGTGCGGTGCTGGAGCGGTGCTGGAGCAGTGCTGGAGCGGTGTGGAGAGGTTGTTGTGCGGTTTTGGAGCGGTTTTTGGAGCGGTGTTTTGGTGCTGGAGTCGGTAGCTGCAGGAGCGGTGTTGGTGCGGTGTTGGTGCGGTGCTGGAGCGGTGCTGGAGCGGTGCTGGAGCGGTGCTGCAGCGTTGCTGGAGTGGTTTTGGAGCGGTGTTGGTGCGGTGTTGGTGCGGTGCTGGAGCGATGCTGGAGCGGTGCTGGAGCGGTGTTGGAGCTCAATTTTACAGTTTACAATGAAAGAAAATTTATAATACTGACCAAGTTATAGTTTATTACTAAGTACAGAGTGCTTTTACGTAGACAAAATCATCTTGATTTCACGTTATGTTCCCGTCACCTTTGGGTCAGTTCCAGAATGTTTTTGTTTAAAGGCTAACTCCCATACACCTGAAATCTTCAAATCACATAGGCTATTTCTACAATGCTAACAATGATCCGTGCACCTTAACCCACCGTGTCGCGCTCGTGTGGGCAGATTTCACCAAATGTGGACATGCAGCTCAAGGCCGGCGCGGTGCATTTACTGTCAGTGCGGCGTTTTGCAGACAACATTAACAGCTTTAGAGAGAAAGACGCATGGAACAAGGACACCTGACACCCACGCTCTCCTCTGCCTCCCACACGATCCTCCTCCTCTGCATGGTCACAACCAAGAATGGAGACTTCATAATGGCGAAAAGAAGAAATGTCTGAACATGACGGGGTTTCACAATGTTTGTCTTTGCGAATGGAGAAGTCATCTATTAAACAAGTGTTTAAGTCAAGTTAGACCAACTTTACTGATGCACAAGAGAAACACTTGGATGCATTAGCTCGGACATAAAACGCACGGAACAATAATAAGAGAGCTGACAAATTTGTTGAAAAATATGTTTGAATATTTTTGTTTTGAAAGGCTGAATTTTCAATTGGTTTTCTCAGTACCTAGAGGGCCCCGCCCTGCAGCTCAGGAGGAGCCTCACGTGAGAGACCCTCAGACTTGCGCCTAATCTTAACCAGGGTCAACGGCAACACACAGGGACAAACTAAATCTATGTTCTGCATTTAAATGTGTTATGTTTATGAAAACATGTCGTGCTAATGGCCCCAAGCAGAGCAGAGACAACATCAAGCTTGTTGAGTTCAGATCTGTCATTTATTTGGTAAATAAATTTGTGATTAAATGATTTTTGAAGTGTGTATTTGAAGTGCTTCATTCTAATACCGCTCTTTTGAGATGAAATGTCTCGCCTGTTCGGTGCTCGAGTGGACAGCTCATGTCAGGCTCCATGTACTGCCAGCTGCAGCGTCATGAGTTTGACTCTCGCTCTTTTTTAATTGCGTTGAATAATCTTTATTAAGCAGTTAACTAACAACAGATGGGTGTCAGTAAATTGCTTGTACCGGGTCAACTAGTCAGGACCCTGTGGATAGAGGTGGTAGATGTCAGGTCCCTGCTGGTAGAGGGTCTGCAGACTCTCGTGGGAAGATTCACAATAAAGATCCAGGATGCCGAAGCGTTAGCAGTTGATTGTAAAGAAGCTACTTGGATGAGTGTCGAAATGTCTTCACTCTTAAAACTTTTGACCAGTTGACAGAATTCATTTTCTTTTGCTATGGAGCCCACCTGGACGACTGAGGGACTGCACACACAATACAACTCCAACACCAAGACTCGTACCACTGATTCTGAACAGATTCTGAAACTTCAATTTACAGTGACCTTTGCATTAATAAGCCAGACCACCCAGGGTTAGGGAGATGAGAAAGACCTGAGAAGATCTGAGAATCAAAGAGTGAGTTTGAACCAGTAAGAAACATGTGTCATAACTATCACACAAACGTTATGAAATTATTTTAGCCCAAACATTGGTTACACCATTTATTGGAAAAATAGGGGCATTCTGATGTATTTATTGTGTGCTGTCTCATTCTGATATTTTGAGTCTCGCAAGCTCAGGTGTTTTCACCTACCTCCTATCCCCGCCCACATCTTAGTTGTGATTATTTGAAAACTTAAGACCCAGAATGACACATGTAGAGTTCGAAAATGTCATGAAGTAACAAAGAAAAACAGAAATGACAATCTGCTGCTTGTTACAGTGAAATGTCACTATGAAGAGGCGGGGCTTATCAGTTTTGCAGTTTAGAACAGGAAGTCAATGGACCTGTTTCTGTTACAAAGGAATTTTAAATATATATCGCGGTTTACAATGAACAAAATGTAAAATTATGATCTATTTATTAATATAAGATCTCTGAATGTTTGGACCCAAAAAATGGTCATTATGTCACAGTTATGCTTTTCATAAATTGATGGAATCAAATAAAACTATTTCAAAAGGCACTTATTGATTCCTCACTGAGAACCTGGACTGCTAACCACTCTGCCACTGTGCATGGGCTTTGCAGCTGTCTGGAGGTTTAAACTTTGGTGCATATGCTCATAATGCACAGAAATACCAAAACGTCACACTGCTGTCAATAACAAAGTGCTGCAGTCACACATTTGCATTCACTCCAGACCTCAGGCTTATCTTGTGTTGTTTTCCCTCATTTTTAGTTAAACAGCCTTTTTGAATATTAGAAAGTTATTTTTATGCTCCCGAAACTTGCAGTGCGGCTTTCACATCCGTCTGAGTTACATATATTTCCTCAGACACAGCGCAACAAGAAGTTATGAGTTATGCATTTTCAGTTGTTTAAGTTAAAGGAGCACTATAGAACTTTTCTAGTGGTTCCCTTCTTGCCTCCATTGAGAGAAAAATGTTTTTTTTTTTGTGTTGAATATGTGATCACGTAAATGATAATGTAATATTATCCTTGGCCCAAACTGGAAATGAACCCAGCAATTAATAACATTTTTTTAAGGCATTTCAAGCAACAAAAACACCTGTTATTGAATAAAGGCATGATATAAAGTTTAATGCTACACTGAGGAACATTCCTAGTATATAATAACAACCCCATGGATACAAGACGGTCTGAAAATGTGAACCGTACCGGCCCATTTAAGAGCTCTAAACTTTAGCGCGAGATGATTGGGCAAGAGTGAGAACTGTAAAACAAAAAACTGCAGATAGAAGCAAAAAAAGCTAAATTCCCACCAAAACATGTGAGCAAAACTTAGCTAGCACGTTAGCATGAGCTGTTTCCTGTTTATCGCCACATGTGCACTCACATCAAGACAAAAGATATATATATATTTCCAGTTCATAATCTATCATCTATTTATTTATAAAGAAAATATTAGTTATGTTAGGGTGATGGCACTTTGCTATTAAAAGAAGCATCTCAAAGTGCTCTAAAGCAAACCGGTGTGGGTGGCAATAGTGCACCTGTAAGATAAATAATTCAGTGTTCCTGGTAAATGTTGCAGCTTATAATGTTTTTTCCTCATCAAAAACAAAAACAAAATTTGTCAATTTAACAGCAATTGGAGCTAACTATCTTCATTTAAACTCATCCAGACGTAGCCACATCTGAGGTAAGATTGAAACTAAAGAATCCATGCGTGTGAGAACAGCTTGTGCAGATGTCTAAACTGCAGCTCTGGGCTCAGCAGTCTGCCGCATTCTGCACACTTTCACAAACTGATGAAGTTATGATTATGATTATGATTATGATTACGATCATTATCTTGGGACCCCCCCTGCGCTCTGCTCTGCTCTCCTGTCAGCACACAACTACCAGACACTTCAGAGCAAACGTGCGCCCAGAAATAAAGCTGAAAGGTGAATCGGAATTGGACCGGTCGCAAAGGCTGTGATTGTTCTTCAGTGGAGAATGAAATGTCCTTGTGTCCTGGACCACAGCAAACCTGTTCTGAACTGCAGGCGATTTCAGTCTCTCAAATGTTAATGTTGTTGGATGTGTTTAGAATGCGAAATTTGAACTGAAATCTTGAGATCTCGAAATCTGAAAACCTAAAAATAGCAGTTACAATATTTGTCCGAACAATTTTTCATTTCTACATAGGTTGAATAGATTAGAATTTATAATACTCTCATTTTTTTTCAAATTGAAAGACTATACATCTTGGTCTGGAGCGTTTAGCTGGAGGAATATCTTTTTTTCCATTTGTCTAATTTCTGTTTTTATGTCAGTCCAGTCCCTGATCGTCGGGAAAATGTCTAGCCTTCCGAGTACCACCAGATTGAAATGCGCTATAGCCGACCTAAACTAAGCTTAAACCAGCTCTAAAATGTGATTAAACTATGCCTAGTTCTAATATCGAAGTCGAATCAGGTGAAAATGTATGAATAAAATGAAACTAAGTCTAGAACAGGATCCCAAGTAACACCAGAAGAAGCTCGCACCCCCGTTTGAGAACCACTGACCCATATTATGTGAGCGGTGTCAATGATAAAGCATATGTCCTTCTAGACGAGGTGTGAACTGAACCCAGAAAAAAAGTGTCAAATCAGAGTCGCACGGCTTGACGTTTACTCAATTACAAGTACAAGTACAGCTGCCACAAGTAAAAGTATAAAGTATCACATGAAAATCTGACTTTTCTACGCAACATCAGTAGAGTTTTAGATAAGTAGGCTACTACCGTTTAAAGTTTACTAATAGCATTTACAATTACAAGCATCTACTCCAAAAAGTACAATTACCCCAAAACTCGACCAATGTTGTTGCAATACTCTTATACTTATTTACATACTAAAATGATAATTAGAAAGTGCTCTTTTATTAGACAATAGACAGACACAATTATAGACATGGATTATTTTAAAACTCTTCAGAAAACATCCAGTTATGAGTTTTTTTGGGTATCGATATTTGTTAAAGTGAGTATCTCGTTTCGATACTAGTTAAAATATTGATTAGTATCTGAATTTCAATACTTTTAACAACCCAAAAAGGCACAGTATGCAATGATTCCATGGAAATAGAGACTTAAAATCATACTTAGGAACATTCTCTGCAGATTTGTATACCATACTGTGGAATATTATCGCTAAAGGACCAACATTTCTATGGAAACAACAAGAAGTACGGGTCAGGTTTTGTGTAGGTGCAAGCCCGCTCCCAGTAACAACACATTCATACATTTATAGTGCAATAAAAGTATCCAAAGTGGAAATACAAAATGATGCTTATGTTTTGGTGTACGTTTATTCTAGTCACGTACTGTGCCTTTAATTACAGTAACGTGAGTACTTGTAATGAGTTATTGTCATTAATATTCATGAAGTAACCCAAAGTGATCAAACAAACGCTTCTATATTCTGTTCCTCTGTATGATGAAGAATAATATTTATCTGACGTTTTTATGCAATAGTGTTTATTAGAACGGCTCCAGCCCTGAGTCGCACCTGCTCCAAACAGCTCCGGGCTCGCCTCCTCCACGCCGCACAGATCATGTCATGTCAACTTTTCAACAAGCTAAGCCCGTATTTGGTGACACATTTTTATCGAATGTAATCATCTTTTAATACGCAAGCTGTCGTTTTGGGTCTGAAAGTCTCGACTGCGTATCCTCATGGTGCAAGGTGTGGAGAGGAAGAGGAGAAGAGTTTTGGAGACATTTGCCAGAAGATAAACACCTTTTTTTTAAATGTTGAAAAATGTGCACTGCAGATCCAGATTTGATTGGCTAAAAACGGAAAGATAATAAAGATAATAAAGCTGCTAAACTGTAACGATATTTGAATCAAAGGCGGAACAGGGTGAGGCACACAACGAGCTATACCACGACAAAAACCCAGTCTGAACAAAGAATAACCAAGTGGGACTGAAGACAAGACTAAACCTGGTCTGAGGACGGTCTGAGCCAGGACTACACCAGGACAAATGCAGGCGAGGACTTCACCTGAAAACCAGGAGTAAACCGTGTCCAAACCAGGACGTCTGATGAAGGGCGGCATCAGGTCACTGTGGTGAGAACAAAATAAATATATCTTTGGAGCTAATCGAGTTGTGCGAATCATCTCTTTTCTTGATTGTCATGATGTTTCCGTGATCCTGCACACTCATCTTCAGGACAGATGTGTGTGTCTCTCTCCTCTTTCTTCAAAGCAGGACTAAAAAACAGCGTTTTCTATTAACATCCGACCTCCTCTCTCACATGAAAATCCAAAATAATAATAACCTGGTGGCGCTAAACCCATGACTAAACCAAGATTTAAGACGTCCTGGAACCAACTCTAAACCAAGACTGCACCAAAGTATATAACAACAAAACCAGATCTAAAACCAGATTCAACCAGAACTGCACCTGGACTAAACCAGATCTGTGCCAGGTCTAAACCAAGACAAATCCGGTTTATACAAACCAGGATTAAATCAGGTTTAAAGAAGTTTGGAAGTTGTACCATAAATAATTAAAAATAATAATTCAACAAAAAAACAGGGATTAAGCAGGAATTCACCTGAAAACCAGGATTAAACCATGGCTTTCTCTTATGAAATCCAAACCAAGACTTAACCAGGACTAAAGCCAGAAACAGTCCAAAACTCTTCTGGAGTTTCTGACGGACCTCATCATGCGGCATCCCCAGATATCTCTGTGGTTATCAGACTTCTCAAGATCCACCTGTGGACCCGTCTCCTCTCCTCTCCCCGCCTGAAGCTGCTGCGCCCGGGGCCATGCTTCCGTGCCTCCGTTCCAAACCTCCCCAAAACCCCTCTCTGCTCAGCTCCCGACCTCAGATAAACTTCTCTCCGTCCGCTGCGTAAAAAATGCGCAACTGCGGAACGTCTTTGTTTCACCTTCTCTTCTATCTTCCTCATCTGCGGCACAGCCCAACCAACGGGATTCTTTGCTATTTTGGTATTATTTGGACTTTAACACATGCGTACAAGCCGGACAGAAACATGTTTATCTGCTGCAACGTGCGTCCCCAAACACGCCAAAGTTCAAAGGAATTCGGCTGCTTCTGCTCCTGCGCGCTACGGAACGGTCCCGGACTGTCAATGTTTTCTTTTTCTGTTTTTTCCCCTCAAACACCGCAACACGCACAAGTCAGGTTTGTTTGTCTTACCTTGACGCGCGGGATGACTTGACTTGAGGGGGAATTTAAAGAAAAGAAAGGAGAAAGTCTGAAGACGCAGGAAGTTTGTCCCAGTCACAGTCTACTCCCGGTTTTCCCTGCGCAGAGTGACGGACTGACAAACGGACTGACGGGAGAATCACGGGCGCCACTGCTGCTGCTGCTGCTGCTGCTCCGCGACGCATGAGAGAGAGAGAGAGAGAGAGAGAGAGAGAGAGAGAGAGAGAGAGAGAGAGAGAGAGACGTGCGTGTGTGTGCGTGGAAGAGAGAGAGAGAAAGAGAGAGAGAGAAACAACAGACGCGGAAAGCTGTGCCAAAGGATGCTACAGTCTCCTAGCAACAACAATCGATGCGAGGAGAAGAGGGGGAGACGTTTTTATTGGGTGAAGAAGAGGAAAAACTTGGCGATTCAGTTCTCGTTCTGGTGCGTGTTCACCGAGGCTGGTCCACGACGTACGCAGGAGCCGCGCCGGTGTTGGTGATGTGTTCAGCGCGCTCTGAGCACCCAACATCCAACAGGCGGCAGCAGCAGCGGCGGCGGCGGCGGCAGCAGCAGCAGCAGCAGCAGCAGCAACAGCAGCAGCAGCATCAGCATCAGCATCAGCATCAGCATCAGCATCAGCAGCAGCATCAGCATCAGCAGCCCCCTTTGGTCCACACACTGCACACCGCACTGGGCTTACAAGAGCAGAGGAACGTCCAGCCGCTTCATTCATCTTTCTTGTGGCGATCACAGGCTGATGTCGCCCTCCTTTTGACACTGATGTTGAAGAATAGAAGGGTTATGTTCTTCAAAACCATGCAGGCCAAGGAGGTCTGTTACCAAGCAGTCTATAGCGCCAGGCGGGTATTATGGCCTAGCTTATTCCTAAAAACCAAACAGAACATCCGTTAGCTGGATGGAACACAAAACCACACACCTGGACGGCCTGGACTCATACAAAGAAACTTTCCCACTGCTCTGCCATGACCTCGCCCCCCACACTCACTCTTCCTCTCACATGTGACTCCTTGCTTCCTTCCACATTTTCAGAATGAACTGACCACTTACCTCACTTGCCTCTGAACACAAGTTTGTACTAAAAAGGCACCTATCCGCCAGCTAACGCATGGTCACCTGGTCAGCTGGTAATCAGGACCCCGTTTTCAATCTTAACTTCAGATAGACTTAAATGATAAAAGCATCGGGACGCAGGGCCCTTTGCAGCAGTGGGGCCCTACACTACTTGTACAGTTTGCTTATAGGTGTGCTCTTTGTTTCCATTTAAACAATCTTTCATTTTAAGATTTCCAAACGTGACCATGGCCCTCTAAATAAGAAGATTCCTTATTGGTGTCATAGGACGTTAATATTTTGCCCTCAAATAAATCACCAATCTTTCTAAAACCTCTCTGTAACCATTAAAAAACCCAAAAGAATTGTAATTCAAGGGTTATGCCACGGAGAAGCAGAGTTTTCAACATATGGGGAAAGCTTGCATTTTTTATGAACCTCCAGCCATACTATCTTTGCACATTTCAGAATAGCATTTAGTTGCTTATTTTCTTTGTTTTGCTTCTGTTTGTTTTTTTGGTGGGCAGAAAATTCCTATTGATTTTTCACAAATAATTCTAGAAACCTCTGAAGAACTTCAAACTGCAGTAAATCAACACCTCTGTTTGCTGACTCAAGGTAAACTAAATCATTTCTGACTAATTGCTCACGGAACAGCGCAGGTGAAGTTACCAGGCCAAGTTACATGTCAGATCTGTGGAAGAATGCATGTTTTTCAAGATAGTTTTAAACAATTAAACACCTATACTTGAATAAATGACAGATAAATAAGTGTAATGCCATATTGTGGAACATTCCAGGCAGAGCAATAACATCCATAGCCACCTGAAAAGTTACATAGTGAACCTTTAAAGGGGGCCTCTGTAAATCTCTACTTTTGAACACCAGAGGGCATATTTTTGTGCACTTTTCTACATCACCGTGTGGGGACATGAATGATAATGAGGGTTAGGGGCTCAAGGGCTCAAGGGCTCAAGTAAAGGACTTTTTGCAACTTTTCAAGTCTACAACAGTTTGGATCCAGGGCGATCTTCAAATTGCAGTGCAACTTCTTTCACCTCACCGGAGAAAAGCCTCAGAGCCGAGACAATATTCGGATCCACGCGGCCCTCATCCCCACGCTGGATACTCGGGACCCCCCTGCTGAACCCCCCTGCTCTGGTTGTAGCACGTACACATTTCACAGTTTGGCTGATAAGATGACTCTCACATACAGTATAACTATAGGTCTAGAACAATCGTATCTCCTGTCTCCATCTGTTAACGACTCATTTGCATATTCCATATTCATATTTATCTGTTTAATTGGTTGATCCATACATTTTCATAAACCACAGTTGGTAAAGTGTTTATATTTTCTCACCAACTTTCAGATTGACTAACTTAAAATAATTATTTAGAATAGATTTGAGCCTTGGTAATTGCCTCAGCTTTGAGGATGGTGCCCCAAATGACTTAGCCACTCCCTCCTGCTGTGTGGCATGTCGGATCAATATCTACTTCGATTGTCACCCTCTTTCTTTAAGTAGCAGGACATGAATAACACTACAGCGTTTGGACTCGTAGTAATACTACTGGTCCCTGCGGAGATGATTAGAACAGTATGTGCAAAAATACAAAAGTGTGTCAGGAGGGAGTGAGGTCTGCGTGTGTGTGCTTAAGGGATCGTCAAAAAGTTCACCCATGTCCGGGCTTTATAATGCGTCATTATAACACAATTCTCCACGTTGTACAAATGATGACGGTCCCTGGGGCTCACACACACATGTAGCTGGGTGAATGTTTGTCCAGAAAATACTTGAGAGAACATGAAGACCTATTTTCAGAGAAGGACACAGACCTGCAGTTGAACCGAGTGTAAAAGACAGTTTGATGACAGGAACGAAGGAACGAACCCTAGCGTGCATGTTTAAATTAGTCCCTACATCGAGTCTGTTTGTGCTTTTAATTTCTGGACTTTAGTTTCTTCAGATCAAAACGAGTGAAGCAAGAGCTGGAGCGAGGTGAGTGTCGTACTGTTAGATAACCAGCTTATGCATGCATGCTGTTGTTTTACCGGTGCCCCTTTAGCTTGAAATCTCCGCCTCATAGAGCAATAACTGTCTTAAATTGCACTCTCAGCTGTTGTTTAAGACGAAGGACTTGTCTGTACTTTACGTGTGTTAAAATGAAGTAGTGTACGTGTGTCAGGTGACAAGCTCAGCAGGCACTACACTGCTGCTCATCACGACACTGAACTTAACTAATCGCTCGCTTTGGTCTCTCCTTTACCAAAGGTTTACCTCCAAACCTTCTACTGTAAGTTCTCCAGAACACGCAGACGTCTCCACAGCCTGGTCCCGTCCCTCGTCTCTGCCCTCATCGTGTACTCTGTCCTGCCGTACGTGTGTTTGGGACGATTGTGTGAGGTCATTAGAATGTGTGTAAGTGTGCTCCTCTTCGCTCAGTCCTCCCTGCTCCGCTCGCTCACAAACGCACAATGCCACCTGGCAGACCTTCTCCGCTGCAGTGATAGGCTTCGCTTTCACACACACAAAAAAAAGGTTAGTAGCAATTGGTTGTTAAAGGTGCACAATGTAACTTTTCTGTGGGGGTCCACCTGTCTGCTCCGTTCTAAACCTACACATTACAACACTGCACTGCCTGCTCTAATTATGGTTTAAAACAACTTACTTCAGCTTAAACAATTTAATTTTTTAAGTTTTGTGTAAAATATTAATCCTAAATGCTTCTAAAATTGCGTCAAAAAGTTGTAACTAGTAATTTGGGTAGTTTTTTTGTGTATACTGTTTCTACACTTTTACTTGTATTTGTGTACAATTTCAGCCATGTAACTGTATTTTTACTTGAATACAAATTTGTAGCACTCTTTCCACCACTGCTTGTTTCCAACGAAATGTCATGTTCCACAGTATGGCTTTAAAGTTCACAGGTTATACTACTCATGGTGCTAAAAGTAGTTAAAGGAAGCGTTTGCATCCTGCGTTCTAAATGCTTGTAAAACGTTCCCACAATCATCTCTGATCCTGTGTCAGAGCTTTGACCTGCAGACGGAGACACAACCAAGAGTTTGTCCTCAGTTAGTGTTCAGGCCATGTTCCTCTGTTCGCTGCACGTGAGACAAAACTTGAGCTTCGGACCGTACTGGTTCTGTTGTTGCTGTGGAACCAGTCGCCATTAGAGATTAGACATTGACCTGATTAAAGTGCAAATGACAGGTTTCCACATGTTTAGAATTTCTACTTTACTAGATTTTATTGGCCCGAAGGCTTTATTAGACAGGAAAGCACAGTGTGAGATGGGGATGAGAGAGAAGGGAGGACATGCAGTACATTGTCGGAGGGATTCTAACTCACGGCGCTGTGGCCAGCTGCAGCCTGGCATGCAGCGTCTTAACCACTTGATCCCTGGGCAGCAATTATGTCATAATTTCAGTCAAAATGCAGTTTGTGAAATAAAATTGTATATTAAAAAGTAGAATAGGAAGAGCTGAGTTCTAAAACAGAAACCTTATACAACTGCCTTTTCTGTCTTTTATTAACCTTTTTAACCAAGTGAGAACCCATCATGACCTCTTTTACAACAGTGACCTGGGGCAAAGGGAAAGACATGACCGCACACAAATCATAAAAACATTTACACAAGTAATTTTTCAAGTCTGACTAAAGGGAGTCCCAAGCTGCAGGAGCAGTTCTTGACAGTTTAAACAACCATTTAACAAGCTATTAAGTGTTATATGCATGGATTTTTGCTCTTGGTTTATAATATGTTCTACCTTTTAACAGCGTTTTATAGAGCTCACCAGTCAGTTTTATTTCCTTTAGTTAGTTATGCTTTAGAAAACATCCTACTTTTTTTTAACTTAAGCGAGCTAACGTTAACTTTGATCTTACTTAAACAGTATTGTCAGGTCTTTTTGCATGAATCTGTTTCCGCTATCGATGGACAACTGACTGTAAACCTCTGAATGTAGAAAGAAACGTTCAGTCAAAGAGCTCACATTTTTAGGGTAAATGACCAGATCAGCTGACTTTGGTCCGTCTCCACGGCAGGTGTAGAAGTCGGGCCGCAGCTTTTGACTGGGGTTCTTCACCCGACTTGTGCAAACATATGTGTGCTTTTTTCAACTCGGAAAAACATTTTCTTGAGGACCACATGAACACAGCATGTGTCACATCTGCTGCTCATGTCCAACCAGGAAGTGACATTATAAACATGTCAAACTGGGGGAAAATAGACAAAATCTACTGTGATTGCTCTTTGTTTTCTTCTATGTTTTGTGAACAGAATTTGGTCAGCTGTACATTTGGTCAGCTGTACATTACCATTTTGCAAAGCTTAATGTCTCAAACTCACCTCTTCTCAGAATCTACCAGGGGCCAGAACACAAACCAACCAGCCACAAAAGTACAGCCTCAGCTTAACACCCTTCGCTTCAGCTGCTGCCTGCACGCCGTTGGGGCTCGGAGTGGGAAGAGCTCTGGGTCCTCAGGGTGAGTACCATCCAGCGCTCTCCCCAAGAGGCTGGCTCCCCTCATAAAGAGTCCATTGTCCCCGTGGCATGCCCGAATTGGAGAGCCGGCAGAAAAACAGCTTTGTCCCATACGCCTGCCCCCCCCTCGGCCCTCAGCATGGAGCCCATAGAGGCACAGACCGTGGCATGGCAGTCGAGAAGCTGATTGGCAGCGAGAAAGTGGAAATTGGGGGAAGAACTTAAAAGGGTTTGCATTGATGATACAATGAGTAAAGGAGTTTTTTTCATTCATATTTTGGCGTTGGAGAAGGGACTGCAGTATGGTTTTCAATGACAGGCTCCTCTATAACTTATTCACAGTAGAGGCATGAAATGAAAACATCTTTAGGAGCCGATTGGACAGTGTTTCCAGGCTTTTACTGTATGTTGAGAAAGCAAACTGACCACTTGTCTGCAGTGTCTTGCCTCAATGCCTCACTGTGAAACATAGGCAAAGAACATCTCCAGCGAAGTGGTGGAAGAAGTAGTAGACCGGGAATTGTGGTTACGCTTTTCGCTTGTGCACCTATAACTCACTCAGTTTTGGAGCTACAGCTGCCAAATTGTAATGTAAAATAAGTACATTTGTTCACTACAAAATTGACTTATTCAAACTTTAGGAAAATAATCAGAGACGCTGTGAGCTGATGTTAAGTTCAAGGTTGTAACACAGGCTGGGGAGAAATCAGAGGCCATAGAATAGAATAGAATTTTTAACTGCATTTTGGAATAAAGGATTAATAACTGTGACTGAGCAGAACTGTGCAGATCTGATTTGATTTTCAAATTGCTGCAGCGTGTCTTTTGTGTTATATAGAGAGAGGGTCATCACAACCATCCCCACTCCAGCCAGTCATGTTTAGTTCAGTCCATCAGAACAATGCTTTGACAGAAGAAGGTGGAAAAGGCATAGCACTTTGCCTGAGAGACTTTACCTTTATGCAGAATGTCAAAATTTAAACGTGCTAAAAGTAAAGTAGAAAGTACTAGAAAGTAAGTAAAGTGAAGTAGAAAGTACAGATGCATGCTCTCAAATGTAGTGTTGTAAAAGTAAAAAGTATCAACTGTAAAAATTACTTACACTTAACATTCAGATACTATGATCCATGCTCATAGCTGTTGTATCCCATAATACTTAAAAATGACACTTAAGTACAGCACTTTTACTTTTGTATTTGGTTACTTTGCACCACTGCTCCGTAGAAACAAGCAGATCCTTGAGATGCAACTCACCTCCAACCTCCAGAGGCCTGATAACTGCCTCACAGAAAGTAGTTCCTCTCTTTGGTTTGTTTTTGAGCCAATCACAGCCACTCATCACATACATCCTCTGAATTACCTGGCTCCTTCTCTAACCTCTCATTAACCGCGTTCAGAGCCTTCCTTTGTGCAGTTGTTCAGTCACCTGTGTCATTTTCAGTCACAACAGAAGCCGTCATGTTTGTTTTGACATGGGAGACAGCAATTTGTGTCTCTAATTACTCCACCTGTCTATCTTCCGCCTGCTCAAACTTACTGGCTTTTCGAACTCTTTAGGACACCTTAGCCTTGCTATTTTACATTTTATAACTGGAAATATGTTGAATACAACACAGAAAAAGCTCTGTTGTGGCCAGGAGCAAGGAATCCTCCTGCTGCTGAGGGAAGCAGTTTAAATGAGGTGTAAGACATGATTATTTGTGTAATGAGGACAGTTGACCCCTGACTGAACAGATGGACTTTAAAACCCCAGAGGAACACATCTTGCATTCACTACAACATTAGGCTGAAATCTTACCTATTTTAGTTTATCATTTTACTTGGTTGTGCTGTACATTGCAAAAAAGAATGATATTTACTAAATAAAAATATGGATAAAATACAACATAACAAGGCTGAGTAGAAAAGGGTAAACCATAAGTATAGGTTACTGTGACCTTGCAACCGTAATGTACACAATTACGCCAAAGCTCATCTAATTTACGCAATAGTTATGATTTGACAAATAAAATATATGGCAATGCCTTTATTTTGTTAAATAAATGTTCACATTTTCAGAAAAGTGTATTCCTTGTGTGTAAATTGTCACTGCATTTTGGATGAAGTTTTGTGTATTGATGATGTAGACAGAGGGATTCCTTTTTAGAACTCCACAATACTTTCTGTAATTTCACAAACTGCCACTTGACTACTGTAAAACTTACAGTGTCCTGTGTATTTGAAGGTGCACTTGTGTCTTTTTTATGGAAGCGACTCCACTATTTGCTTCTCCCCATGGAGTAATTGTGGTTTTGCCGGAATATTCCACATTATGACATTCTAGACGAGCGTTCACACCGCGGCGTCAAAGCGTACAGATTACATTCAAAGTCTATGTGGATGTGCGTCCTGGGCATCCAGCGTTTTTGCGGCGCGTTTTTAGCGTTTTTGCGGTGCAAATCCTGCGTTTTGAGCGTCGGACACGGCGCGTCGGGGGCGTTTGCCACTCTAGAGCTGCCAAAGCGTCCTTTTATTTTACAAAATCCAAAAACAAAGGCGATCGGCTCGGGGGCTTGTCTGTGTCCCGCAGATACCTGAGCAGAGTTGAGTGAATATCATCATTTTCTCCAAGGACTATGTCTGGGTGATTTTTTATCGGTACAGGGTTTGTTTTGGTGCTTCTTCCGGGTAGTGTGTAGGTATGTCACCTGATTGGTTGCTGTGCTGCGTCTGCAGCAAAAACACTCAAAACGCAACGCAAAACGCTGGATAACCAGGACACGCGTCCACATAGACTTTGAATGTAAACTGGAGGCTTTGACGCCGCAGCCTGAACGGGCCTTAAGGCTATATGCCTGCAGTCGTTTAGTCGAGTATTTGATCGATGGAGTCTTAGTTGACATAATTTGTATTAGTTGACTAATTAAAGATTATAAGGATTTATTAGGACCACTGCAGGAACGAGGCAAGGCAAGTTTATTTGTATAGCACTATTTGTACAAGTAAAGTACTTAACAAGAACAAGAAAGATACATTAAAATCGCAATACAAACAAATAAAAACTTAAATCACTATAAACTATAAAAGCTTGTGTTTACAATGTACATTTCACTTATTAAGACGATTTTTAAAACTTCTTTGTATCCATAGTTCTTGTGCGAGGTCTAAACAATTTGGAGATCTTTTGCCAGCTCCACGTCCAGTTTTAGTTAATTAATCAAAGCACAGGGCACGTCTTTAATCGACCAAGAATCAGCAAAGCAACCGCATTTATATGGTGACAAACCAGCAGCTGAAAGTTACATAGTGCAACTTTAAACCTACATGAATGAACTCACCCAACGAGGCATCACTTTGATAAGGAAACAACATTACTGAATGGGTAAAGGCTTTAAAAAGTCGGTTTAACATAATAATAGACCATGTACAATAGCTGTCTGTAAAGAACCCCTCTTGATCTGTAACCAGCTCTGGTCGTGCTGCACTGTTGCCACATGCTGCAACATCTGGTGATGAAGGCCGTTTTGGATTTCCACCCCTCACACATACACTGGCACTACTACAGAGAGAGGACTGAGGCTGGAGCAAGGCAGGTGGTCTGGTGCTCCCAACACTTTTCAATTAGGTCCAAACCGTGGCCTTTACAACTTTGGAGAGTGTGGAAAAGATGCAAAGACCTTTGGCCGTCACCACGACAATACAACATAAATTTAACTGAAAAATTTGGGCCTGTCTTAACTTATACGCTTTGCCTGGCCCATGATGATTGCAGTGACACATCACAGATTACTTCAGTCAGCTCAACAACCCAGTTCCGCTTCTCTTGACCTGGGCCTTCGTGCATGGCTGTCCTCCCCACAGGCCTATCTCTCCAAGGCCAGCTCCAGCGCCTCCTGCCATGTTCAGGGTGTTCCAGCTGTGTCTAAGCCCAATGGTCCCTGGGAGTCAAGGCCCGGATGAACTGGTCGCACTCTATTTCAGTGACCTTGTGGACATACTCTCTGCTTGTCAGGGTCTCAGAATCATTGGCCAACACTCTGAGCGGCTCACCTGCCAGTCTTTGTATACTGAGTGCAGGACATCCAGTTGGACCTGACCGAAACTGGCTTGGCTCAGTCACATCTGGAGAAGGGCTCCTGGGTGCTGCTCCTGACAGTTTTAGGGGGTCAGCCGTCTGCTGGTCTTCATGGAGATGTTCCACTGAATGGCATCAAACAATAGGCATTTATTCAATTACAGGTGTTTTTGCTGCTCAAACTACTGCGGAAAACACCCAATCTGTGCATTACTATGAGCTGGGTCACCTCTCCACAAAAGGTCACGCCTAACTTGACCAGCCGCTGACCCCTGCTTTGAGATAATACGTTTAAAGGACATTATTTTTATCTTGTTGTTCTTGTCCTCTAAACATGCTCGTTTGCTTTGGCATCTCATGTTTTAGAATTTAAAATCATGTACGCATTGAAAACCACACGACATTCTCAGGATTTGTGTTCAAGTACATTTTTCATAATCCTTTAATGTCATACTGTGGATCATTCCAGGAAAAACACTAACATATCTGTTGAGACAAGCTGAAAAATTTGGTAGATAAAATACTTTTAGACACCTTAACCGTGGCACTTCATATTGTATAACAGAAATTGTGTACAGCAAACCTCTAACCTGACCTTTAGTTTCTTGTTTGGTTGAATTAGTCTTATTACCTCTCCTGTTTTCATTTAAGGTGGCAGGGTTATGCTGTGGCTTAACTGATGCAGAGGAAGTTGTCCACTGGGACGACTCACACATCCTGATTCCTCACAGATTGTTTGTGTCCTGGCACTAACCGAATTATCCACGCTTCATTTGTCCAGATCCTCCGCTCTGACCCTGTCCTGTGATGGATGGGGCTTCACACAGGAGAGGGAGGGGGCAGAGTGTGCCTGCTGTGGTCAGACAAGCGCTTCTACTCACATCCAGCAGCTTTACAACAGTACTGTGTGCACAGAGACGGACGTTATTCATTTAATGTTACAATGGGGATAGTTAGCAGTTCTACAGTGCATGATTAAAAAAAGATGGCTCTTAATAATGTTATAAAGTTACCATGACAAATTTGGAGTTTATTTTGATGGCACCCATTCAAATTGAATTAGTCTCCATCTTTAATATGTAAGCAACTTGTAACCCAATGAACTCCTCCGTGTTTTTAAAGTCCAGTCTCCTTCACCACACTTATTTTTTACTTATTTCAGAGCGCAAGGACTTGTCTGCTGCTCAGAAATGTTTTTGCCACAAGTGCATCACCCTCACAATGTATGCCACAGGTGAAAGAAAAGACCAGCGTGTACATCATCAGGGAACAATGTGTGTGTGTGTGTGTGTGTGTAGGTGTTGGAAATATGTTCTTCGGTCAGCTGAAGCCTCTCATGTGGTGTTTGGGGTGAATGATGAGCGATGTGTATGAACAGGGCCCGCCCAAAAGTAAAAATAACTAAATTGTGTGCACTGGGTCTGCTACAGCGGGCTCTTTCTTTGGAGGTATTTTCCCGTCACATCACTTATTCAACAGATAGTGTTGTTCTTGGGGTGGGTGAAGTGGGCAACTGCCAGGGCTACAAGGGGCGGCAGGAGGAGGAGACGGTCATGTGCATGATATGCACTGTGCAACGTAACACACAGTCCAGATGTCACACTTCAACAGCCCCATTTTCAGCCTTTCCTTCCAGTCAGTTTATTGTCTGCACTGTGTCCCATGCTCATGTGTGCCCTGTATCTGCTCCTTGTCACTGGGCCGGCCCAAGGCAGAGCTGACAGAGCCATGCATTAGAAATTGCAAGCTGGCTGTGCAGTGCCTATCCGCGTAAACTGTTATGTAATGAACCTGGCCGAAGACGGCTAAAAACGTAAAGTTCATGGACCTTAAGGGTGTCTTGAAGCCCAAAACAGTATTCTATGACACGCAGGCTTTTACCCAGTGTTTATTTCATGAAGTGATAGTTCTTGTAAATTTTTATACTACGCAATCAAACTATATGGTGGTGTTTTCTAGCCTCTACATTGTGTGTGTATATATATATATATATATATATATATATATATATATATATATATATATATATATATATATAATATAATATATAGATATAATAATAATATATATTCGCCATTCTCCAGCTGTGGAGTGAGAGCATGCACACACATTTCACTCACCCCATCCACCTCGACCTCCCCCATCCCCCACATATAGTCCCCGGCCAACCACTTGTTGTCACATCAGCACAGGTGAAGAGAAGGCATAAAAAAAGCGATTAAAAAGGAAGGCTGCAGGACCAATGGCATCAACTCCAGGCTCCTTAAGTCCTGCGCATATGAGCTGTGTGGAGTTATGGAGGATGCTTTCAACATGAGCCTGAAGCTAAGGTGTACCAACAGTTCTGGAAGACCTCCTGTGGTACCAGTGCCCAAACACCGCGCGCCAAATACCTCAACAGCTTCATGTCAGTGGCTCTCACATCCCATCTGATGAAGACACTGGAGCGGCGTGGATGTAGGACGCCGTCATCTTGCTGCTGCACTGCTCTCTCTCTCACCTGGAGAAGCCTGGCAGCGCTGTGAAGATTCTGTTTTTTTAATCTCTCCAGCCTTCAACACCATCCAGCCGCTGCCCTGAGGGACAAGACTGGAGACGGCTGGTGTGACTATGACCTGGCAGAGTGGATCCGAGACCTCACAAACCGACCCCAGTTTGTGGGAGCCCGACTGACTTGTTTTGACACTTGGACCTGTGGGGGTGCCCCAAGGGCACCGTCCTCTAGCCCTTTCTCTTTACCCTCTACACTACAAACCTCAGACAGGACATGGACTGGACTGTGTCCTGCAGAATTCTCTGATGACTCTGCCATCATTGGACTCATCACGGACGACAACCAGGCAGAGTACACGAGGACTTGCGCAGGACTTTGTGGACTGGCGTCTGCGGAACCGCAGAACCACCTCCTCATCAACGCGGGGAAGACCAAGAGTTGGAGGCGACTTCCGCAGACACCACTCTGTAATATATATATATATTAGCCTGTCTCTCCTTCCGCTGTGTCTTGTCCCTTTTTTCTTTGCCGTTCCTGCACTGTCCTTTTCTGGACTGGGATGTCTGATGTTTTTCCAGGGATCTGCTAGCCACTCTAGTCAGTTTGGGGCCACTGCCCAGAGTGCTCTGATGAACACAGGCACCACTTTCACCTTCCATGCATTCGCCACTCCAGCTCCTCTGAAGCCTTTGTTATTTTTCCAGTTTCTCGTTTACTTTTTCTGAAGTTGCCATCACTGTTATGCCCAAATGCAAACCACAACGATTTCCTCTGTTGTTATCACCACCACAATGTCTGGTTGGTTTGCCATACCAATCTGTCAGTACATACTGGAAGTCCCAAAGGATCATGATCTGTCATTTCTCCCACCTTTGGGGTGTTTCCCCACTTTGATTTTGGTTTCCAGTCAATATGTTCCTGTACACTATGCACACCACTTGTTATGTCTCTCCATGTATGCTTTTCCCCGCAGCATCTTAAACCCACAGTTATATGCTGGATGTCTCAGCCCCTGATGATTTTTACACATCATAGGTATGATTTGCTAACCGACACCTTGGCTTTTCTCTGGTATAGTAGAATCTGGCCTCTATTGCTCTGGTGCTCAGGGCCTGCTCCTATGCAGCCATAGATGAGGGCCTCTGCTGTCCTCAGTCCGCCCACTTAGCCAATGGTATGATTTCGTATATCAGCCACTTCAGTATTTCCGTGTACATCCAATACGTGGCTTGTAACCTTGTAGGACCATCATGGGAAGCCATGATTGTCTCTCCTCCAACACCTCTCCTCTGTTCCCAGAGACATTCACTGAGCACGTCATCTGTGTTGCCCTGTCCTTGATGTACTCTATCATGATGTTTCATCCGATAGTGGCTCTCCATTCACTAGTCCAACGGCCTCCTTCCTTACGGCTTAGTTTACAATCTCAAGGATTTAGGTGACCCCTCCATGCATGAGGACGACTCTTCGAGGTCATTTCAATTCAATTCAATTTCAATGTACAATTTCACAACAGTAGTTGCCTTGAACAGCCACAGTACAGACCTCTCTGGAGTATAACTTAAGAACACTATGCACAAAAACTGGCCAATAAGTTTAGCTATTTTGTGACTTATGCTCAGAGGAGATAAATAGAGAAGATGAGGGTGATGAAACGTGAAATGTCACCATGAAAAAACCCCTCCAGTATGTTTTTGACATGGAAAAACGTGTCAAATTTTGTAGTTAATTATGTCCCTTTACACAATATATTATGCACCACTTTCTGATATTGTAGACACTGCATATGCCATTAACTACTAACAGTCTCAAGTATACTAACAGAACTCTCAATGTCAACTAATATTAACTATTCTCTTTCTGTAATTATTATTAGCCCCTTCCGTGTGACAGACACATTCTAACGCTTCCATCTAACAATTATGCACAACTAACATATTACCTGAAACACCCTAAACGCAGCTCTCAATGCAGCCAATAACATTAGTCCCCAACGTCTTCGAGAGTTCATCAACACGCTATGATCCTGTATCTTGCTAGAATCAGACGGAGCAATTGCATTATCCATGCGATGCCAAACCTGAAAGCTTCAACGAGCTTCTCCTATCCCTACGTATTAACGATGTACAACTGGATTTAATTCATGAACAACAAAGACGCCGCTGACAATGTCTAATGATCTCAGCTTTTTGGTTTTCTAATTCGTAAGTTGTATATTATTTTGTCGTTCTAAAATTCGTGACCTGTAAATTGACCTAATCTATTGTCATGTGTGGTATCATAAACGTCAATTAGGAACTATAAATATGTGTGTAATCACTCATACTAATATCACATGAAAACAATCGTACTACAAGCAACGTCCTCGCCCTATACTATAGCGCAAAAGGTTTTCAATAACACAAAACTATTTATCATATAGCGTCCACTCATACTTTCTCACTACAGAAAGAGGCAGATTGATGATGCTTATGCCCGATTTTTTGTACTGACGATAGAGGAGAAAACACAACGAACAAAAACAACATGATTAAACATTTGACATCAAGCATCTGTCTTTTTCTTTGATTTTTTTACTTTCTTCTTAGATAAATGAAACCTACTATAATCTCGAGTATCGTATAAGCTCACTTTTCGTGCCATGACAGAAATGTGTAATCATCGGACTTGGAATGAAAACCGTCTTGATTTCCGAAAGCAACGACGTTATCATCAGATCTTTCCTTGATGCACACAGCTTCACGACTTTTCAAACTCGCTGAACTACACTGCTTGTCTAATCGCCTCTAACACGCCTCAAACTTTCCAACGGAAATCAAAGCCTCTTGCATAGATTTAAATGATGTTTTTGTTTATTTTCGACATTCGAAGCTTATGTGCGCAATCGAACCATTTTTGTACGAGTACAGACACAAACCAGAAACAACTGAAAACACTAAAAACGACTCACCTCAAGAGGCCTTACGTCGGACGATCTGGTCCCGCGAGCTTGCATATTCGCCGTCTTCGTCTCGTTTCCATCTTTGCACTCTAAACCCAAAGTATCATCTCTGACACAGAAACGATCCCCTAACCATCCATGGATACCGGGGCTCTCCAAACGTCGCGTGGGTAGCAAATGCACAATGAACACCGACGGAAAACTAAGTATAGCCCTGATGGCAGCTTTGTCAACTGGCTCTGACCCTATATCTCATTACACAAGCAGCGCTTCTATGCCACCCCTGCCAAGAAATAAGTCTTAAATTATTCAGAGAACGAGCATCAGAGCGATGATGAGACAGAGCGCTTCTCCTGCCAGAAACGCTTAACTGACATCAGAAGGCACACAAGTATATCCTCAGGACACTGTGCGCCTATCTTCCAAAACACGCAACAATAACCTTAGAGCACAGAAAGCTGATAATAATTAAATTTATATCCAAGTTTGAAGCAGAAAGCCACGTCTGTATATTTGGTTTACAGTTCATGTATGACCCAATTTAGAATTCTAAAACCTGATCGCAACAGAAAAAGATGAATCAATCCACCAATCCGTCAGGCGAGAGTGTGCCAAAATTCAACTCTAACCTTCCTTTACTATTGTCCTCTACGCCGTATAAGTAACTTCCTATTCACTTATTTAAATGCAACATTACGCTATCTACTTCATCACTGTCTTGTTCTGATATGAAAGAGTACGGATCCTCCCACTCTCGCTCATCAGAATAAAAACAGAAAAGCTGATCTAACATGCAACAAGTTTGCTTTGCTAAGTCTTGTGGCTCTAAAGTTAGCATCATGAAATACACCCCGTATCACAAGATCAGATCAATAAAAAGTTTATTCCTGTGTTCCAGTAATACCCTTCACACAGAATCATTGAAGCGAAACATAACACGAAACCATCAGAACTCTCGTTTGGCAACGCCTTGTAACACTAGTCCAGCTTCGCACATTGCGTCTGCGGTGTATAAAAGTTTGCACAAGTATTATCCTGAATATGTCAGAGTCTCAGCTTCTTCTAACTGTGTTCAAGTCCGTCGAAATTGCTACGGCTCATACTTTCCTCTTTACCTTGTCCGCTCTAGATCCACACTCTCCTATCTCATCTAGACAATTACTAACTGCAGAATAAAAAAACGTTATTCAAAAACGGCCTGATTCTCAGTATAAACGGTACCCCTTACTGTTATTTATATTAGATGCACCGTAACAATGTAATCATGCGAACACATTTAAATAATACATTGATATAGTAGTTTTATGTTCACCCCAGTCGTCGATGACAACCAGCCTGATCCTGCTCTCTATTGGTTCACTCCTTTCCGACCTTGTACGCCCTGAAAATTACAAGCAACCTGATCTATAAGAAGCTCAAAATGGAGAATTGAAGCGATTATCCATTCAAAGAGCTCCTGCATTCTAACATCTATCACGAGTTGGATAGCAATTACTTCCAGAGGTTTATTTCCAAACATACGAATGGCCGGCAAATGCGATTCAGACGTATCGATACTCTGAGTAATGATTAATTTAGGTGCGGAGCTTGCACGAACAACTAGTACGTATATGTGCTGTTCACACTGTCTTTGAAAGACACGACCCAGAAGAGCCAGATCACACCGCACGAAAAGAGACATAAAATCGCCACAGTCTGCCTTTCGTGCTTTCTCCCCCTTGATGCTTTCTCTGCATCCGATGACTACAAATCCGTGAATTTGATCCTTTACTCCGAACAGCTAATTCTACTACACGATCATTATCACGCACAAATTAGTATCCCACAAGGATTTGTTCATTTTCCTAACCATTAGGAAAAGTCCGGGCCTCTACACATGACATTAGCTATTTCCCTGGGCCTTTTTTTGCGTTTAGACAAGGTTGGTCGCTCCCAACACCCTGCTGTGATGCCCTAAAACCTTCAGATTACCTGATATGATGTATCTTAGCGTATCATCATCTTCCAGCACGATGCTATGCCAGGACGTCACCTCTTTCATCGCTCAGATATGCGCTAGACTTTACACCGCTACCGCTCGTGACTACTGCCCTCATCTCTTCTCCACTCTTCCGAGCTTTGTGATAGCTCTAACTCCCTCGCTGTGATCGCAACTCAACTCAGCTGTGAATTTGCTAAACTCACTCAGCGGTCTATATCATTGCTATATCTGCAACACTCATGCAATTATATATATATATCTCAACACTTACTTTTGGATGCTAACTCCCTTCAAAGTGTGAATCCTAACCTCCATCAGGTTAGTGAGCCCTAAGTCTCCTTCAGGTAGTATGGCTAGACCCCCTCATGAGTGTGATGCTAAAAAACCTCACTCTCTGATGTGAATGTCAATTAACTCCCTCAGTGTATGCTGACTTCTCCGAAACGACAACTCTCAATCAACTACTCTGAAGATGCTAACACCTGTATCACGTGTGATCGAAACTCCGCCTTTCAAGATTTGTGAATGCTGAACTCCTCTGACCTGCGCTCGTGTATTGCTGAATCTTACACTTAGCTTTGAATCTCACCTCTCTCCTCAAGTGTGATGCTAACTCAAGAGTGCCGACGAGAGACTCATTATAAATGGTGATGAACAATATAGAGAATATGTGACCAAGATGTGAAGCTCTAGATTGCGCCTTAATACTTCATCCGAGTTATATTCAGAGTGATAAAACCTGTGCATCTAGTGAACTTGGACTTGTGATTCACTCAGAACAATAGAAGCTAACAGACCAGAGGCGAAAATGAGGAAGGCTTAACTTTAAACTAATGTGCACGCATGAAGAAAGCGTGAATTCGCGTTTAGCTTTGTAATCTAAAGATGTAAGAATTAGTATTGTGATCTGCCATTATTTCACAATTAGTCATACATTCGCAGTATCCTTAACGCGAACAATATCTCACTATGTGACCCACTAGCATACGCCCGTCATGTGACAATCTAGCTCTGTTTACTTAAAAAGATGAAAAAATTCAGAAAAAGTTTTTAGCCGCATCCAACACGCTTATTCCTAGTCTTCTCCTCTCGTTAACATTTTACAGTTAGTTATTCCCCTGATCTTGATGCCACAAGCTCAGTTGGCCCTAAACAAGTCGCGGACTCCATACGCTAACCAATCGTTTTACGTGTCCCATAAACTATCTTCGTGCTAACACACCACCGTCCAGTATCGTCAAATGCCTAGCTATACTGGTATAAATTATCCAATAATTATAAATACCACCATATCTTAAAGCCGACTGACTCTAGTCGTGTCTTCTACTGAATCGAACCTACACTATTTGATTAACAGAATGCCCAAGGTCGCCGAGTCGTAGACAGCTATGCCAAACCACTCGAATGCAGTGATCTGATAATCAGCCTTGCCGCGTACAGATTTTTACTCTCTGTGTTTACGGAACAGACTGTATATATCAAACATCCAGAGGAACAGCAAGAGGGCTCTACTTAACAACTCCTAAATTGCTTCTCAAGCTTCCCAGCTCTAAACAAGAGAAACAGCTGCTATAGAGTGTATTTAGCTTTTTGACACCCCCCCGTAAAAAAGGAGATGTTTGATTAGTCAATTTGTAGTAGGAGGCCACAGACCTGCAATGCCACAAGAGACTAGTATTTGTTTAGATATGAATCACAGCAGCAACAGGCTATACAGCGCAGCCTCACTTATCAACTGTTCTATGACTCGAAGAATGAAACTAAAGAAGCGAGAGTGCGGACGTATAAATGCAACACAGAAGAAACGAACGTGATACAGCACCTTTCAAACCCATGACCTTAAAAACGAAACATGCAAACTCCATAAAGGCCGTCACACTATCATGACCTGCTCGAAACCCAGCGACTCATACTCAAGATGTAAATTATACTGTTGTAATGAACCGCACGAGTACGCTTGGTAATATTTCAATAATACTACCATCAATTAAACACTCTATGTTAATATACCAACATGATTCCGTCAAAGAACCCACCTCGACTTGTTTCATCGAGCATTTTACTCCCCTCCACACCTTCTAGCGATGGATTGCTCTTTAAATAGAGCCCCAATATCTTTCCCTGCCTTCTATTCTAAATCACATTATAGCAAGCATCTTACAATTACAATATCTTAAAAGATGATCATGAAGAACATTATATATACAACACAAACTGACTTATGAAAAAAGGATTAAAACGGGTCGTCACGTACACAAAATACACTTTCCTACGACACTAAGAACATCCTTTTAGAGATACAAAGAATAAAAGTCGAATGAATACAAAGGAAACTTCCAGAAAAAATACGATGTATTCTATAAATCAAATAGACGAAGAGTCTTCAAAAGAAGCCCACACTCTCAGCAGACCTGTCACACGACTCCACCCCCTCACAGATCTGCCCCCATCCAGAGCATAAGACAGTATCATATAAACTGCGCATTTTACCATTCCTTCATTCTCTTTCAGTCTGCTCCCCACGCTCCACTCGTGAACCACCCTCGTCATTCGTTGCAGTTTGTCTTGGTAGTTAGACTTTACGCTTCTATGAGCGTGACCTAGTTTCATTCTTGAGCCTAACTTCCCTAGCAACTTTAGAGTCAACCATTACCTTGATAACGTTACCTAACTAAAATGTGGAATAGGACACCGAGATCTAGCCAGATTACTCTAAGAAAGCAATGAAAGAGAGACATAACACCTCAGAATCATAACGAGCTACCAACTCCATTCTTGCCCAGTCCCACGCAACACGAGCTGGACTTATAACGGTGGAACATAGATCTTGCACTAAATAGAACTGGAAGCATAGGAAACTTGTTAACAATAGGCTGGACATAGACTACATAGGCTGGACATAGATCCCCCGAGCAATAGTGCTTGTATCTCACGCGACTTGAGTACAAGCTCTAGAGCTGACAAAGTAAATGAGGACACACGAAAGACAAGGCGAGATGTGATCACATCCCAGAAGCGCTACACAATGGCGTCAAACATAACCATCAAGTAAGATACTCTCGCTATCTCATCGTACTTTTAGCAACTCATTGATATCAACTGTGATTTTTAATTAACCGAACACACAGAACACACTTCAGCATTGACACTACATTAAATCGCAGAACTCTTCTCGTTTACAGTTCTATTTGTACATCCCATATTAAAATCGAGTCCTCATTCTTTGTAACAGCGCAAATACACTTTCGTTCGCGCTATTAAGCTAAAGCTGCGAGTCAAGCTCGAGTTACCATATATGCGTCGCTTTGACTTTTATTCTCCTCACTCGAAGCCACGAATATCCTTCGCTGAGAAATAGTCCAACCCGAAATCACATTATTCATGACAATTCGATCCAAATTTCGAGATATAACACAATCAACCCAAGTGTTATCCCATCCATCCACCCTGTAAACCGAGCGAGAGGTGTCTGTATTCAATAGTTCCAGACGTCTGTATTCCTTCTGTCTAATCACGACGCGCCGCAAGGCAACCTGACTTACAACATTGCTTTACTAACAAAGACTTTATCTAGATATATCGTAAAATTAAACCAAACGATCACAATCAAGACCATTTATCACTGCAGCGTTCTGGTTTAATTGCACTGCGAGTATCAAGCACTATCTGTTTATGTTCTTTGTTGTGACTAGAGTAATGAGATAGCCTTGTTCCATATTAGCAATCATTAGATTTATATAGTATAGCGCGACTAATATTTTTACACAAACAACTCTACACAAATCTTTCTGTGCTACACAACAAGAACAACAACATCATCTTTTCAGTATTAAGGGATTTATATCTCCATATATCAACTTCTTTCTGACACATTTATTATTATTCAATCCCAAACTATCGTTTTCTTCAAACGTTTATATAATATATCTATACCAGTTTAAGGCCGTTGGAACAACGAGACTTGCCAGAAAACATGCATCAGTAGGCAAAGGCAATGGTTGTTTAAATCGCCGAGCACATCTCTTGTGATAAATTCTAGAATATAGGTAACTATTTCGTCTTCATGTCGTATGAACTCAGCACAAGATGATATGCGACTTTCTTTCTGACCTGGGCGACAAAGTCTTATTGCGCTGCATCTGTGACCATATTAGTCTTTTTTGTTAGTTCCCCACCTTTCCATTCGGCAGTCCTGTGCCGTCCCACATTACGCCCCCCAGCTCTTTCTTTTAATTCGTGGCCCATTTGATTCTCCTTTCTGCATACAAAAAGACAATCTTCGCGTTTGCTACAATATACAGTTTGAAATTAATCGCCAAGGTTTAGCTCTAGTTTTAGACCGGTGTTTGGTCTTGTTTGAGTGTTTAGTTTAAATTACTCACTATATATAACCTGCTTTCCGTTCATCGAGCTCAGTCCTCTGTATTTCAGAGAAGTCACACCTCCAGGAAGAAGGTTGGTTCTAGGTCTAGTCCTAGTTAACTTCTTTGCCCAGTTTCAATATTCCATAGAACAAGGCAATTATTTGCAATACATGTTAGTGTGCCTAGATGCAGAAGCATTGCCAGTGTGCGCGTTAATCTAAATCTCTTTGTAGTTAATTTTTATTGTACTAACTCATTTATTTTGTTGCGACCCCAGAACCACAGTGTTCTAGCAACTGTGCAGTACGCGCACCGTTGCCTACTATGAAAACAGAAAAAGTAGTCGAGTTGAACCCTTTAAAGATACAAAAATAGCACCAACCCTTGAATAGCTTCACTGCCATTAGCGAATCAAAAACGTCTTCTTTGACAGCTTTATCTCGATCTAAAATCTATCATTAATGTTCTAGTAACAAAGATATCAACTATTTTATGTTATCCTATAATTCTAGATAAATCACTGTTCAATAAATGCTGAAATATGAGCCTGCATTTGTCGCTGTCTCACGTCCTGCATCTGCAACTTTGCGCCACTATGAGTATTTATCGTGATGACGAAGGTCTTGATAGAGAATCACAAAATGTCTTATCATGCCCAAGCATCACAAAAGAAGCGACAGCTTACTACCTCCGGTATAGGCTATCCAGCACTGCCTCACGATACTAAAATGCAAACACATCATAACTCACCTAATGTGACATCAAATTATACATCAGCTATTATCTCTGTGTTTTCTCAACAGAGAACATCAGGCACAGAGTCTGTCTCCGTCGCATGCCCCATCTATAAAGTCCAAACCTCAGTCGAGTGAAAGGCATATAGTACTATAATCGAAGCAATGAAAGTAGACAGGTGTCTAAGAAAATTCAGTTCACAAACGTAGAAAACCAGTGTGACACTAAAACAACAAAGAATATAAGAAGTCTCCTCAAATGGCAAAGGATCTTAATTAAACCTCTATCATATTGAGCTCTACTCTGTGTACTCTCGGCGTCACCTAATGAACAGACCAACCAGAGACAGTCACAATCAAGCTTCACCCAGGGTTGAGAATGAATATCGCATGTCTACACCGGCAAGACAATCTGGAAACAAAGACTCAGGATACTAAAAAAATATGTTATATAGAAACACGTCTAATGGACAAATCTAATATCACTACAACACTCCAGGAGACAGAAAAACTATTTAAGTAATAATTAGCCGTAATATAGCGTGCGTATCCTACGAAAAATAATTCCTGTAGTCCCACTTGTTATATGCTTCCATGGCGTTTTAAGGCGTTTAGCTGATTTCGCCACACATGCAGTTTCATGAGATACTCCAGTATTTGAAATCATACCATTGGCATTATAAAAGAGAATCGACAAAATGTCAACAAAAAAAGACCATACCAACACCACAGTATTTTTTTTAAAAAACGCCTTTGTAAATATTCTCTAACTAGAAACCCCTTAGTCGCCATAATTCAACCTTTTTATTTTTGGGAATAAAGTCTGAATAATATAAAACATACAAGTCCCTTCTATCCCTAAGATTGTACTTTCTTTGACTATTTTCCAAAACACATTCACCTGATTCCTCCTTCTCCCTTATGCCTCCTACGACTCCCAGTGCAGATAATGGTGTATTTAATCTGATGGCCGCGCGCTCGGAGCAGAACCGACGTGCGATAAAGCGGCCAAACATCAGCGCGCTGAACTCCCACAGCCCCGCAACAAAAGACCGCGCGCTCTGCTCCTCAACAACGGAGACGGCGGCGACTCCCACGGGAAGCACCGGCAGGCCGCGGAGCAGGGGGGGGGGGGGGTTTGGCTCACACAGGAGAGGAGACACGGTATGTGCAGCGGCGGTTCTGATCGGGCTCGAGACGACGGAACTCGAACCCGCGGCGAAGCCAAGAACCTGAAACCGGGATTGATGTGGACGGAGAACCGCACGCCAGGGTTCGCCAACATTCGGCCTCTCGTCACGACTTCACGCTTTCAAGAGTTTTTGGTTGCTGTGTCAGAGAAACGACGAAGGTTCCAGAATTCTTTATGGTCAAGAAGCGTGTTTGTAACTAACACAACGGTAGGCTACGGCAACGAGAACGAATCACAGAGGCCAGTCCATTTGATCTGGGCGTGGTCTACAGGAAACAACTGGTTACATAAACGCGTACTTTGGAGTCATTAGTTGGGCCATAGACGGTCTTCTTCTGTATCTTCAGAATCCACATGGTCTACATTTAAACATGAGGGCTCTTAAGGACGTTCTCACATTCCTTTTTCAAGAAGCGCGCTCGTTGCCAACACAAAGAACGAAAAACCCTGTCGTCATGGTGGCGGCGTCGTTTGCTTACACGTAACCCACACCACGGAGTAAATGAATACGTTCTTTCCTCCTTTCTCTCCTTGAGCGTTTTGGCGTGAAGCTCAACTGCGATTACAAACTCAAAACTGACTTGCGCAGAAACTCCTGACTGATCGGGAAAGTCGGTTTTTGTGACTCGACTCGCGGCAGATTTATACGAGATTCAACTATTTGAAATGAGGTATACATTTGTCAGTCTGGAAAGGGACGTGTGAGGTTCAGGTTCGGTCTCGGGGGGGCCTCAGCTGAGGTTCGGTCTTGCTAATTTAGACAAAAGAAAGGAAAATCAGGAATGAACTCTGTCAGATGGAGGAGCTTGGTGTTATTGCCAAACATTTAGTCTGGTGCAGTTAGCATTTATAACCAATATTGATACTTCTGCCATAAATTGTGTTGTCATCTCCATGGACACAAGCAGGTGACACGGTGCTCCTTTTTTTGGGAACTTTTTCAGCATTTCCTGGCGCTGGTGAGTTCTTTTTGACAGGATTTTTTATCATGATCAATCTTTCAACACAACATGGCTTTGGTTCTTGCCAAACCCAAAACTCCATTAGCATCCACAGCGCCGCCTCACGCATTCAAAAACAAAAATAGATTTGATATTTGTTCGTGAGTGATCCGAACCCACGACAGCTCATCTTCTGTGAGCTTCCTGTTGTTTTTACAGTAAACAGCGGTCCGACTGTGAAAATGACTCCCCAAAAAACAAAACGATGAGCTGATTACGGCAATTAACCAACGAGCAGGGGAGTTTGGAAACATTTACTCCATAGTTTGTTTTGGGCTTTTGGAAACATGAGCATGAGCAGTGCACGTAGAGACCTGGAATCAGATTGTGTATGCGATTACGGCGCAAGAGAAATCCGATCTCCAAAAACACCTGCGACGTGTGGGTTTTTGGGGCGACGCTTGCATTTGGAAGACGAATGTTAAAACCTTTCAATCTTTTGACGTTTTCGCTCTCATTTGTTTGCATATTTCCTCATCAAAACCTGCAAACGTGTGAACAATCAGAAAGAAATCAGATTCCTCTCATCAGATGGAGCAGTTTACTTGACTCCAGAAATCAGATAATGATCCGATTTTCGGTTTGCATGTGACCGTGGTAACCCCAACGAGCTGCTTTCGCCGTGTTTGTTTCGCGGGCCAATAGAAAGCAGCTGCTCAGACCAATAACGACAGTCGTCAGGCGGCTGCTGACGACTCCATTTTTATAAAGTTCACTAATTAATGTAGGATTTGTGGAGCTTAATGAAACAACACAAACATGTCCGTGTCAAACTGTTGCGGCCTCATTTTTGGTGTCCAACAAAATGTCAGACTTAAGAACCGTTTAGTACATGATTGGTAATTAAAACTATAACTTGGATAGGTGTTGCGCTAAATGAAGCTGCAATCATAATTTTAGATGAGTTATAAATGTGAGAAAACCTTCAAGGGGAAGAATAAGTCTGACTTTGAAAAATATGATCAAGTTTAAAAATATGTCAATTTAGACAAGAATTCTGATGCCATCTAATCTTTCAGAAGCGCGGCTGTTTATCGTAATTGTGTTCAAAAAACGTTTCTGTCTGAGTGGAATGCAATAAATGTAGTATTGATAATGTATTTGAAAAGCGTCCACTTTTACCAATTTACAGTTTAAGAAATTGTGCTTCTTATGAGATGGAGATACATTTGTGTCGTATGAAAAAGAGGATGCGGATGAATCAGTCACAAACACAAACTCTACTGAGGCTCTCTCGAGTGCTTTCAGTCGCGAAAACAGCCCTGGTTTCTCATAGTTTGTGATGTTTGGAGGCTAACGCTAACTCTCCCATTCAAAATGCATTGGCGCTAATGGATGGAACCGGCCGTTAGCCTGCAGGCGTTTCGGTTTGCAAACACTGTGAGGGTCTATAACGCCAACCACTGTATTTATGGGAAAGAAATCTGAAATGCATGAAGTCGTTACCCTCTGGCTGACGGACAAATCATGTGCAAATGTTGATGACTTTTCTGATCACGTGGCTCCAGCACAAAATAAATTCATAGAAACTCCTACTTCGTGCCTGTACCATCTGTGGACAACTCATATCGAGGCGGATAAGACTACGTGCACATTTATCACGTACGGTGCGCAATTAAAAACAGTTGCGAGTTGTGGATGAACTCGGCAGCTCGTCCTTGACACTTCCGCAGTAGGAACGCTAAAACAAACATTTAAACAGCTGTGTCCTTGGGCGTTCCGTGGCTCCAGTCCTAACACACAAACACGTGCGTTAAACCATATGGCGCGCTGAACAAACGCTCTATAGGCGCCACGTTTACAACGAGAACTACCCTTATTAGGGCGATTACCGCCTTACACTGAAACGGTACGCTTCGCCACACCTCGGGAGTGCAGTGATTATATTGCGTTGATGAGGCAGATGCTGCACACGCCGATGAACCTGTTTGCTAAACGCGCGCGCAGCTAACATGACAGAAAATCGTTAGCATACGCTCATTAATTCAATGCAAATATGAGGAGGCAGGGTTCTATTACAGTGGGGGACGGAGAGGTTCACTGCAGCAGGAAGTGGATATCAAATTTAATCTGGGGTTTATTGTCGGTAATCAGTCATACTCGTACATGTATTGTCACATGGAGCGAAAGTAGGCGTCATTTTGTCATCGTGTAAAAGTATTGGACGCTTATGTCTCGATGGATATTAATGGAGTGGTGGATTAATGGATTGGTTTGGAAGTGGGATCCATAGGTCATTTCAAAGACGTTGTAGGAGACAAAAAAGACCGATATACATGATACTCGGTGGATTTGGAAGGCGCCAATGCTGGTCAAAAGTCAACAGCAGCATTGTAGTGCACTGCGCAACTGCGCAACTGTTTTTTCTTAAGGTATATGTATTTACAGCATTAAAATCACCAGTAAATTAATAAATGCTAATTAGACATCTCTCTGTGCTGGGGCAAAACAGACTTTAACTTATCACATGGTTAATATTAGGTACAGCCCCTTTTTTTAATGTTTTTATTTTGCCGCCTCCATTAAAATGAACGGGATAGAGTGTTTGTATTAGCACCATGCACAACTGCGGGAAAAGGCGTAACGTCATGGGGAACGTTCGCCATGTTTGTTCAGGCTCGTCCTTTTTGACTTCTGCCCAAGCCAAAATGCTGCGCTGCGATTGGTCAGGCCCAGAGCGGCTCAAACCGAACAGCGCGAGCCCGACAAGAGGATTCTGGAACAAAATATCACGAGAATTCATCTGGCCGGCCGGGTTAACAGATCGGCACTTGCGTTCTTTCGGCATTTCCAGCTGATTAAGTTCGGCGAAGTGGCGAACGAGTGAAACGTCTCGCCGTCAAAGTATGATCTGAAGTAGGTCGATTTATGAAAAATGTTCAGTGTTCAGTGTGCGCCAACAACTCCACCACCGATTCCCCGTGTGGAACTTTATTTTTCCGCCGAGATCGTCAAGGGGCGACGCAATTCATGAGGGCCAAAACCTATTGTTGTTTTTGGTTTTTTTACACAATGTTACAGGAAACATTTGTTTACACGTTTGTTGACATCATTACAACTCGTGCTATTTGTATCTCTTTCACTCCGAGCTGACACTTAGTAATTGCGTTGCCGCTTCGTCAAGCATCTAGACAACTCGTGATTACCGTTTCCCCTGGCCGGTTGGTGTTTTCATTGTACTTTTTACCTCTGCTCGCGTCAGCCCCTTCGTGCCGCTCGACCCCGTTGCGTCTCCACGGACGTGCTCTGTCAATAATGGATCCGACCTCTTCTTTTCAGCAATTAACCCCGGCGATCGCCTCTCATTCACTGTTTATCGAACCCCCGCAAAACTCCATCCTGGGGGGAAAAGCCCTGAATTATGAGATGTATTTTTAGACCGTCCTGGGCAGTGCAGTCTCAATGTATCGCCTGATTGGTCATTATGCAAATATCGACTGGAAATATTGACACGGAAACATTAAGAACAGCGGCTAAATGAGAGAGGTTCATTATTAAAACAGGCATTGGCGTTTGTTGATAAAGAGAAAAGGCTGATGGGATTGAGCGACAGAGTTATCAGGATTTTTCAGAATGGGAAATTGGACCGGTTTCAATATGTAAATGCTGCTTGGACATGGTCAAAAGTTCTCAAAACTCAAAAACTTCACTTGAATCAAAATTTTGATTTTGATTTTTAGCAATTTTCATAACCAGTTTCTCCTAAGATTTGATTATTCTGCTTTTTATATCTTGGGCGCTGAAACAGTTTACACGCTGTTACCACTTTGGTGCTAATTGGGGCTTAATGTTGCTCAAGGACACAACACTCCTGCTGTGAACTGGGATTGAACTACAATCCTTCGGGTTTGTGGGCGCGCTCTAATCACTGAGGAACTTCTGCCCATGGCTCCATCTGGTAAACCACAGGTGTTAAAAAGACAGAATGAAATGAAAAACAGACTTTAAAGGGGCTTTGTGTTAACCTTTCCAGCAAGAAGAATTCTCTGGATTTTTGTGACTTCAAATTCTTGAATTCATCTTTTTTGGCTCCCGCTGATTCGTTTGCTCCGCCCCAGTGGTAAACGGGCCAATCGCATGACATTTAGGGCCCACACGCTGTACTGAAACCAATCATAGAGCAGCATTGTGTTTTGCACAACCAGAACCAAAACAAACATGGCGGCGCCGACGGCTGAACTTCGGCCTATTTTAGGAGAAATACAGACTCTTTAGTTTGTCACAAACGAGCACACAACGGCACTTTGTACGTTTGTGGAGGAGGAAGAGGACTGTGCTTTTCCGAACACTGGATTTCACACTATTTAGATGTTTCGGCTTCTTCTGCTGTTGTGACGCTTCGACCAATCAGAGTGGAGTATTTTTTAACATCCCGACAGCTTTTGAGAGAGACTTCAGACTGATTCATGAGAAGAACTCACTTCAGAGACACAAGTCAGTCTGGAGTGAGCTGTTCGGCTGTAGTTTTGTTTATGTTGATGTTGAGCGATGTGCAGGCTGCTGGGTTGCTATAGTGACAACATTCTTGTATTCAGACTACACACAGCCCCTTTACAGGAGCGCTACGTAACTTTTCTAGCGGAGGATCTGCCACGTGCTTGTCTCCATGGCGATGTCATTGCTCTCACGCCTGTAATTTTCCGCAGTATGGCATTTGACTTCTCTATCTCCATGAAGGCAAGCAGGTGCCGCTACCAGTCAACAGGCTACATGTCAGATCTGTGGCGAGGCGACACGGCTCGCAGTAAGAATACATGCTTATCATTCTATTACTGCACAACACTGTAACCTGTGACTGGATAAGATAAATGCCACAGTGAACCTCGAGTGGTACTAAAGTACTTTCTAATACTACTACTTTGTATTGTGTAATAACCAATCCAAGTCTTTCCTCTCAATCCTCTCCTCCTAAAAACGCTGATGCATTGTCGGTGTTGCAAATGGTTCATGGGCGGCGCAGATCTGATTGCAAACACACCGTCATTGGAGAATCCCATCCCGTCTCCCCACAGGCGTCTGCAGCTAAACAATATGTACCATTGCGCCTTAATTTCAACAAACACCATTTAGCCGCTGTTCGCTTGATTGCCGCCGTCACTCAGGGCCATGTGCCGCTCGCGGGAAACGAATCAGCAAAATTAAAACATGACAAATCGCCACGTTGAGCGGATTTTTAATGGAAACCGCCATCTCTGTGCCCCGCGCTGGGAATAAGAATCAGAACAAGGAGAGCTACAGGGAATTACACAACTGCAACTCACTCAAGCCGTAATACCCTTTCTTATTTTAGTGAGAACATTCTGGTGTGAGGTGCTCTGCGGCTCATGAAGTCGAGTGCAGATGAGAGAGTCCCAAACGCATGAATTTGAAATTGGAGAATCGGAATGTCTGAATTCTGTCCCAGGTCCAGGGGGTTTCGACTTCTCGTTGGTGTTTGTGTTCTCCCTGAGTGGGTGGGTTCCTTTTGGGACACTCAGGTTTCGACCTAAAACCATGCACAATAGAGCTCCTGCAGTTTATCGTCACGCCATCCCAGCATGCGCCTCTGAACTCCAGTGGCGAGGCAATGATATCGGTCCAATGTCTGGATACAAACTGAATGTACGAAAAACTGAAATCCTTACTGGCGACCCCCTTTGACCATTTAAATGGCAAAATAGAATCTCCTAAACATTTGGGTGATGTTCTTCATAAAGATTTGACAACAATTCTAGAGAAAAAAACTATATCCCTCTTTTTTTTTACTATAAAGAAAGACTTGACCCTTATCACATACTTAAATCCAAGTCAAAGGATCAAAACTATTAAAATGAATGTTTTACCCAGAATCCTCTATTTTTTCAAGACTCTCCTGATTTCCATCCCCAAGCGGCTGTTTGAGTGGAATAAATCAATCTCAAGGCAATGGAAAAAAAACCTTGTACAAACCTTACAATTATCAAAAGAAAAAGGTGGTTGGGGTTTACTTTGTAAACTGAATATAAAGTAATGAATTACTTTACTCAGAGCATTGTTGTACTGGTGTGACCCAGGATATGAAGCTCATATTGAGAGTAATGTTGTGCCGTTGTGCGTTATTATAACTAAGAAATTAAACAAAGCAACGACCATTGACTGAAATCTTTATCAAGACTTATAAATCAGAACTTTCAAGGGGAATAATAAACTATATACATTTATTAACAATTTGGACATCCACTCTACTTTTTATATTAAAAATAAATGCGAAAGAGAGTGTAATTTTGTTTTGACGGATGAAGAATGGGAAAATGTGTTCATCCCAGTGGAGAACCACAAAATCACATGTTTGGGGAAGAATTCTGTTGGAAAAATACGTCAGGTTTGTTCTTGGACCGTTCTGTTGCTCAACGGTGACAGACTATTCTTAACATCGCCAACGCACTGGATATCAGAACTATGATTTTGGGCCTCAAAACGCTTGCCATGGACACAATAAATAGATACCTTTGGAGCATACAGTAAAGGACTAGACTTAAATAATAACTGACAGTCGAAAAATTTTACAGACTTTGGACTAAATGGCGCATGTTGTACAATATTTTAATATGTTTTTAAAAAAGAAGAAACAAAAAAGAAAAATGCGGCTGTGGCGTTAGTTTCTTTTTTAACCAACTTTATCGACGTTTCAGAGACTGTGGATTATTTTTGCGCCAGAAGGAAGAAAAGATGGCGGTCAGAAGAAAGACAGAGACTTTCACAGGATTGACAAGGCTCCGGATCGACACAGAAGTGGATTTCTGTATCAAACGGAAATGTACTTCTGTGTTCTTTTGGGTTTTCGTTTGGTGAATGACGTATCCATCCTCTCATAATGAATCAAAATATTTAATGAGATTGTATGTTGACCGTTCAATTTATTATGAATCTATTAAACAAGAGAGAGTGGTGCATTTACAGATCACAAACTAAAGTTAAACCAATGATTTTCAGGCGTTTATTACAATGTAAAACAGCTTCAAGTTTTTTCGCTTTTTTATCAAGATAATTGTCAAGTGTCAGTAAGCGATTTCTTACAAACATCTCCAGAGGCTCTTTTTATGATTTTAGAAGGTGCAAAGGGAATCAGATGTCCAGATTTTGCCGATTAAATATGCAATCGATCTCCTGTGACGCACACTCGTGAAAGGTAAGGGTCACTAATGTTTAAGTCGTTTTTAAGATGTTTTGTTATATACGGAGTTAAACGAAGATATGCGTTAAAACTCAACAATAGGCAGACAACAAACTGCACATTGCACAAATATGTATTACTTCTGTTGGTTTGAATTCCCTTATTTTCCCCATTAGACTCTTTGGCAGAGCGGCAGTGGTAAGTGTTAGTCGATAGCGTCGGCTGCGCTGTGTCTCAAACTGTAAGTGCATTGTTTGTGTGAGTGGAGAGTCTGAGTCCTCGATGATTCGGCTCTTTTCTGACAGCTCTGTGTGTAGACCGTGTGAACAGAAAGTAGTTAAGTCGCTGTGATCCTCACTGCGGGTCGTAATGACTCTTTGGAGAGACAGCCTTCCAGTCTGATGTGCGGCGCGGCGGCAGACGGTGTAAAAGAAGTCGACGTGCTGAAGTAAAAGGATTCATGAAGCAAAACGTGGTCACACTTGCAACATCACCACATCAACATTAAAACGTAACCTGGAACTGAATCTGGAACTAAACCTGGAACTAAACCTGGAACTAAACCTGAAACTAAACCTGAAACTAAACCTGGGACTAAACCTGGAACTAAACCTGGAACTAAACCTGAAGCTAAACCTGAAACTAAACCTGGAACTAAACCTGGAACTAAACCTGGGACTAAACCTGGAACTAAACCTGGAACTAAACCTGAAACTAAACCTGGAACTAAACCTGGAACTAAACCTGAAACTAAACCTGGAACTAAACCTGGAACTAAACCCGAAATTAAACCCGGAACTAAACCTCGAACTAAACCTCGAACTAAACCTAAAACAAAACCTGGAACTAAACCTAAACCTATAGAACTAAACCTGGAACTAAACCCGAAATTAAACCCGGAACTAAACTCGAAACTTAAACCTCGAACTAAACCTAAAACAAAAAAGACAGACCTATACTAGCGCGAAAAAACCTATTATAGCCTTAACTAAAACCTGGAAACCTAATTTCCTTGGCTTGATTACACCTCTCTGGACTATACTAACCTTCTGACTTAACCCGATCCTTGAACTAAACCTGGAACTAAACCTGGAAACTAAAAACCTCGAACTAAACCTAAAACAAAACCTGGAACTAAACCTTGGAACTAAACCTGGAACTAAACCTCGAACTAAACCTAAAACAAAACCTGGAACTAAACCTGGAACTAAACCTGGAACTAAACCTGGAACTAAACCTGAAAACCTAAACCCAAAATTAAACCTGGAACTAAACCTCGAACTAAACACTAAACAAAACCTGGAACTAACCTGAAACTAAACCTGTAACTAAACCTGAAATTAAACCTGGGACTGAACCTGGAACAAAACCTGTATCTAAACCTGGATTAGACCTGGAACTAAACTTGTAACTAAGCCTGAAACTAAACCTGGAACTAAACCTGAAATTACACCTGGAACTGAATCTGAAACGTAACCCGAAACTAAACCTGAAATTAAACCTGAAATTAAACCTGGGACTGAACCTGGAACAAAACCTGTATCTAAACCTGGATTAGACCTGTAACTAAACCTGGAACTAAACCTGAAACTAAACCTGGAATTAGACCTGTAACTACTTATCAATGAAACCTGATCAGACCGATCAAGCAGACAGACTTGGTGCTTGTGTGAAGGATAAAAAAACCTGGATGACACTTAATTATCTGCTTCTTCACCCTGAAAAAACCAAGGTCATCGTACTAGGCCCTAATCATCTACGAGACGCTTTATCTGAGCAGATGGTCCCACTGGACCACGTCAGTGTGGCCTCCAGCTCCACTGGAAGAAACCTTGGAGTCTTATTTGACCAAGAGCTCTCATTCAAAGCACATAAATCAAGCCTGTAAAACAGCCTATTTCCATCTGCGTAATATAGTATGAATAAATATAAATATAGTATATAAAAATCTTGCCTAAAAGCGATGCTGAAAAACTTGTCCATGAGTTTGAAACATCTCGAGTAGACTCCTGTAACTCCTGCTGCAGCGTGCCCTAAAATCTCCATAAAAAAGCTTTCAACTGGTTGAAAATGCAGCATTACGCCGGTGCTCGAGTCTCTTCACTGGCTCCTGTCGAGTTTAGAATCAAATTCAAAATCCTCCTCCTGACTTACAAAGCCATAAATGACCTGGCCCCATCCTACCTCAAAGAGGCTATAGTACCTTATCATCCAAACAGAGCACTTCGCTCTCAAAATGCTGTGACTTCTGGTGGTCCCAAGAGTCTCTAAAAGCACAGTAGGAGGTAGAGCATTTAGCTACCAAGCTCCTGTGTTGTGGAATCAGCTCCTGTCCATGTTAAAGAGGCCGACACAGTCTCTTCATTTAAGACCAGGCTTAAAACGTTCCTCTTTGAAATCGCTTATGGTCAGGAAAGTTAGGAACAGAGATACAAACCTACAGTTCCCAGCTATGCCGCCCTAGGAGCAACTATACTGGGGGAAGTATGGCAGCTTGAGCACTATCCTCTGTTTTCTACTACTTTTCTATCAAACTATATTTAATATTTAATTTCACTGGCAATTTGTTCATCGCTTTTCCTTCTTTTTTTCCCACTTCCCGACGGGAGTGGAGCAGGCACATCGAGGACCTGTGGATCCAGATGCTCCTCAGCTGCCTGGAGAAACGGTCTCTATTCCATATGAACGGTTCTTCATCGGCCTCGAAGAATTGGTTCTCCTCCTGAGTGGGTCTAGCTCCACTGTGTATCTGCAAATTGAGGCGCGTCCGCCTGTCCGTCCGAGAGAGTCGGATCTCTCCTTCACTGTGGAACTCCTACAGGTTTCTACTTTTCCCAAAGAGGTTTGGTAGTTTTTCCTGGCCGAGAAGGAGGGTCTAAGGACAGGGGGGCTTGGGACATCTGTCTAAGGACACAGGACGCTGGGACATTTCCAAGTCCCTATGAACATTGTTTGTTTTGTTTTCCACTGCAGCCCCTCGAGACCACTACTGTTGTGATTTTGGGCGTTACAAAAATAAATTGAATTGAATTGATTTTAACTAAACCTGGAACTAAACCTGAAACTAAACCTGGAACTAAACCTGAAATTAAACCTGGAACTAAACCTGGAACTAAACCTGAAATTACACCTGGAACTGAATCTGAAACCAAACCTAAAACTAAACCTTAAACTAAACCTGGAACTAAACCTGAATCCAAACCTGAAATTAAACCTGGACTAGACCTGAAACTAAACAACGGCTATACATATACATGCATTGTATTGTAATGTATTGTAATGCTAGCTAGCACTATGAGCTAACTTCCTGCTAAATGGGCGCAAATAACCCACAACTGAAACATTAGAGAAAATCTGCACTCATAAGACATTTCACACCGCAGCATTTGTCTTAACAAGGGTTAAAAGCTGTTATTCCTCCACTTCAACGGACAACTGTAATTATTCACTCCTGGTTTACATCTTCATAAACAAGTCGGGAGAATTCTGAAAACCCTCCTTTAATCACAATGATTAAAAGTAGTTTAATTCCTCTCGGTGCGTCATCGCCATCAATGCATTTTGTCTTTCTGTGGGGAGTCATTGTGCCGAGAACTGACACAGCTGTGTGTTTTGACGCCAGATTTCATGCTCAATTACAAGGCGTTTTATTGCGCGTTTCTCTTAGCGGCACTTCCACACATCTGCGAGCGGGCGATAATGGTTGGCAGTGTCTAATGTCTGAATTATTCACTCCCGCACCAGTCACAGCTGCCTGAAGGTAAGAGCAGCGGCAGCGACGACATGACAAAGCATTGAATGTACGAGCAGCAGACGAGGGCCGGGTCAGCGCGGGGCCACGTGTCACCTGTCCGTCATCGTTCACAGGCGTTCACTTCTCCTCCAGCTCGTTTTTCACCCACAGATCATCACTCGCTTTGCTTCGCGTCGTAGCATTAGCATGGAAACGGCTGCGTGCTAATGGCAAACCCCGGATTCGTGTGACCGAACACGGCGGAGATTTGTTCTATGTAAATGTGATGTGTTGTATTAGAATGACTTAAGCATGACATGAATTAAACTAATGCTCTTTGCAGTGAACCAACATTGTAGGTAATCTATTGATATTTACTTTGTCAAAATATGAGGGAAAATACATTCTCTAATGATGAAAATGTATGGTCATTACCAGAGTGAACCGGCCCATAGAGAGTCATTGGAGAATTTAATCCATTGTGAGGAAGGCTTTTAATAGAGGGCTTAAGTAGCAGGAAGCAGCAGCGTGCAGGGCCGTTTATGGACAAGCACACTTGGGGTGTTCGTCAATATGCAGACAGGAGATGTTCCCAAGCCCGGGTCTCCCACATGGAAGAAGAGTGTCTGTCCTACTGAGCTAAACTGCCATGTTCAGGACAAGTGCTGAATGGACTCAACAGTGTCACTTCACTGCACACAAACGAGCTTCATGTGATAAAGGTATTAGAACCTTAACCACAAACAAAGTCTCTCAAAGCTAGTTTTTATGTCACTTGTTGAAACTGTAACCATCTAAGATTCCCACACAGGTTTATTCAGCGTGGTTTGAGTTTGTCCTCAGAGCGCATGTGCAGAGCTTTTAAAAAACAAGCTGCTGTCCGCTCTGGTTCTAAAAGCTCATGTTAGAGAGCGGAGCATGAACGGGCCTCTGGCCACGCCCACAGACTGAGCAGCTGCGGGAGAAGAAGAAGAATCAAGCTTCCTGCAGTACGGCTCAGTGACCTGTAGAGGACACTAAACCACACAGTGACTTCCAGCTATGCTTCAGAAGGCAGAAGTGAGGCGAAAATGGGCTTATTTGGATACCTTCGGAACAGTTTGAATATTGTATACAGACACAATTAGAATATGTAACAATAAAACATCATGTGACATCAATGACAAACGTAGGAGAACTGTTTGGGATGTTGCAGAGGAAATAGTTTCTTTTAAACGCTGCTTTACCAATTACCGGCCGGTCTCCATTCCACCACAGTTTTCAAAATACTTGACAAATGATTTCACACGAGTTTGCTGTTTCATCAAAAAGCATGAATTACTATCTGACAGCCAATATGGATTCAGACAAAATAGATCATCCTTAGCTTTATTTGACTTAATAGAGAACATTTCAAACTGTATAGAAAAAATAATCATTTGGAATTGGAATATTAATTGATCAAAACATATTTGACACCAGTGATCATCATTATTTTGGGTAACCAAATCAGGGAATCGGGACATCACGTGTGGGGTACCTCAAGGGTCAATTATAGGGCCTACATTATTTATAATGCATATTAATGAAATGTGTAAAATATCAGAAATCATGAAATGTTTACTTTTTTGCTAATGACACTAATATGATATTTTATGGGGACAATTTTGAGAAACGTTTGGCACAAGAAACTGATGAAATGAGTATGTTAAAAATAAATAATCACAGAATTTGACGAGACAAAGACTAACCTTTTGTTATTTGGACATTTCAAAATCCATATTCCAGTTTAAATGACTATTGCAGATACACTTAGAAAGAGTCAATCAAAATGCATTTTTTGAGTTATAATAAAATGCGTGTAATCCTTCATTCCTCCAGCAGTGTTCCATCGTAGAAAAAGATTCAGTTGTAGTCATCTGGACACTCTTAATAATTGAAATTGAACAGACAAACTACTTGCAAACAATACTTTTGTGTTGTGTGTGTGGAAACTGTTGTAGGACTAATTCGACGACAGAAAAGGCCTCCAAGGATCGCTCACATTGTCCATCGTAATAAACAAACAAATCTATTGTTTACATTGTACAGTTGCGTGTTGCATAGTCTCTTATTGTCACAAACTCTTTTGTTCTAGTTCTAGTGCGCCGTGATGAGGGAGTGGGTTTGTTTGTTCTGTGAGCGTTTCGTGCAGCTTTGAAATAAATAAGTTCCAATCGATTGAAATGGTTGTGGCCTTCGTTGCCCTGACCACACGCCACTGGCAATAAGTGATAGAAGTATTATCATTCCGTTTTAATCACTACACCTGTAATTAAAAAAAACGAATTGTGATCCTATCATTTTGATGAATGTTTCTACCAAATTATCCTTTCATATGACTCTCCCAGAGAAGGAACGCACAAGTTTCCCTACGTTTGAGAAACACTGATAACATGTTCAATTGTGTTATCCCTCATCTCATGTTTGTGTATCTCTCAGCTGCAGAAAAATGAAAAATGTATTCGATCAACCCGAGCACCTGGTTCAGATGCAGTGCAATAGGCCTCAACAGATATGTGCCGTGCAGAGGAATTGGGTTGTAAATGTGTTTATTTATCTTATAACCTTTATTTCACCAGGCGAGAACCCATTGAGCTCGAGACCCCTTTTTCAAACGTGCCCTGGAGTGACAAATATGACAGCAAACAAATGTCACGCTCCACTTTATGTAGTTGAATGTTTGTTCTAACACGACTCTGTCCTTGTTTCAGTCCAGCTGTAAATGTAAATGTAAATCTCTCTGCACATGAACTTGCCAGGGCTCTGCAGATGGGACTTAGCCTATTTACATTGTTTGGATGGAAAACAGCTGCGTTGGACATTAGTTATACTCTATTACTATATTTTAATGAGTCCAGGCAAAAGGAATGGGACATTTTCTTCCAGAACCACAGCAGACTTGACTTGAAGTGGTGCTAAACCAAGAGACTTTTTCCTGACCAAGAGGGGGAGTGGGAGGGCAGTTAAATCCACCTGTCAATCACTCAATCACAGTGAAGTGTAGACCCTCAGGAGCAGGAGATGGTCGAGTTCGCTCTTACGAGGAATACAAAGATACTAACTTTGTGATCAAACCTAAATTCTGATCCGTCTTTAACAAAATCCCGATATTAATGATTTGGCACATCATCCAGATGCCGTGCCTGGAATGTTCCGCAATAAACGTGTCTGCTGAAGCTTAAACCCTGCTCTAACATTGTTCCCTCACCAAAAACGAACCTGCAGATGCACATTTAGCCTCATTTACGCTTTTTTGGATGAATCCTGTTTAGTAAGTCCTCTCCCCCCTGAGCCTCAGAAAACACCCGGTTTCAAATGTCACAGATTTGTCAAAGATTTAAGGACGATCCGGAGGTCTCCTGTGCTTTTGAGTCCATAAAGCATCACAGACTCGTTCTGAGCGTTTCTGACACAAATCACCTTCAATACAACTGTCTGCTCACATTAGCATGTCGGGGCAAGCTAGCTTCTGTTCATTACGGAATAAGAACGGAATAAAATGATGCATAAAACGCGTCCTTTCCTTTTTTTAGATCAGTTCAAGCTGAGGTGGCACGGAGATAATGACAGCCATGATGCTTCCATTGTCAGTTATTATTATTTTTATTTGATTGATCACCCATCATGAATAACGGTAAAGTGTTTTGTTCTTTGTCACATATAAACAGTTGTAATTCTGTCAAATCGACGGAATACAAACTGATGGTAGCGTCTTTGAGATTGCCCCGTTTCTGACCTTCAGAGTGCAAACATCTCCCTCTCGTGTCGCCGTCGAAGCCGCACACTTGCGCAGCGTGACGTACTTTCAAGGCGGAGAACCATTTCCCATCGAATCCTTCCATCTGCACTTCACAGGAACTTCGGGAACGTTGGTTCGGTCGGAGCCGTGCGGGGGCAGAAAACAGGATCATTACGAAAGCGGCGAGAAGGAGGTCGCCTGAGCGGGAACGGGACGTCGGCCGCCTCGCTCCGCTCTTCCCCTCCCACGGACTTGAAGCAGAGATGTTTCAAAGTGGAGGACTAAGACTAAGCTCTCCTTCGGGGCTGCCGTTCCTCTCCGAATCTTCACTGGCGCCCCCTTGCACCGCGATGACCCCTCGGGGTTCGTTTGGTCATGTTTCTGCTCAAAAATCTTGTCGGAAACCTGTCTCAAAAGGAGTTGTGTTGGCACGTAGAGGAAACTGTCAGCTTAAATTAAAGTTATTTATTAAGTGTGGGCCAAAAATAACAACACGCTAGTTTGTTCAGGGGCAGTCTTTTATTTGTCTATGGGTCACATGGCGTAGTCCCAATCAGAATCAATGGAAGAGTAAACTAATCTGCATTTCCATGTCAAGCCAAGACTGAAGTGACACAGCATGGACCTGAGACCGCCGGGAACAGTTTAGGTCATCGGTCCTCAAACGTACGGTGATTGGGTGGAGCGTTTTGATGGACCTCCACGCACAGAACAAAAACATGGACTTTTTTTTGAGTGTTTAGGTGAACCACAGCTCCCTTTTGTAGATAAAAAAAAAAAAGCATCATCCGACTAATGTTGGTTAATGACTCTGACATTTGCCTGGGGTTTGGTCGTGAGAAGTGACGGTGACGTGAAGCTGTAATAACAGTAATAAACACAAAGAAGAGCGGTTGAAAGTGATTACTTGCGTGCGGTAACTGTTTGGAATCTTTTTTTAGAGTCTGCGATTCCGTCGTGTCCATTATCGAACACGCTTTTGTTAAATGACACACTTTCCCTGATGGCGGCCTGTCACTCAGACGACCAGAGCCACCTTTTCCCAGAGTTGCCTGGTCCTTGGGAAGCGTGAAAAGAATTGTTCCTTCTGGTCATCCAAATGCACCCTCTGCGCTTTGCTCCCGGACATGTCCGTGAACGTGTTGAATCCAGTGTGAAGTGCTGACACGCAGCATGAGACACAAACGTGATGTGAGTGAACCGTGGTGGGCGGGGACCTTCAAACGATCGACTTTTTTGGTTTGTCCCGCGCTGATAGCCCCTTTGATGGGTAGGGCCTCCTCTGGGTCCGGTCCTCACAAGCGGAGCCTCCTCTGGGTCTGGTCCTCATAAGCGGAACCTCCTCTGGGTCCGGTCCTCACAAACGAGCCTCCTCTGGTCCGGTCCTCACAAACGAGCCTCCTCTGGGTCCGGTCCTCACAAACGAGCCTCCCTCCTCTCACAACACAGAGCCTCCTCGGTCCGGTCCTCACAAACGAGCCTCCTCTGGGTCCGGTCCTCACAAACGAGCCTCCTCTGGGTCCGTCCTCACAAACGGCCTCCTCTGGGTCCGGTCCTCACAAACGAGCCTCCTCTGGGTCCGGTCCTCACAAAACGAGCCTCCTCTGGGTCGGTCCTCACAAACGAGCCTCCTCTGGGTCCGGTCCTCACAAACGAGCCTCCTCTGGGTCCGGTCCTCACAAACGAGCCTCCTCTGGGTCCGGTCCTCACAACGAGCCTCCTCTGGGTCCGGTCCTCACAAGCGGAGCCTCCTCTGGGTCTGGTCCTCATAAGCGGAACCTCCTCTGGGTCCGGCCCCCACTCGCGGTGCTTCTTCCCTGGGGTCTTGTCCCTCCTCACTGCCTCATCACGTCTCTCCTTTACTCCTCTCTCTCGTTTTCCTTCAAACCTAAACTCTCTGTCAAACCTTAACTTCTCTTTCTCTTTTCTTTCAAATCTCTCTTCAAACTTCAACTCTCACTCCTCTCTTTATCTCTCTCTGTCCTAATTACCCTTTTTTCTACGAATACTCCTCTTTCCTTCACCTCTCTGTCACTCTTCTCTCTCTCACTCCTAGTTATTTTTTCTTTTAAACCCTTCCTCTCTCTCTCTCTCTCTTTATCTCACACATTCATCTCTTTCAAACCCTCTCTCTCTTACTCCTCTCTTTATCTCTCTCTTCTATCTCCCCTCTCTCTCCCTGGTTTCCCTCTCTCTTTCTTTTATCTTCTGCTCCCCCCTCTCTCTCACTTCCCCTCACTCACAAACTAAATGTTGACACAGAATAAATACATTAGGTCAAATCTTTCCCTTTCAATTCCCTCTCTCTCTCTCTCTGTGGCGGATGGCGGCGCTGATCCAGACGAGTGTGAACCCTCTCCCGGGCTCCGTATCACAGCCAATCCTCGGCGGTGCTTTAGAGCGATGTCAGCTGTCAGGGTCCCACTGAGGCGCACGTCTAAACAGGTTTGTCTTTGCCGGGGAAAATAAAGCCAGCTCCGTTTGACGAGCGGCCCCAGAGCTGACAGGAGCGACACGTGACCGACTTTTACAAGAAACACACAAAGCATCAGTCTCCGCTCTGTCATCGAACGTGGCGTCGTCTCGTTGGGGAGGTGGGGGGGGGGTTTGGTCGTCCCTCTCTCCGCACAGACCTCTTCTACCCAGCATTGACTCAGCATGTGTGGGTGAGAGGGGTGAGGTAAGTGCGTTTTGAACCTGGTCCTTCACAGTCGCTGGGGGGGGGGAGTGTCCAGCTCGGAGCAGTGGGAGACCCTCATGCAGCGTGAGCTTTGTGGGTGGAGGAGGAGTAGCTGATGGAGAGGCCTTCCAGGAAACTGGGAGAGCGGTTTATCCCACCCGAAACCATGTGGTTTACGGTAGTTAATGCTTACCTGTAGGCGAAATAAATATAAACATAAATGTGTAAAACATGTTGAATAAATAACGTTGGATTTCGCCTGTAACATATGTTTGCGTCAGTTGTTGCAGCTCGTCACAGTTTGTCTCTGAAGTGGGAGTCTCTCGACCATCTCCACGTTCAGCGGCTTCCAGGGCCTTTTTTCCAGGAAGAGTCCTTATTACCAGTTTCCTTGAATGCATCGTTAAACACACATGATGTAAGCTGTAAACACGCCTCCAACCAACATGATCAGAAAGCATGGCATTAACTTCCACATGACACGCAGCTGTATTTATCAATGAAACCCGATCAGCACCTTTAATTTGAACAGGATGTGCCCTTTTCCTATTCTGCCCAAAAGGCTCCATAGAAGTGCAGCTGTGTGATATTTCAATTCATTCTGTAAAACAATATTGGACCATTTTACAAAATAAGGTTAACGTTCGGTGCAAATGTTGTTGCGGACCAAAGGTTTCGTCTTCAGACAATGGTATGATCGAGTTCTGCCATTACAGGAAGTCAATGGACATGGGTAGAATATTGTGAAAGTACAAATATTATGCATTATTTATATTGTTCTTAAACATGCTCTCGAGTACCTTTAGTTTGTCATCTCATGTTTTGGATCTAATAATAAATATGACTTCTAATCTCCGAGTTACTGAGCTATGGGCTCCATCTACTGGCAGCAGAGGGAGAGAGAAAAATGCGAACGTAACCGAGCAGTTGTTTTGATCGTGATTTGACGTCAGAAATGCTCAGAACGACGAGTCTGGAGATGATCCGTGGACTGAACGAGAAAACGTCCCACATCGGGGAATCTCATGTGTTTCTGACGCCCGGAGGGGAGAAGCTCAGGGTTCATCAAACTCCAGGTGTGTTTTGGATGAGGGAACACTGTTAGAACCGGGTTAAAAGCTCAAAAACGACATTAAGCATAATTTGTGTCTTTTCAAAATGAACACAATGTCGTTATTATCGTAACATCGTGCGGATATCGCAGACCGAAATATCTTCCCATCGAGTCCAGACCTGTTTCCACGCAGCTCCTTCAGCTCCTTGTGTGCTTCGGACTTATCCTTGATGTATGACGACTTCTCTGGATTTGGCTTGGATTTGCTTGGTGCTCACGGCGTCTCCTCCACGGGCTCAGGTGTTCCTCCGGCTCCAGAATCTTCAGTGAATCCTCCGGTGAAACATAATACGAGTGCGGGAGCTGGAGACGTGTGCGCACATAACACGCGTCTGAACTTTATCGTTGCACAACATTGGTGGGTTTTGTATTTTAAACTATAATGGCAATACTAATTTGATAAGTGGTGTCTGCAATTTGCTTTGTCTTGTAAGGTTTATGTCACAGGATGAATTCGAAATGGTGAGACCGAACTGTCACGCTGATCAATCGTGGTTACGACCAAGTTTGTCTCCGTGAACATCAGGCTCGTGTTGCGCTCGTGTTTACATTTCTGACTGATCGTAGACGCAGCGACAGGTCTGTCTCGCTCTGAGGTCTGTCTCGCTCGGAGGTCTGTCTCGCTCTGAGGTCTGTCTCGCTCTGAGGTCTGTCTCGCTCTGTCTGTCTCGCTCTGAGGTCTGTCTGTCTGTCTGTCTCGCTCTGAGGTCTGTCTCGCTCTGAGGTCTGTCTCGCTCTGAGGTCTGTCTCGCTCTGAGTCTGTCTCGCTCTGGTCTGTCTCGCTCTGAGGTCTGTCTCGCTCTGAGGTCTGTCTCTGAGGTCTGCTCACTCTGAGGTCTGTCTCGCTCTGAGGTCGTCTCGCTCTGAGGTCTGTCTCGCTCTGAGGTCTGTCTCGCTCTGAGGTCTGTCTCGCTCTGAGGTCTGTCTCGCTCTGAGGTTGTCTCTGTCTGTCTCGCTCTGAGGTCTGTCTGTCTGTCTCGCTCTGAGGTCTGTCTCGCTCTGAGGTCTGCTCGCGCTGAGGTCTGTCTCGCTCTGAGGTCTGTCTCGCTCTGTCTGTCTCGCTCTGAGGTCTGGCTCGCTCTGAGGTCTGTCTCGTCTGAGGTCTGTCTCGCTCTGAGGTCTGTCTCGCTCTGAGGTCTGTCTCGCGCTGAGGTCTGTCTCGCTCTGAGGTCTGTCTCGCTCTGTCTGTCTCGCTCTCTGAGGTCTGTCTCGCTCTGAGGTCTGTCTCGCTCTGAGGTCTGTCTCGCTCTGAGGTCTGAGGTCTGTCTCGCTCTGAGGTCTGTCTCGCTCTGAGGTCTGTCTCGCTCTGAGGTCTGTCTCGCTCTGAGGTCTGTCTCGCTCTGAGGTCTGTCTCACTCTGAGGTCTCTCGCTCTGAGGTCTGTCTCGCTCTGAGGTCTCTCTTTGTCTGTCTCGCTCGTCTTGCTCTGAGGTCTGTCTCGCTCTGTCTGTCTCGCTCTGAGGTCTGTCTCGCTCTGTCTGTCTCGCTCTGAGGTCTGTCTCACTCTGAGGTCTGTCTCGCACTGAGGTCTGTCTCACTCTGAGGTCTGTCTCGCTCTGAGGTCTGTCTCGCTCTGTCTGTCTCGCTCTGAGGTCTGTCTCGCTCTGTCTGTCTCGCTCTGAGGTCTGTCTCGCTCTGTCTGTCTCACTCTGAGGTCTGTCTCGCTCGGAGGTCTGTCTCGCTCTGAGGTCTGTCTCGCTCTGAGGTCTGTCTCGCTCTGAGGTCTGTCTTGCTCTGTCTGTCTCGCTCTGAGGTCTGTCTTGCTCTGTCTGTCTCGCTCTGAGGTCTGTCTCGCTCTGAGGTCTGTCTCGCTCTGAGGTCTGTCTCGCTCTGTCTGTCTCGCTCTGAGGTCTGTCTCTCGCTCTGTCTGTCTCGCTCTGAGGTCTGTCTCGCTCTGTCTGTCTCACTCTGAGGTCTGTCTCGCTCGGAGGTCTGTCTCGCTCTGAGGTCTGTCTCGCTCTGAGGTCTGTCTCGCTCTGAGGTCTGGTCTCGCTCTGTCTGTCTCGCTCTGAGGTCTGTCTCGCTCTGAGGTCTCTGTCTCGCTCTGAGGTCTGTCTCGCTCTGAGGTCTGTCTCGCTCTGAGGTCTGTCTCGCTCTGAGGTCTGTCTCGCTCTGAGGTCTGTCTCGCTCTGAGTCTGTCTCGCTCTGAGGTCTGTCTCGCTCTGAGGGTCTGTCTCGTCTCGTCTCTGAGGTCTGTCTCGCTCTGAGGTCTGTCTCGCTCTGAGGTCTGTCTCGCGTCTGAGGTCTGTCTCGCTCTGAGGTCTGTCTCGCTCTGTCTGTCTCGCTCTGAGGTCTGGCTCGCTCTGAGGTCTGTCTCGCTCTGTCTGTCTCGCTCTGAGGTCTGTCTCGCGTCTGTCTGTCTGTCTCGCTCGTCTGAGGTCTGTCTCGCTCTGAGGTCTGTCTCGCTCTCTGTCTGTCTCGCTCTGAGGTCTGTCTCGCTCTGAGGTCTGTCTCGCTCTGAGGTCTGTCTCGCTCTGAGGTCTGTCTCGCTCTGAGGTCTGTCTCGCTCTGAGGTCTGTCTCTGAGGTCTGTCTCGCTCTGAGGTCTGTCTCGCTCTGAGGTCTGTCTCACTCTGAGGTCTCTCGCTCTGAGGTCTGTCTCGCTCTGAGGTCTCTCGCTTTGTCTGTCTCGCTCTGAGGTCTGTCTTGCTCTGAGGTCTGTCTCGCTCTGTCTGTCTCGCTCTGAGGTCTGTCTCGCTCTGTCTGTCTCGCTCTGAGGTCTGTCTCACTCTGAGGTCTGTCTCGCACTGAGGTCTGTCTCACTCTGAGGTCTGTCTCGCTCTGAGGTCTGTCTCGCTCTGTCTGTCTCGCTCTGAGGTCTGTCTCGCTCTGTCTGTCTGTCGCTCTGAGGTCCTGTCTCGCTCTGTCTGTCTCTCTGAGGTCTGTCTCGCTCTGAGGTCTGTCTGTCTCGCTCTGAGGTCTGTCTCGCTCTGTCTCGCTCTGAGGTCTGTCTCGCTCTGAGTCTGTCTTGCTCTGTCTGTCTCGTCTCCTCTGAGGTCTGTCTTGCTCTGTCTGTCTCGCTCTGAGGTCCTGTCTCTGCTCTCTGAGGTCTGTCTCGCTCTCTGTCTGTCTCGCTCTGAGGTCTGTCTCTCGCTCTGAGGTCTGTCTGCTCTGTCTGTCTCGCTCTGAGGTCTGTCTCGCTCTGAGGTCTGTCTCGCTCTGAGGTCTGTCTCGCTCTGAGGTCTGTCTCGCTCTGAAGTCTGTCTCTCGCTCTGTCTGTCTCGCTCTGCTCTGAGGTCTGTCTCGCTCTGAGGTCTGTCTCGCTCTGTCTGTCTCGCTCTGAGGTCTGTCTCGCTCTGGGGTCTGTCTCGCTCTGAGGTCTGTCTCGCTCTGAGTCTTCTCGTCTGTCTCGCTCTGAGGTCTGTCTCGCTCTGAGTCTGGTCTCTGTCTCGCTCTGTCTGTCTCGCTCTGAGGTCTGTCTTCGCTCTGTCTCTGTCTCGCTCTGAGGTCTGTCTCGCTCTGAGGTCTGTCTGTCGCTCTGAGGTCTGTCTCGTCTCTGTCTGTCTCGCTCTGAGGTCTGTCTCGCTTCTGATCGTCTGAGTCTGTCTCGCTCTGAGGTCTGTCTCGCTCTGAGGTCTGTCGTCTGTCTCTCTGAGGTCTGTCTCGCTCTGATCTGTCTCGTCTGTCTCGCTCTGAGGTCTGTCTCGTCTCTGAGGTCTTGTCTCGCTCTGAGTCTGTCTGCTCTGAGCTCTGTCTGTCTCGCTCTGAGGTCTGTCTCGCTCTGAGGTCTGTCTCGCTCTGAGGTCTCGCTCTCTGTCTCGCTCTGAGGTCTGTCTCGCTCTGTCTCTCTGTCTCGTCTGCTCTGCGTCTGTCTGTCTCGCTCTGTTCTGTCTCGCTCTGAGGTCTGTCTCGCTCTGATCTGAGGTCTGTCTCTGCGCTCTGAGGTCTGTCTCGCTCTGAGGTCTGTCTCTCGTCTGAGGTCTGTCTCGCTCTGAGGCTCGTCTCTGTCTCGCTCTGTCTGTCTCGCTCTGAGGTCTGGTCTCGCTCTGAGGTCTGTCTCGCTCTGAGGTCTGTCTCGCTCTGATCTGTCTCGTCTGAGTCTGTCTCGCTCTGTCTGTGTCTGTCTGCTCGTCTCGCTCTGAGGTCTGCTCTCGTCTCGTCGTCTGTCTCGCTCTGTCTCGCTCTGAGCTCTGTCTCGCTCTGAGGTCTGTCTCGCTCTGAGGTCTGTCTCTGAGGTCTGTCTCGCTCTGAGGTCTGTCTCTGTCTCTCTGTCTGTCTCGCTCTGAGGTCTGTCTCGCTCTGAGGTCTGTCTCGCTCTGAGGTCTGTCTCGCTCTTGTCTGTCTCGCTCTGAGGTCTGTCCTCGCTCTGAGGTCTGTCTCGCTTGAGGTCTGTCTCGCTCTGAGGTCTGTCTCCTCTGGTCTGTCTCGCTCTTTGAGCTGCGACTCAAATCTTGCGGTCAGAGGGGCAACGTCGTACAGGGCCCGACCAAAGCGCGGACATGTGAACGCTGGACGAGGCGTTTAACACAAGCGACGGGACTAAACATGTCAAAACTCTCTTCAAAGTCCAAGTTTTCTCGGTGAAACCCTGAACTGTAAAAACTGAAGTGCAACGATAGAAAATGTCTCCATGAAAGTTTAATGAGCTTTCTGTTTGGCCTCTGCTTTATTATCACAACAATTATTTTATTTGCCCATATTTAATGTTTAATAAGCCGTTTTAAGACGTTCGCCATGCCTTTATAAATATTCTAAGAAATGGCATCACATTTGAGAATAATACAAGAACATAAAACATGCATGACCGTTGAGAGCCCACAAAGAAGAAAGCATCACACACGTCCACGAAATGACTTCATCCTCCGCTTGTCTTCATAGACCTTCCTCAAAACGTGGTCATCAGGATAAAACAAGAGCGTGTGATCAATTTGAGACACTGTGAATTTTAAAACATTGAATTTTCATACACTGAAATTTAAAACCAACTGAATATTAAAGCATTGCATTATGTTCAATAGATTTTTAAAACATTGTATTTTTTTTTAACACAGATATTTTTTTTTACATAATTTTAATATTTAATGAATTTTTTTACTTGATTTAATGTTTAAAAAATTCAGTTCACATCAATCAAATGCAAAAAGTGCAATTGCTTATATTCAATGTAAAGTAAAAGCGAATAACAACACAAAATAACCTTCAAACGTGTGTCGCAATCACGTGTACGTGCCTTAAAGCGCCCCCTGCAGGTCGGACGCCTCATTGAACTAAAATGCAGTTAAGATAAATACATTTTGAACTTTGCAAAAAATTTATACTCATGTTACTACAAAATAGCTCATTGTTCATACGTTCATAATTCCACTTCCTGTTTGTAATTGATGACATCACACTAGGAAATTACCCAGCAACCACTGAGAAAAAAACTCATCTAATGTCATCATTTTACAAATACAAAAACATGAGAGCCACTTTATTTTGTTGAATTCATGTTTAGAGCGTCAAAAAAGTTATTTCTTTGTGTAAATTCAGAAGAAACTTTGTCTGAAACGAGTGTCCCTGCTGTGATGTCACTTCCTGTCCATTTATAGAGATTTATCAACGTTTTCTCCACAAACACCTGTTCGATCGGTGTAAAGACCTGTCATGGGCACGTTAAGAGATATGTACTGGGCCGAAACAGACTTCACTTTATTACAACGCCTTTAAAAGTGAGTTCATAACATAGCGATCTTGTGTTCGCTGGGAACTGTGATACACCATCGTAACATTTGAATTCAATGGGTATTTCGACTTCCTCCTGCTTACGTCAATTCCCCATGTTTTTTTTTCATCTCGTCAAGGCCGTGTTCTGATTCTGAGCCGGCGTGGGCCACTTCCTCGCTCCGCTCCACGTCCAGCCCCGTTCACATTCACAGTTGGCCCTCGTCGTCCTGGATCTGAATATAAATCGCACATTCTTCACCGACAGGTCCCGGTGCCGCGGGTCGCTTTGCGGCGGCCCACGCGGTGAGGTCCGGACCCCGTGCGCGGGCCCCCGCTCTCGCGTCGTCTCACCATTAATGAGCCTCTCGGCCGGCTCCGTCTGTGGGGGGAAAACAAAATGGTGGAAAGCTGTTTACTGGATTTTTCACTCTCATTACCTGCGGAACTGAAGGTCAGCGCGTCAATACTCGGGGCCCAGACGCCTTTATCTTTCGCACGGCAGCTCTTTCAAGAAATGAAGAAATAAAAATGAGTAAAATGATGCAGAATAAAATTAGCAGTGCTCCTGTCATAAGCTTTAATGTCAGGCCAGAGCGCCGCGCTCCGCAACGGCGGCAGAATCACCGAGGTGGAGAGGAAACGGCTCTGTTTTGAATGGGAAAGCGCTCACTGTGATGAGGTGAATTTTAATGAGCTTTCCACCTCCAACTGAGTTCAACAACTTTCTCAAATACCAACTTTTGAATATTTATGCAGAGGGAAAGTCTAAATACCCGAAACCTGGCAGGTAAATTACCTCAAAGCCGTTGGGATTGGTTGAAATGGGCGAAGGCATTTAAATAGGTTGCGTTTCGGTGTTAAGTGGTGTGTTGACCCAGGAGCACGTCGATGGGAACGCACAGAACTCTGGGTACAAAAAGAGCCGGGAATAAATCCACTCTGGGTTTCAGCATCAAACTAAAGCACGAACAGTTGGCTTCTTCCACGGCCAGGTTCTCCTCCTCCGGCACATGGAGCTTCAGCTTTCACACGACACTAATTACCTCGTATCTGCCACATTTATAGTAAAGTTATATACTGTTTTTATTCTCTTTTCTGTTCTTCTAATGAAAAATAAAATAGAAAGTACTTTTTTTTCCTGAAGTTTTACTTGTCCTATTTGCGTGTCATGTTTGGGCAGCGGTTTGCACTTCAGCCTTACAGCAAGACGGTGCTGGGTTCGACTCCCCGGTGTTGAGTTTGCATGTTCTCCTCGTGTCTGCGCACGTTTCCGGCGGCTGCTCCGGTGTCCACTTCCACTGAGAGCTTTCCTGATTAAACAATAATAAATAAATGATAAATGTGCCGCAGGAGGCCGCCCTGGCTTTTCGGTGCAGTGGGAGCCCTCCATCACCTTGGACCTCAAGTGGGAGCCCACCATCAGCTCCCTCATCAAGAAGGCCCAGCAGAGGATGTACTTCCTGCGGCAGCTGAGGAAAGCCAAGCTCCAGTGCAGATGATGGTGCAGTTTCTACACGGCCATCATTGAGTCCATCCTCACCTCCTCCATCACCGTGTGGTACGCTGGAGCCACAGCCAGGGACAAACAGAGACTACAGCGCCCTCTACTGGAGCCACAGCCAGGGACAAACAGAGACTTACAGCGCCCTCTGCTGGAGCCACAGCCAGGGACAAACAGAGACTACAGCGCCCTCTACTGGAGCCACAGCCAGGGACAAACAGAGACTATAGCGCCCTCTGCTGAGAAGGTGATCGGCTGCAGGACCTGTACGTCTCCAGGGCTCTGGGACGAGCAGGTCGGATCACAGCTGACCGTTCTCACCCTGGACATGGTCTATTTGAACCACTCCCCTCAGGCAGGAGGCCACTCCCCTCAGGCAGGAGGCCACTCCCCTCAGGCAGGAGGCCACTCCCCTCAGGCAGGAGGTTACGGTCCATCCGGACCAGAACCTCCCGCCACAAGAATAGTTTCTTTCCCTCTGCCGTTGGACTCATGAACACTTAAACACCTGTCACTTTAACTACAACTCTTCATCACTCACTGCACTCAGTTTCTGCAGTACAACTGTAAATCTAACTGTAAACTTGTGTACATAGTAATGCCTATTTTCATTTTTATTTTATACTATAGTCATATTAAATTGTTTCCTAATGCCCTTTGGATTTCATATATGTTGTTTTCATTATTGCTCAGTGTTTTATGTTGCACCTTTAACGCCGAGACAAGTTCTTGTTTGTGGATTCTGTTCATTGACAATGGAAATAAACCTTTTCTGATTCAGACAAAGAATGAAAAAAAAAATCATTTCTGCCACTCAGTTTTATCATGATGTTAAATAAGACATATATATTGTTGGTCGTAATAGAACCACTTAAGAATTGAGCCCTTTTCTTTAATTATTACTATTCTCATTATTATTATTATTATTATTATTATTATTATTATTATTATTATTATTATTATTATTATTATTATTATTATTTTCTTTTTAAAATATAATAATAACTATTATTGTATGTTTTTATTCAGTTTGTTTTTATGTACATTTTGATGCTGTATGTTTAAAATATAAATAGACATAGTTCAATTATGATAAATCTTTCCTCCTCTAAATGCAGATTATTTACCAGAATGACATCACGTTTAATAAAACTACTTTGACACTTCCCTTTTAATTGAGCAAAGACTGTTTATTTATTTACTTTGGCGTAACTTTTTAGCGCTGACAGCGAGTTCAATACAATTATAACAAACACGAGCTGAACGGCGGCCCCTTGTCGCTCCAGCCAGATCCAGCGCACTTTTAGATATTAATACAGTTTAAAGAGGTTCGCCCAAGTTGCGCATGGCCCTCGGGAGCGCCAAGGAAGACGACCCGAGCGCCTACAGCGCGCGTCATTATTTATAAACCGCACCGTGTCTTATGTGCATTAGTGTCGAATGCAAAATGCACCGCGCCGTCTCCTCGGGCCAAACGCGGTGAATATAAATGAACGAGTTTGAGACGGAGCCACCAACAACACGGAGGAAGAGGAGACTCGGGTACAGATGAAGACGTCCGTGAGCATTTTGGAGAAGAAATGTGTTCGCGCGGGACTTTGAATGTGTTCGTGGCGGTTTAATTAGCAGACAAATGTGAAGCGTTTGGAAAATTGTAAGCGGTTTTGAAAGACTTCGTTAATATATTTAGGTTTCGGGCACAAATATAATCAGTTCAAGCAGAAGGCCAAGGTCGTGGAGTTCCAATGCCTTTAAGTACAAACTCATTATTATAACATTATTATTGATGGCAAAAAATCAGTGCTATCTTCCATCACCAGCAGAAATATCGCTATTGAAATATCATGCATTGTTTACCATGGTAACAATACACTCAGTATGCAGATTTTGCGTACATTCAAGACAATATTTCGATATCTTGAGCTCAGTTAGTTCAGCTCGAGATGCCTCAGCAACTTTAAGCAGCGTTTATGATTTTTTTCTCTTCGAAACCGTCAAAAAACTATTCAACAAGGTATGTTATAAAATGACGAGTGAATAAATGAAATGTTAAGTCAAATCAACCTTGTTAAGTGAGTTTAAACGATCCTTTTTATGGCCTAATAACGTTGTCTGTGTTCCTGCGGCTTCTCGGCAGAGTCTGTGACAGTTTGACAAAAGACCGGGAGATTCTGCTTGAGGGCGTGTCTGCTTGAGGGCGTGTCTGCTTGAGGCGTGTCTGCTTGAGGGCGTGTCTGCTTGAGGGCGTGTCTGCTTGAGGGCGTGTCTGCTTGGGGGCGTGTCTGAACTGAAATGACATGGAAATCCTGGTGCAGCGTCTTTCCACTTGGCTTGGAACGGCGATCTAAATCTCGATCCTCGACTTGCGAGTCATGTTAGTTTGAAGCACGCCTAAAGGTGGCGCTGAGGATGCAAACAAATCAATTTCCCTTTGAACTCATTTGAATTCATGTGACAATCCATCGATTTTAAGGGAGTTCTGACTTTTCAGGTTGGTATAATTGACTTTCTTCTCTTGGGTTTATATTTGCGATGAGCATCGGTCTTGAAATAGAGTGTGTGTTGATTGTTTGTCGATTGTTTGTTGATTGATTGATTGTTTGTTTGTCAATTATTTGTTGATTGTTTGTTGTGTTGATTTGTGTTGATTCGTTGTTGATTGTGTTGATTGTTTGTGTGTTGATTGTTTGTTGATTGTGTTGATCGTTTGTTGATTGTTTGTTGATTGTGTGGATCGTTTGTTGATTGTTTGTTGATTGTGTTGACTGCGATTGTTGATTGTGTTGATTGTTTGTTGATTGTTGATTGTGTTGATTGTTTGTGTGTTGATGGTTCGTCGATTGTTTGTTGTGTTGATTGTGTTAATTGTTTGTTGATTGTGTTAATTGTTTGTTGATTGTGTTAATTGTTTGTTGATTGTGTTGATAGTTTGTTGATTGTGTTAATTGTTTGTTGATTGTGTTGATAGCTTGTTGATTGTGTTGATAGTTTGTTGATTGTGTTGATCGTTTGTTGATTGTTCGTCGATTGTTTGTTTGTTGTGTTGATTGTGTTGATTGTTTGTTGATTGTGTTGATTGTTCGTCGATTGTTTGTTTGTTGTGTTGATTGTGTTGATTGTTTGTTAATTGTGTTGATTGTTCGTCGATTGTTTGTTTGTTGTGTGTTGACGAAAAAAGTGCACTTCGTCTCATTTCACGCACGATGAGTAAAACCTAGGGCCGATCGATGTGGGATTTTGGGGTCCCGATACGATACCGATATAAAAGGTGCCGATATAACTGCCGATATATTCAGTGCTGTAAAATAATGCAGCTGATTCTAAAACGTTATGAAGGCGACGTTTGCTGTTTGTTTAAGGATGAAAGTGTGTTTGATTTGGAGAAATGATTGCGGTGAATTCATGAGCTAAATGTGTGGCGAGCCTAATTAATGCGGGTCATTAATATGTGCAATCTCCGACCACCTCTTTTCACTGCTCATTTACATGTCAAAGTGAGTCCAGTAACCACGGCTACAGACAGAATCACACCTCCTGATAAAGCACTTTTAATATTATTGTGATTTC